>JAUMIR010000002.1:341438385-342638385 GCA_030847615.1 Gambelia wislizenii
CACCCCTGACATGGAAGCCATTGATTTTTCCTGGGACTGGGTATATACTGTTCAATGACATCACACCATCCTTTTGCCTCAAGCTTTATGAGCTCCCTGTTGCCACCATCCCACCATGGATTTTTCTTCAGATAGTACAGCTGGAAATACCTTATATGATTCCCTCTTCCCACTAATTTATTCAAATTAGTTCAGGGAATTGGATATGTTTAGTGAGGAGAAGAGAAGATTGAGAAATGATAATATAGCCCTCTTTATATATCTGAAGGTCTGTAATGTGGAAGATGGAGTGACCTTGTTTTCCACTGCTTCAGAGTATAGGACCTCAAGCAAGAAAGGAGACTCCTTATAAACATTAGAAAGAGTTTTCTGGTGGCAAAAAGGGTACTCAGAAGGTAGTATACACTACTGTACTTATTTACAAGACAATTTGTCCTGTGCAGACAATTCATATCCATGGTGATTGAAAGAAATAAGGTTTATGACTTGGAGAGGAAAGGGTGGAGGACAGAGATAGAGGGAGAGATATATTTTGAATTATGATACTTGTTTAGGAAGAAGGAATCGTCTATATAATGACAATTATTGTTACTATTGAATAAAACAAGAAACACAAAAAAGTTACCTCAGAAGGTGATGCACTCTCCATCATTGGGTGGCCACCTGTCAGAGACGTTTCAACTGTGGATGCCTAAACGGGTGGAGAGTTGGACTAGATGGCCATTGGAATACCTTTTAACTCTCCATTTCTATGCTGTTATGATTCTAAATCACTTTGGATCAGGTTGATTCTTTCCAGACCCAAATTGGTCAGATTAGAGTTGCTTTGGACCTTATGTAGTCTAGATTGATCTGATTTGCTTCAGACGTCAGGATTTATCTGAAGCCATTGCACACCTCTGATGGAAATGACTTTTAAATCCAGTTATTATAAGCATGAGATTTGGTTTAGCTGACAGAAAGGAGTCTGTCAACAAATGAACTGACAAAATGGACTGAAATTCACCAAAACATACATTATAGTACTATCTGTTTGTCTTTGAGGTGTGGGGAACCTTGGGCCCTATTCATGTTTGGGACTTCAACTTCTTTATTTAATTAATTTTGGCCAAGCTGGGTGTGGCTGATTGAAGCAGAAGTCCCAAACATCTGGAAAGCCAAATGTTCCTGGCCATGTTTGGAAGCTGTAGACATCTACTAAGGCTTTTTTTACTTCACAGTATTATCATATTAAGGTGTTTTATTCTTAAAGAGAGGTACAGTGCAATTGAAAAAAGCTTGTAATGAATAAGAAAGGAATGTTTTATTAAGCAGATTTCTCTATATTTGTTTGCGAGTGACATCTACTCTGAATAAGTACCTCCACAAAATAGTTTATTCTACACTAAAGGCTTATTTCAAGAGTGAAATAAATGTTAGCTCAACCCCATTTTTTTCTGGTACATATACATACCATGTGATGTTTATCTTTAGGTCCATGCAAAAATTAAGCAGAGGAGAGACATTTAGTAACAGGTAAGGGCAGAAGATGGTAACTATTCAAACAAATTTACTTCAGAGTAAATGCAACATAAGAAATGTGTGCATAAGCCCAATGAACTCCAGAAACAAACAGAAGACAGAAATAATCTCCTCATATACCTATTGCAAGGAGTCTGATACCACTAGGGGAGGGAATGTATGTCATTATGTGAGGTCGCATAGTAGAGATGCCATTAAACAGTTGTAATTTACCACATAGCGATATGTGAAATGGCCATAGTTCTCCCTGTAATTAGGAAAGAACGATAATTACCACTGGTTTTATATATATTATCCATCTTCCCCCTGTGACTTCTTAATGGCTTCTGTGGTATTCTACCTTGCAAGACTGATGGGGCAATTCAAAGGCCACTTACACAGAGATGTAGATTCCTTGTATCCAGAACAGTTGTGCCAGCACAGGCAGTTTTTGTAGGCAGTGAGATTCCTATCACATTGAGAAATATATAGTTTACTGGGCAATCTGTCATACAGTGAGGAGAATTTTATTGGGAAGGGGAGAATGGTCATCTGTATCCACTTAAGGTTGCTGTAACAGGTTATGCAAAGGAGCCCTTGTTAACTTCAGGGTTAGGAAATGAATAGAGGTGTGGGTCTTCCTTGGTTTTGTTTTTATGACAACTCTGCAAATTCTCCAGCCAGCATGTTCAATGGTAGATTCTGGAGATTACCAGATGCGCAAAAAACTGCATCCCAAACTGTATCAGAGGAACATGACAAGAACAGAAATTGTGACATTATCAAATGCCCACATCCATAGACGTATCTTGCCTTTATCTTACTAATGGGATCCAAGGTGGCTAACAACCTCTTTAAAACAATAGAAGTTAAAACAGTACAAAGTAAAAAAGACATTATAAATATAATTTTTTAAAAAAATTAAACAATTTATAAGTTAAAAACATTAAACAGTAAAAAAAAATTATTAAGATGCCTTTAAAAGGCCCTTAATTTTTTTAAAAAATGCACCACACAGCCTTACAAACCCAGTACTTGTCAATTCTTAAAAACCTGGTGGCATAAAAATGTCTCACCGTGCTGTCGGATGGAGAGCAAAGATGGGGCCATCCTGGCCTCTCTGAGGAGTTCCAAAGTCTGGGAGCAGTCACTGAGAAAGTCCTCTCCCTTGTTCCCACCAAATGAGCCAGAGAAGGTGGTAGCACAGAGAGAAGGCTTCTCCAGATGATCTTAAAGCTCTGCTGGGCTCATACAGGGAGACAGGGTCCTTCAAATCTAGCCATGAAAACCCCAGGATGGGTTCACCTTAGGGTGGACATATGTCAGAAACAACTTGAAGGCAGACACCACAACAGCAGCAACAGCAGCAGCTAAACATTTATCTGTGGATTTTTTTTTAATTAAACAGTTCTAGTAAAACACAAAGTTAAAACAGTTTAAGATAGATTTGAAATAATAAAAAAGATTTAAGTTGTATAGCACCCATATTAATATGGAAGGTGGGAATCCTCTATCACAGTCTATGTTGTGTCATTTTACGTATTCTAAGCTATGTAGCAGAGGCACTAAGAACCCCCTGTTAGTGGATTGTACCACTTAGTAAGTCCACTCCCTCGTTTTAGTTGACTGAGATGTGAATGGGCCCTGCCTCAGGCTCCATTTGTCCATATGGACCTACCCAGGTTTTAAGATCATCATGAGGGCTTCTTCTTGTTCTGCACCATCAGAGACCCACTGGACGGGAACAGAAGAGGGAGCCTTCCTTTGAGACTTTCTGCTATGAGAAACCATCTTTGTTGTTCTTCAACAGACAAAGACATTCTTATTTGGAATATTAATTTGGAATATTAAACTGTTTGCTGAATAAGATATTAACTGCTATTATCTATTTGCTATTGATGTGTTTTCACCAATTTGCTTTTATAATGTTTCATTTTATGTTATATTTTAATATGTTAACTGCTTTGAGTACTATTTGTAGTAGAAAGGTAGGATTTTAAAAATTTGTGTCCAGAGGTGGACATTTGTTAAGATGCCATAAATCTATTTGCTAAAGCAGCTCACAATGCCATCTGATCTTTTAGAACCACACAACTTTCCAGCTTTCCTTTTTTTTCTTTGAAAACTTTCAGCTTTCCTTTTTTTTTTCCCTTTAAAAAAAAATTAAAATTTTGCCTGGCCTGCTATCTCAGCAGCAAACTTGTCAAGATGCAAAGGAAGAGAAAGTGAGAAACAAACATTTTTGAAAGGCATGTGGATGCTTCAGTAGGGTGAGGAGATGATTTAAAACACACACACACACACACACCTCTAACTCATTTATTTACTGGATACAAGTTTAAACTTTTCTACTGCTCTGTTCCCTTCTAAGTTTGGTTCTTTTTTTTTCTTCTGAGGGTGTGGGCTGGGGTGGGTGGGAGGGAGATCAGTTGGTTGACTTTCACCATATCAATATAAGCAAAGTATTATTTATCCTTCGTAGTTCCCCCAAAAGAAGAACCATGTCATGAAATAGAATTATAAAAAGTTCTGGTTCTACCATTAGACAGAGTAAGGCACCCACCTTAGGTAGCAAAGACTTCAGGTGGGAAGTAGTGCTGAGGTTTAAGGGTCAGAGGACAGAACTATGTGTAACAAGCAGCTTTTCCCTCATCCCTTAAGGTGTCCTGCTGCCGTCGGGTATGTGGAAGAGAATGTCTTCTCAGCCATGGTAAAGTAAAATTCATCTGGACACCATTTTATACATCATCAGAAGCACTATCTTATCTTTCCATTTAGGCAGCAAAATGCCTTGAGTCAGTCTAAGACATTTAGCTTTTAAAAGGCACAGAAACCCCAAATGGCATTGATCCTGGCCATCTTTGCAGCTGTAGAACATTTGGTTTAGAGGAGGGCTTAACTCAGTGGTGGTGCTTATCCTTTGGGAACAAAAAGTCCCAGGTTCAATCATTTCCAAGGTATAGTTGGATTCTTGCATGAAAGCCTGGACAGTAACCACCAGGCAGTTCTACATTTGATAGATGTAGTAAAAGGCAGAGGTTGATAAGCTGAATCCTTCAGAAACTGCAAAAAAGTAACTTTCCCAAGATCTGGTATAAAACAGTTTCTTATGCTCCCAGAGAGTCCACTGTCAATGAAGCAATCTCTCTGTTTTTTCTTCGTGCTTTTCCTATCCCATGGGAGGGGAAGGAGAGAGAGAGATCCAGTCAGCAATTGAGAGCTAGCATGGTATAGTTTAGGTTTAATATTATTTTAAGGGGTGGGTGGGCTAGGGTATTGTGAGTATGGGGTTTTTATATTGTAAGCCACCCCGATTGCGTTGCAGAGGGGCGGGATATAAATAAAATATTATTATTATTATTATTATTATTATTATTACTGGATTGGCTCTCAGAGACCAGGCTTCGAATCCCTGCTCAGCCATGGAAACACACTGGTTGACCCTGGGCAAGTTGCATACTCTCAACCTCAGAGGAAGGCAATGGCAAATCTCCTCTGAATAAATCTTGCCAAGAAAACCCCATGATAGATTTGCCTTAAGGTTGCCGTAAGTTAGAAATGGTAAATGACTTGAAGGTATGCAACAACAGATCACTGGGAGCTAGCTACATGTGAGAACCAATATGATTTGGTTTGAGTATTGGACTATGACTCTGGAGAAGAGGATTTAAATCCCCACTTAGCCATAGAAATGCACTGGTGACCCTGGGCAAGTCACACTCTCTCGGCCTCACAGGAAGGCAATGACAACCCTCCTCTGAACAAATCTTGCTAAGAAAACCCTGTGATAGGGTCACCTTAGTGTTGCCTTAAGCCAGAAATGACTTGAAGGCACACAACAATAAACAATCACTTGTAGAGGGTAGCGGGCAAGAAATTATAGCAGCAGCTTGTAATCTTTGTTAACACTGGATGGGAACATGCAGAATCTATGTATATAATTCTCTTGGGTATGTTGCCTTTCCCAGTGTGCTGATTGGCTGCTCAGGAAACACACCCAGCCCATACCCAACTAATCGCCACCCACATGCAAATTCCCTCTCCACCTCACAATGCACTCCTGCCACTCAGTCTGTGGCCCAGATTGGGACCCAGACAGTCAACTGAGTGTCAGACCCAGACACTCAGTCTGTGGCCCAGATTGGGACCCAGGCAGCAGCAGGGCAACAAAGCAAGTCACCCATAGCAATTATGGGTAAAGTGTGAAATGCTGAGAAGGGGGAGGAGGAATTTAAAACCACCAGCCTACCTTACAGGGTAGTTGTGAGGCCTACCAGACTTTGCGGGGGGGGGGAGTTTTTAACAGCATATGGTATGGCAGGTCCAGCTAGTACAGATAGAAAAGGGGCAAGTACACTGGCTCATGGTGAGTGTAGGTGACAGAGCTGTGTTTTTGAGTACTTTATTGCAGTTTTCCCTTTTATTTTCAAAATAAAAATAAATATTTTCATTTTGACAATAACAATGCTCATTCAGCCCTGCCCCCTGTTTCTGCCATACACATAGCGGAGTCCTACATATAAAAAACTTTAAAAATTCCAGAGTTTGGAAGAAATTCAATCTAATTAAAAAAAATACACAGTTTTTCAGCGTTGATGAAAACAGAAGGAATTGGCATGCCAAATGTTTTTATTTCTCTTAGAACATGTCTACAAGCTTGCTGTCTTCAGCGCAGTGTTCTCTGAGAGATCACATATATTCCTTCCACATACAGATGTTCCACAGTCAGTCTGCATACCAATCTATTTCAATTTCCTCTCACAACATGAAAGAGCAGCATTATATCTGGCAAGATAAAGGAAATACTATTCGGTCACATTATGTTTTCATATATGAGAGCGATATGTAGAGTGAAAGGCTGTTTCCTTTGAAATCTTTGGTATCTGTCCTGGACTTACAAGAAGCCAAGTTTACTCCTGAGGCAGGCAGCGTCTGTATACAAACCTCCTCTGCTTCTGATCTGACATATAAATAGTAACGTAGAAATATGGAGAGTTCCCATGTGTTACCTACCCTACCCGCCCCTATCTTGGAATATCACATAATTAGCAATCTTAATATATAATGCTCTTGTGTATGTGGCCATTTCCACTTTGCTGATTGGCTGCTTAGGAAACTGACAAACCAATCAAAGCTCTGTTGGGCAGCCAATCAGTACACTGGGGGCAGGACCATGTGGAAGTTTAAGTCCTTTCTAAACATGGCAGCAGCAGAGGGGGTGTGAGTAACATGGGGGGATGTGGTGTGTGTGTGTGTGCCTGAGCGTGGAGCATGGCACGGGGGCCATGCGTCTCATGGTGGGGCATGCAGTGCTGGCAGGGGCATGCATCTGGCAGTGGGTGCACAAGTTTGGTGGTGGGGGCATGAGTTTGGTGGCAGGGGTACGTGCCTAGTGGTGGTGTGTGTGTGAGTTTGGTGGTGGGGGCTCATGCCTAGTGGCAGGGGGTGTGAGTTTGGTGGGGGGCATGAGCCTAGCAGCAGGGGGCACAAGTTTGGTGGCAGAGGCTGCTCGTCTCGTAGCAGGGGCACAAGTTCGGTGGGGGGGCATGCACACCTGGTGGCTGGGGGGGTGCAAGTTTGGGGAGGGGAAGCACACACCTGGCAGTGGGGGGCATGAGTTTGGTGGGGGGGCATGTCTGGTGGTGGTGGGGAAGTTTGGTGACGGGAGCGCCATGGTGTATGCTATACCAGGTATAGCTAGTATTTAATGTGGTTAGCAGGTAAGCCAGGGACCCCTAGATACCAAGGCTGGACTCACATATAACCTAGGGAGCGGCCTTTGGAAATTCCCCAAACAGGGAATACCCAGGTCAGAGTTAACACCTGGAGATGAGTCATTCAATAATCCACTTAATGATAACAGGGTCCTCAATGGTTGCAAAATAGGTTTTTCCTTTTTGCTTCCTCCCCAACAATAGAAGTTGCATGCTCCTATTCAATTCCAAAGATATTACCCATTAGCAATCATTAACTCTTCCAGAAAACCTTCTGTTTAGTTCTGATAAACTCCAAGAAATATTGTATTCCACTCTAAATCTCATCCCTCAGGGGAATTATCACATATAAATGTCCCTTTAAAACACCACCCAAATGTGCACAAATCTGCTGCTTTTTGACTCCACGTCAGTTCATGTCATCATTCTGCCTTCCAGATCTCCCCTCTCCCACTTGCAAACTCAGCCCTACAGGATTGGTATTGTATAACCCACAATCCAGTTACTCTATTCCTCTATCCAAATACTTCCTACTATCTTCGATAGTCTTGTGTGATTGCTTGAAGCCTGAGTGTTTCTGTGAATGCTGGTAAGATTAATTTCCGATAAGCATCATTTAATTGTACATTCTGGCTTGAAGTCTCCTCAGCGATTATCGGTATACATAGGTCAAAAGTTCCTGCTATTACCTGGCCTCTTGCTGTGATTTTGAGCTAATTAGATATTCACCATATTAAGATTTGGACACTAATGGGATCTTGTGGACCCCACACAATTTGGGTAACACATGCAAGACTATACAAGCTGTGCCAAGGAGCTCCTAATATACCTGACTTGCTGAAGTGAAGTCCAAACATTGCTAGGCAAACAGATCAGTGGCAATGTCAGCTGGGAGATCCAGGGAGCAGAAGTCCAAAAAAAAAATAATGTTTTCCATGCTCTACCTTGAGACATATTTAATCTATGGATGACTACCAGTTGGGCTTGGGCCACTACTCAGGAACAGCCTTTTCTTATCTCAGAGTAGTCTTTTTGTCCCATATCATCTTCCTGAGAAATGGCTGCAGGAGGAAAGAGAGGCTGTCATCCCATTGCTTAGTGTAACTATGAAAGCATAGGTGGTAGTGGCTGTGAAATCACAGCAGCAAGGGTAAAAAAGTCACAGGTGCCAAAGTGACTATGGGGATGAAGCATTTTTGCTAGCTCCTGACTTATTCTGGCACCATTAGGACAGCTTTCTTTAGTGATGGAGAAAGCTTCCTCTTCCATCCCCCTGCTCCTGCTATGTACCACTGCAAAATGTGACTTACATTGACTCAGAGCTTGTCTAGATGGGCTATTTATCCTATCTTGCCCCAATCTTAGAGTCCTGCAGTCCTAACAATGCAGGGCTGTTGCCCCATTTTGCTCCGGATAGTCCTCAAGACCCCCGAGGCAAAGATGGGTGAAAATGGGTAAAGCCTATTAAACTGTCATATTAAAAAAACCCAGGAAAAATGACCTGGCTAAAAAAAAAACCAGATTGGGCCCCTCATGACAGCCGGAGCCCATCCATATTGGCCTGTCAGCCTGTCATTGCAGCTACTGTTTGTGTTGTTCTCTTCAAAGCCAGGAGGGAGTCCTGTAGCATGTGACCAAGGCTGGTCACATGCAGGGGGCCTTGATCTCATGATGCGGTCCCCCTTCTTGGCTTCATTCAGGTAACGTGGAAGGAACACGTCAGATCTGTGGCCAAAATACGCTGGTGGGGAGCCGGAGTATTTCAGCCCATGTAGATGAGCCCTTACTCTGATATAAGTACAGTGGGCCCTTGATATCCACTGGGGTTTGGTTCAAAGACCCCCCATAGATTACAAAATCTGTGAATGTTCAAGTCCCACGATATACAATGGCATAGTAAAACAGTGCCCCTTATATAAAATAGCAAAATCAAGGTTTGCTTTCTGGAATTTTTCTTTTTTTGGAATATTTTCAAGCCATGGGTAGTAGAATCAATGTATACAGAATCAGTGGATACAGAGGGCCGACTGTGTTACTATTTATGCTCTCAGAGCACATGTATGTTCTGAATCTACATGTCAGCAAGGGATATTTTGACCTTGGCTGCAGCATATCTTTGAAAAGATTGAACTCAGTAAATCGTGTCCACATAGCACTATCTAAAGGAGAATTTTTCTGCACACCAGAGTATCTGTACAGGTATTCCAAAGATTAACTCAAATAGCAAGACAGAGAGGAATTGGGGCTAAAGCAATCTGAAATTCAGGGGTTGCTAAGAGGAGAAAGAGAGAGGTTCAGGGACAAGAACAATAACAACTTTCCTGTAAGCCACACATATACCACCAAAGAAAAAAAGGGCAGTTGTCAAAGACCTAAGTGTGACAGACATTTCATCTGCTAAATCTAGAGAGCAGAACAGAGAGCTGAAGTGTGGGATATACACCACTGTGGATAGGGAATGAAAAATAAAAAGGAAAGTAGACTCCATTCTCCCCTTGCTACCATGGTAAAAAGAGAATGTGAGTGTGATAATTTCTTTCTTTAAGGGCATGAATCCCCAGGTAGGCTGGTAATTTGAACACTTTTCAGCCTTAAAAGTTACTTGCTGAAGATTTGAAATATCAGACTTTGTTCTGGCCGTATTCATTTTATGTTGCAAAGGGCTCAAAACTTTTGTTTCTGTGACAAAATGAAAGGCATCCATTTTCTTTAAAAGATAGTTCTGGACAGGTGATGGATCAAAGAAAGCTGCAAAGAGTAGTTAACATTTGGTTTGGGTCTGATTTGAACATGTTAAGGCTTGCATGTGATCATGTTCAAACTGAAACAATTTGTTTATTATTACACAGGACATTGCATGGCCTAAGTGACTAGAAGTTGTTTACCTTTGCATGGATCCCTTTTCTGAGAGTTTCTGTAAAGAGAACTCTGTCACAAAGTCACCGCTTTCATAAAACATCAAAACAGACTGAAAATATGTGAAGTTGAAGGCTTTCATGGCTGACATCCATAGATTTTCCTTGGTTTTTTTCCCAGGCTGTGAGGCCGTGTTCTGAAAGAGTTTATTTCTGACATTTTGCCTGCATCTGTGGCTGGCATCTTCAGAGAATGCTTGGGTAGGAGTGTGTGTGTGTGGGGGGTTGTATACTGTGAACCCTGTTGGGGAGGATCTGTGTATTTGAATGGCTAGTTTCTGGGTGGAGATAGGCAAGGAGGATTAGTGTCTGTTTGGCTAATGCAGATGCACAGATGCAGGTGAAACATCAGAAATAAACTCATCCAGAACATGGCCTCACAGCCCAGGAAAAAACCAAGGAAAATCTAGACTGAAAATAGTGAGTAGCTTCAGGAGGGATAGCGTAGTAGTTAAATATCCCAGATTCTGGTCCCATAATCTCCAGTTTGAAGCTGGTAGGGCTGGGAAAAATCTTTCCTTGAAGTGCTGCAGACCTGTCAGTCAGTACTGCACTAAGGGTGCATCTACACTGTAGAAATAATGCAGTTTGATGCCACTTTAACTGCCATGGTTCCATCCTACAGAATCCTGGGGTTTGTAGTTTTGTGAGGCACCAGCATTCTTGGGCAGAGATTGCTAAAGACCTCGTAAAACTACAGATCCCAGGATTTCATAGGCTGGAGCTACAGCACTTAAAAGTGGTGTCAAACTGCATTATTTCAACAGTGTAGATGCACCTTCTGTAAATCAGAGAACTGATGAAGCATGAGGAAACATACAGTCAGCCCTCTCTATCCACGGATTCTGCATCCATAGATTTCATCATCCATAGCATGAAAATTTTCCAATAAACATATAAATAATCCAAAAACCAAACCTTGATTTCTCCATTTTAAATATGAGCTGCCATTTTACTACACCACTGTATATAATGAAAGCATCCACAGATTTTGGTATCCACAGGGGTCCTGCAACAAAACCCCAGCAGATACCAAGGGCCCACTGTACTTCATTTGCATTAAGGTATGCAAAAGAAAACATTAAACAATAATTCAACTACATAGGAAACCTTCAAAAGTTACTTTTAAAGTACAAGTTAACGCATTCCTGTTTTTCCATGTAATGCTTTAGAACTAATTTGTTATTAGTCATTGCAGTATTTAAAATTACTTGCTACATTACACATTTCATTGCCTGTTACTTTTCCATTACCTTGCCCTTTTTGTTGTTGGTTTGTTGTCATATGCCTTTAAATTGACTCTGACTTATGGCAACCCTAGCCTAGGGTTTTCTTGGCAACATGTATTCAGAAGAAGCTTGCCATTACCTTCTTCTGAGGCTGAGAGAATGTAACTTCTCTAAGGTTGCCCAATGGGTTTTAATGGCTGAGAATGGTTCCAACCCCTGATCTCCCAGAGTCTTAGTCCAACATTCAAACAACTACACCACACTGGCTCACCACTACTTTCCCTTACTCTTATTAAAAAAAAAAAAAAGCTTTAGGAGTGACAACTGAATGAAACGTGGAAAACGCTTCCCGAAATGTTCTTTAAAAGTAGAGTATGGACCACATGGTTGATGGAGAAACTCATTTATACTATGGCAAAAATTAGAGGAATAAAGACAAAAGAGACTTTTCAAGAAGAATTGATGCCTTTTATTGATTACATCAATAACACATTGCAATGCTTACAACCACCAAGCAGACACTGAGGCCTTTGGAAAGACATTTTTTCCACAGACATTTTTTCCTTCATCCAGGAAGGTAGTTCTGGGATCCAAGAACATATATAAGACATTGATTTCAGTTCAATGTATTTTTCTTATGTCCCACATTTGTTGTTTGTATAATGTTTACATACTTGACTTGGATGTTTAAACTCTTTATAAAAAAATTAAATAAAAAAAAATTGGAATGAAAAAGAAAGAAAAAAAGTAACTGTCAACTAGAAAACATTCCTCATTACACCAATAAAGCAAATCTGTGCTTGCTTGTTACATTGTTTTTGAAACATACGGTAACTTCATTATGCCCTTGTTGCCAAATTTTTTTACTTCACTAACATTTACTACATTACTTGTAACTAATTATTTCCCTAGTCTATTTAAAAGGCAGACATTTTGCTCAAATAGTCAGATGGGATTTTAAAAGTCCCAAAGAAGAAAGAAATCGCCATTGTCCTTAATGTTTGCCTGTGTTTCCTACTGAGAGCCTTTGTTATTGTGTGCCTTCAAAAGTCATTTTCCACTTATGGTGACCCTAAGGTGAACCCATCATGGGGTTTTCTGAGGCTGGGAGTCTGTGACTTGCCTAATGTCATCCAGTGGTTTCTCATGGTCAAGTGGGAATTCAAACCCTGCTCTCCAGAGCTGTAGTCCAACACTCAGACTGCTATGCCATGCTCTCCTACCTTTTACTTTTGTTGGTGCATTGTAGGATCTTCAGTCCACTCTCTTGAAATTCTGTTTAAGATCCATGCCTTGTAACTGCTTTCCTATATGTGTTACAAGTGAATGGCCATTATTAGCCTTTTCATCTGACCTTTCCCACTAATTCTAGCCATACCAGCTGCTAAGCTTTCCTTTGAGAAAAGGCCAGAAAAGATAAAGGTTAAATTAAATGTTCGGAGACAAACAAAAAACACATTTAATCCCATTTCTTTGAGGGAGGAGAAAAAAAAGAAAAAGAAAAATCAAGCTTCAAGGGGTTTATTATTAAATGATGAGAATAATTTTCTGCGTGCTCAGTGAAAAACTAGGCTGGGTATTTCATTGCTCTTTCACAGTCCTGATGACTTTTATTTTTATTCAATCCAGTCACAGAGAGGTGCACTTCTCTAAGATCAGGCATCAAAAGATTCATGCCCTGTTTTATAAGATCTTTTGATAAGAGAGCCCTTTGTGGTTGTCATCCTCCCCCCGCCATAGTTCTTTCTTCTTCTGTCTTCCCTCCCCCACACACCCTTTTCCTGTGTGGTCTGTTGTCCATTTTCTGTCCAGATGCTATTGAAGAAAGGAAAACTTCCTGCAATCAGAAGCAAATGATTCACTGACTGCAGGGTATGTGAAATAGGGTAGTCTCAATGGCCATCAGCCAAAATCCACTCTAAGCAGGGTGCGTGTAAATCTTCTTTATCATCTTTTTTTAAAAAAACCACACACACATACAAAACCCATTCCATCTCAGGCCGGGATGTATTTGTTTTCTTAGGCAGATAGCTCCTGCTCCCTCCAGGCCCTACAAAATGATCTGTCTTTGTCTACGCAGATCACTCGAGGCAGCCAGTAAGTAATGAAGTCAGTTTGCTAACCCTTGCAAATAGGCCTTCTTGCTCAGACTGTACAATGCCTTTTCACTTATTAGTTCCTTTCCAGGCCTTCCTAAGCTTCTTCCTAATATGTGCACCATATCCCCAAGGAGGTCTCCAAGTGCGCCTAAGAGTAATTAAAGGATCAGGGGCTTGAAAATGGTATGCTTTCCAATTAAAGAGAAAGCAGCCTCTAGAAAGGTTAGTGGGAGCTGTTCCTGTATTGATGTTGCATTTTTTATTTATGTTACTCACTAAACAAAATTATTCCCCCTCGCTTCATAACTGAGCCAAGGGGGTTCACAGCATGAAAATGTAAAAAGAAACCCTTTCCCCCCTTCATAACAATACTTTTTGAAAATATAAAAGTACAGTTCAAAACTTAAAAGAGTTTCATGGCACCTTAAAGATGAACAGGTTTTATTTGGCATAAGCTTCTGAGGACTCCAGCCCTCTAGACTTACTTTAAATATATTTATACACATGGGGTGGCAGGATAAAAATACAAAGGAGACAGCAAGTGAAGGTCTTAAAGTATACATTTAACAATAGTTGAGAGCTGATAAGGACATCTTGGCAGAAGTAAAGATAAACACATGTCCAATCTGAATGCAGCTTAACTTTTAGGAGACCTCCAGAAAGTGAGGTCCTTTTTTATGAAGCCAGTTTGGTATACTGGTTTGAGCATTGGGCTGCAACTATGGAGGCCAGGGTTCAAATTACACTCAGCCATGGAAACCCACTGGGTAACCTTGGGCAAGTCACATACTCTCAGCCTCAAAAATTTCCATGATTGGTTCGCTTTAGGGTGAGGAATGGAGAATATCTGAAACAAGTTGAGGATTGAAGAAGGAGCAATAAACAAACACCTGATGCATTTGTTCTTCTAGTTCATTCTAGACCCTGAACCCAGTGCCAGTCCACAAACCATTGGCTGCTAGTCCTTGGTGAAAAACTATAGCCAATAGGCACAAATGTGATACTGGCTCCTGGCACATTGGGGGGAAAATGTTGGTTGCCCACATTAAATAGTGTGGGAAACACTGCTCTGGTTAATATGTTAATTGATTTTATCTTCCATCTGGGGTTCATTAATCAGTGTACCAGTTTAGGAATTAGACTGATTTGGGCAAGGCCTAATGTCCATCTGTTTGCAGGGTAACATAATCCCAAATTCACGTTAATTGTTCAGTCAGACCCTGAAGGGAAAACTAAAACAGTTGCCACAGCACCTGTGGCTATGGCTTACTGGGATGGTATGATAAGAACATGTAAGAAGGGTTTATCTCCAGACATGGGAACAATTAGCACAGACTTAGCAGAAACTGCATTAAGGGGTCTTAGTATGTTTGGCACACAAAATAAAATACATATGTGCTATTCTTTTGCTTCCTTCCCTCCACCCCACCAGCTGCCAATTTAGTCAATCAAAAGATTTAGTGCACCATCTATGTTTAAGCTAAATTATCTAGGAGTTTATGTGACTCGGTGGTAGTCCTGCTACATTAGAGAAATCCAAGATGCACCACTGCCATGAAAAGTACAAAGGTAGAATGCCCTGAAAATTCTGAATGCATGTTGAATTCAATGTACAATTGTTGGCTGCATGGTGAATTCAATGCATAGTTTATGATTGCATGCCCAGCTTTTATTTGGCCAATGTACCACCACAAGATTATAAATTTGTGATGCTATGACTTAGACTCAGACACACATCTCACATGGAGTTCCATATTTTTCTCTCTCTTCCTCCTGCATATTAAAACACACACACACACCAATTTGGGCACATTGCAACAGAATGGAGAAAGGCAGCATAACCTTTCTCTCAGCTCAAAATTATCTCTCCAAGGTATGCTTTTTCCTTCATGGGTGGATAAGGATGCAACACACATGCATCCCAGGTTAAAAACAAGACTTAGGGAGGTGATTTCCAGGAGAAAAACTAGAGAAAGAGAAATGATTGCCCATTTGTTCATTTACTCTTTAAAACATGTATTCTCTGGTTTATGACAACAATTAGAAATAGGAAATACACGATACAGAACAGCAAGATAAAAGATAACAAATGTCACAAACCTATCCACACTTAAGTGGGAATAGATTCCAACATCTTTATATATGAAGTGGATGATAGAAGAGAAGGCATGCTCATCAAATTTGCAGATGACACAAGATTAGGAGGGGTAGAAGACAGGATCAGAATTCAAAATGACCTTAATAGATTGGAGAGCTGGGCCAAAACTAACAAAACAAGTTTCAGCGGGAAGAAATATAAGGTACAGTACTACATTTAAGTAGAAAAAATAAAATTCAGAGATATAGGATGGGTGACACCTGGCTTGACAACAGTACATATGAAAGGGATCTAGGAGTCTTAGTGGACCCACAAGTTGAACGCGAGTGAACATCTAAAAAAAGCCAATGCAATTCTGGGCTGCATCAATAGGAGTATAGTGTCTACATTGAGGAATGTCTTAGTACCATTTTATTCTGCTTTGATCAGACCTCACCTGGAATACTGTGTCCAGTTCTGAGCACCACAATGAAAGAACGTGTCCAGAGGAGGGTGACGAAAATGGTGAAAGGCCTGGAAGCCATGCCCTATGAGGAGTGGCTTAGGGAGCTGGGTATGTTTAGCCTGGAGTAGAGAAGGTTAAGAAGTGACACGATACCCATGTTTAAATACTTGAAAGGATGTCACATTGAAGAGGGTGCAAGCTTGTTTTCTGCTGCTCCAGAGACTAGGACACGGAGCAATGGACTCAAACAACAGGAAAAGAGATTCCACCTAAACATTAGGAAGAACTTCCTGATAGTAAGAGCTGTTTGACAGTGGAATACACTACCTAGGAGTGTGGTGGAGTCTCCTTCTTTGGAGGTTTTTGAACAGAGGCTAGATGGCCATCTGTTGGGAATGCTTTGATTGTATATTCCTGCCAGTCCAGGGAGTTGGACTGGATGGCCCTCATGGTCTCTTCCAACTCTATGATTCTATGAAATTCAATGGGGCTTACTTCTAAGAAGACATGCATGGGATTGCTGTGTATGCAACCTTTTCCCATCTAACTCTACATGCAATGTTCAAGGTGATTTTTAACTTTGGGAGACACATGTGGAGGGAAAAAATGTGGGAGTTTTTGTGCCATGCTATTTGATAGTACTTCATTGCATGGTCAGGGATATTTGATGGAGCAACTTGGTTCTTTGTCCCTTTTAATGACAAAAACATTATTTGAACTCAACAAGGTCGATGGCAGGTTCTCTCATTCATAGGGTTGTCGTTAGTCAAAGATAACTTGATGGCAAATAACAACAGCAAGCATGCTACTTGGAGAAGACATAATCATTCTGGTGATAGAATACAGTAGTAGGGAAGTGACAATATTGATGTCAGGGACACATAAAAACATCACAGAAGTGTTACAAAAAGAGCCAGGTCTTCCTTAAGATTGACCAAAGCCTGAATTGTCGTGATAGCTCTCACTAGAACAGGCCTGTTGAATAATGGGATTTACCTAAGTATTACCAGTAAGATTCAGTTCTGTTTCTCCTCAGAAAGGTTCATTACACAGAGAATCATGATCATAAGCTTTTGCAAACCCTTGTATGTATCTGTGGAGAAAATCAATATAGAATTAGAATGGATGTAGGGGTACAAAAGCTTGGTGCTCTAGCAATTGGGAAATCTCCATCCAGTTGAACTCCTGACACTGAGCATGACAAGTAAGATCAGTGGAGACCTTCAAGGTTAAAGAGAAAAATGATCCTACTGACATTTATTATGTCCATCATTTCAGACATTTAATGGAGGTTAAATGGAAGGGCAAAAAATGATAGTGAGAGACCTGCCAATGGCAACCTTTGGAACTCTTAAAGATATCTATTAGAAAGACCATAGAAATTTGGAAACCAATGATGTTAAGTAGCATGAAAAAGAAAGAGTCCCTCCATTATTATCCAAGACCCAGCTACAACTGTCTTTGTTTCATTTTGTTATAGATAGGAGGGAACATAGCATGACAGAAAAAGCGCAAAATTTTAAATGGAACATTTCAGTTTCTTCACAGGCATTTCAACAAGCCATCCACATTTTGATTTCAAAAATACAGTTGTCCCTCCACATTCGCGAACTTGACATTCGCGGTTTCGGTTATTCGCGGTTTTGGGAGGGCCCCCCGGGCCCCCCCAAAACCGCGACACGGGGCCTCCAGAGGCCCCGTGAAAGACCTGGGGAGGGGTGGGGAGGCCTTCGCGGGACGCCCGGAGGCCCTCCGGAGGCCCCGCGAAGGCCTGGGGAGGGAGGGAGGGAGGGCCGGTGAGACCTCCGCGGGGCCTAGGAAGGCCCCGCGAAGGCCCGGGGAGGGTGGGAGGGAGGGCCGGTGAGGCCTCCGCGGGGCCTAGGAAGGCCCCGCGAAGGCCCGGGGAGGGTGGGAGGGAGAGCCGGTGAGGCCTCCGCGGGGCCTAGCCGCGAAGGCCCGGGGAGGGTGGGAGGGAGAGCCGGTGAGGCCTCCGCGGGGCCTAGGAAGGCCCCGCGAAGGCCCGGGAAGGGTGGGAGGGAGGGCCGGTGAGGCCTCCGCGGGGCCTAGGAAGGCCCCGCGAAGGCCTGGGGAGGGTGGGAGGGAGGGCCGGTGAGGCCTCCGCGGGGCCTAGGAAGGCCCCGCGAAGGCCTGGGGAGGGTGGGAGGGAGGCCCGGGGAGGCCTCCGCGGGGCCTAGGAAGGCCCCGCGAAGGCCCGGGGAGGGTGGGAGGGAGGGCCGGTGAGGCCTCCGCGGGGCCTAAGAAGGCCCCGCGAAGGCCTGGGCAGGGAGGGAGGGAGGGCCGGTGAGGCCTCCGCGGGGCCTAGGAAGGCCCCGCGAAGGCCTGGGGAGGGTGGGAGGGAGAGCCCGTGAGGCCTCCGCGGGGCCTAGGAAGGCCCCGCGAAGGCCTGGGGAGGGTGGGAGGGAGGTCCGGTGAGGCCTCCACGGGGCCTAGGAAGGCCCCGCGAAGGCCCGGGGAGGGTGGGAGGGAGGTCCGGTGAGGCCTCCGCGGGGCCTAGGAAGGCCCCGCGAAGGCCCGGGGAGGGTGGGAGGGAGGGCCGGTGAGGCCTCCGCGGGGCCTAGGAAGGCCCCGCGAAGGCCCGGGGAGGGTGGGAGGGAGGGCCGGTGAGGCCTCCGCGGGGCCTAGGAAGGCCCCGCGAAGGCCCGGGGAGGGTGGGAGGGAGGGCCGGTGAGGCCTCCGCGGGGCCTAGGAAGGCCCCGCGAAGGCCCGGGGAGGGTGGGAGGGAGGGCCGGTGAGGCCTCCGCGGGGCCTAGGAAGGCCCCGCGAAGGCCCGGGGAGGGTGGGAGGGAGGGCCGGTGAGACCTCCGCGGGGCCTAGGAAGGCCCCGCGAAGGCCCGGGGAGGGTGGGAGGGAGGGCCGGTGAGGCCTCCGCGGGGCCTAGGAAGGCCCCGCGAAGGCCCGGGGAGGGTGGGAGGGAGGGCCGGTGAGGCCTCCGCGGGGCCTAGGAAGGCCCCGCGAAGGCCCGGGGAGGGTGGGAGGGAGGGCCGGTGAGGCCTCCGCGGGGCCTAGGAAGGCCCCGCGAAGGCCCGGGGAGGGTGGGAGGGAGGGCCGGTGAGGCCTCCGCGGGGCCTAAGAAGGCCCTGCGAAGGCCCGGGGAGGGTGGGAGGGAGGGCCGGTGAGGCCTCCGCGGGGCCTAGGAAAGCCCCGCGAAGGCCCGGGGAGGGTGGGAGGGAGGGCCGGTGAGGCCTCCGCGGGGCCTAAGAAGGCCCCGCGAAGGCCCGGGGAGGGTGGGAGGGAGGGCCGGTGAAGCCTCCGCAGGGCCTAGGAAGGCCCCGCGAAGGCCCGGGGAGGGTGGGAGGGAGGGCCGTTGAGGCCTCCGCGGGGCCTAGGAAGGCCCTGGGGAGGGAGGGGGAGGGGTGTAGTTATTCGCGGATTTTTCACATTCGCGGGGGTCCGCGGAACGGAACCCCCGCGAATGTGAAGGGACGGCTGTAGTGAAATTATAGCATGTCTTTAAAACATGCTGAACTACATAAATTGGTTTAAAGGAGTCTCTGCCCACAGACTTTGTGAATGGCACTGTGATTCTGGAGGATACTGAGACAGGGCATTGGCATTGGGGATTCCCATATATTCTACTTGCTTACTTATTTTATTTATAGCCAGCCTTTCTCCAGAATGGGATCCAAAGTATAGAATCATAGAATCATAGAATCATAGAATTGCAGAGTTGGAAGAGACCACGAGGGCCATCCAGTCCAACCCCCCTGCCACGCAGGAAATCTTGATCAAAGCATCCCCGACATAGAAGTAGCTCACACATGAATCTAAAGAAGGCACATGACATAACAATTACTAACAAAAAGTTTTAGAACAATTAAATAAGCTATCATATTAAAAGCCACACTAGAGTTGACCCTCCAAATCCACAGATTCTGCATCCACAGATTCCATCATCCACAGCTTGAAAATATTCCACACCAAAAAATTCAAAAAGCAAACCTTGATTTTGCCATTTTATATAAGGGACATCATTTTACTATGCCACTGTATATTATGGGACTTGAGCGTCTGTGGGTTTTGGTATCCACAGGGAGTCTTGGAACCAAGCCCCAGAAGATACCAAAGGCCCACTGTACTTAAAATAATATAAAATCATAATGACTGCAATAGAAAAAGCTTGGCAGCTGAGGCCTAAAGTCTCTCTGGATCAGTGGCAGGGTCACTGGTTTCCACATCAGGGATGCAGTGAATCTATTCTGGATTTTAGTTCTAGACTTTAAGGAGATTATCAGACAGGAATGCAAAAAGCATTCCTGTCCCACAATCTCCAGACCAGTCCTTTCCCCAACACAATAACCCTCGCCATCAGACTTATTGTTATCAACTTCGGCTGATACGCCAGCTGCGCCCTTTCCTGGAAACCAGGGATCTCGAAACTGTGGTACATGCACTGGTAACCTCCCGTCTTGATTTCTGTAATGTGCTCTACATGGGGCTACCCCTGTGCTTGACTCGGAAACTTCAACTAGTTCAGAACATGGCGGCCAGGTTGATTTCTGGTGTTTCCAGAAGAGAGCATATAACACCTGTACTAAAAGCTCTCCACTGGCTGCCTATTAGTTTCCGGGCACAGTACAAGGTGTTGGTTATGACCTTTAAAGCCCTACATGGCTTGGGTCCAACTTATCTCCGGGACCACCTCCTTCCATACGACCCTCCCCGCACACTTCGGTCCTCTGGGAGGAATCTGTTACAGCCTATGAAAACAAGGCTGTCGGTGACCTCCCAGAGGGCCTTCTCTGCTGCCACTCCCAGATTATGGAATGGCCTGCCGGATGAGATCCGTCTTATTACCACCTTAGACAGCTTTTAAAAAAAAAGACGGATCTTTTCCAGCAGGCCTTTCCTGAATAACTATCCTGGCCCAAGACTCGGCTGTCCTTTCTGAGCTGCAATTGGATTTTTTTTATTATTGTATGTTTTAATTTTTTTTCTAATTTATATATTTTTAATTATTGTATGTTTTAATCCGTTATAATTTAATATTATTTTAAGGGGTGGGTGGGCTAGGTATTGTAAGTATGGAGTTTTTATATTGTAAGCTGCGCCGATTGCGTTGCAGAGGGGTGGGATAGAAATAAAATTTTATTATTATTATTATTACCTTACCTTTCATCCAAATGCAGCCAAAGACTGAAATCCTGCCCATTCTCACGAGAAGATGTAAGCATGGGAAATTCAAAAAGAAAAAGAAAATACACACAAAAAGGTTAACAAAAGCACATACACACACTAAAAAAACAAAACAAAACAAAAAAAAAAACAAGTAACCTGGAGAGGGTACAAAAAAGAGGGTAGCCTAACTCGGAATCCCACCCAGAAGTGTTTTGGCAGGACTGCCTTTTGACACTGGAATCACGAGTCAAAAATGGCATGAGGTTTTAGATGCCAGCAATGCCAGTACCAAAATGGGATTGGTAATACATTGACAGCTCCGGATTGTCAATAAAAAGAAATGCCAGAATAATGACAGCAGAACGCAAGAGGATGATGTCGTGTGATATTGATGTCCTTTTGCATTCCACTGGCGTCATTTTGGTGCCACATTAGCCACATCTCATAATCTCCTGAAGGAACTATCCAAGGTGCTGAGCCTATTTGGGAGGAGGGGTAGAGTTTTGTGCTTTGGGCGGCACCTTTAAAATCTGTCTTAAAACCCTGATGGAATTCACTGACTTGGAGCCACTGGCTGCCATGGAATTATGTAGGACTTAATTTGGATGAAGTGGCAGGGAGTACAACTCATTAGGCAGCGTAGGTCACTGCTTCAGGAAGTAGAGAATGAGTGACAGTGAGGCAACATGATCCCCCTTGCCAATAGGAGCCTTCCTCTCTGACTACTCTAAAAAGCCTAACTGCTACTCTCTGGTTTACAGTGAAGGTCATAGTAAGGAAGCAGTTGGCTAAGTTTAGGAAGCAGTTGGCCAAGCTCTCCAGAGACCCAAGTGACTCAAATGCCTAGCTCTCCTCCACTCTGCAGCATCCTCAGATCAGAGCATTGTGAGTAGTGTGTTATAGGAGATTGCCTGGGCCATTGTACCACAGGTGGTCTCTCAGGGAAGCTCTCCCACAGTGCCTGATTGTAAGGATAGAACTCTCAGAGCCAGTCATTTGGGCCTGTCCAGGTCTGTGGAGGGCACTGCTGGCAGCTTGTACCTTCAAGGCTGATCTCAACAGAGGCCAGCTGCCCTCTTTGTCACTCTCAGATGAGGGGTGGGTGGGTTTCCTAATGAGCAATTCAGGGATCTGATATCCTGGAGGCACTAGGACACTATTCCCATCTAGGCTTCAGAAGAGCTTTGGTTGCCACCAAAGCCAGTGAAGATTATTTTTTAGTCTATGTCTAGTATTGTGAGTGAAGCCAACCAATTGCACAATGTTATATGTTAGATCTCCTGTGGCATGGTTGGCAGTTGCAAAGACCTTCTCTATTGCTCCAGTGCACAGAACATGCTATTCATTACAAAGCGCCCTTGACGGGTTATGAATGACCTGGTGAACCTTGTCTCTCCACACAGAAGTTATCTTGGAATCATCTGCTCATCTCCTTTATAGACAAAGCAATATATGGCATGACTGGGGGCATAGTTCATAGTCAAAGAATCAGAGTTCAATACAGTCGTCCCTTCACATTCGCGGGGTTCCATTCCGCGGACCCCCGCGAATGTGAAAAAACCGCGAATAACGACACCCCTCCCCCCCTCCCTCCCCAGGCCTTCGCGGGGCCTTCCTAGGCCCCGCGAAGGTCTCCCCGGCCCTCCCTCCCTCCCTCCCCAAGCCTTCGCAGGGCCTTGCTAGGCCCCGCGGAGGTCTCCCCGGCCCTCCCTCCCACCCTCCCCAGGCCTTCGCGGGGCCTTCCTAGGCCCCGCGGAGGTCTCCAATGCCCTCCCTCCCTCCCTCCCCAGGCCTTCGCGGGGCCTTCCTAGGCCCCGCGGAGGTCTCCCCGGCCATTCCTCCCGCCCTCCCCAGGCCTTCGCGTCTCCGGAGGCCCCAGGATCGCCTCCCCAGCCCTCCCCACCCCGTCCCCAGGCCTTCCTGGGGCCTCCGGAGACGCTCCGGAGGCCCCAGGATCGCCTCCCCCACCCTCCCCACCCCGTCCCCAGGCCTTTCTGGGGCCTCCGGAGCGTCTCTGGAGGCCCCAGGATCGCCTCCCCAGCCCTCCCCACCGTGTCCCCAGGCCTTCCTGGGGCCTCCGGAGCGTCTCCGGAGGCCCCAGGATCGCCTCCCCACCCCGTCCCCAAGCCTTCCTGGGGCCTCCGGAGATGCTCCGGAGGCCCCAGGATCGCCTCCCCAGCCCTCCCCACTGCGTCCCCAGGATCGCCTCCCCAGCCCTCCCCACCCCGTCCCCAGGCCTTTCTGGGGCCTCCAGAGATGCTCCGGAGGCCCCAGAATCGCCTCCCCAGCCCTCCCCACCGCGTCCAGGAAGGCCTGGGGACGCGGTGGGTAGGGCTGGGGAGGCGATCCTGGGGCCTCCGGAGCATCTCCGGAGGCCCCAGAAAGGCTTGGGGACGGGGTGGGGAGGGCTGGGGAGGCGATCCTGGGGCCTCCGGAGACGCTCCGGAGGCCCCAGGAAGGCCTAGGGACGGGGTGGGGAGGGCTGGGGAGGCGATCCTGGGGCCTCCGGAGACGCTCCGGAGGCCCCAGGAAGGCCTGGGGACGGGGTGGGGAGGGCTGGGGAGGCGATCCTGGGGCCTCCGGAGACGCTCCGGAGGCCCCAGGAAGGCCTAGGGACGGGGTGGGGAGGGCTGGGGAGGCCCTCCCAAAACCACGAATAACCGAAACCGCGAATGTCACGTTCGCGAATGTGGAGGGACAACTGTATTTATTTCTTTATTTTAAAAAAGACCTGCTGTATCTCAGCCATTTTTCAAGGGAAGTGCCAGAAACTGGGAGTAATCATGGTACTTGATATCTAAATAATCCATGTGAAACTTCAGGCAGTTTGAATAAATTTCAGTCATTTAGAATGTTCATACTTTATAGTAATGGGGCAGAATTGTTTGATCTGTTTTACTTACAAGTAGTCACACATCTGCATAGCATCAGATGATCATTAAGCTTATGGCTAAAGTAAAATCTGAGGTTCAGATGTATTGGTTCATATCCTTCCCTAGCATGGTGGCATAGTGCAACTGGTATATACTTCCCTGAATATAAAGTTACCCTACATCTCTTCAGTGCAGGCTCTTGGTGAGATACTGATGAACTCACCAATCTGGATAGAGGGCTCTAAGTACTTAGGTCTTAAAAGTACTCTAAGTACTTAGCTGTGTATGGCTGGGCTGTGTATCCAACCATCCTTATAGTGCTGATTAATGGTCACTTAACATCTAGGTCGCAGGCAGGTACAAAACATTACGCTCCATGACAGGAATAGCTCTTCCTATTGAATTTGGCCAGTGCAAATGGTTGTAAATTTTGTCTTAAGGTAGTCCATTTTGGAACAGTTTGCCCAAATTTGCACATTTCTTCATATCTGAAGGGTTTTTTTAAACACACACACACACACACACACACACACACAAATGAATGTAGGTAAGAGCAACACCCACAGATTGGCCCTGTACAATTCTGTTCATTTCAAGTATACCCAGTAACTTTTAGCAAATGAAAGAAAAAAGAATTCCTAATGTAACAAGTGTAACAACCAAACAGACAAATGTAACAATAAAATAGGCAATGAAATTGGAAGCAAAAGATGGGGAAGCTCTATTTTCTCTGCAAAAACAAGAACAGGAGCAGATTGTGGCACAGACCATAAACTGGTAATATCAAGAAATCAGAGTAAAGCTAAAGAAGAACACTAAACCAACCATCATGCCAAAATACAACTCGAAGAACATCTCCACAGAATTTAAAGCTAATGTAAAAAATAGATTTGCACTATTAAACCTAATTGACTGAGAACCAGATGAACTCTGGACTGAAGCCAGGGACATTGTCAAGGAGGACACTATCTGCAGCCAAAAAGAAAGAGAAACATTGACAGATGACACTCATCAAGCAGTTAAGGATAGGCAAGAAGTAAAAGTAAAAGGGGACAGAAATAGAGTTGGAACCCTGTATGCAACTGTTCAATGACCTGGGCTCAGTAACAAGGAGAACTACTATAATAGTCAATGCAGAGAAACAGAAGATAACAAAAAAGGAAGAACAAGAGACCTGTTCCACAAGATCTAATAAATCAAAGGGAAATTTAAACTAAGAGTGAGGGTACTCTATGAACAGCAGGGGAACACATTAAATGGCCAAGTAGAAATAAAAAGACAATGGAAACAATACAATGAAGAATGATATAAAAGAGATGAAAGGAGGACAGATTAATTCAAGGAAGAACCATATGAAGGTGGATCTACCATTTTAGAAAGTGAAATGGACACTGCACTCAGAGTGCTTGGCATAAGTAAATCACCAGGAACAGATGGCATACCAATAGAGCTGCTTCAATCTACAGAGACAGAGGCTGCGTCTATACGATTAAAAAAAATCCATTTGGGGGGTAAAAATACGAATAGGCAGCCGTTTGTATGCATATGATCCGCCTACATGATTTTTTACCCCTCTAAACTCGTATGAGCCCCCTTCCCCAGCTGGCTGGAGCAAGCAAGCCAAGCAGCAGTTTTAAATCTCCCGCCACTTTTTTTTATTTAAAAAGGTGCCTGCTTTGCGGACATTTGGTTTTCCCTATTTACAAAGTAAAATAAAAATAAAAATATATAAAATTCACTGACTTACCAGACTCTCACTTAGCTGGGAATCCAACATGGCGGCCACTCCCAATTCCCCTCCTTGCTAGCCCCACCCCCTCTACTTGGCCAGCCAATCAGATTACACTGCCTGTTCGTATGTGTGTGAATGGGGTGTACAGACCATCAGCCATTCGAACGGCTGTATGTATTTTATGCTGAGATCCACTAATCCTCCTGAACGCCGAATCCACGTAGTTTACAGGGGATTCGCTAGCCCCCCTTCTGAATGACACGTATGAATGCAAATGCCTGTGTGTATGGAACAGCGATCTTCCCAACGATGTACGTATTTTTTTTTACTGTGTAGATGGGACCATAATCTACTCTAGTTCTAACTGAAATCTTTTAATGAGAAATAAAACAATGGCCCACAGATTGGAAACCCTCAATATACATTCCAGTTCCCAAGAAGGGATACACCAGTGATTGCAGTAACTGCAGAACTATTGAATGAATTTCCCATACAAGCAAAGTGATGCTCAAAATTCTACAACAAAGACTTTTATTATAAATGGAAAGAGAAATGCCAAATGTCCAAGCTGGGTTCAGGAAAGGAAATGGCACTAGGGATCGTATTTCAAACATATTTTGGATAATGGAATGCACCAGAGAATTCCAGAAGAAAACCAGCCTGTATTTTTAGATTATAGCAAAGCTTTTGAATGTGTGGATCATGAAAAACTATGGATAACTCTTAAAGAAATGGATGTGCCACAACATTTGATGTGTACCCTTTACTTAGAACAACAGGCTATCATCAGGACATAAGGAGAAATGGAATGGTTTCCAATTGGCAAGGGGATCAATTTTATCACCCTATCTGTTTAGCTTGTACACTGAACATATCATACATAAAGCAGGATTACACTTGGGGAAGGAGATTTAAACATGGGAGGAAGGAATATCAACAGTTGAAGATATGCAGATGACACCATACTACTAGCAGAAAATAGCAAAGACTTGGAACAATCGGAAGAAAGTCAAGGAAGAAAGTCCAAAGGCAAGTTTATAGTTGAACAGTAAGAGAACAAAAATAATGATCACAGATGATTTACATAACTTATGTTGAAGAAATTGAAATAGTTCAAGATTTTCCAGACCTTGGCTCAGTCATTAAATCAAAACAGAAACTGCAGTCAAAAAATCAGAAAAAGACAAGGACTTGGAAGGGCAGCTATGAAGGAACTAGGCAAGATTCTGAAGTGTCAAGATATATTAGTGAATACTAAAGCTAGGATTGTCCATGCTGTTATATTTCTAAATTCTTTGTATAGGTGTAAAAGCTGGAAAGTGAAGAATGCTGATAGGAACAGAATCCTATTTGAAATGTGGTGCTGGAGAAAATTTCTTCAGATACTGTAGGCTCCTAAAAAGACAAATAAAGGGGTCCTAGTGCAAATCAAGCTTGAACTCTCCCTAGAAGCTAAGATGACTAAACTCAGACTGTTGTACTTCAGACACATCATGAGAAGACATGACTCACTAGAAAAGACAATAATGCTTGGTAAAGTAGAAGGCAGTAGGAAGAAAGGAAAACTGCATTACAGATGGATGGACTCAATCAAGGAAGCTGAGTCTGCAAGGCCTGAGCAGGGCTGCTGATGGTAGGGTGACTTGGAGGCCTTCCTTTCATAGGGTCACCATAAATTGAAGCTGACTTGATGGCAATTAACAACAACAATGTAACAAGTGTACCAGTCATGTGAGCCCTTGTGCTAATTTGATTTGGGGCAAATTTGTATCCCTTAGCAATACCGTTAAGGACAACATCAAGCTTTCCCCAGTTGGGGGCAATTATTCAATGAGGAAGAAGCAGGAAGGGAAGAGATGGAGCATGATATGTCTAATACCTTTCTAGCTCAAAACAAAATCAAATACTGTATAAACAAGAAAAAAGTTTGCTATGCAAACTCTGCTCAGGGGCATGAACACTGATCCATCTCATGGTAGTTTTCCAACAGAATCCTCAGTGCTGAATAAGTTGCCCACTTTTGCTTTCATGGTCAGGAGAGGGTAAAGCTTCCATTTTGCATTTCTCTACATCTATGGTATAAATGCAATGAACATCCATAAAGTTATTTCTCCAAGCTCCAGGCAAAACAATTTGAAGAGTGGAGCAGCATCTTCTCTGCCTGTTAATGTTCATGCCTCAGGCTTAAGTCTGTATCTTTTCATTCAATAGAATGTCCCCCTTTTCTGATGTGCTTGCAGGCAAGGTCCATGCTGTCATATTCATATATATATATATATATATATATATATATATATTTGCAAAGCCTAGCTTCCCTGTAATTTGATTTCCAAAATGCTGATCACAGAGGCCATCTAAAGCAGTGCTCCTAGGCACTTTCTTGATTCTCCAAGTCTAGCACATTTTTAAAAACTGATACAAAAGGGTTGAATGTTTCGATCCCTCAAAATGAAAGGAATGTAGCATGTATAATGGTGCTTGAGCTAAGCATTAAAATTGCAAAAGGACCTACTGCCTTTGCTATTTGGTCATGTGGGATATGTCTCAGCATGCTCTTATATGTGTGTGTATGTGTTTTCAGTTTCTTCTTGGACACTGCAATGTAACTAACCCAGGACCATTTCCCCTAACTTTATTCTCATCCCTCATGAAACAAAGAATAATTAAAACAATAAACCTTTGGTCCCTACCATTGTTTTTGTCCTGTTTATATTCCTATTATTTTTCTGTTTCTTAAGCAGTTTTCAGCCCCCTACTCCCAAAGCAAAATGTCTGTTCTTCTGTTAGTAGAATACTCACAAATCTGTCTGAGGATGTAGTCCTTATATTTTTAATTCTGTGGTTAACTGGTTTACTGGATTAGGAAAGGCTGTTCCAAGTACATAAATTTCAAAGCTATGTTCAAAGCTATGGTACACAATACCATACTATACAATACAATACTATACACATTTCAAAACAATACTATCTTGCACAAAACAATAGGAAACAACTACTATACAATTAATCAACACATGGGGGGGGGGGTCCAGACGGTTAAAACACTCCTCATAGAATTCAAGGAGAGCCTTTGCAGCTTTTCCTGAGATTTTTTAATTAATGCACAGAAAATCACATTACCACTCATTTGGACAACCAATTTGCATTGCAGTGCAGTGAGAGCAGAAGTGGAAAGCTGATTGGTTGAATGTGTGCGGGGGGTGGGTGGGTGGGCTTGCAACCAATGAAGTGGCCAGAAGCACTCTTTTAGAGTTTCACGTTACTAATCATGCACTTTTTTGCTATGCTGAGGCAACCAAAAAACTCTTTTAAGCGGAAGGTTGCACTTGTGCACCTTTGCTCTGTAGTTTAAAAAAAAATACTGTACAGCAGTGACAACTTGTGTAGAATAATAATGTGACAAATGTAGAATAATAATAAGACAAATGAATGCTGATGTGAATTTGTGTTAGTACACAGCAATCCACATTATATCTTCTCATCTAGACAAGCCCTGGGATTAAACAGGACTGAAAGAAGCTATCCGCTATTGCTTTGAACAAGAATGTGGTGCTCCAGATGTAGTTGGATTACAGTTCAAGTCACTGCTGATCTTTGCCTATGCTGATTGGAGCTGGAGTTCAAGAAAATCTGGCAGGCCACAGCACCCCACTTGAGATTTCTAAAATATTTTGGGAGGATCCTTTAAGGTGCTAATTCCTGTGCTAATTCTCCAGAGCACAAATGTGCAAACATATTCATATCAATATCATATTTAATTATTATATTTATTTATATCAATACATCTTAATATAAATATCATATTTAATTATCATATTTATTTAATGGATACTACTTCTGTAATGTAGAGATTTATCCTGTCATACCATAGAAAATGTCTTCTATAGTTTGGCAAGTTAGGAGGAAGGAAAGGGCTAAAAATCAGTAAAATAGTCTTTTCAGTTGATTTTTTTTTTATTAGAGTTGATCAGCATTCACAAACTGTTTAATATTCACGATGGGAAAAATACAATTTTAAAAATTCAAATGTAGGAAAAATCAAAACTGTCAGATTCAGCCATTCTTTGAGAGTTCAAATGTCTAAATTTTAAAGCCTGTGTGCAGTGGTGGCACTAGTGTGTGTGGAGAGGCTGAAATGCACCAGATGACACAATCAGAGGGAGGGTTGACACCACCGCCTATAAGCCTATGTATTCATCTGTGTTAGCAATGATTGAATTAAGGTTGAAGTGTCTTCTATTTTCCCCCTGAAAGGTTTTTTTTTTTTTAATCTTTATCGGCTTCTGTTTATGGCAGGCAGGTACAAGATGGACCTCTCTATGCTGGGAAGATCTGTAGTTACTGGATTTAGTCAGTACAGATGGGGGGGGTCATTTCCATTTGTTTTTGGAGAATTTACTAAAATGTGCAGATTTCTTCTTCTCTGAAAACTTCTAATGCAGGAGAAAGCAAAACTGACAGATTTTCCCATCTCCAAAAAGTACAGCATTTGTGTCTTTCTTCCATTGTGGTTGCACCTTGCAACTACAGCTATAGTTGTGGTTGTACTTTGCAACGCAAGAGTTCCATGGTGTGCCATAGTATATTACCATGAGATGGTGTTCTGGCAAATAAATCTTTTGAATGGGATTCACAAGCACTCTGCAATTATGTATACAGCACTATCCAGAATGCTTGCTTGGCAGGGGCATGACTTGCCTGTGCCCTGACATCATCACAGGCATTGTGTATTTTGTCAGATGTGGCCAGGGAGAATGAAATGTGATGCTGCTAGGAATAGAAAGCTTCTATTAAAGGATTAGAGTGAACAGCACATTGTAAGATCAACTTGCCAGTTAAAGAATGTAACTATAGCTTTGTTGGCACAAACCACACCATGCCCTGTTGCCACCAAGTTAATCTCTAAGAGAAACAAAGTACCTGGCAGAAGTCTTTTGAATTATTATTTTACAAAAAAAAAAAAATCAACATTACGACATATACTGAAACTTCATTAGAAACTATCATGCATATATCATTTTCTAAGTGTTCCTTAGGAGCATCTACTTGACACTATAGATTAGTGGCAAAGAAATCTGTCTCTGGATAGAAGGCATTTAATTACAGTGGCAACATTAGGAAGATGAGGATATTTCAGCTCCTATGCAAGTGGTGCAGGAGGCCCCAGTCTCCTTCCATAGCAACAATGACAGTATGCCAAGGGGGAGAAAAGCATCTCAGTCAGTGATCTCAAGTAATTATTAACCTGGATTCACAATACACAGGAGATGTTTTATTCTTATATGTCAAAAGGTCAATGTTTATCCATTCTCATACCCTGTTAGTCATCACTTTGATAAGCATCCCTTATTAGTCATCACTTTGATAAACATTAGTTCAGTGGAATTATGGCCTAGAGCCTAAAGATTCAAATGACCTTCAGGTTTGCAAACATCCTGTATATCATGAGTAGGCCAACTATTGCTGGCAGGCAAGATCTTTCCTATAATAAATAACGACAGGTTCTGAAGTCATACAGAAAGCATAACAACAGTGACAACAAAAGCAGAGCCAGTACAATGGATACATTTTTATTTCCTGTGGCTATCCCAACATATGGACTTCCTGTGCTTTCTAATATAGAACACAATAAGCAGACACACGGTTTTTATACATTCATGGCAACACTAATTACAGCAATGCAAATCATGGTTTCCACCTCCAAACCACAAATATCCATGCAGTCCCTTTTGAGGCAGCTGTGGCAGGATATTGCTCTATAGTGTTTTAAAGCGTGTTTTTATAAATGTTGGATGCAAAGCAGAAAGGATCTCTTCTGATAGAGATTAAGGGACCTGAAATCCAAGAGCCTATAGAGGACCACATGTTCCTTATCTTTGCCCTAAGGACTAAGACAGCCAAGCAATGGAAGGCTTATTTGTGGGTGTGTTCCATTATGGTTTCAGTGAAAGGCCTTCCTTTAATGGTAGCTGCCTTAATCCAGCTCTAGTCATGCTTTAAAAACTGTGTCCATGTAATTAGTATCATAGAATCATAGAGATGGAAGGGACTCCATAAGCTATCGTGTCTAAGCCCCTGTGCAGTGTAGGAACTCCAGATAGAGGAGTCTTTTTGAAGATGTTCAGAGACCCCACCACCTCTCTAGGCAATTGGTTCTATTGCTGAACTGCTCTTACTATCAAGAAGTTCCTTCTAAGTTTCAATCCAAATCTGCCCTCCTGTGACTTAAAACCATTAGACCTGATCCTACCCTCCAGAGCAGCAAAATCCTCTCTGCGACAACCCTCTAGATATTTAAAGAGTGTAATCATGTCACCCTTAGTCTTGTGTTCACCAGGCTGAACAAGCCCAACTCCCTCAACCTTTGTTCCATGTTAAGTCATGTACTGAACTGGTTTTTGTTTTTGTCAGTTCAGTCCTGAATTTGGATTTCTGTCCCTTCAGAAACTTACTAAGGACTTTGTCCCATGAGGCTGGTAAAGTGCTGTTTCCATTGGATAATGGAGTCTTTGGCCACTACTTACAACGCCATGCCTGTCCTGTAGCTGCTTTGCATTCCTGGAGTGCTCCTTTTCATTGATGGATAAAACCTGTCAATGCCTCCCAACTGCGCTGCTTTTCCACTATGGATTACCATGTAATAATTGCCTCCTGCTGCAGTTCCACTTCTCAAGCAGTCATATGGTATGAGTGGTCATGATTCTGCTCCTCTCCTCCCCTCCCTCCTTCCCGCTCATTATTCCTAAGCAGGTTGTTTTCCTTTTATTTTCTATTTATTTTATTTTATTTTATTTTATTTTATTTTATTTTAGTATTGCTGTAATTTCACAATTGCAGTAAAAAAAAACCCAAAACAATTATAAAAGTTTAAACATCTGGAAGACATGCACATACAGGGTAGGGCATACAGGGGTCAGATGTCAGAAGACAGTGTTATGGTGGTGGTACAGAAAACAGACTGCACAACCATGGATTGCCAAAGCAGCACCAAAGCACTATTGCAAAGGAAATGTGATAATAAATGATGCCAAATTGGTATGCTTCCATTCTTAAACTAATGTAATTGTGGAAGGACAGCACGCTGGTGTGATAAAGTTCAACCCTGTACACCTTTCACCAGCATGGTAGAGCCTGTGTATTTGGGCCCATTTTCAAGTATCAGTGTTAGGTGGTCAAGTAATGAGAGGATCCTTCATGGTATTTTAACCTGGTTGGATTTTACAAGCTGACTTGTAAAATATGTTCCAAGAACCCCCTCCCCCCATGGATACCTGAAATCATGGATAATAGGGAACCCTATTATTTTCAATGAGACAAACACCAGAGGTTGACCATAGAATCACATTGGAGGACCTAGAAATGCCTAGAGAGAACATATTTTTTGAAAATGGATAAGTGAAACCATGGATACCGAATCTGTGGATATGGGGGTTGATCTGTATTCTTTTCTAATGAGTGTTTCCTAAGGTAAGTAGCTATTTAAAAGCCAGTCTACAGAATAGAATAGAACCCAAATCTAAATAAACATGCTTGTGATCTATGTTGCTGTTATTTCTTTGAAAAGGAATGGATCCAAGTATGTTTGCACAATTCAACAACCATGGGAAAACAATGCTCAAATGAATGGCACATTCTCTTCTGTTATGAAGGAGTCTTCACTGTTGGGAGATATGTGCGCTTTTGATGCAAGGAGGACAAACATTTCCTTGGGTTGTGGAGAGACATACTGTATGTTCTCTTTTCATACTTTATGTAATACAGTAAGCACAATAACAGGAAGAGTGATTCATTTGGACTTCTCTTTGCAGTACTTGTTAATAAGGTTTTGGGTCTAGAGATTTGCCCAGTATTTCCCAACCTTACCATCTAATCTCCAGTGAGTTTCATTCTCAACCATGATTTATTTATCCATATAAACCTTACAGGTTCAGTCTATTAATAAAGGAAGAAGGTAGAACCCATATCTTACCCAAATGCAGACTGAGAATATCTTCCCTCAAGATTTGCTGGGGTCCTCTGGAGGTCTCAGCAATGTCCTCAATCTACAGATTTTATCAGACAAGCCTCTAAAAATGTTCTTTTGCCACGATATTTTACATGTTTTTTTCTGTCAGGAGTTAGAAACTGAACTCCATTATAAAATGGCCAAACTGCAGAGTCATGCTGAGTCATAGTGGCTGACTCCATGAACTGCCTAGTCTGCCTTAGCTACAGAAGGAGGGTTCTTATTGAAGTGTAAGATAATGTGATTGAGTAAGCCAATGCCCCGTAACTGTCTATATGGGAGGCTCAGAGCAGAGCTCACTTCTCTTCTTCCTGTGAATGCTGAGGCCTGGTGAAGCAGTTTCTCCTTGGATTGTAAATATCTGTGTATATTGCAACTGTTTGACTTTGAAGATAAAAGTGCCTCCTGCTTAGTTGGACATCAAACACTCTGTGTGTGAGTATTCTTGGGAAAGGGTTGCTACTGAGTCTGCTCAGATAATTTTTTTGCTTCTGCTGGGGATTGTGTGTCCTATCATCCCCTGACAGTAGTTATGGACCCAGCTAATTGATCTCAGATTAGATAAGGTGCACCCAAAAACTTCCCAGAAACTCTTTTGTTTTGAGTGTTTTTGGCTAGTTGGCTGAGAAACAGTTAAGTTTCAGCCAGGCCCTGTAATATCTTCAAGCAACCTTGAAGTGCTGCCAGCTTCCAGCTGTTTGTGTTTTCATAGCTGGAGAATTGTTGACTCAGTCAGCAGAATGGCAGATAATAGTCTCGTCCACTTTGAAAAGCTGGCTGGTGGAAATTATTCAGCATGGAGTTTATACATGGAGGCTTTATTAATTAAGGACAATTTGTGGCATATTTTGGAGAATGAAAGTGTGATCCCAGAGGGTTCAGAAGATGAAGTAGCAGGATTCAAGCTAGGAAACCAGAAGGCTAGAGCTGCAATTCTCTTATCACTCAGCCCCTCCCAGTTAATACACACACACCCAGCAAAGACAGCCTTTCAGCTTTGAACAGCTTTGAAAATGGTTCATCAGAATTTGTCCTGCCTCTCAAAGATGATATGGACTAAGAGACTTTATAACACTAAGCTGTCTACTAGAGGCTGCGTGAAAGCCTATTTGGAGGAAATGAGGCAGCTTTTTCAAGAGGTGGCCAGTAGAGAGGTGGACATTCCAGAAGCCCATAAGTGTTTTATTTTATTGGGCAGTTTGCCAGAGGAATGGGATTTCCTAATGTACAGTGTGCAGACCACCAGGGAGAGTGATTTGTCTGTAGACCTGGTAGCTGGGCGTATTCTGGAAGAGGTCCAATGCAAGCAATTTGATTCCTGGATGGAGGGGAATAAAAAGCCACAAATTACCAGATGCAATCAGGAGAGCACTGAAACAGAGGCACCTGTGGAGGAGGGAGCCTGCAGCTATGTGAAACGATGTTTCAGATACAAAAAGCCTGGGCATTTTAAGAAGGACTGTAAGATGCCTGAACCGGATAGGAGGGGTACATCCTTTCAGGCTGCAAGCCATGCCTTCATAGCACAGTACCATCCTGATGGTACTGAGGAAAGAATTTGATTACTTGATAGTGGGGCCATGCACAATATGGTTAATGATTTACAGTTAACCAATGTTAAAAATGCTTCAATAACCAATATTACCCTTGCAGATGGTGCTCCCAGCAAGGTGCAGAAAATGGGCACTACATATGTGCCATCTTTGCTGAGATAATTTTTGGGTTTCTGCTGGGGATTGCGTGTCCTATCATCCCCTGACATTTTCTGCCAGCAAAGGAACCCTTTATATCAAACAGTGCCATGATAGTGTGAAAAAGCAGCCTCGTACTTCCATGTTCACTGCCAAGCATGATCTCAGCAGTTCTTGTGAGAAGACATGAACATGCTTAAAAGTCTAAAAACCAGCTAAATTAAAAAACAAAACAAGCACTGAAATACACTTAAAAACATGCCTGCAACATGGGGAGGTTCATAAAAATAGCATACCACAGCTAGTTTTCACGTTCCCACCCAGAAGTGTACTGGCAGGGACCGCCCATTGATGCTGGAATTGCACCAGCAACATGGGGCACAGTTTCACACACTCATAAGCATGGCCAAAAAATACCATGGTTGATCTATTGATGACTTGGCTTGTCAATAAAAAAGAACACCTTATTTTCAACACATAATTGCAAAAGCACAATGTCATCTGCTATTGGCGCCATTTTTCGTTCATTAGGTATTGTCATGATGCTGTATTTGCCACATCTGATAAATTCCTATATCTGGCTATGAGAACACAGCCTCTCTGATTCCCTCTGCTCTCCACCAGCAATAAAATGGCTGGGGATGGGGAGCTATTGCAGTGGGATGGTGAGTCCTGGACAGTGGGCTTTGGACATTATGGAGGGAGAAAGAGAACACCAACCTCTGCAATGACCCCAAAACACATTCACCAGTGTAAGGAGAGTTACACTTGTACACGTCACTGCTAAGATGCCAGCCAACATGTGTCAACTTCACTGGATCCCTTTCTTCCTTCAGCTTGACCTCTCACCTGTCCACACATCATCTCTCAGAGGATGGTGGCTGTTACTTCCAGGGCTGGAGTTACCTTCCCCTGCCTCCCAGTTCTCCTGAAGAGCTCTCCTGACTTGGATTTATTGGTGGAGCATTTTTGAGGGGAGGGAAATTGGCTCCAGCAGAAGGGGTAGCAGCTAAGTATCATTTTCTTTGTTAAGGCAGAGGCAGCCTGTGGTCCAATATCTTCATGTCAGGGGAGCCAAAGAACAGCTTTAGATTCATGCCCAGTAGGGCCAGCCTGAAACTTTTCAGCCTGAGGCAAAGCCATTCCAGATATAGAAAGCTGACCGTACTGACAACTGAATCTTATTGTAATACTCGTGAAAACATCATTTTCACTGTGCCTGAAGGCAATAGTTTAGTATAGGGGGTCCACAGCAAGCTCCATGGCACAGGCAACTGTATCTATTATCTCCCTTCAGTACCTGCCAGCTTAGGCAGCCACCTCACTTTGCCTTATAGAGGGGTTGGCCCTGGTTCTTGGATGTTTTGTTGATGAGCTTCTCAAATGAATCTACTTGGCCACTGAATTAGAAACTGAACACTGGTCTAGATTGATTTTTTTTTTAATGTGAATGAATTCACAAATTAGTGACAACAATTGACTGATGAATGCTTTCATCATCCCTTAGCTGAAGGAATTGTTACCCTAATAATAACTTTTGGGGTGTTTTTATTTATGTTTGTATGGGGTTTTATCAGTATTTGTTTTAATTTTCTAAGTTACCTTGTGTCCCAGTTTTGGAGGAAAGTTGGGAGTATAAATGAATAAAGAATGATAATAATAATGGCAATGATAAATTTGACAGGTCACTGCTGACTTATACAAATGCGGCTTACTTGAAGTTCTGTATATGAGAATTTCTGGAGAATTAAGTTTTTAGATGCGCAAATGTTTGGAGTTTTTTTAACGCTGTTGTATGAAATTTCGTTGTCTGAACAGTTCTAGCTGGCTAAGCTGAGTCACTTTAAAAAAGAAACCATGCAACCCTAGAATATTGCTAAATTAGTTTTGAGTCCATTTGACATTACCATCTATTTACATTTTTGTTTTGAAGCAGCTTTGGAATGCACCACCCCCAGGTTGCTACCTGGTGTGCTGCAGTTTCAATGGCCTTTTAAAGAAACCAGCAAGAAGCAACTCCTCTGAAAAAGACAAACAAAACCCACTTGTTCTACCATCAGCCCACACGTAGACCTCCATCTATGCTTTCTGACAGCCTGATATGCATATTTTAAGAAATGTCCAGATGTATGAGTGTGAGACACAATTGTGCAATGGCTTTCCAGATGCCCAAATTAGCCTCTTGCTAAGACCACTTTGCAGACCACATGTCTGTCTTCCTTGTTTTATGATCTTGTGCACTGGAAAAACATGCTGACAAACAGAATGTCCGGAATCTCTCTGTTCCACTGATGAGTGTGATAGCTGTGCTGTGTAAACTAAGCTCAGGACATGTAACACTGAAGCTGATGGATATATATTATGTAAAGGACACCTTTCCCCCCCCCCCCATAGATGAAGCCAAACCTCCACCCCACCATCCTCATAGGGACTGGCTGGTTCCATTTCTCATTATACACCTGGAATCTGTCTGGTGAGAGATAGACACACTTTTCAGCTGCTTTTTACTTGGAATCTCAGCAGGAGCTGCTGCTGTGTGAACATTACTGTCTGTGACACTCAATCTGCTACAATGAATTTAACAGTTTAGCATCAGATGCAAGCTGAGGAGGAAGCTTTCCATGTAAAGTGAAGCTGACGGATATTGGCTTTTTCCACCGCTTTTTATAGAAATGGAAATACAGCCTTGCCCAGCTCAGTTTGCAGGCACTATCCTTGGGTCTGCATTTCCTTGCTTGTTTGTTAGTTACTTTTTTAAAATGCATCTTTCTCTCATTTTAATAGGAATCCTTCGGCTCCATTTTTTTAAAGCAGCTTTCCTCTAGGAACTATGAGCCAAAACTTCCACAACTTTTGTTACTAATCAGGGAAGGTTTGAAAAGCAGGCTAAATTAAATATCCAAAAGAAAGCATGCATGCCACCAAGCACTGAAGGCCAGAATAACTGTTAGGCTAAGGAGGCTAGAATCCACTCTTTGATGAGTCCCACTAGATCCAAGATCCAAAAAAATCAAGCTTCTAGTCTTTTGGGAACCTGAGACATGAGACAAAATGCCCTAGCACTATTCTATCTGATTGTGTTGTGAGAAACCTTTTCAGGGCATTGACCCAATGAAGTTGCAGGCTGCGTCTGCACTGCAGAAATAATCCAGTTTGACACCACTTTAACTGCCATGGCTCAATGGTATGGAATTCTGAGATTTGTAGTTTTGTGAGATAGTCAGAGAGCTCTGGTGCCACAACAAACTACAGATCCAGGGACTCCATAGCATTGAGCCATGGTAGTTAAAGTGCAGCCACAGCCAGGATTGACAATTTGTGAGCTGTATTAGCCATAGAGGTTAATGGAGGGTGACCATTTGTCTGTAGATAAGTGCTCCATGTTTATTTCCAACCAATTTTTTGGTCTACCTGCCTGAAGGATAATCAGCAGTGATTGCCATCAATGGAGAAATGTAGACTCTTAATGTAAGCATGCTTGGCAGTAGCATAACTAACTCCCAAAGAGTACATAGAAGCCATAAGTAGAAGTCTGCACTCTTTCTATCTGTCTTATTTCATGAGTGGGAAGTGGGAAAGCATTTCTCCCCAGTGAAATTGGAAATATTTTTTGGGGTGCGGGGGACATCCAACCAGTATTAATAAAGTCAAACATACCCATATTGTATGGGATGGGGGTAATGTGGTTATATCAGCCCTGCAAATTATTTCACTGCTGTTATGTCCCTATTGACAGGATGGGGAGAGAATAGCACACAATACGCTTGCAGTGTAGGCCAGAGTCCTCAACTAGTCTACTGGTGAGGGGGATTGATTGATTGGAGGGATTGTGATAGTAAGGGCTTTACAACAATCTGAGGAAAGAAGGAAGTGGGGGGAGATCATTTTGAGTTTACATTCTATATACTGTATATTTGTCTTTAATTCTTATTATACACATTTGAACTTTTTTTTCCCTTTGTAGACATATAAAGAATTATGCTCCAGAACAATGGTTCTCAACTTTTAGTCCTCCAGGCATTTTGGATTTCAGTTCCCAGAAGCCTCAGCTAGCATAGCCAATCGGAGGGATTCTGGGAACTAAAATCCAAAACATCTGGAGGACCAAAAGTTGAGAACCATTGATCCAGAGCTACAGATCTACATACCCTTACTTGGAGATCAGCCACACTGAATTCAGTAATACTTCTGAATAGACACCCATGGTCACTTAATAAAGTATATTTGAATTGAAGATAATCAAGCAGAAGGTAGAGCTGTCTCTCTCTCTGGCTTTTCTTCGCAAACGAAGATTCAGGAAGGACTCATCCCGCGCCTTCTGCAAGCGCGCTGATGACTAAAAAGGCCAATCCGAGATAAACAAGTCCGGTTGCAAAAGGTGCAGCAGAAGGTCTCCTTGGGTGATGTTTTTGGGTTGTGATTCTTTCTGCGTTGTCGTTTCTCTTCAAGACTTGTTCGTCGTGAGTTCTCAAATAAGGCTGCAGCATTGTGGATAGTGCGTCTCCATGCCTCCCGATGTGAGGCCAGGGCGGACCACCGTTGGTGATCAATCTGGCCAAGCCTGAGATGTTGTTTCAGGGAGTCCTTGTATCGCTTTTTTGGAGCGCCCCTCCCACGCTGACCCGTGGCGAGTTCACCGTAGAGTAGTATTTTTGGGAGGCGATGGTCCTCCATCCTAGAAATGTGCCCTGCCCAGCGCAGCTGTGTTCTCAATATCATGGCCTCAATGCTGGTGGTCCCTGCTTGTTCAAGGACAGCAACATTCGTCACATAGTCAGTCCAGTGTATATTTAGGATTGTGCGTAGACAGCGCTGATGAAAGCGCTCGAGGAGTCGTAGGTGGTGGCGATAGGTAACCCATGTTTCAGATCCATAAAGGAGGATAGACAGTACGATGGCTCTATACACACTGATTTTTGTGCTTTGCCTCAGGTGTTTATTGCTCCAGACTCTTTTGTGGAGTCTTCCAAATGCACTATATGCCTTTGCTAATCTGTGATCGATCTCTTTGTCAATCTTGGCATCTGAGGAGATGATGCTTCCCAGGTAGGTGAACTGCTGAACGGACTTGAGCACTGATTTGCCGACGGCAATGTGGGGATGGTGGTGTTCGTCCTGTGGTGCAGGCTGGTAAAGAACTTCTGTTTTCTTCAGGTTGACTTCTAGCCCAAACAGCTCTGCAGCTGTTGCAAAGCAGGACGTTAGGCGCTGCAGAGCTGCTTCTGTGTGGGCAACAAGGGCAGCATCATCGGCGAAGAGCAGCTCACGGACTAGATAGTTTAGAGTCTTAGTGTGAGCCCTCAGACGGCTTAAGTTAAACAAGCTACCATCAGTACGGTAGCGTATATAGATGCCGTCGTCTTCTTCAAGAGCTGTATGTCTGAGTTAAATAGATAGCAAGGTGCATTATTTGAATTTTTAGAATGAGTTATTGGAACTGGAATTGGTGCCAGCCTTCAGGATTTTTCTGCCTCTCCAGGGCCTCCTCAAGGTACCTTTCCAAATACAGCAGGAAATTGGTCCTTGTCCCTACTACATATGCATGCAAATGTGCACACTGTAAGCTCATATGCACTGTGCAGTTGCCTTTTTTATGTGCCGGGATGGGTAGGACATATTATGAAGGATTAATACAATACTGTGATTAAAAAGTATTGATGATATAAGGCATTTTTAAGTACATCTATTTTATTATTGATTTTATTACATTTGTACTCTACTTTTCTGCCAGAAGCTGCATGCAATCTTCATTTATAGCCTCCTAACAACCCTCTAAGGTAGATTAGGTTAAACAATAGTGGCTGATCCAAGGGAGGAATGGAGGGCATTCACTAGTCCACAGCAGGAAGCAAAATGTTTTGGTCAGCCATACCCTCTGTGCATGTCTGTGCCTTTGCCATTCTCTCTGGCTATTCATTCCAAGACAGTGTATGAAGCTGTGTGAGAAAGGGGCTGAGTTTCTATATGGGGTATGTTTCCTGTCTCTGTGCACTGTAGAAGGGGAAGTGAGAAAGGGAAGATTATTTTTATATGAGTTTTCTACAGTGGACAAATTGTTTGTCTTTTGCTACTAGAAAAGCACGAAGGTAATTTCTACTTGTACATCAGTGTGTAATGGTTTGAGTGTTGGACTAGGACTTTTGGAGGCCAGGGTTTGAATCCCCACTCAGCCATGGAAACATACTAAGTGACCTTGGGCAAGGCACACTCTCTCAGCCTCAGAGGAAGGCTGTGGCAAACTATGTCTGAGCAAATATTGCTAAGGAAACCCTGTGATAGGTTTGCATTTGGCTCACCATTCATTGGAAACAACTTGAAGGCACATGACAACAAATGTTTACTATAACATTTTTAATGTGTGTGTGTGTGTGCATGCGCGTGTGTGCATGTGTGCATGCATTCAGTAATGGTTTTGTAGTGTCATTATATATAAAATTGTGTGTGTGTGTGTGTGTGTGTTAGGAATGCAGTTCTTGAAGGTATCAATGAGTACCGGTAATTTCAGCAATTTTCTCATTGCGAGAAAGTCTTCAAAAATCACAAGTTTTTGAAGGCATTCACAGTTCAGGACTTATTTGGTGCAAAATTCACACATGGTTGTTTTGTACAGAATATGCCATTTTATGTGTAGGAAATAGCATTTTCTATGCAGAAATCCATATTTCTGCATTAAAATATTAATTCCTGTGCAGAAAAACAAAACAACCACATGCTAATTTTGCACAGAATAAGTCTCAAACAGCAAAGGTTTTAATCAGTCCAGGATTCTTCTCATCAGGGTTTCTCAGCACTTGAGAAATATATATTTTGACTATTTTAAAACTATTTTTGAATATTAATTCCATCCCATCGATCTGTGTGTGCATGTGTGCATGCATGCATTCAGAAGTGACATGAATAAGTTCCATTTGGGGATAGAGAAGGGGCTTGCTGCAATCTTCTATACCCAGGGCACAATATGGCCTTGGTCCAACACTGTGCAACTACTGAAGCAGGAAAGTTCCTTCCAGTTCCTCCCCCCTGCCCCAGAGTTATGAACCAAGGGTACAGTCACACATAGTATAGTATATCTGAATACTTCGTCTTTGCAGTGGCAGCTGATAGCTTTCACATCTGTGGGATACTGGATTTAGGTTTCAGTCAAAAATGTAAAGGAGATTCAGCAGCTTGGAAAGGGCCTTTAAAGCTTGGCCTAAACACTAGAATGGAGTCACCACCCACTGACATGGAAGCACAGCTGCCACTGTCTATGTGATCTTAATCTACAGGGTAATGGGAAGAAAGGGACATGAAAGGAAGAGAGTCAAAATGATCACAGCCATGAATGGTGTGAGAACCCAATTATTTCTGGTGTGGAGTAAGACCCTATCGAATGCTTGAGGAGGCCCCATACAGGGAGAAAGTACAGACTGCATTTGATGTGGCAGCAAATACAAATACCACATACTAGGTTTATTTCTTTAAATCAGCTCATCGTATTGGGCAGATTTCAGATCCATAATTAAGGCAAATCAAGTAGAGATCCCATTTTGCTAAAGAAACATACACAGAGAAAGAATGTTGCACAATATTGCAAAGCACAAATAACACTACCTGGAGGTCCTTTCAAGGCCAAACAACATATACCGGTACATTAGATGTACCCTTGCATTAAACATGGTAGATTTTTCACGAACACAAACAGCTGGCCATTTTTGAGACCACAGTGTACGAGAAATGGCAGATTTGGGGAGGCTTGAGCACTGTCTCCCGCTACATATTGTTGCATCCCATGTTTAAATGCCTCTTCTTGCCTTAGAATTTGCCTTAAACAGCATCCACACTGTTTAGAAATGTATATGATTTAGGCCTGAGTCTCTTGACTACCAGTGTCTGCAGCTATGTTTCTTTTTTTACCCTTCAGCCAGGCAAATCATTCTGTGAGAGGCTGTTCCCGTGTTCTGTTTTTCCCCTGCTGAACTTGAGTCCAGAAATCCATGCTGCTTCTGAATCCATGTTCCACTGCTGATTTTGAAAAGGCATTATCAGCTTCAGTGCCCCTGGATTGCATACACAATCCTGAAGACTGTGTCAGAGCAGCAAACTGGCACCTAATTCGCAGTTCTGCTCCACAGCTGCAGCACCATCTTCCCTTCCTAGCTAGACAATTTGTATGTGTGAGATATTCCTCCTTTTTTTGCCTTCCTTCAGGCACATTAGCATGCGCTCAACATGCCCAGAAAAAGAAAAGAAAGCATTTCCCCCTTTCATTCTGTATCAGAGAAATCAGACCATTCCCTTTTACTGTGACCAAAAAGAAAAGAGAAAGCCATCCCCCTCTCCATGAAATGAAAATAATTTCAGGGAATATAAATCAATGTTTGAAAAGCTACCACGGATGCCCACAGGATGTCATACATCTCCTTCTCAGTAAATTACAGCAGTGGGGGGACCAGGCAGAGAGATAGTAAAAAGGCAATAAAGGGGTATTTTAATTAAATTCCTCAATAAAGCTAAGAGGGATCTGAAAAAAACAATACCTGGTTATTGCCCTCATCATATCCCTTGAATGTCCTGAGTACATAATCAGCTCAAAGCAAACACTCAGGTAGTTGGGAATGAACATCACCTCTCACCTCTTAACTTTTTGCTCCCACACCCAATTTTGTTTCTAGAGATGTAAAGGCTGGTGCTAGGTCAAAATGTGATGGAGTCAAGAGATTTCTTTGTTGACTGTTTCATCTCTCTGCAGTCCCCAGATCAGAGGGTTCAACAATGCTGCCAGTGAAAGGTATGCAAAATAAAATATCCCCCCTCCCTGGTTATATCACCCTTTTTATGTGCATCTTGAGCCTGCTTATCTTGGTTCTTATTTTTAGCAAGTAATTGTATTTTAACCCCTAGCAAGTAATTGTATTTTAAGCATTTGGGGCACAGTGTCTTCAGATACAGAAGTGTCAGTCTTTTTGAAAGTACAGTAAAAGCCACAACGCGTGTAGTTCTTACATGGTCCCAACAGATGTACAATATCTGCTGGTACAAATTTGCCATTCTCCTGGAATGTTCACAAGTGATATTCAAATGACACATAATCTGGACTGGAAGATGAAGCTTCCAAGGTACAGAAAGGAGAATAAAGCTGTGTTTAAACTAAATGTGTCTTCCACTCTGGGTAGCCTTTTTGTCTTCAGGAAATGGGGAAATAGATTTAAGCACCACTTGTGAAAATGGCTTCAAGTTACCTTCAACATCCCATGTGATTTGAGATCATTACCTTCTGAGTGAGATAATAATTCCTTATATTTCTTCAAGCACAGGTGGAATGAAATCATTGGGTAGGCCATACCAAAAAATAAATAAATAAAGATAAAAATTAATCAATCAATCAGTGCCCACATACATTATAAATACAGCCCTAAAGCTTTGCTTCCCTGAAATGAAGGAAGTTTGAGACAACTATTTCACAAGCAAATAATTCATTATAAAGGAAGCACTGGAAACTTATACAGTGTTGTTACAATAGCTTTTTTACTATTTTGGGGGGGAAAATAAACCAAGCAGATACTAAAGACAATAAGGACTTTATCAGACTAGCCCCTGAAAATGTTCTTTTGCTGGCATTAAAAAAGCAGTTTTGTGCCAGCAAAAGAGCGTGGCCCCCCTGCACTTACCTTCCTCTTCCAGCAAAGGCAGCTCTGGAAAGAAAGAGGAAGTGAATAGAGCCCCATTCACTTTCTCGTTCAAAATCCCGTGAGACTTTGTTGTGTGGAAAATTTAAAAATAAACACAAAAATAAAGCATTAGAAATTTTTAAAAGGGTGCACACACACTTTAAAGTCCCAAGTAACTCAGGGTGGGTCATAAAAAGAGCAAAAATTACCTGGATGTCCTGATCTCACCCGGAAGTGTTCATGCCGGACTGGCCATTCTTGCTGCAGTGATGAGATTTAAATGGTCAGAGGATTTGCACAGCGGCAATGCAGGAACAAAAGCAGCAGGAGGGATCAATTGACGGCTTAAGCCATCAATTAAAAACTGCAGGTTTGGGGCTGATTTTAACCATGAAATGGCAATGTTGTCTGATCTGCACGCCCTTTTGTGATTATGTGGCATCATTATGACATCTTTTTTCAAGTGTCTGATAAAGTCCTAAGTCTCTTGTGCTCAGTATCACAATGTTGATGACACTTCAGTCTTTCTCTCATTTCCAGGAAAATCATGTAAGTCTTACATCCATGCCAGACACTGGTTAAAGGGAAACTAACAAGCTTAATCCATTCAAGATGGAGGTGCTGATAGCAGGAGGAAGGTTGATACAGAAAGAAGGATTTCATCTCTTCTAGATGGGGTTGCACTTTCTCAGGGAGAGCAGCTTCAGACAGTTTGAGAAATAAGCTCATTCTTGATTCTTTGAAGACTAGACTGTGGAAATGTGTGCTTTTCCTGGGGCTACTCACAAAAGGGCCTAACATGCATTTGGTTCAAATGCAGCAGTAGGTTTGCTGGAGGAGCCTGACAACATGATTATATTTCACTAGGGCTTGATCAGCTTCAGTAGTTCTCAATTCAGAGTGCTGGTTCTTACCTTTAAAGTCCTATACCACTTAAGTCATGGATATCAGATGCATCAACCTACTTGCACAATGAGATCAATGGGAAAGATACTTTTGCACGTCCTTGACCATGCTGGAGGATTGTGACACATTTAATTTTTTAAAAGTAACATGTCCAAGTTCTGATAAATACAAATAATAAAAGAACTTGTCACTACTCTTTCCTCCTGTAATTGTTGCTTATTATATTGACTGGAAGCAGGAAGAAGGCATAGTCCTAGATGAAAAATACCTTAGCAGGGCCACCATTTCCCCAAATGCTGCATTGCACAAGTGAAAGCATCCTCCTGCCCACCAGGTTAAAAACCCAGGATTTCTGTCTTATTTTTTTGCTTCATCCAACTGAAAAATGGTTTCTGTCAATCTTCCAACCAAGCAGGCATGGCTTATGTAGTAGCTAGAAGCTCACTTAATAGCACAAACACTAATCAAACAATGATCTGCAACCATCAGCAACCATTAAAGAACTGCCTTTAGCTATAACTCTTCAAAAGCCTAAGGGAATGTCCATCTCTTCACCTTCCATGGCCAGTACAATATATTTAGATGGATAGCTAGATGCATATGCCAATGCTTGGCAGAGCTTCAGAAGAAAGCATCTGAGAAATCTTTCCATCATGTGCAAAACAGCATTTCCCCACCACTACCATCCAAATGGCCAAGGAGCTGTAGCTTAAACTTGCCAAGAAAGAAGCCTGAAGCATACCTGAGGCATGGAAGATTTCAGCACAGATGATTAAAGTTCAGTAAAATTATAAGCAACTGAAGATGCTATCTTTCTACAACATGTCTTAAAGTACTTTATACTTAAAGCTGTATCTAAAACATAATTTGTAATAAGGGAGGATAATTACATTGAATAAAAGACTGAATGCTGGACACAATGTTTGCAAGGTCTTAAAAACCAGCTAGTATCTTATGCACGTAAGCACATTTCTTTGAAGGTGAGGCCAAGAGCCAGATCTGGATGTGAGATTGTCTATGATGCTTTTCCATATTCTGATCTATACTGTTTTGAGTTCAGCAACAGTGACTTCTATTGCTAAATCAGCTTTATAATATTACATATGTAAGACACTAAATGCTGCCTTAATCATATGAAGTGCAATGGAACTGAGGGTGACTTTACTATTCATATGCAGCTGATCCTATTAAGAATTCCAGTAATCTTAAGAACCCTCATTAATTTCATACTTACATACCTGGAAACCTACCTGGCACTGCCCAGGTTGATAGTGATAGCCCCTTCTCTGCCGTCTTTTTGTTGGCAGGCAAAGCCCTTCTTGTTTAAACAGGTCTTCAGTCTTCAGTGACAGGGTAGAGTGATATGCAATTAAGGGCTTGTCTATACAGTCAATATACCCCATCTTGCCCCTGTCTTAGAGCCCTGCAGTCCTGATGCCACAGGGATTTTGCCCCATTCTGCCTCCAGGTAGTCCTCACCACCCCTGGGGCAAACATGGGGCTCAGACGGAGGGAAGATGGGGTAGGGCCCATCAGTGTTTTAAAATAATACCTGCTTTAATCTGTTCCCACCACCAAAAAATGGGTCAGGACCCACGTGACTGCAGGAACCTGTTCTGGCATACTAGCCCAACACTTCAGCTGCCCTCTGCCTTTGCTCTTCCACAGCAGTAAGCAGGCCTGTAGCATGTGACCGAGGCTGATTACATGCAGGGAGCCTTGCTCATGTGCTCCGGATCTCCTGCCTGGATCTGGAGAATGGAATGCAGGTAGCGGCAGCTGGAAGGAGGAAAATGTCCCAAATCTAGTAACCCTGTGTTTAAGTATGTGAATCTCTAGGGCAGAACAGTCAACCAGCCAAACTTTTTCCATAACCTATGTATGTATGTAGGCATATGAGTATATAAAATAACTGAGCACAACATAGATATACTGAATAAAGGAATTTTAAAGTTCTGGCTAAGCTCAACTTTTGAGGAAGAGGACAAATAGAAGCTTTCTTATACAAAACAGTTACATTGCCCAGGACTATATTTCCATATTGAAGCAGTACTTCAGTTTCCAAGCATCACCTGTGAGATGCTCTTTGGACTCCAGCATGGAATAAGGATACTGTCAATGGGAAAACTGTGTCTTTGATTTAGCTCCTTGCTACTCTGTTCTGCGTACTACTCTGTTCCACCTCTTAGGCTGGCTGCCCATGCAGTGCCCTCTGTCAGTGCAGTACTTTAACCCACCTGAGCTCTTGTCCTTTAACTGGCTTTTCTTTGATGCATTTCTTCAACCGCTAAGCTTGAGAATCCCCTAAATGCTCTAGAAAGGTGGTTCCAGTAGTAGGGAGACTGTACCAAGGACTTGACTGAATGTGTATTCTTTTAGCAATGGTATGCTGTTGTTTTTTGTTTTGTTTGGAACTCTAAAGCCTTGTTGTTGTTGTTTTGTGCCTTCAATTTGTTTCTGACTTGTGGTGACTCTAAGGTGAACCTTTCACAGGATTTTCTGAGGGCTGAGAGTGTGTGACTTGTACAAGGTCACCCAGTGGGTTAAAAGGTACCTAGTACAAAATTTGCTGAACCTACCTGTATACAATTTGAAATGATTACTCTCACCTTTAGGATCTATCATCTCTGCAACTATCATGCAGATGTGTAAAAACACATGTGCGTGCATGTGTGCGCACACACAGAGAGGGAGTGTTATAGCCATTTTGGTTTTACAATGCATACCAATGGGAGTTCTGCTAAATTAGATTTTCAAATCTTGGTTTGGATTTGAGATGTTCATCTGATTAGATCAGGTCTAAATTAATCCAGAATGAACGAGATCTGGATCTGGATCTGGATCATTGAAGTCTGCTCAGAACTGAATTGGAAGACCCTTATACAGCCTTGATTTTCAAATTATGATTGAAATGGACTGTCATCTCGTTGACTCTTGTTTTTAGTTCATATGAAGATGCTTTATATTGAATGAGACAATTCTTAGGACAGCCATTCATGCATCACAAAAGGAGGAAATGGATTACACCAAGAGAGAACAATGGGGACACAGATGTGAGTGCAATATGCATGGGTGTTAAATTATATATTTATATGTATATACAGTATTTATCTTTACATGTTTATATATATATATATATATATATATACACACACATATATGTGTACATGTTATAAATTTATATGTACTAAAACAGATGTACAGATGCTAATTTATTAAAAACACAATACATCTGACTATAGTGGGAAAGACATTCACCAAATGACTTATGATTTTTGTTGTTTCTGATTTATGGTGACCCTAAGGTGAACCTATCACAGGGTTTTCTTGGCCAAATTTGTTCAGAGAGGGGTTCACTTTGCCTTCCTCAGGGGTTGAGAGAGTGACTTTCCCAACGTCACCCAGTGGGTTTCCATGGCCAAGTGGAGATTCAAACCCTGCTGTCCAGAGTCATAATCCAATGCTCAAGCCACTATAGCATGCTGGATTATGAGTATGCTCAAACTATTGGGCACAGTGTGGTGTAGTGGTTTGAGCATTGGACATAGACACTGTATTTTTTAAATTTATTTCTGCAATTTCTATACCACCTTTCTCCCAAAGCGGGACCCAAGGCGACTCACAGAACAATTAAAATCACAATTAAAAGCAATTAGAACTTATTAAAACATATAAAAAAGATTAAAATAACATAAAAACACACCCCAATAAAAGCCACAATTATATATCAAAGGCTTGATTAAACACAAATGTTTTGCCTGCTGACGAAATGAAAACAGGGAGGGGGGCCAGCCTAGCCTCCTGTGGGAGGGAGTTCCAAAGGGTGGGGGCAGCCACTGAGAAGGCTCTCTCTTATGTCCTCACCCGGTGAGCCTGTGATGGTGGTGGGACTGAGAGAACGCCTTCCCCTGCAGATCTTAAAAGCCTTGCAGGTTCATAGAGGGAGATATGATCTTTCAGATAGTCTGGACCTAAGATGTAGTTGGGTGTCATCAGCATATCTGTGACACTGTACCCCAAAATTCTGGATGAGGCTTCTATTGTGGGATTGGAGCAGGATAGTAGTGTTATTGTGGAGCACTTACTACACAACATCGTCTTCATCCTGTTGGTGGTGTGTGCTTCAGTCGTTTCAGAGAATGCGACGTGGACTGAAGTGGTGGCAGCTGCAGAGACAGGATGGCAGGCTGCTATGGCCTCCAGCATTCCCATGGGGCGATATGTTTTATCTTAAAAGAGGCAGTTTTCCCTGGGTATTTTGCTGAAACATTTGAATGGGCTTTACCTCATCTTCCCTCCATCTTAGCCCTGTCATGAGGACTGTCTGGGGGAAAAACCGGGCAGAGCAAGACAGGGTAAATAGCCTGTCATGACAAGGCCGTGGCCACTGAAGCTGTAGAAAATAAGTTTTATTTAGAATTGTGTAAGGATGATGATCATGTAATTTAAAAAGTGTATACATACCTTTTGAAACTGGATATAGGAGATGATTATATGATAATCCAAAATTTTAGGAATAATATTCAAATGGATATATGGAGAAAATGTGGACTAAAGATATATAATTTACCTTGTGTAGTAATTTAAAAGAAAGCATGTATAAGATGATGTATAGATGGTATTTAACTCCAAATAAGTTGTCAAGAATGGCTACGAAGACTTCAAATCAATGTGCGGAATGTCAAGAGAAGGAGGGGTCCTTTTTTCCATATGTGATGAATTTGTAAGAAATATATTGGTCTAAAATTTATTATGGTAATTCAAAAATATATTTAAAGGTAGATTTTGTAATATCATCAGAAATGTTTTGTTGGATATTATGGATAAAATATTAGATAGCAAGTATGGACTACTGTACTCCTTTGATATATGATAACAGCAGCAAGGATACTGTTTGCTCAAACTTGGAAGTGGAGCAAAGCACCAATGATGGAAGAATGGATTGTTAAGGTTGTTGATTTTGCCCAAATTGCCAAACTAACATGGATTTTATAAGATAAACTAGCTGAAGACATTTTTGAAACAATGCAAACTGTTCATGGACTTTCTGAGCGATAAGAAATCTAATGATGTAATAATCTGTGGTTATGGTTACTAGTAACTCTAGTAACCCAGTTTTATTTAATGGGATCTGTAATGGTAGCATATTGTATATCCCCCCCCCAGTTCTTTTCATTACAGTTTAGATTGGGGGGCTCAGAGTCTCTGTGTTTTACTATGTTTGTGTTTAGTGTGTTAGTTATTTTGTATTTATTGTTTTAGTTTTAGTGTTTCAGTATTGTGTTTCAGTATTATGTGTTAGTCTTAATTTAATTTAGTTGTAGTCCTATCTATCTATCTATCTATCTATCTATCTATCTATCTATCTAATTATAAATCTTTCAACAAATATGAAAACAAACAATGGCCCACAGATTAGAAACGCACAATATAAATTATAGTTCCCAAGAAAGGGGACACCAGGGATTCAGTAACCACAGGTCCATTGCATTAATCTCCCATGTAAGCAAAGTGAGGCTCAAAATTCTACAATAAAGACTTTTACCATATATGGAGCAAAAAATGCCAGATGTCCAAGCTGGGTTCAGCAAAGGAAGTGGCACTAGTGAACATATTGCAAACATGGAGTAAAAAGAAAATCAGCCTGTGCTTTATAGGTTATAGCAAATCCTTTGACTATATACATCATGAAAAACTATGGATCACTTTTAAAGAAGTGGGTGTGTCACAACATTTGATTGTCCTGATGCGTAACCTGTACTCTGTAACCTGTAATACACACATATTATTGCACATAATGTGTGTGTGTGTGTGTGTCATTACATATAAAAAGATAAATTTTCTGACCTGATAGAAGGCACTATCCTATGAAGTCCTTATGCTAAAAGAGTGATTGTTGCTGGTCACATAGCCAGATAGCCAGTGTTTCATTTCCCCTTTTCTGCACTGTGTGATATTTAACGCAACAGATAAAAGGCTGGAATTCTGTTTAAGTTATACACATGTTTAAGTCATGCTGAGCACAGGGGCCAAAAAGCCACCATTGTGTAATGGACATGTACTACTGATAGCGGTGGAAGAGGAGTTGTGCAAACAGCAAGTTCCTCGGTATTTTCTTTGCAAGCTGCACACTGTGCATTGCATGTTGTGGTTGTGCACTCTACATTATACATTGTGCATTGCCATTGTACATTCCATACTTTGCATTGTGGTTATGCATCCTATACTTTGAATTGTGATTATGCATTGTGTATTGTTCATTGTGCTATTCTGCATGAGGTTTGGATAGTCCTTGTGCAGCGTATTTCTACTTGTGAACATTTATGCTATGCTGAGGGAAGGTTAGATGGTTCAGTTTCCTTTGGGACACGCACTAATGTCTTAGGGTGTGTGGGTGTGCCTCTCTCTCTCTCTCTCTCTCTCTCTCTCTCTCTCCCCTTAGGATTTTATCAGACAAGCCTCTACAAATGTTCTTTTGACAGCATATTTTGAACCATTTTTCTGCTGGCAAAAGAACCCTTTTTCTCAGTCCTACCTTTACTTGCATGAAAAGGCAGCCCCTGGAGCTCTGTTTACTTCTACGTTCATAATCTCGTTGTCTCATGAGAAGAGGTGAGTGTGGGTAAATTTAAAAATATATCCAACCCCCCTCCCCACAAAAAGTACACACAAGCACAGAAACACACTCACAAAGTCCGAAGTAAACCAGGGAGATTCATAAAACGAGCATCCCCTACCTGATTTTCATGACATCACCCAGAAGTGTTCTGCCCATTGACACTGTATTCACATGAGCACAATGGTGCAAAGTTTCAAACGCCAGCAATACTGGCAAAAAAGTGCCACAGGAGATCTATTGATGGCTTGTCCCGTCAATAAAATAGAATGTTTTTTTGCCAATACAAAATCACAAAAGGATCACGTCATCTGATATGCATACCTTTTGTGTTAATGAGGTGCCATTATGATGCTGTAGTTCCCGCATCTGATAAAGTCCTTAGAAGTGAACAGAATGCCTGGCATTTTGGTGAGTCAGGAGCAGAGAAGGAAGCCATATACAGCAGGGCTCTAACCCTTACATAGGCTGTCTTTCCTTTGCTTGTTAATTTTAAATACAGCAGAAGCAAGCAGAGTAGCAGAAAGCAACCATTCTCTCTCTACTTCTTCTGTGGACTGGTCCACCTTAGAGGATTGTTGTAAGAAAAAAATATTTTTCTTTAGGTGTTATGTAAACATCATGAAATATTATCACCCCATAGTTAAGTTTGACCTTAACCTTTTTCTCATAGACAGTAATAAGCACATGCATCTTTCCTAAGGGTGAAAATATTATTGGAAGAGACACCTAATGTCAGAGTATCCACGTTAAAAAAAAATACATTGATCCCTAGCTTCCTGTTCCTGTAGTTTTAGGCATAAACTTCACTCGGTTTACCTTTTCTTTATTCAATTTTAGCTTGAAGGAACCTAAAACATAATCACACAAAAAGGATGGGAAGAAACTATTATGTAGGTTGTGAGACAGAGAAAGGGAGGGAGGAAAAGAGAGAATCAGTACTGAAAAATAACTAGAAAGCAGAAACGGGGCATTTTTTTTAAAAAAAAATGCAGATATGCTGACGGGATTATTATTTTATTTAACACCATTCTAGCTGCCACAGTTCTGATGTTATTCAAACAAATTAATGCCTTTGACTGTAGTAGAGAGCGTTACACAGCCCTGCAGGAAAAAAAAAGATGCTGCGAACAATTCCCATTTTAGATTACGTGGAGAAATTGCATGTTTAAAACTGAATTTACATGCCAAATGCAAATCTTTGTGACTGAGCTAGCATATCAAACTGGTGCAGCTGTACACAATTAGAGGCAAATGTGGCTGATGTTCCAGAGAGCCCTTCTTTAAACTGGATCTGCAAAATGTTTGGTTTGTTTGGCAACATAGCACTTTTCTTCTATGGGTGGGGATGTTTGTGCTACAAGATGGGTTCATTAATAAGGGTTATAGATTTTGGGGTTTTTTGGTTTTAAAAAAGAAGAATCCTTGAAATTCAAGCAATGATTTCAAGATGAGTGGTTGAGATTACGATTTGGGTCCAGATCTGGGTGAAGGCGGGGGGGGGGGATTCCCTCAGTATGAATGGAGCCATATGTGCTGATAGCCAGGAATGTGGAAGAAGGAATAATATAACCATTTGGCTAGGCGAGCTTCAGACACACATATTTTAGTTGGTGGCTAAATGATGTCTTTCCATTGTCTAATCTCCAAAGGTGTCAAGGCTCTATTAAAGGTCCTATTCAAATCAAGCAGAAGAGAGCAGCACAGATGGAATACAAATACACAGCCAAGGAGTGGAACAGAGTTACCGAAGTGTGCAGTTGGAGAGATTGATGTTGATACCCTTCACTGCCAAGTGAAATGCCAATAATGCTTGTATAGCATTTTGTGAGGGCAATGGGAGTATTGATTCCTGAGCAATAATAAAGAATGAAGCAGTTCTCCTAGGTATAAAAATATTGGCAACTGTTACAAAGAATTGACTCATAGAGGCCTGAGTGCTGGCCTATCTTAATACAAATAATTCAGGCTTCAGGAGGATTTTCAAGAGCAGCCAGGCATAGTCCTCAGGCACATTCTCTGCTATTAATTTACCTGCAGCTTTCACAAGCATCTCAGTTTATTGGCCAATTGGTCTAGGCGGTTACAGGGACAAAATGGATTTCTGGAGGTTTGTTGAAAGATATCAATAACAACAACAACCCCACAGAAGTACTACACTGTTAACATATAAAAATGTAAACATGGGGAGGGGGATGGGCTGTTATTTTTTTCAGTGTTTAAGAGGTATATAGTGAGAAGTGTTGTACATTATGCACAAACCTCATAAGGGGTGTATTTTCAGTTTTCAGAATTTTCTGGAGAAATTTTGAGGGTTTTTTTCTTCATTAATTTTGCTTGTCAACAGCCACAGTCAGAATTCCAAGTCTGGATCAATTTCATAAATTCCCCTCATTATTTTATGAAATCAATCTGATCAGTATGAGCTTCTGTCTAATGAGTATTCTCTGGCTCTCTCTGACAGGTTGGGGGAAAGCCTATTCTTTTAGAAGATATATAGCAGTATGTAGAATGTATCAACAAATCCATGCCTTTTCAATAAAACCTCTTCATTTAGCTTTCAACAAAAACAATGAGTTGTTATTCCTATTGCTCATGGCAACTCGGCTACCCTTGGAAACTGCTGGATAGATTTCATACCATTTCTTCTTCAACTCACCACATTCTTGCTATGACCCCTTCATATGCTATGAAGTTCGGCTTGCATAGAAAAAGCCCTCCTCCCCACCAGTTATGGCCCAGAGGAATTTTCTACACAGAGAGTGTCCATGTGTCACAGTAAGTCCATCCAAGATTTAATAAGCCATAATGTATACAAGCGGCATGATAATGCATGTGGCCTAATCATTCTTCCTTTGTTGCTTCCTTTACACAAGCAAGTAAACAAAACCAGAAGCTGCAATGGAGCTTCCTTTCCCGTTAACATCTCACCGGGAGACTATGGACTTGGCTAGATGGGCAATATACCCCGTCTTGCCCCCATCTTAGAGCCCTGTAGTCCTGACAATGCAGGACTTTTGCCCCAGGCAGTCCTCGTCACTCCCAGGCAGATATGAGGCTCAAACGGGGGAAAGGTGGGGTAGGGCCCTTTACTGTGTTTTGAGAAAACACCTGTTTTCCTCCATTTCCTGTAGGAGGAAATGGATCGGGTTCCTGCAGACTGGGCATCACTGCTGCTGCTTCTAATCTCCCTGGCTCTCTTCGAAGCAGGAAGGAGTCCTGCAGCCTGTGACCAAGGCTGGTCATATGCAGGGGACCTTGGTCACGTGTTGCGGACTGGCTTCCTGCTTTCAGAGAGAGCCACAGACATGGCGGCAGCGACAGGACAGCATGCCTGTCTGGACTCTAGCACATTTGGAGGTGCTAATAGGGGAGGAATGGGCCTGATCCATGGCCAGGATACACCAACGGGGAGCTGGCATATCCTAGCCCATGCAGATGAGCCCTGGGGAGGATTGTTTTCAAGCAAGCCAGGATTTGTAAACCAGCATTTAAAACTCTGGTTCTCAATCATAGTTTATCCCTAAGGAAGAGGAAACATCCATCCCATGAGTCTAATCTGACCCGCTGAAGTTCTAGGTCCCCCTGCTCTATTTTATTTTCCTGCTGTAAATTTTACCTGCCATCATGGAGAGAGAAACAAGTAAAATTGTAGACGTTGGGTTACCTACACCAGCATCATTGCTGAGGGACACAATGGTTTATTAAGCTAGAATCTATGGCTGCTTATAATGTGTGAACACAGTGATAATCTCAAATATTCTCCATTGACATGTTGATCTCTAGTATGTAGCAATACAGTTGCCCCCCCCCCCACATTTGTGGATTTAACTTTTGCAGATTTGATTATTCATGGATTATTTGCTGCCAGCTCCGCTGCTGCCCTGTGCCATTTTAATAGGGACGGCAAGCCTCATGACACTGAGAGATATTGTGAACATATGGTGAAGCTTGCAAGTTCCTATTAAAGATGGCATAGGTCAGCAGTGGATGTGGTGGTAAACCCTGCAAGGCACCCACTTCTGCCTTGCAAAAGAATCCCACCACCTCAAAGGCATCTGTGGCAGGTTGAATCCACGGATCATACTTTTTATGTGTGTTAAATATGGTTTGGGGGGGGTAGAGATATTTGTGTTTTTCCCACTTTCATGGGGGTCCTGTGCCCCTAACCCTAGCAAATGTGGAGGGCCAACTGTATTCATATGGATCTGGTTTCACTTTCCATTTTTGATGGCAGACAAGATACCTGAATACAATATGGGGATCTTATGGACCAGTCCTAAAGACTGAACCTTGTTTTTCTCCCTTCCCCATAATATCTTACTTCACAACCTTGGGAGGTTTGAGTGGATCCTTCACTAATGGTGGTTCAACACTGGAATAAAAGATTTTAAATTGGGGATGGGTATGGATGAAATAGACATTTACAATTATCTGCTGACCATCTAGGATGCTGATTTTCTAGTTTCATACCTTCCAACTGTCCCAATTTGGCAGGGACTTCCCTAATTAATCCTCTCATCCTATTTTTTTCATCATCTTTTAAAATGTCCTAGAGTCTCACTTTTCTTCTTCACCCTCCTCTCCCTATTTTCTCTGTTTACTTCAGTTTCTACAAACTTAATTCAAAGTACAAAAAGTACTTTGCAATCAATTAACCCAGCTAGAGGAGTGGAGAAGGCAGAATCTCACTCTTCCCAGTAGGCTCAGGCAAAAGCAAATCACTGCAGCCTTTCCCCGCTTGTGTATCTTTCCTTACTAATAGGGAGTAATCTTGCCCATGCTGAGATGCTTGGCCACATGTGTCCCAATTTTCATCTGTGAAATGTCGGAGCTACGCTGCTTGTTTTCACTGTTGGTTTGTTCTCACTTTTAAATTATTGCATTGATGATTTTTAATTTTAGTTCTCTTGACCTTTTTGAGTATGGAAATATGAGACATAAATAATACACAAGCACAACACAATTAACTAAATGGCTTCATTTTCATTTTCTTTAATCATGATGATAACTTGTATTTTCTTTTGGTTCGATTGCAGGGCAGCACTACATGTTATGATTCTTCTGGGAAACATCAACGTTATACTGATATGTACCACCACGAATGTGTAAAAGCTTTAAGAAATAGATGCTTGTACACACATCTGTAAATGCCCTTGTACTCATCTGGCAAATCCATAACAATCATTCTGGGTCATGCTGCCCTTAAAAAATTGTCAGAGAAAGTGGCAGCTAACTAATTTGTCCATAGCCTTCAGGGAACGGTAGGTTATAAAACAGTTAATTGCACCTGACTGAGAAATGTCTCCAAAATCCCTTAGGCTCTAAAAGCCATGGTTTCCTGCTTGTAGTGAACAAAGAAATCAGTTAAAGGTTTTCTAAAATCTATGACACAGTTCCCTTCAAATAGTGGCTTATCCAAATACAAATAATTCAGTATTTTGTGTGCATGGTAATGTTCTGTGGTGTATTCCTTTAAAAATGGCACCTTTAAAAAAATCCTGCAGAAATCCCGTAGGGAATAACCTGCTCAAGGGAGAAACACACTGCCTGCCTCCCACTTCTTCCTGATAGTCAGAGGTCAGTTCACATGCTGGAATAGCATGTTTCTCTTCCAAAATAGTTAGATGACATTGCAAAGAAATTACCCATGTTCACTTATATTGACCAGCTATATTATCAGTAAGGATTTTTAATTTGTTTGGTCCTCTCAAATGATTACTTTTCAAATACTTTTCAGATACTATTACTTTTCAAATACCTTAATCCTCTCTTGTTGCTTCTGTGTGCTTTCAAGTCATTTCTGATTTATGGAGACCTAAGGTGACACTAGGTACAAAGTGGTATTTGCCATTGCCTTCCTCTGAGGCTGACTTGTCCAAGGCCACCCAGTAGGTTTCCATGGCCAAGCAGGGATTCACACTCTGGTTTCCCAGAGTCTTAGTTGAACATCGAAACCACTACAATATTCTAGCTCTGCCTTAATCTTCAGGGTAACACATTTCATGCACAATTTATTGTTGTTGTGTACCTTTAAGTCCTTTACAACTTATGCCAATCCTAAAGTGAACCTGTCTCAGGGTTTTCTTAGCAAGATTTGTTCAGAGGGGGTTTGCATTGCCTTCCTCTGAGGTTGAAAATGTGTGACATGCCCAAGGTCACCCAGTGGCTATGTGGGGATTTGAACCCTTATCTCCTGGAGTCCTGGTCCAGCGCTCAGACCACTACACCATACTGGCTCGCTTTCAGAAATATGTCTTCTAGTCTCTAAAGAAAATGAAGAACTTGGTGAGGGAGTGGAAGTGGCAGGATCCTTAGTGGGGAGTGATCATGTTCTCCTGGAGTTTGTTATACAGAGGAAAGGGGAAGCCAAGTGTAGTCAGACATGCATTCTAGACTTTAAGAAAGCTGATTTCAGAAGAATTGGGGAATTACTGGGGGTGATCCCATGGTCAGGAATACTAAAACAGAAGGGAGTACATGATGGATGGGAGTTTCGTAAAAGTGAGATATTGAAGGCATGACTTTAAAACAGTTCCAATGAGGAGGAAAAAATGGGAGGTGTCTAAGAAACCAGGATGGATGTCTAAAGAACTTTCAACTGAGCTAAGACTGAAAAGGTACATGTACAAGAAATGGAAAAATTGGGAAGTCACCAAAGAAGAATTCAAACAAATAGCTAGCTCATGTAGAGAGAAAGAAAAGCACAGGTGGAACTCAGGTTTGCTAGAGAGGTTAAAAACAATTTTAAAAGGCTTTTTTGGTTATGTCCATAGCAAAAGGAAGAATGAGGAAATGGTAGGGCTGCTGCATGGAGAAGATGGTGAAAGGCTAACAGAGGACAGAGAAAAGGCAGAACTACTTAACACCTTTTTTATTTCAGTCTTCTCCCAAAGGGAGAGGAATGTTCAACCTGGGGGAAATGGAACAGATGATGCAGTAGAGGAAATACAGCACAGAATAGGTAAAGAGGTTGTTCAGGAATACCTGGCCTGTATAAATGAATTCAAGTCTCCAGGGACAGATGAACTTCATCCAAGGGTATTAAAAGAACTAGCAGAAGTAATCTCAGAACCACTGGCAATAATCTTTGAGAATTCCTGGAGAACAGGAGAGGTCCCAGCAGACTGGAGGAGGGCAAATGTTGTCCCCATCTTTCAAAGGGGGAGGGAAGAAGCCCCAACCTATTACCGCCCAGTCAGCCTGACATCAATACCAGGAAAGGTTCTAGAGCAGATCATTAAACAGACAGTCTGTAAACACTTAGGAAGGAATGCCATGATCACTAAAAGTCAACATGGGTTTCTCAAAAACAAGTCATGTCAGAGTACATCTTATCTGTGAAGTCAAAGGCTTTCACAGCTGGCATCCATAGGTTTTTGTGGGGGGTTTTTTTTGGGTTGTGAGGCTGTGTTCTGGAAGAGTTTATTTTGAAATCCACAAACACCTGGACAATTTCAACAAGAAAGAGGAAACCCTAAAAGTAAACAAAGTTTGGCTACCAGTAGTGAAAAACACCAAAATAAAAACTCAACACATGCAGATGAACTTTACCCAGAGACAGGGGGCTTCCCAACAGACAATGGACCATGTCACTAATCCCCCTCACATATTCTCCCACCCTAAGAACTAAACATCTAACAACTGAATACATAAATTTACATACTAATCCTCTTCAACAGGGACTCACAGTATATAAACCCTATACACACATCACCATCAGCATGCTCTGAAGATGCCAGCCACAGATGCAGGCAAAATGTCAGGAATAAACTCTTCTAGAACATAGCCTCACAACCCAGAAAAAACACACACCCCAAACCCTATAAATCTTATATCTTTTTAAATAGAGTTACAAACTTGGTAGATTAATGGAATGCTGTGTATATAGTGTGTCTCGATTTCAGTAAGGCCTTTGACAAGGTCCCCCATGATATCCTTGCAAAAAAGTAACATGTGGGCTAGACAATGCAACTGTTAGATGGATTTGTAATTGGTTGACAGAACAAACCCAAAGGGTAGTCACCAATGGCTCCTCTTCATCCTGGAGAGAAGTAACTACTGGGGTGCCACAGGGGTCTGTCCTGGGCCCAGTGTTATTCAACATCTTTATCAATGACTTGGATGAGGGAATAGAGGGCATTCTTATCAAGTTTGCAAATGACACCAAATTAGGAGGGGTAGCTAATATCTCAGAGGACAGGATCAGAATTCAAAATGACCTTAACAGATTAGAAAGCTGGGCCAAAACTAACAAAATGACTTTCAACAGGGAGAAATATAGGCTACTACATTTGGGCAGTAAAAATGAAAAGCATATTTCAAGCGATGCCTTGGTCAGACCTCACCTACAATAAAATATAGGCTACTACATTTGGGCAGTAAAAATGAAAAGCATTTTTCAATCAATGCCTTGGTCAGACCTCACCTAAAATACTGTGTCCAGTTCTGGGCACCACAATTCAAAAAGGATATTGACAAATTGGAGCATGTCCAGAGAACGGTGACTAAAATGATGAAAGGTCTGGAAACCATGCCTTATGAGGAAAGACTTAGGGAGCTAGGTATGTTTAGCCTGGAACAAAGACAATTAAGAGGTGATATGATAGCCCTGTTTGAAGGGGTGTCACGTTGAGGATGGAGCAGGCTTGTTTTCTGCTGCTCCAGAGACTGGAACATGGAACAATGGATGAAAGCTCCAGGAACAGAGATTCCACCTCAACATTAGGAGGAATTTTTTGACAGTAAGAGCTGTGCGGCAGTTGAACACACTCCCTCGGAGCGTGGTGGGGTCTCCTTCCTTGGAGGTCTTTAAACAGAGGCTGGATGGCCATCTGTCGGGGATGCTTTGATCGTGATTTCCTGCGTGGCAGGGCGTTGGACTGGATGGCCTCGTGGTCTCTTCCAACTCTATAATTCTATGATTCTATGATTCTATGAGATATAGGATGGGTGACACCTGGCTTGATGGCAGTACATGTGAAAGGGATCTAGGAGTCTTAGTGGACCACAAGCTGAATATGAGTCAGCAGTGTGACGCAGCAGCTAAAGACGTAAATGCGATTCTAGGCTGCATCAATAGTATAGTGTCTAGATCAAAGTAAGTGATACAGTACACCCCGTATCCATGGGGCATTGGTTCTAGGGCCCACCATGGATGGTGACTTCTGTGGATAATAGTGAACACCATCCTGGGGCCCATATAGCCTCCTCTCCTTCTTCCTCCGCCCCCGCCATGGCCATACTGGCAGGAGCTGTCCTGAGGAAATGGGGGGCAATATCACTCCTCCCCCTACCTTTGCCCCCACCATGGCCCTGCCACAGCAGTGATCATGGGGGAGAAGGGGAAGGGGAGGAGGCTAGATTGCTTTCCCCTTTCCCCTTCACTCCAGCCATGGCCCTGCCGCAGTGGCGATTACGGGGGAGAAGGGGGAAGGGGCTAGATCGCTCCCCCTTCCCGCTTTGCTCCAGCCATGACCCTGCCGCAGCAGCGATTCTGGGGGCAAAGGGGAAGGGGAGGAGGCTAGATTGCTCCTCCCCTCCCTTCACCCATGTGATCACTGCTGCACCAGGGCCATGGCTGGAGCAATCAGGAGCCCTCCTAATGGAAATGATGGGGGAGGTGATATTCCTCCTTCCCCTCCCTTCCCCCCACCATTACCAACTGCAGATAATTGAATCCCCAGTTGGTGAATCAGCAGATGTGGGGGTGCTACCATAGTGACACTCTGTTCTGCTTTGGTCAGACCTCACCTGGAATACTGTGTCCAGTTCTGGGCACCACAATTCAAGAAGGATATGGATAAGCTAGAACAAGTTCAGAGGAGGGCACCCAGGATGGTGGGAGGACTGGAAGCCATGGTTTATGAGGAGCGGCTTAGGGAGCTGGGTATGTTTAGCCTGGAGAAGAGAAGGTTAAGAGGTGACATTATAGCCACGTTTAAATATTTGAAGGGCTGTCATACTGAGGACGAAGCTAGGTTGTTTTCTCCAGCTCTGGAAACTAGGACACAGAGCAATGGATTCAAACTACAGGAAAAGTGATTCCACCTAAACATTAGGGAGACCTTCCTGATGGTAAGAGCTGTTCAATAGTGGAATGCACTGCCTCGGAGTGTGGTGGAGTCTCCTTCTGTGGAAGTTTTTAAACAGAGGCTGGATGGCCATCTGTTGGGGATGATTTCATTGTGTATCTCTGCACTGAAGGTGTTGGAAAAGATGGCCCTTGTGGGCCTTTCAACTCTATGATTCTATGAACCTCTAGGTTGGATAGCAGGGGGTTTACTAAAATGTTTGTTGAGTCTGCCTATGTATGAAACATAAGGCAAAAGAAACCAATGTTTAAAAATAACCTACAAATTTTGATGTAGTGATCTGAAATTCTAGGAGAATCTTTGAAAGTTTGAAAAATAAATATAGCAAAAGGATTTATGCTCATATGTTGAATGAAAGGGTGGCAGCGGGGGGGGGGGACTGGGTGGAAGACCCACTCACTTCAATTGCTGTGTTCCATTGCCAATTTTTTACCTCTTTTTGAAGGAATTCTTCATGCAAAAACTCCTACATCTGCAAAAGCATCCTGACTGGCTCTTTATCTATATACTGTATACAGAAAATGCTGACAAATAGTACATGGCCCTGGGTCAGCTGAGTAGTGTGATGTGATGCTGATACACACAGCTTGCCACATTACAATAGTTATTCATTTGTTATCAAGGGGATCATATGTATTTCCGATTGAAGTTTCTGGTATCTGTATAAAATGTCAAATCCTGCAGGATTTCAAGCACTTTCTATTTGTTTTTTGACCTGATCAGTTAGCATTGGTTCCCATACAAGCTCACATCCCAAATTAGTCACATGTCCAGAAGCTGAAATCAGAAGCTGAAATTGGGGGCCTGTCTAAATGGCTATACACACACACACACACACACACACACATGAACGGCATGCAAATGAATGGCAATCCATTCACACAGCCGTTCGCAACTATTTGTGTCATTCGGAAGCAGGGGGCAGCAAAATTTACCATATAATCCATTCATGGTGCGTCCGGGGTTTTGTACAGATTTTAGTAAAAGACTAAGTGAGGGTCCGGTAAGTGGTGAAACAATGATTTTTACTCCTTTTTTTCTGTTTTATTTTGTTTTAAATACAAAAAAAAAATAAAAAAATAAAAAAAATAAAAAAAATGCCTGTGCACAGCACAGGAAGCTTGTTTTTTTTTAAAAAAAAAAATTAGGCGTCGGGAGATTTAAAAATCATGAGTAAACCACTTGCAGCCAGCAGCTGGGCTAGAGGGGTCATTTGGAGTTTAGGGGGTCCTTTAGCCATGTAGGCTGTTTGCATTCTTGTGAACATCTGCCTGTTTGGATCTGTACATATTATTTCCCCCTCGTATAGATGGGACCGAGGTTACACTCCCCTGAAGACGCAAGTTCACTGTTTGGGTATACTCTTAGACTCAGGCTTGAGCCTGGAAACCCAGGTTTCTGTGGCAGTCAAGAGTCCTTGAAAGCTAGCATGGAACTGTGCCTTTTCCTCGACATACCTGATCTGGCTACATACCATTTGGATAACTGTAAGGCACTATACATGGGGCTGCCTTTGAAGAGTGCTCAGAAACTTCAGTTGGTACAAATTACTGCAACCCAAGTGTTAAATGGAGCTGGTTTCAATGACCATACAAATTCCCTGTTACAACAGGGGTGCTTGTGTGTTTCCAGGCACAATTCAAAGTGCTGGAAGTTATTGATTGTTTTACATTATTACTACTCACTGTTATTCAACATTGGCTAAAATCATAGAATCATAGACTCATAGAGTTGGAAGAGACCACAAGGGTCATCTAGTCCAGCTGCCTGCCCTGCATGAATACACAATCAAAGCACTCCCAACAGCCTTCTCCTTGGCTGGTCCTAGACTGTGGAACTCCCTTGCACAGGAGGTCCGGTTGGCTAGCTCTCTGCTCTCTTTTTGGTGCCAGTTGAAGATGTTTTTATTTAGGCAGGCATTTGAAATGTAAATTTAATTGGTGTGCTGCTTTTGTTGTATTTTTATGTTTTTATGCTTTTAATTAATGTGTTTTAATTATATTTTAACAATGATAATTTAATTTAATTCTTTTTTAACTTTTGTACTTGTGATGTTTTTAGCTATATTTTTAATGATTGTAAGCCACTTTGGATCCCATCTTGGGAGAAAGATAGGATATAAATCTAATAAACAAACAAACTTTGGTGGTGTGGTATGTGGCCAGATACTGTTTGGATACAGCTGGGGGGAAGCAGGGCCTATGTGTTCCTCATCCCTATTTTAGGAGTCCCCTTAAAGGACTTTTGGGCACAGTGTACTAAAGTCTGGGCCAGTCTGGAGGCTTCTGGACCTGCCTCACTCCCACATTACAAGGGAACCACATGGTGCCTTATGCCCACATGGATTCCATGTCACTCCCTGGTTGCCCTTTCACAGGCAGGTTGAGGGAATGGTGGCCATCAGAAAACAGGCAAATTGTCCAATACCTGGATCCACTCCCACGTCCATATCACTATCAGCAATTATGTTCTGATCTTTTTGTATTCAATCAGTGTTTGTGTTTCTTGCTCCCCTATAACCTGCCTCTTACCACCAGGACTGCAAGCCCAGTGACTTGTGAATATCAAAGTCTATTGACAAGGACAAGAGTTTAGCTCATGTATACCTTTTCCTCAAGGTATCCAAGAAATAAACAGAACAAGGACTTTTTTTTAAAAAAATGCTCAGGTACTATGTTAGGCACATTGTTAGTTCCATTTTATGCACTGCACATAATGTGCAGTAAGCAGTTTCACCATCCATTTTTCTTTAAGCAATTAAAGACGATGAGTGACTGAGCATGGAGGAGGGTTTATTCCTCCCTAGCCATCTTTTCCCAAAAGTATGCACAGCTAGAAATATTAGTTAAAATATTGCCAAAAGGAACTTTTTTTATAAAAACACCAACTAATGGACAAGATTCTACATCACAGTCTACATTTTGCAATTGTACAACTACCTTACAGAAATGCAACAAATCCCTATTAGTGAATTGTGAAGATGTGCATCTGGGCACTGGCAAGAGCGCCCAAAGCACATCAGGCTCTTCTGATGCTCACTGAGGATTTCTGATGTGCATTGGGCACTTCTGATCTACATCAGCCTCTTCTGATACACATTAGTCTCTTCTGATGTGCATTGGACACGTCTGATCTGCACTGAATACTTCTGATGCACAAAGGGCACTTCTGATGCAAGTTGGGTGCTTCTGTTGTGCTCTGGCACTTCCTAGCCAGTGTCCAGATGCACATTGGGGAACTCCAATGCACATCAGTGATCATTGCACATTGGGCCATTGCAATTCAGTCACTCCACCATTGAAGAATGAATGCCTGTATGTTGTAACATCACAGCACCCCCTACGTGAATGTGGATGTTCAGTTCAATTTTGCACACACGTAAGGCCATTTACAAAGACATAAGTCTCAAGCAGAATGGCAGCCAGCATTCCTAATCACATAACAATGATTTCTAGGGTGTATGTGGTTGGAAGGTAAATAATAACACACACACACACATTATGGTATTCCCCCACTGGCTTCTTGAACCTTAAATAAACTGTAAGGTAGAACAACATGCTACACTTTTACCATAACACACAACTTGATCCAGAAGACCCTGAGGTCTCTCCTCTGCTGGCACATCCAAAGAAAAGCAGTTCCCTGTCCATAACCATCTCCTGTAGTTTTCAAATACCGGTAACTATCCATGTTAGTCTCTTGCAGCATAAAATGGAGGAAGGGAGGAGGAAGGAAAAAAGGAATATGGCAGCACCTTTAATACTAACTAGTTTTTATCTTAGCATGTGTTTTTGTGGATATAAACACACTTCTTCAGATGCAGTACAGAGTGATGTTAAGGCCTCAGACATAAAACATATTAATATAGCTGTCTTGTGTGAGTGGAAAAGAGTGTGATAGGATCCAGAAAGATGCAAATCATGTCCCTTGCCCTAAATTTTCAAAGGCTGGATGAGATGATACAAATCTTTACAATGGTCAGTTAGTGTTGATGTGTGAAAGCAATAAATCTGCTTACCAAAAGTCAATTTCTTTAGGTTCAAAACTCTCTCTAAGAAGATTCCTTTTGTTATATGTGCAGTAGCATGGACTCTTGTATTAATGTATGCAGTGTTCCATGAAACCACTGTCTTTGTTCATACCTCTGCTAATGGATTAGAATTTATGGATATAATTCAATCCAGCTGTTTCCCTTTTTAGTCTTCCTTTGTAATTCTTTTGTTCAAAGATTGCAACCTGTAAATCCCTTATTGTTTGTCCAAGAAGGTTGAAATGTTCTGTCATTGGTTCGGGGGAATTGCCTTTTCTAATGTCAGATCTGTGACACAGTGGTTATTAAGCCAAGCAGAAGGCTAACATGCATACATGCATGCATGCACATACACACACACGGACTAGCTTCCCTACCATCTTTCATCAGGCAAAGATGGTACAGGCTATATGTGGAGGAGGGGTGGGGAGAATATGACATTCCAACAACAATGCAGTCACAGATTTCAGGTCTGCATGTTGTTTGTTTTGCAGTTATGGAGAGAGTGTGAAGCAGACAGAAAGTTTAGACCCTGCCTCTACCCCCAAAAAACAGAGAGGCAGAGAAGTGACAGGAACAAAGGCAGTAAAGAAGGCCATAAAACTTCAGTTATTTGTTGCTGTCATAAAGGACTTTTTCGGATGAAGAAAAATAACGCAAGCAGCCTCTCCAGCTTGCGAGGCTGCTGCGCTGCAAAGCGCCCCTTTTGTATGATGCTCACCCCTGCTGGTACTGTTGCGGTACTGCAGGGAGAGCTGAGCGTCATATTTCGTTGATTTTTTACTCACGAAAGTTGATCGTGAGTAAAAATCAACGAAATATGACGCTCAGCTCTCCCTGCGGTACCACAACAGTACCAGCAGGGGCGAGCATCATACGAAAAGGGCGCTTTGCAGCGCAGCAGCCTCGCAAACTGAAGAGGCTGCTTGCGTTATTTTTCTTCGTCCGAAAAAGTCCAAAGTCTCTCTTGTAGAGATCAGATCTGTCTCTATCAGTATGAAGCCCAAAGCTCCTATGTCAGCAGAATACAGTGGTCCTTTCAGGACAATATCACATTTACCCCTTATAATCCAATCCCAATGTGCACTGACTGCCACACCACTCCCCTGCCCCCACTGAAGTCACTTTGGGACAAAAGGTAATGTTCTTCCACTTCCATGCGATCACTGCATCGGAATTTTTTTTTTTTTTGTCACACCAGCAAGGATAGCTTTTTTCTTTATTCCCCGCATGCATGTCCACACCTATCAGCCAATAGTCTTTCTTGTTCCCCTGTCAATCATAGCACAAACCTTGCACTCTCATGGATGCCTCCCCTATCCAATCCCCTTCCCCCTCCCTTTGCACCCCAGTGAGTGATCATGAGCGACTGAGGAAATTTTAAATGTATCACACACACACATACCCCCTCACCCTTGATTATAAACACATGCACAAGTGTGGTCCCTCCTCCCTCATGAAATTCATACAATTTTCTCATTTTAGGAAAGGAATATTCAGAGGGGATTTGAAACTTCAGTCTTTGGGTTAAAAAGGGGGAGGTGTGATGAATCTCTGCCCCTTTGAAGAGGCAGCTATGAAACTCCAGAGCTGGGGTGGGGGGGTGCAAGGACTGTGACAGATAAGGCAGCTAAAAAGTGGAGTGGAGGACATCATGAGCAGTAATGGGAAGAGAGGTAAAAGGGAGCTATGGGTGGAGCAGGTTGGTTGTGTAGTTCTTGGGGAAGTCAGTCTGTTGAGTTGTGTGTAAGTGAGAGAGCTCCACGTTTCTCTGGCTGCAGTTTTGTACATGCTCTTATCCTGGTGGAAGCTGCATGGAACTCTGTGGGTTTTAATTTGTGCCATGCCCACTGATATTTGAAGAACGCTGTGTCATTTGGACCCCGGGAGCTGGGGGTTGTCTAAACAGCAAAAATACACCTCATGGAATGTGAGGTGAAGACGACCTGTCATAATGGCAATCTGTATTGTTTCCCCGTATTGTGAAGAAGGGGCCCCCAAAACGGCAAAGCTCCCAGAGTTACCATGTTGGATTTTTGCCTTAGCGAGCAATCGCTGAGGTGATAAAATAGGTTCTTATTTTCTCTTTTCTTCATAAAGGTGGAATATCACTTGTGTGCACCATGGAAATAGTTTTTTTTAAAAAAATAGGTAGTGGCAGATTTAAAAACGCGAGTAATTCACTTGTGGGTGCCATCTTGGCTAGAGGGCATGCAAAGTTTATGGGGGCTGTAAAACCATTAAGACAAGTCACAGCTGCTGTGACTTGCTATTACTGCAGAGCAATCCATTTCTTTTGGCCTCATATAGACAAGCCCCTGGTCTAGTTGTCCCTTCACTGGAGGGAGGAACTGTGCCTGTTGGCACTTTCTGTCCCACCTTCAATCCCCCCCCCATTCCACCCAGATCCGCAGGACATACTTGTAATAAAACTTGTAAGAAAGCAGATTCTCTTAAAACTGTGGAGTAAAAGGTGAGTTTTTAAAATTTGCATTAAAGCCTAAAAGCGAAAACAGTTGTACGTCGTGTGTTTTAACAGCAACAGATTCAAGGCTGGTTCTGACTTTTTTTTTTTCCTAGTGTGGGTCTGACCAGCATGTTGTTTTTGAGATGGCAAACAGTCCAGTTTGTTCAGGTTAGGATTTTGCTGCTTTGCAGCTGTCTTAGGTATCCTCAATTAAAAAAAAAATGCAGGGGGAGCCACACTGACCATTAAACAAAATCCAGACTGCAAAATAGACATTGTTGAAATTTTTAATAGGCTAAACCGAAGACACACACAAAGAAAATTATGCTAGCTTTTGAAGCTCACTGGCTTCTTCATCAGGGGGAAATTGTACAGAGTTATTCAAGAGACTGGGCATTGGGCAATTGATTGGTTGCTAGAAAGGAGCTTTTAATGTGTGAGTAGCTTTCCTTATCAGTGTACTTTTAAGTACTTCTAATTACATCCTGTTTGAATATTATAATATTATAATATTTTGAGTATTATAATCTGTTGTTTTTTTATTTGTTCATGATACATAAGTAGCCTGGAAACAGTGTGATGGTGAAGCATCAGCAAAAACTCTAAAAAGTGAAGAGGAAGATCTTTGTTAGAAGTTCGGGGAAGGGTTTGTTTGGAAAACAGAAGTAGCTCTGGATTTGTTTGGACACAACGTGGATGTTCACATGGTTCCTCACACTATGTTAGATGTTCACATTGTGTGGAGGATTCTCCTACAGTCACCTGATGTCTCCGTCTTCATGCCTTCAGGACAACATGCAATGGTCTAAAATGGAAACTACTGTATAAGGAATTGGGATGAGCATACATAACCTTGCTCCTCCTTCCATGCATTCTGAGAACATGTGGAAGCAAACAGTAATACAGTCAGACCCCCATATCCACAGGATATCCGCAGTTTCAGTTATCAATGGGGACCCAAAACAGGGACACATACCATAGAGTCATACTAGAAAATGGCTAGAGAGGCATTCCCTCTAGATATTTTCTAGGTCCTCTGAGTCACCTCTATGGTATTTTTGACCAGCAGTCCATTCTTTTAATAGGGTTCACTGTTAACTGTGGTTTCCAGTATCCGTGGTAAGTCCAGGAACCGAACTCCTGTGGATACAGGCATCCGACTGTATTTTGCATTGGAAAAGCTCTGAAGGAGAAAAGCCTGACATATGGCTGAATCTGTATAGGCTTTTATGTTTTACTAACATTTTAAATCCAGTTGTCACGGACCAACTCCTAGGTGTCCACAAGTTAATCTAACTGGTGTGTCTGTGATACCACCTGTTGTTACCCATTTGCTGGTATGATTTCTGGAACTGATGGGTTTGTGCAAAGATTGCTACTCCTTAACTGCCTTCAGGACTTTCCCCATGTCCTGGTTTATATAGGATCAAAATACTCTTTGTCTTAGAATCAAGGTGCAAATAGATTAACTCCTGCATCAAGAAGTCAAGGAAAATGAAAGTCAACTGATTTTAACTTCTACATCATGCGTGCAGTAAATACATTCTATGTTCTCACATACTATGCTCTTATATTTGACACATATACTGAAAGAAAGCTGTAAGAGCTTCTCCCACTGTTTTTTAACACCTCATTACATTATGGGTTTCCCTGTATAGCAAACCTGTGAGATGTGTTCTCAGCAGAAAGTGGGGTATGTTAAACAACATTGCCTGTCCACCTGAGACAACTGATGGGGCCAGCCTTCCAAAACAGTTGTTCACGGCTGCTGATACTTTTATGGGTATGACATCTATATGTGTTTCATGAGAAAAGCACCAGTTGAACACAAGCTGCTGGAGGAAACACAACCTCCAAATGATCTACAGACCAACCAAGAAAATCCAAGAAATGCTGCACTCAGTGAAGGACAAAAGAGACTCTCACAGCTGCAGGAGTTTACCACATACCATGCAGCTGCAGACAAGTCTACATAGGGACCACAAAACTCAGTGTGCAAACACGAATCAAGCAACATGAGAGACACTGCAGGCTGGGCCAGCCAGAAAAATCAGCAGTAGCAGAACACGTTATAAACCAACCTGGGCACAAAATGCTATTTGAAAATACCAAAATTCTGCACCAGGCTAACAACTATCAGGCCAGAATGCATAGGTAAGCTATTGAAATCCACCTGGATAACTTCAAAAGGAAAGAGGAAACCCTAAAACTAAACAAAGTTTGGCTACCAGTCCTGAAAAACACCAAAAATCAAAACTCAACACATGCAAATGAACTTCCCCCAAGGACAAAAGGATTTCCAGCAGATAATGGAGCATGAGCTAAATAGGCACTAATCCCCCTCACATATCCTCCCACCCTAAGAACTGAACATCCAACAACTGAATACACAAATTTACATGCTAATCTTTTTCAACAGGGACTCACAGTATGCAAACCCCACACACCCACACTGTCACCATTCTCTGAAGATGCCAGCCACAGATGCAGGTGAAATGTCAGGAATAAACTCTTCTACAACATGGCCTCACAGCCTGGGGGAAAAACCCACCAAAAAACTAATAATAAAACTGGCAATGGGTGGAAGTCAATTTCTGGTTTCAAAAATCAGGATTTTCTGATATTAAAAAGGATTGGGGCACCATGACCTATGTAATAGCTGAACTGTCATTTTTGGATACTTTCAAGAGAATCAATTTGGCCTTTTTGTCAGAAAAAGGGCAGGCCAGGGATCTGGGGAGAGGCAAAACAGCCATGACACCAGATGTCTGACCTTTGGGAAGCGATGGGGAAGATACAGTCCATGTTCACATATAGCTTGTGAGGCCCCAAGGAACACCCCACACACACATACACAGAGGCACACTGGAATTTTTTTTTTAAAAAAATGTCCCTAGGGGGCATGGGGACAATTTTTGACACATTATAGGTTGCGCCTAGACCACTTTGGGCCCAGGAGAAGCCCTTTTTTTCAACAGGAAGTAATTAGGAATATGACTCTGGATCATTTCCTGCTGATAAAAGACCTCTCCTAGATGCAATTTGTACAGCCTGATGATGTCGACAGGATCCTTAGGGAGATGAGAGCCACCACAAGTATACTGGATCCTTGTGCTTCCTGGCTTCTGAAAGCAGCCATACAGGGACTGTTCGAGTTGGTAAGGAGAGTGGTGAATGCCTCACTGCAGCAAGGGAAATTTCCATCCTGCCTAAAAGAGGCTGTGGTGAGGCCATTACTTTAAAAAAAAAGGGGGGGCTCCCTGTATCCTACTAACCTGAATAATTATCAGCCAGTCTCTAATATACCATTGGTAAGGTTCTGGGGTGGGTGATGGCCTCCCAGCTCCAGGGGTTTCTGGATGAAACAGATTATCCAGATCCACTTCAATCTGGCCTCAGACTTGTTTATGGGGCGGAGACAGAATGGTTGCCCTGGTGGATGACCTATGCAGAATACTGGAGATGGGGAGTATGTCCCTGTTGGTTCTGCTGGATCTTTCAGCAGATTTTGATACCATCAACCATGATATCCTTCTGGGTCGCCTCTCTGGGATGGGACTTGGGGGCACTGGTATGCAGTGGTTCCATTCCTTCTTGGAGGGGCAAACTTAGAAAGTGGTGCTGGGGAACTCCTGTTCGATGCCCTGGCCATTGGCCTGTGGGGTCCCTCAGGGTTCTGTCTCGTTCCCCTGTGCTGTTTAACATCAACATGAAACTGCTGAGAGAGGTCATCCGGAGTTTTGGGGTTCGGTGTCACTAGTATACTGATGACACCCAACTCTATTTCTCATTATCATTGGATTCCAAGGAAGCTATCTTTGTACTTAGCCAACACCTGTTGTCAGTAATGGACTGGATGAGGGCAAACAATTTGAAACTTAATCCAGACAAGACAGTGGTGCTCCTGGTCAGTCAAAAGGCTGATCAGGGAATAGGGATCCTGCCTGTGCTGGACGGGGTTACACTCCTTCTAAAATCTCAGGCTCACAGCTTGGCTGTTCTCCTGGACTCAGCTCTGAGCCTGTATGCCCAGGTTTCAGTAGTGGCCAGGAGTACCTTTGCACAGCTAAAACTGCTGCACAAGCTGCGACCATTCCTTGAGATGTCAGATCTGGTTATGGTGACACATGCTTTAATTACATTCCGTTTGGACTATTACAACACACTCTACATGAGGCTGCCTTTGGAAACTGCTTGGAAACTTCAGAATCCTGTCCAGAATGCTGTGGTTAGAATGCTTGCCAGAGCTAGTTATAGGAAGCATATAATTCCCTTGTTAAAACAGCTGCACTGGCTACTGGTTTGTTTCCGGGCCCAATTCATAGTGATGGTCATGACCTATAAGGCCCTATATGGCTTCAGTTCAGACTGCTTGAAAGACTGCATCTCTCCATGTGAACCTGCAAGAGCACTAAGATCATCAGGGGAAGACTTTCTCTCAGTCCCGCCACCATCACAGTCTTGTCTAGTGAAGACACGAGAGAGAGAGCCTTCTCAGTGACTGCTCCCATCCTCTGGAACTCCCTTCCACAGGATGCTAGGCTAGCCCCTCCCTGCTGTCCTTTCACTGGCAGGAAAAACATTTTTTATAGAGGCACACTTTTAATACATAGCTGGGTTTATGGAGGTTTTATTGAGGTGTGTTTTTATTTACATTGTTAAAATTTTGCTTATTTTAAAATTTTAACTTTATGTGTTTTTATTGTGAGGTTTAAAAATGATTTTAAATTGTATTTTATTTAATTTTGTGAGCCACCTTGGATTGCTTCTGGGAGAAAGGTGGCATATAAATAAATGAATAATATAAGAAAAAGACAGCCAAAAACATGGCAGAATTGCCTGCTATGCCTCCAAAGGGCTGTTGGGGGGCGGGGAATTTGAGGGCAAAACATTTAAATTAGGAGCAGTAAGAATGACAATATCAGTCCCTACCCTGACAGTTGCTTACCCCTGCCATAGGGCTTCTTACCAGAGCTTCCCCCACCACACACTCTTTCTGTGATGCTTTCACATAAGTTCTGGCTGAAATAGTCCTGGGGGGACAGGTTCTTTCACACTGATGTGCAGTTTTTGATTGGTTTGACAGGGAATCTATTTGGTATATGAAATGCTACAGCTTGTGATATATATCATTACTACTTCATCCTCGTGTTAGATACTGAGTACAGCTGCAGATTCAGGTACAACATGCACCACAGTTCTATGAATGCTATACATTACAGACATATATGGACAAAGTAACCTATTCCTTTGAAAGTGAATTATTCAAGTCCATTTCCCCCATCAGCCCTGAATTAGGTATATCATTTTATTCCTAGCAAAGTGATTATCTGAAAAGCTGCCCTAAAGATTCTTTTAACCTGCTATCCCCACCCCCCCACCTCTGATTTTTGATCATTCCCTTTTTTATGTTGCTAGTAAAAAGCATCTGAGATCCTGCACCAGAGGCTATGATGAGTTACAAGGATGGGACAATGTTGTTGATGTGCTACACAGCCATGTTAGTGAATTGTGATGATGCACAATGGAGCACTGCACAAGATGTGCCACTGTGTAGTGGGAGCTCATGTTGTGCTTTGAGACAGTGGCTCAACAACCACACTGCTGGTTCTGCTTATGCAATCGTTTCAATGGCACATTGATGTCGCCGCTCCACTCTTGAGAGGTATGAACATTGCAAGTTTATCTCTTTGCAATTGTAAATCAGTTTACAATTATGTAACTTCCCAACAAGATTCCAGCCAGCGCTTATTCCAAAACTTGTAGTTTTGAGCACTTATTTCCTTTCAGTAGCTATAGTTCCCAGGAAATATGGCATTTGGGGGTTATTGCTTACTATGTATTTTCCTTCTGAACCCCTCTGTTCAAGCTCCCTTATAAAATTGCTCAATCTAGAAGCATGCTTGAGCTCATGGAAGGATGAAGCCAAATATGGGTGGCAAATCCAAGAAACCCTGGAGACTTTGCATGAAGGGGGGGAAATTATAGTGACAGACTTTCTGACAACATGTCCCTGCATCAACGCAAAGTTGCTGGAATAAATGCAAGTTTATTCCTTGACTCCTGTAGGCCATCCTTTTGGTCCAAAAGCAGAGAATCACAGAAATATTAAACATCAAAGTGTCTCAGCAGTGCTTCTGGGTCTTGAGCCTTAACCCTGCTACCGTGTTTTTGTTCTTTTACTTGCCAAGGTCAGAATCTTGTTGCTCAAGAGCATGTCCCTTGGGGCTATTTCAATGTATTCCCAGCACTGATCTTTCATTTTTCCCTTTCCTTCCTTATTTTTGAACATCTCTTTGGGTAAATTCAGAGAGCACAGCAAGAGGAAGAAGGGATAAATTGTTCCCAGCTCCCCACCCCCCGCCTCCCGCTGCCTGAAATATAAACATCTACTATACAACCATAATGAGTTACATTTTTATTTCCTTTCTTTGGTAAGCAAAACAATACCAGACAAAGAGCCACTACTTACAAACTGGCTTTTCTAAGAGATCGTGTGAGTGGAACTCATGGAAAATTTCATGGGAACATCTCCATCATATAACTTTTTGGGCTATAAATCTGCATTGAGAATGCACCAGAGATGTTGATGGTTGCTCATGGATTTATCTAGGGAAACATTATGCTTTATACACACTTTATACAAACATTATACACACCTTTTCAAAGTAGAGGAACCCCTGCATCTTTCCACAGCTGCAAAATATTAGGGTTAATGGCTGTCATGGCTAATGAAATCAAATTTTTATTTGTGTTTTATTTTGAAAGGTAAATGCTGCCACAGTAGAAGTCAATTATATCATAGTGGTAATAGCCATAAGTAATTTAGGATATAATTAGCAACTCTTTGAAGCAGGAAGCTGTAATCATAAGGTCAAAGAGATTGCACTGTTGTTATAGCAGAATACTTCCTTCTGATATACTAGTACGTCACTGCAGAAAGGATGCAAAAGATCTTGCCATTTCTTGTACAGAACACAAAGAGTCCATGAAACTATGGCCATGACCCTACATTATGAATGTGGAGTGTGAAGTTCCACAAGTGTACTTCTGCAGGGCTTCTGTTCTGCTCTCTGCACAAGGCAGCTTCTCAATACTGCTGCCCATCCCCACAGCCATCCATGCTGGGACAATCCAGAGACAAAAGAGCAAATGACACCCTCCTGTATCTGCAGAAGAAGAGAAGCGCTACAGGAGTACACTCATAGAGTCTTACACTCTGCATGGTTTTCAGGGCTAATGGTATTTGCAACAAGAAAGAACAAGATCTTCTGAACTACTGCACACAGCTTCTCAGAAGCTGGTTTGTACCTGCAGAAGGGGGAGATATTGTGCAAAACGGTACAGAGGACCTCTCTCCACAACATCGCCAAAGTTCCTTATGCTGTCATAATTTCTAATTGCACCAGTTTATGGCCTTAATAGGATTCCAGCCCATACTTATGAATGTTCTATTGATCTCTAGTTCAAGAAAAAGTATGTGTCATCTGTTTGTATCATTGTGCTGATATCCCAGATTATATCCCAGGTTATCAGACCACACATTCAGAAGTTTAGTATAAGTCCAGTGGGTAGCCTTCCACGGTATACATCAGGAGTGGAGTCACCTCTTAGTTGGTATACTTAGAACCACAATTGTTATTGACATTTTTTAAAAGAAAAACACCTATAAAAATTAGTTTGTCATGGAACATAAGATCAATTCCACCTGAATAATCTCATGGAGAACATCAAGCATCACTCTACATGAAGTTCAACAGACTTGACCAGGAGTCCATTGCCCAATAGGTGGCCAATGCACTGATAACTTTTTCTGCATTTGTCAGAAGGTGGTTGACCACTGCCACTCCTTTCTTCTCTTCTGCTCTGCTCCATGCTACCCTGATTTGTATCTTTGGTGGAATAAACAGAACTTCTAAAAGTTATTCTTTTGGTAGGGTTGCCATATGTCCTGGAAAACCAGGAAAATCCCAGACTGAACAGACTAAAAAAAGTCCCAGCCAGCTGTGCCAGTTGAAGCAGCAGATCCCAGATTCCTCCTTAGTTGGAACACAGGCTGAGAGATTTGCAATACTTTTAATGGTTATGTAGAAAAGGGTATTTTAGCAGGCCTTGCTTGTCTTTCAACCAGGGAACAAGCAATACCTGGTAGAATTCCCTCTTCTGCACAACCATTGAAAGTGCTAGAACTCTCTCCAGATTTCAATTGGTTAACCCTAATTTTCAGTGGGCAGAAAAACCTAGCTTGCCTGCTGTTAACTATGAAAACATACGTAGGCTTTTTTTAAAGCACTACAGAAATCAGGGTGTGGCGTGAGGGAGAAAGGCTTTGTGTATACCAGCAACAAGGTATTAAAAAAAGTGTTTTTTGTTTTTTTTAAAGCAGGGGTACCAACTGTGTTTGGAGGCAGAACGTACACTACTTGGAGGCAGCTGTGACTCACATTGGCAGGAGTTAGGCCTATTGAAGGTGATGGCCATGCTGACTGGGAGGATTTTGGGAGCTGAAGTCCAAACAAATATTATTTCTGTGCTCTGGCACAAACAACAGGAGAGACATTGGCTTTGTGCCATCTTTGTGAACTTCTAGAGGCTTACATAGGCAGGGAACAAGCAACACCTGCTCCGCAACACCAGGACCCACTGCATCTCTAGGGCCCATTGTTTTTTATTGTTGTACTTATAAAGCACAATGTAAATTGATGGTGCAATATAAATAAATAAAAGAAGAAGAAGATGATGATGACAGCAACTACTACTACTACTGAAATATGCAATAAAACAATATTAAATGTCAAAATCTGGTTTGTTTGGGGGGGGGGTTGCTAATAAGCTGCTCAATTCAGTCCCATATACTTTTGTCCCAGTTTTATTGGAAGAAAATTATAGCAACCCTATCTTTGGACAACTGTTCACAAAATTCCCATGCCAATATGGCCATGGGACATTTTGGGAGAGGTAGGGGTGCATCTACACTGTAGAAATAATACAGTTTGACACCATTTTAACTGCTATGGCTCCATCCTACAGAGTCCTGGGATTTGTACTTTTGTGAGGCACCAGCACTCTTTAGCAGAGAAGGCTAAAGACCTTGTAAAATGACAAATCCCAAGATTCCATAGGATGGAGCTACACCACCAAAAGTGGTGTCAAACGGCATTATTTCTACAGTACAGATGGATCATGGTGAGAATAAACTTCCCAAGCTGTTGGGATAAGGAGGGATTTGATCAAAGGAAACCTGTAACTAAGATGCTGTGGTGGAAGTATGAAATTCAGATAGGATCCTTCTACCATATGTGTGGACATACTATAAAGCCAAGAAATTTTGGAAGTCAATACAATTGTTAATGCAAGAATTTTTAAAATTACAGTTGAAACCAGAGTTGTTTTTATTGGGAATACCAAACAAGCAGATCAAAAACCTAAATTATATGATGGTACATTACATGATCTTAGCAGCAAGATTGCTTTATGCCAAGAAGTGGAAGACTATGGAGATTCCAACAAAAGAGGATTGGATATTGAAAACACTTGAGGTGGCTGAAATGGATCAATTAGCTATCTTGATTAAAGAGAATTTGATGGACAGCTTTGTAAAGGACTGGTAACCATTTATACTTTTTATAAAGAAGAAAGAAGGGAAGAATATACTGGAAGCATTTGAGTATTGATTATTGGGCTTTTTGTATAGTAGGTAGATGTGCAAGTATTTAGGAAATATTAATACAGAAGGACAAAATTACCATACATTTATGTCTTTGGTTAGGAGTGCGGGAAGTCAATTTTATAGGTTGTGTGTACTTATATTTGTAATGGGGGGTAGACTAAGGGTTTTGTATGTTTGTGTAAATTGTGTATGTATGAGAGAGAGAGAGAGAGCTGTAACAATCACATTTGTGACTATATCAATGGCCATTTGTTTCTTCTATGACAGAATCAGGGACTTTATGAATGTATTAGTAGCATCAGATTCTTCACTATGAGCAGGGAATTTCCTCTGGAAATAATAGAGAGCTTCTTGATGCAGCTGACGGAGAACTCTCAGACTGGTGTCAGGCCTCTGGAATTAAAAACCACATCATTCCCCATCTTGGGGTCTTTCAGATGTGTTGGAGTAATTTTGTATCTTTCATAATCCTGTTAGCCTGACTGTGGTGGTTAGAAGTAGAAAGAAAGTGTAGGTCAGCTCATATGGAGGCCACCATGTTGGAAAAGGTGGAGTATACACTATCAGAAATAAATTATTGGGTTACATAGACAACTGATGCAACCTAAGCCAATGAAGCCTTCTAATTATATCATGTATTTCACACCATGACATAATAAGCATATACCAGCACATATATGTGCACACACACACATGAAAGACAGATTCCTGCCCCCCAAATATGAATTTCCTCAGGGTGGAAACAACAAAAATTGGGCACAGGCTGAGCATTATAAGCAAGAGTAAGGGTAGACAAATGTGAGCAAATAAAATTATCTTCTTATTTGTATTTTTCCATTTTTGATTTGGCAAATGCATAAGCCACTTTTCAACAGGTGGCCTCAAAGCAGTGGCAGCACGAAGGGAGTGCAGACAGGCCGACCACACCAGGCGATACCATCAGAGGTGACACCAGTCTTAGTACCATGACAGCCTCAAAGTGAGTTACAAGTAAGGAAGCTTAATAGACCAATGAAATTAAAGTAATAACAATAAAAAATGTAAAATGGGAACAGATTAAAACATGAGGTTGCCATGTAAAATGCTTGCTTCATTTCGTATGTCTTAGAGACTGTCATAATTCTATGGAAATATTGCTTTTGTTTACCTCCACCTGAGTACCTTAGTCTTCTGAATGTCCCCAGACAATACAGATCATTTTGTATTTATGAACTGATATTTTTCTTAGGACAGCAAAATCTTGGATAGGGACTTCATTATAACTGACTGGCACTGTAACTTTTTTTAAAAAGGCAGCTTTATCCCTTTTACCTAACATTTTGTGCTAGGTGAGTTAATAGGCTTTTAGGAGACATGTGACAAAAGTAGAGAAGCTTGCATTCGGCCTTAAAATGTTCTGCATTGCTAAGCAGAACATTCTGTCGCCAAGCACAATGATAACTAATGCACACCAGCGTGAAGCCCACTGCTGAATTTTCCACTTCTCTCTATCCTGCTGAATTTTCATCACAAGCAGTCGCCTGAAAGGCCCAAGTTGTTAAGCATGGTTATGGGAGAAATCTGGAGGTGGAAACCTTGTCAATCACTGACAATGGGACCTTGCTCAGCTGATAATAGAAGTAGTCTACTGCTTACGAAAGATTACTGTTCACATTTTGGAGAGGCAGTGGGGTGACCTTTCCTTCCAAGAAGCAGGGACTTAAAGCATCTTGACAGTTTTGCTGTCAAGTTGGGTTTAAAAAGAGAGAAAGAGACTCTCTCTCACACACACCCCACCCTACCTACACCTTACAATTGAGAGGCTTGAAGCCACTTTACACTGCACAGATGTGTGTGTGTGTTTATTGCACCTCCAGTAGAATTTCAATCTTCCTTTAATTATCTGGAATGAAATTACATACTTTTATTCTTTCTTCTTCTATCCTCTCTTGAATTTTATGTTCTCCTTATGCTCTATTATCATCTTTGAATCTTTTACATTTATTCACTTCTGAACCAGAAGATATTTAAGTCTAATTCTGCATCACGGGTGTTCTGCAAATATCTCTGGGGTCTGTGCTATATGAGTTCTCAAACTTTTCCCCCACAGAAAGCTATCTGAGCACCATAGGGAATTATTAGTAGTAGCATTACTATTTATATTGCCATCAACAACAATAACACTAACTTTTTTATTTATACTTTTCCTTAAAACCAGGACACCGGATGGCTTACCAATTAAAATGAATTTAATATACTTAAAAATATACAAAAGATCAACATTAAAATAAAATTAAAGTAATAAAAGCATTAAAAACATTTTGAACATACATTTCAAAATGAAACAGTTTGAAAATTAAACAGAAAGTGTGGTTGAAACAATACAGTGCCCTCTTGAATGTCCTTTCTTTAAAAACTTTCAATTCTACAAAGCCTTTTCAAATTAAAAAAAAAGTCCTTACCATTCTAACCTCCCTAGGGATGGAATTCCAGAGACTGGGGTAGGGGGGCACCAAAAAGTCTGTGCCTACATCCCTGGTGGAGCCCCGGTGGTGCAGTGGATAAATGCCACTACTGTAAGCCACAACATTGAAAGTTCAATCCCAAGGGCTCCAAGGTTCATTCTCAACCTTTCATCCTTTTGTAGGTTGGTAAAATGAGTACCCGGCTTGTGGGGGCAATTAGCTAACATACATTGGAAACTGCTTAATGTGGTGTAAATGTGTAAATTGCTATTGCTTAACAATTTGTAACCCGCTCTGAGAGACTTTGCAGCTGAAGAGCAGGGTATAAATACCAAAAAAAAAAAAATTAAATCCTCACTAGTCATAATTTTGAAGGTGTTGGGACTGAAACTAGGGCATCACGTGGGCCCAAAGGCCTGGCAGACTCATATGGGAGATGCATTCTGTAAGTGCTTGTCTAACGCTGAAATTTGGACTCCTTTGCCTGGAGCTGCAGCACATGAAATTCAGACTACTCTAGCCTGGATTTAAGCACCACACCTTACCTGGCCAAAGCCCAAATCCACATCGCTCATCAGGGGGTTTGTCCACACAATAGTTCATTCGGATATTTACCTCCAGTAAAGTTGCAGATCCTCTGTCACTGGTAGCTAGGCACCTCCATGGCACCACTGCCACTGGCATGGGCCAGGAGAGCAACAGAGCCCTGTCTTTCCAGCACACAATCACTTTCTCTGAGGTCACAAGGAGCATCCAGCCCTGCCGTTGCAAGGCTGGCTGCTCCTTTCAACCTCAGAAAGAGCGATTAGCACTGGGGCGCTGCTTTCATAGAGCACAATCGCTCTCTCTGAGGTCAGTAGGAGTGGTCAGCCCCACCACTGTGAGGCTGCCTGCCTGTTCTGACCTCATAGAGAGTGATTGTGCTCCATGAAAGCAGAGCCGTGGCCCTTGTCACTCTTTCCGAAGTCAGAAAGACTGGCCAGCCTCACAATAGCAGGGCTGACCACTTCTTCTGACCCCAGAGCAGGAGATTATGCACTGAAAAAGCAGAACCCTGGTGCTAATCACTCTCTCTGAAGTCACAACGGGCAGCCAACCTCATGATGGCAGGGGTGGCCACTCCTTCTGACCTCAGAGACAGCAACTAGCATCAGGGCCCTGCCATCAGAATAAGGAAGTGGTACTGAGGAGTGGAGGGGGGGAATGGTGGTGCCTCGGGTAGCACTTGCCCTTCCTCTCCTCCCCACTCCCTGAATCCAGGGCAGCATTGTTCACATGACAGTTATATCTGGAGTTTCAAGAAAACTCCAGAGAAAATTGCAACTTTTCTAATACATTGATTGGGCCTGAAGTTAAACTGAATTATGTCTCATGGTGCAAGGAATCTTGTGATTGATGAAGTCATACTGGATTTCTTTGAGTTAAACTGACTACACCAAAAGCAGAGATAAGCATGTTAGTAGAAAAATGTTAACATGTTAACTTAGTCCCTAATAAACTAAAAAATAATAATAATTCAATTGCATTCAATTGCATTTACATTAGTAGGGGAAATTTAAATTTAATTGCCAGTTAAATTTAACTGCCTGCACTAAAAGTCTTGTAAACATGAAGCAGAAAAATACCACCTGTGATGTTACTTTCCTTTACTTCTGTCCCATCCTTGTATTGAGCAATGGAGAGAATGGAGATGAATACATGTCATTTTTTAAAAGCTTATTTCTCATATACCCCACCAAAAGCCTTTCTCTTGCTTTCCATTTGTCCATCCATTATAATCTCATCTCCTTCACTCCTTTCATTAGCTTAGTGAGTCCTCTGTGAATCCCAACAAAAGTACCAGATGAAGAGCTTCAAAATTCATTCTTGTGGTACAGCTGAAGATCCTCTATGCAGTGTGTAGTGCAGAACACAGGATGGTCAAATGAATGCAAAGATCATCCCCTTGAAGTTACCTTTACTACTTGTGGGTTGAAAATCTTTTAGCCTTGGAATTAACCAAACTATTATAGACTATTCATCAGCTAAAATAAATTATTTAGATCTTGTGACCTGAAAATTGAAATTCCCCATTCCTAAGGAATAACAAAAAGAATTAGTTTTGTAAAAATCCAAGAGAAGTAGACTTTAGGGAAAGAATCAGTTGACAAATGTAAAATCTGTTGGCTCTTTAGCACTGTTTCTCATTTAATCAATTAATAACTTACTAAATAACTTAATTACTAAGGTCTGGAATTAAGTTAATGCTAAAATTCCAACTTAAGACATTAATATTGATTTGAAAATAAATTCAATTAAGTTGTCCCTTTAAGTTATAAAATTTCCAACTTAATTGATAACACAATTTATTTAAACTAGTTAGTTTGTATCTCTGACCAGAAGATTAGCATTGGTAGGGAGAGGAAATGATTGTCTAGAGTTTCTCCCAGCAAAAAGTCTGCTCACAACGAAATGTTCACATTCCAACTTCCTGTGACATGTTGGTCATGTTGCTTGTATATACATGTGTAGATTGCAATATACAAAAAGCCTACTGGGCCAGTGAAGAAAGGGGGAAATTTGCCTTTCCTCATCACTTTTGAAAATATATATATATATTGTATGGCTAGGCAAAGCTCGAAAAAGTTACTTTCCACACTACAATTCCCAGAATCCTGTAGCCAGCATGGGCACTCTTATTCTGAAAAACTAACTTTTCCAAGCAGTGGAATGGACAGAGTTTTAGGGCTCATCAACATGAACCAGCATATGCTGGCTCCCCATTACCTTGGATCAGGCCCGTTGTTCCCCTGTTACCGCCTCCAAACTGGCTGGAGTCCAGACAGGCACACTGACCCATCACTGCAGCCACTACTGCTGCCATCTCCCTCAGTGTCTTAGAAGGCAGGAAGCCAGCCTGCAACATGTGACTAAGGCCCCCTGCGTGTGACCAGTCTGGTCACATGCTGCAGGACCCCTTCCTGCCTTCTGATACAGCGAGGCAGACCAGTGGCAGCAATGAGGCCTGGACTGCCCCGATGGGATCCTGAGGTCTTACGAGATTTGATCTTTTCCTTCCCAGTGGGAATGGATTAAAAGAGGAATTATTTTAGGTCATGTCTATACAGTGAAAATAATCCAAATGGCAATTGCATGGAAAGCAGTCTGTCTATATGGACATTCACATCACTATGTCTCATTCAGAAGGGGGCAGCCAAATCCACCATAAAGCGCTGAAGGGAAGCCTTTGGAGCTTTTCTTGGAGTTTTTAAAAAGCTCCGTAAAGCATGCAAACTTTCGTGCTTAAAAATCAACGAAATATGACGCTCAACTCTCCCCGCGGTACCGCAACAGTACCGGCAGGGGCGAGCGTCATCCGAAACTGACGCTCTGCAGCGCAGCAGCCTCGCAACGCGACGAGGCTGCTTGCGTTATATTTCATGCATCTGAAAAAGTCCTAAGACAAGTTGTAGTGCTGTGAATTGCTGTTTCTTCAGAGGAGATCATATTTCCCCCCCTCGTATAGACAGACCTCAAAAGCCCCTTGGCTTAGCCTCGTATGAGCCCTGTATCTGCCCCAGGGGTGGTGAGGTCTTCCCAGGAGCCGAATGGAGCAAAAGCCCTGTGTCATCAGGACTGCCCATCTAGATAAGTCCATAGACATCGTTGTGATGAATTTAGTTCTATCTAAACAGGGCTGCAAGCAAGGTGTCAAAACCTGGTTTTTTTAGTTTTCAAGCTCAGACTCAGGAGGGTTACTCTGTGCTTTCAGCATTGGGCACATAGGCTGTTCTGATCAGATTTCATGTCCTAGTAGGAATATAACCCACATGCCAGGATTTCCCACTAAATGTTAAAACAGGACAAGACCCTTTTTCTCAGTCCTTTGCAGCATTCCTGTGTTTAATTATGTCACACTGCATTTCTTTGCAGTCAAACAGAGCTATTTTCACACCTTGAATACCTTTCCTCCCCACTCACAACAAGCACTTGATGGTACCCCAGAGAGCCAGCTCACAAGGTGCAGCTCAACTGATTCTATTTCCGTCTGGGCAGAGAGTGTGATTCTGCTGAGGTTAGCTGCACAAGTAATGTGTTACACAAGTAGAGATGTGCACCTCTATAAGATTCATATTTGCAGATGTCCTCACTTTCTCACTGTCACACCTAGTTTATATAATTTCCTAGTTGCTGTTTCTATGTTTGTTTTTCTTTTTATAGGATGAGATCCATTTGTTTTTTTGTTTCAAGTGTGTGTGTGCTTGTACATAGGGGGTGTAGCTATGGGGTGTGTGTGCAAATTGAGAGCATTGCCTGCCCCCCAAAATAAGAATTCTGCCCCCAGGGAAATTTCCTTCAATCCGAAATTTCTAGCATTCCAGAAAGTGAGACATTGAAAACTGTTGACACCTAAGACTCTAAATATAAGAACTAGAGGTTGGTTCTTATATTTGAAGAACCAGTCTCTGCCTCCGTCCCCTCCCATGATTTGCTTGGTGCGAAAAAGCACTAGGCACAATGCATCTTGGTCTCTCTTTGGGGAGGCCATCAAACAGCCCCTTCCCCCACAGCACCCTCCAACCACACGGGTATAGCGGCTCATTCTCTTGGCATTTTTGCCTGCCTCTTTTCTTTACATGCCTAACATTTTTTCTAAATGCTCAACTGAAGTCTCAGGGATTGTCTAGATGGTGAAAAAACTCTTCATAGAATGTGAGAATACCTTTTGTCCCAATGGGATCCTGTGGCAATTCAATGTATTGTGAAGGAGCTCCCAGCGGCTGGCCAGGCGGCTCCTCCCATCCCTTTGCAGCCAGAATTGGAGGCCGCCACCACTGCTGCCAGGATGGGCGAAGGGCAGTCAGCTCTCCTCCTCTTCCTCATTGTGTCCAGGCACTGCCTTCACCTTCCTCGCCCCCCAATGCGCAAAACAATGACACAGTTACCATCTTGATTCGTGGGCATGTGAACATCATGATGAAGAGCTTCACATGCTACCATTTTTGCCAAAACACCATGAAGACAAAAGAAAGTTGCTGCAAATTGCCTATAATGTACAGGTGTGTGCATTATTTCCTTCTCATATAGACAAACCCTCAGGTTACTGGAATGCTCGAAATTTGTGGACTGAAGGGAAATTTCATCAGATGGGGAAGAATTCTTACTTGGAGGCTACACCTTCATGTTGCCTCACCACAGAGCTACGGTCTTGCTTGTACACATTTTAAATCATATACATCAATTAGAGTGCATCTTGTCAGTGCATTCTAAAATTCTCTAAAGTATGTTGAAACAGTGTTTTTATGGATTTCAAATGTGTGTAATTTTTTATGCTCCAGTTTCAAATGAGTGAATTGGTGGGGGGACTGGCCACAGATGTCTAACAGGGAGAAAATTCCAGAGTGTAAATGGCACCTGGCTCAAGCCTATTGAACCTTGGATTTCATTCAGTTCCTCACATATTTCTAGTTACAAGCTAAGAGATCACAGACACTGCTAAAGAACATTTCCATGCCATGACCGGGTCACCAAGTTATATAGAAAAGGGTAAAGGGAATGGAAGATTCTCTTTGATGATAAATAAGCTGCTCAAACTCTGGGCAGAAGCCTAACATTTATTTTAGATCAGCAAGGGAGAAGAGAACAAGCACTGACTACTGGAACATTAGAGAAATACATAATTAATAATCAGTTCTGTGCCATGATGACACAAGTGTACCAACAGCAGTCTGGCATCCAAAGTTCACTACCCACTTACAAATAAGTTGTCAAAAAGATTACTCAGAAATCTACAGGAAAACTTAAAAGAAAGGTCAGCCATGAGAAGTATCCCAGGAGTCAACAGTCATGGAAATACCTCACCAGTAAGCTCCACAGGACTGCAAATAAATATCCAAACTCTTCAGAGGTGTATACTTGTTGCCTAAGCAAAGAGACCCAAATTCCCAGGTTCTCTTTCCAGATATCACACATAACAGCTATTTGTGCATTTACAAAAATTACTTGTAGTTGTGACTTGAAAAGCTTCAGGTTCAATCCACAGCATGTCCAGGAAACTTCTTGTCTGAAATTCTTGAAAATACTGCCTGTCAGCATGGACCAGGAATGGGGAACCAACTTCAAGTGCTGGTATGTATACCCAGAGGTGTGACCTTGCCTCCCTTGTCATGGCTATAACCCAGGCCCAGCTTGGCTCTGTCCTTTCCTCCCCATGTGGGAGAATGGGAGGTAGAAGAAAAGCTGCATGCAGACTAATGCCGTCTGATAGCTGCCATGTCAGTAGGATGTGAATCTGCTTCTCATTGCAGACTGAATTGAAAGAAGGTATCCAAGGTGCTGAATCTTTTCTGGAACTGGCTCTTTTAAGGATCAGGCTCAAATCCAAAGTGAATTCATTGCCTAAGCACCAACTGCATGAGCAATCCTGCAGATGATGCTTGTTTCTGGGAAGTTTTACTTACCCTGCACTTTCCCCCATTGGAGAAAACACAGACTGCATCTACACTGTAAAAATAATGCAGTTTGACACCACTTTAAGTGCTGTAGCACCAATCCTATGGAATCCCGGGGTCTGTAGTTTTACAAGGTCTTTAGCCTTCTCTGCAAAAGAATGCTGGTGCCTCACAAAACTACAAATCCCAGGAATCTGTAGATGGAGCCATGGGAGTTAAAGTAAAAAAGAAAGAAAGAAAGAAAAAGAAAAAGAGAGAGATTCCACCTAAACATTAGGAAAAACCTCCTGACAGTAAGAGCTGTTTGGCAGTGGAATGCACTGCCTCAGAGTGTGGTGGAGTCTCCTTCTTTGGAGGTTTTAAACAGAGGCTGGATGGCCATCTGTCTGGCGTGCTTTGATTGTGTATTCCTGCAGGGCAGGGCATTTGACTAGATGCCCCTTGTGGTCTCTTCCAACTCTGTGATTCTAAGATTCTATGAAAGTGGTGTCAAACTGCATTATTTCTACAGTGTACACACACAGAGAGTATTGTAAGCTGATTGAGAACACTAAATGCTGGATTACAGGAATTCCCCCCCTCTGGGGAGAATACAGGGCGAGTAAAACTCCCTGCTTTTACCTCCAATCTGAGATCAAAGATAAAAGTGGGGAATTCTTTAAAATTTATGCTGCATTTTTCTCTTTATTGAGACATCTTTTAAAATGATTTTATGCTGTTTTAAACTATAGGTGTTTTTGCATAATAGCTGTTTTAACTGCCCCCAGACACACTTTTGTGTTACCAGATTTTTAGTTATATCTTGTTTCAGACTTGTTGTATGATGCCTTGGGTCCCCTGTTGGGAGAAAAGTGGGATATAAATTAAACAACTAATAACAGTAACAATAATAACATCAATAATAACAGTTGTTGTTCTCCCATACGCTGATGACTTTCCATTTGGAAGAGTGAATGATAGAGAGTTAGGGAGTCCCTGCCATTATTTCCGCTATCTATTGGACATAACAAAGGGATTCCATCCTCCTTTCTCTTTTTTTCACTGGGAGAGTGAGTCAGCTATGATGGGGATCTCCAGAGGAGGAGGCAGGGCTTCGAGAAAGGCAATCCCTACATCCTTTGTGGGCTGGATTGGAAAAACTTGTGGGGAAAATTATGTCCATGAGCCGGTGGTGCCCCTTTCCTGATATAAGCAGTACTAAGCTAAACCAACCAGTGTTGTAACATGGGGCCCTTTCATATCACACAATTATAGCACTTTGATTCTTCTTTAACTGCTATGGTAACATTCTGTGGAATCCTGGGATTTGTAGTTGGATGAGGAATAGAGATCTCTCACTAAGGATTCTAAACACTGCTTCCTAAATTGCAAGCCACAGGATTCCGTAGGATGGAGCCATGGTCGCTTAAGTGGCATCACAGTGCAGTCAATTAATCAATTGATCGATAAATGTGTAGCGTGAAAGCCCCCCTGGTATAAGGCAGATTTCTAAGTTTCTAATTTCACTTGTCCTCTGCAATATGGGGATGATAACAACTTCTGGTGATGTCTAAGGGTGCCTGAGATAAAACATGCAGTGCCCCTTGAACCCTTGCAGCATAATCTAGAAATGCTGAATTGCATTAAGATGATTATTGCATTTTGTTGCTTTAGAAAGGCAGCTTCAAAGCCAAAGTTGAACTGTTGAAAGGAACATTTAAAATAAAAGAGATCTTCCATAATATGGAAAGAGAAGTAACACAATGTTGCACCTTGCATATCCATTAGCTGGCTCAGAAAGCACTGCAAAATAATTGTTGACAATCACTTACCCTAACAGTACTGGCAATCAGGATGTAATGCTTTAAAAAGTAGTTTAAACAGCACCAGATGATAAGGGGGGGGGTAAGTAGGGGAGGGGAGAAAGAGAGAGTGGTCTGGACCTGTCTATGTGAGCAGACTTGCTGATGATGACAGAACTGAACAGTGAAATAGAATATGCTGAAATGACACCTTAGAATGGCAATCTAATTGTGTTGGCATTTGTACAATGGTTTTGGAAGAAGTCCTGTAAGATGAGAGCCAGAGGAGAGGGTGGTGGTGGAAGAAATCAAAGCCTTTATGAGCTAAAGAAGGTGGGGCACGAGAAATGAAGAGCACAAAAATCAGACAGCCGAACAACGATAATGACTGTACTTTAATGTATTGCATTCATTATCACGGGGATTCTTTTAACACCTTATCCATTATTCAAGTAAGTCCACTTTCTTCACTGGCACTCCTTGTAGATGTGCAATTTAAATCTGGAGGCTCTTCATGTTTCACAAGCTTGTATTTGCACTGAAGTAATGGTGGAGACATATTTGCAGTCCAAGCCTTTCATTGCAGATGAATCAGGCAGGTATCCAAGGCAGCACAGAGGATCTTTTCCAAAAAGCCTTTTTCAAAAAGAAGGGGGAGGGAGGGAGGGAGATCAAAAGAGATGGGGGAAATGAACCCAAGGGAGAAGGACTCTAGACAAGTACTTCAGTGTACATATTTTAAAACCCTGAAGTGTTGTGAAAAATGCCATGTCTGAAAGTGATGTTTACTGTGTGTGTTTGATATACTAATTTCCTGCCTCCCTCTTGCACTACCAGCAATTGAATCCAAAGAACTTTAATGGAGTCCTGAGAGCTATTAACACTGAGCACCTATAAAGCCAGATCATCCTGACATTATTTTACAGACCTAATTGGACTGCCCAGTCAATAAAACGTCTCTAGAAAGGATCTTAAAATGCAATAGAGCCCATTACAAGCCAATGGGCAGGCTTTAAACAGCATGTACTTTTCATAAAATTTAAATTAATGAATGGCATTGTTCACAACATGTTCAGAAATAAGAGCACCGGAGCTGAAAATATTGCTTTTTTAGCTAGAACATATGAAACCAAGGATACCCTTGCCTTATCAATGCCAGGCAAACATTTTAATCAGCTGCAGTATTAAAATGGGTTGGTCTGATGATCAACTATATATAATTCTATATCAGGAACAGAGAATTGTATCTCACCAGAAATGAAGTGGGTATGTCAGACCAAATTACAAATGTATGAAGTTATGCTGCTAATTTTTTTGCTTTAAAAAAAATATTCTACTTCTACAAATTTATCAATTTTTGGTCACTCTCTAAATTCATATTAAAATTATTGATCTAAGATCAGTTGTTAGTAACAGCCAGAGTAAACCAGCTGAATCACTGAAATTTGCCTAGGTATCGACTTATCAAGTGCCTATTGATTCAATGAAAAGAAACTAATAACTATATTTAGGCCATTGCCATTTTTAATTTATGTCCTTTAATATCATCTCCAAATGAAGAGAGAGGATTTGGATGTAAAGGAGTGCCCCATTATGAATTTGTATACAAATCAGTACTAGCAGGAAAATGTCTGCTTTAGATTTTCCAGTGGCCCATTGAACCCCTTGATCATGAGTGGCAGGCATGCAGAACCACTGTGTGTCTGTGTGCATGTGTGTGATTACATATTCATTAAGGATGTAAACATTCAACTGTTTCATCCTCACAAACAAGGATGGATAATTTCAACAGTTCTCTCCCTGCTGCAGAGAAAATGAATATTTCTGAGTAGGTTTCATCCCATATTCACACATCCTGAAAAGTTTCTGGAAAATACACTGAGTAGAAATACATGTTTTGGGGGGTCAACTTTTTCCAGACACACACATAGGATGGGGTGTGTGTGTTCAAGATTGCCATTTTTGCATAAAACAGCAATCTTTCATGTGTGCGCGCACACACACACAGACACACGAATGGCTATATGTTTTATTCCAGATTGCTGGGCTTTTGTACACAAAGCAGCAACCATACACCAAAAGAAAAGTTTGTGGCTATTTGAGAACTTTTTTTCACCCACAAAACTCCTCAATTTTCACACAAAGGACTATCAGACGAGCCCCTTAAAACATTCTTTTGCTGGCATTAAAAATGCATTTTTATGCCAGCAAAAGAACCCACCACCACCACACTTACCTCCAATCCTGGCAGAAGGCTTCCCCAGCAATGAAGAGGAAGTGAACGTAGCCCTGTTTACTTCCTCCTTCCTACGTTAAATCCCACAGAATTTCATTGTGCACGAAATTAATAAATAAAACATAAACAATTACATCAATCACAACACACATTTAAAAACTTCCAAGTAACCCGGGGAAGGTAATAAAAAGTGTGTCACTTACCTGGATGTCGGAATCTCACTTGGAAGTGTTCTGGCCAGTTTGGCCATTCACTAGGTAAGTACATGGGGGGAAAGACACTATGCCGGCAGAAAGAAAAAGGGGGGGGGGAAGCACAGCCGATCTGTTGATGGCTTGGGCCATCAATAAAACAGATCAGCTTAAGGACATGACATAAATGCGAAAGGGCGATGTCATCTGGTATGAGCACCCTTTCACGTTTATGTGGCATTGTTGTGATGCCATATTTAGTGCATCTGATAAAGTCCAAGGAACCCACATCTATTTCTGCACATGATAATTTCCTGAAACACTTCGAGTCATGTAAATATTGGGTGAAAATTGTAAGTTGAGATTGTTAACTCACTATGGAGATTTTCACACGCCGAAAATATCGCCGCCAGAAACCGGGACAGAAATATTTCTGTCCCGGAAGCAGCGCCGCAGTTCGCACGCTCACCTCCCTCTCCCGTTGTTCCGTCGTCCTCGCTTTGGGTTTTTCCCTCCCTCTTCTGGAATATTTTACTAACGGGAGTTTGCCGTTAATAAAATATTCCGGAAGAGAGAGGAAAAAACCCAAAGCGAGGACGACGGAACAACGGGAGAGGGAGGTGAGCGTGCGAACCGCGGCGCTGCTTCCGGGACAGAAATATTTCTGTCCCGATTTCTGGCGGCGATATTTTCGGCGTGTGAAAATCTCCTACAAATCAGTCTGGAATTGAAGTTCATTTAACATTGTTCAGGTGTTTTGGAATTGTCTTCCCACACTACCTGAAGCCTTCCGTGTTTTTTGAGAAGGTCTGAAAAATGTTCACTGGAATTCTTTATAACATTTCTGCACAAGGCTGGGAACCTTGCCTTATCACAGTCCCCAATCATATGCACCATGGCAAAGTTACTCTCCCAAATATGGTTACATTATCTCTTCAGATCCTCACAGTTAGCATGGGAAAGTTGCAACTAGTGTGGATGGTGACTCAATGCACATGCCTATTCTGCTCCACAAATATGATTATTGAACACCTGTGTGAACCTTTTATTGCCAGGGCCAAGGGGAGAAATGTATAGGTTTTTTCCTACCTTACGTGTCAAAGTAACTTGGCTGGTTTAGAATATTGCAAATCTTGTCTTTGGTGAGTAGAGGGAATCGTTTGGGCTTTTCCACAGGCAGCAAAATACTTGGGGATGATCCAGTATATAACTTTCCCCATGGTTGCCATATAAGCATTGCTACTGTATCAGGTGGAATGGAATGCACTGGCTGTTGAGGATAACAAATTCAAAGCTGCACATATTCTTTGAGGGAGGAACTTGTATGCCAGCTCCTGGAGCTGGATAGATTATTTGATACAAGTAAGGGATACATATCCCATCTTGGGAGAAAGGTGGGATATAAATCCAATAAATAAATAATAAACAAATAAACAAATACATAGAAGGGCATCACTTGACTAGTAATCAGCAAGGACATTGCATTGAGTCCAGCATCACATATGTGTATATGTGAAGACCAGAGACTGAAAACATTCACTGATATTTTTTCATTGGCTACTTAGTTACTAAGTAATGTCTCATGGCCTCCCCCACCCCCAAGTCCATCTTAACAACCATCAGCTGAATTGGTGGGGGGAGGAGGTTTGTTCAGCTAGCAATAGGGGCACAGGGAGAATTATGTTTCCAGGTGAAGCTATGAGTGAAGCTGTGACAAGGAATTGTAAAAGGGGTCCTACTTCTGATTGTCACAGCTTTGCTGGTTGGTGGGAGGGGCTGAAAACATCCTCCTCTTTGTGTCTGAAATACCTGCTGAACAGACCTCTTTTGCCAAATCCAGCTGCTGACTAATAAGATGGATGGGAGTGGGACATTTAGGTAGTTGTACACTAAGATGACATTGTCTTAACGAATACAGAACAGTTACAGATCTGTAACTTTGGTTAAGAATTTATAACTGCAATACTAAATGCTACCTGTTACCTTTTCAACCATTGTCAGTTGACTTGGAGATTCTGTGTTGTTGTGAGTGGGAGCTGCAGTCCAAAAAAAGTAATGAATCCAAGGTTTTGTTTAGGCTGAACTCAGTTTTAAACTGATATAAATAAAACCAATGTTTTGTAGTAATTCCACTCTGCGTGTATGTGTGTGTGTGTGTGTCATAAGAAAAAATCTCTAATATTGTATTTGGAATATCATTATGCCTTTCCTGTTTCTGTGTTAGCTGCATCATTATTATTCCTTCTCTTAATGATGCTGCTTTCCTAACAAGTCAACAAGTTAATCCTCTTACTGGTGAATAAAACATGAAGTAAATTTTATGTTAACTACCACTTGATAGTCTTCATGCTTAAATCCCCCTTGTTAATGAACTGAAATTGTTCACAGTAATTATTCTTCTGCTATTGAAACACATAGTCGCATATAGGCATATAAAGGCGGTTTATACTTAAAGCTACTCTAAAAAATTATCACAGAAGTATGACTTCATAGCACACCCTACACATATTTCAATAATGGGATATTCAGTAATGGGATGTGCTTAGGGCTTTCCATAGCATGCTTCCTTTTTTCCCCACCCAACGGGAACCTGTTACTGGAGGATTTCAGTAGCCAGAGAGAAAAGCCATGTTGTTGAACTGCACAATTCCACAACTGTTTTATCTGATCTCTATTGAACCTCTTGATGTCACTTCTTAGATCAAAAGGCTACATATAATCTCAGAAGACGAACTGCTACAGATCTAACAAGGGAGGACAATGTGTGGTTGAATTTCCTGCAAACAAACAAAAAACCAACTGAAACCCTCAGCACCAGAATGAACATGCATCCTGTGTTTCCTGTGCCTACAGACACTAAGGTCTTGTAAGGGGAAATACAAACACATACAAAAAAGCAGACATTTGCAATGATGCGACCTGTCTTCATGGCCAAAAGAACACCCCTAAACGCCGCATGGCCTCTGGCCAAGATGGTGGTTGTGAGTGATTTACTCATGATTGTAAATCTGCCACTGCCAAATTTTGTTTAAAACAAAAAACAAAAAAAAGTTATACCTGTGCAGAACCCATTGCTTAACCCAAAAATGGCCTGTTGTGACGTGTTTAACAACTTCTTTGCAGGTAAAATCTCTCGGATAAGAGCCGACTTAGATGCCAGTATTTTGACAGAAACAATTGACAAGGTATCCATCAACTCTGTTGATGTAAATTTTCTGGACCAATTTCAATCTATGAGTACTGAGGATGTGGATAAGCTACTTGGTAGAATGAGGAAGACGACCTGCCCTCTTGATCCTTGCCCTTCATGGCTGGCCATCCAGGTGGGTGGGGGTGCCTTGATGGTGTTCCTTAAGGACATCATCAATGCACCCCTCAGGGAAGGGTGTGTTCCATCCTGTTTAAAGGAAGCGGCAATTAGGCCGCTCCTGAAAAAACCTTCCCTGGACCCCCTGGACATGAACAACTATACGCTGGTTTCTATCTTACCATTCTTGAGCAAAGTGATTAAGCGGGCAGTTGCTCTTCAACTCCAAGTGGTCTTGGATGAAACCAATTATCTAGACCCATTTCAAACTGGCTTTAGGATGGGATTTCAAGTTGAGACCGCTATGGTTGCCTTGACTGACGACCTGCATCTAAGCATCGACAGGAGTAGTATGACCCTGTTGGTGCTTCTGGACCTCTCAGTGGCTTTCGATACATTAGATCATAGCATCCTCTTGGATCACCTGAGTGGGTTAGGAATCAGAGGCACTGCGCTTCAATGGTTCTGTTCCTTCCTCTCGGGCAGGTCCCAGAGGGTTCTGCTTGGGGACAGCTGCTCCAGTAAAAAGGAGCTTACCTGTGGCGTTCCGCAAGGCGCCATTTTGTCCCCGATGCTGTTTAACATCTATATGAAGCTGCTGGGTGAGATTATTCGACGTTATGGGGCTGGGTGTTATCAGTATGCTGATGACGCCCAAATCTATTTCCCCTTGTCTGGATCGTCGGCCTTGGATTCCGATGGCGTCTCTCCTCTTAATGACTGTATTAAAGCAGTAATGGGCTGGATGAGGAAAAACAGATTGAGATTAAATCCGGACAAAACGGAGGTGCTCATAGTAGCAGCCCCAAAACCAGGAGTTGGGTTGAAACCTCCAGTCCTGGACAGAGTCACACTTTCCGTTAAGGACTGTGTTTGCAGTCTGGGGGTGCTCCTTGATTCATCGCTTCAGATGACTAGTCAGTTGAATGTGGCGGTCAGAAGCGCCTGTTATCAGCTTCAGCCCTTTCCTGGAAGTAAGGGACCTTGAGACTGTAGTGCATGCCCTGGTAATCTCTTGTCTGGATTTCTGCAATGCGCTCTACATCAGACTACCCTCATGTTTGGTCCAGAAACTGCATTTGGTACAAAATATGGCAGCCAGAGTGGTCTCAGGAACATCTCGGAGAGACCATATAACTCCAGTATTAAAATCTCTCCACTGGCTCCCTATCAGTTTCCTGGCCCAGTATAAGGTGTTGGTTATTTCCTTTAAAGCCCTAAATTGCTTAGGTCCAACTTATCTTCAGAACCACCTCCTCCCATACAATCCTCCCCGTGAACTCTGGTCCTCTGGAAGGAATTTGCTTCAGCCACAAAAATCTAGGCTGTCTGCAACCTGTCAAAGGGCCTTTTCGTTAACCGCCCCCAAATTATGGAATGGCCTGCCAGACAGGATCTGTCAGATGATGAGTTTAAGTAGCTTTTTAAGAAGCACTAAAGACGGATCTCTTTCGTCAGGCTTTTCCTGATTAGATCCCTGCCTCAGGAGCTGCATCTCCTGGTCTCTTTTAGTCTTTTACTCCTTTACCCTGACTCTCTGGCTGTTGATTTTTGTATTTGTTTATTTTATGTGACTTTTAAGTTCAGGTGGATTTTAATTTGATGCTAATTTAATATCTTTTTTATGGGGGAAGGTGGGGGTTGGTAGGGCTTAGAAGTTTTAGTCCATATTGTTGTATTTTAACTGTTGTAAGCCGCCCCAATTGTTTTTAACAGAGGGATAGGGTAAAAATTATTATTATTATTATTATTATTATTAAAAACAGTTCCCCATGGTGTGCACAAACAATAGTTTATATTTTGAAAAAAAGAAAAAGAAAAAAGAGTATAAGATCACCATTTGATTGACTTTCCAGACTCTCGCTTAGCCAAAAATCCAACATGGTGGCTGCAGGCGCTTTCCTTGTTTACTAGCCCTTCCTCCCATCCTCCTCCATCTAATCAGATTATGCTGCCTATTTGTATCTGTGCAAATGCAAATATCTAAACGATCGCACATTTGCATGTTGTACAGATTTTTTAAAATCTGGATAAAGACCCGGATGCAACACACATGGACTTGGTGGTGGATTTGGCTGCCTACCTTCTGAATGGCACGTATGTGTGTGAATGTCTGTAAGAATGGATCACCTTCCATTCGTATGCCATTTGTATTATTTTGACCATATAGACAAGCCCTGAGTACCCTGGAAGGCAGGCAGGCAGACTATGGTGGGGACAAGCAGTTACAAGTGGATCAAGCCAGTCCATGTCATATACAGGTAATTAAGGGAGTTTACCAAGTTTGGAAGGAATGAGGTCTCAACTGTTCCAGAATCCATGTGGAAAAGACAAAGAGATGAACACCATCACCCAATCCAAAGGTCAAGAATCCAAACAAATCTGTAAACAAGAAGCACACAAAAGCGAGCAAGAATGAACAGTTGGGAACACAAAAACTCCCATCAGCTGCTATGGGATTTGTAACTGCCTTGACCTTGAGGTACCAGATGCTTGATTGATCAGCTGATCAATCAAGCATATGGTGCCTCAAGGTCAAGGCAGTTACAAATGAATGGGATGTCCCTCAACTTTAGCTTAGGTGCGGGCCCATCCTGCTGAATTTCCTCACCAGCTGCATTGGCCACTAGCTGCTTAGATTTGGAGCAGGGGAATCCTCTGGGGCTGGGGATATTGTCAGATTCTTCTGTATTGGATCCCTCCAACTCAATAGAGTGTTATGATACTGAGGGCAGTATGTGCCCCCTGGGGCCCCCAGTTCACCCCCACACTCTCTGCTTTGTATCCCCTGATACGCTTCCCTAATTTTATTCTAGAGCTGCAGAGATAATGTTGGTGGTCAAGCTGTTTTAAGCTTGGTGGGGGAAGGTTCAAACAAGAAATAAAGACCTCATCTTGGGACCTGATGGCAGTTTGGCAAAAGTGTCCCTGTACCTTCCAGAAGGGATGGTGCACACAAGCAATATTTCACCTTTACAAAAAGAGAGAGAGAGAGAACAAAAATTCCTGTTTTATCTCCAGAGGGCTTGTCTACACAATCCCCCACAAAGCGTAGTGCCCTGCAGAAAAAGCAAGTCACAGTAGCTGCAACTTGTCTTAACGGTAATTTTATCACCACCAGCCCCCATAAGCTTTGCCTCCCAAATGACAACTGAGGAAGGGAGAAGAGGTTGAGAGAGCCCTCTTCCCCCTTCCTCAGACCCATGGGAGCGAACAGGTGGATGGCAGAGGAGCCAGGGGTGGGGGGGAAGAGGGCTCTTTTGCCCTCTTCCCCCCTTCCTCAGTTCAACAGGTAAGCGGGCAGGTGGCAGAGAAGCTGAGTGGGGGGGGGAAGAGGCATCTTTCACCTCTCCCCCCTTCCTCAGTTCCACCGGTGGGTGTGTGGGTGGCCGGGTGGGCAATGGAGAAGCCAAAGGGGGAAGAAAGCTCTTTTGCCCTCTTTCTTCTTCCTCGGCCCCATGGGCAGGTGGGTGAACGAGAGGGTGGAAGAGAACCCAGGTGGGCAGACAGTGGTGGCGGCAGTGGGATGGGGTAGAGAACCAGAGAAGGAAGAAGAGGAGGTGAGAGTCCTCCTCCCTTCTCTGTCCCCGGCGATGGTGGTGGTAGCAGGGATGGGGTGGGAATGACAGCTATGCTCCCCCTTCCCGATCTCCGATCACTCAGGGAAAAATGGTGGCTGTGAGCTGCTTGCTTTGCTAGCAAGCCCTGCCCCCTGTGCTTGTCTGGCCAATCAGGGGCAAGCTTCCTCTTGTTTGAGCAAATGAATCAGATCAATTTGCATATCCTAACGAGCAGGAATGCACCCCACCTCGTTACTTAAAAACAAAGACGGGGAAAGCTATGAAGGCTTTTCTGACAAGTTTTTTGGCCTCCCCACCTTCACAATAGGGCAATATCACATGATATGCCATTAGGGCAGGGAGGATTCTCCTCACATTCCGTGAGGAGTTTTTGCACTGTTTCGACAACCCCTTAGTGATCACTCACTAAGGTAAAAACCCAACATGGCAGCAGCCGGCACTTGTCCTGTTAGCAAGCCCTGTACCCTTGCACTTGTCCAGCCAATCAGGTTTGCACTTCCTCTCATATGGGAAAGTGAGTCAAACTGAATCACTTGCCCAATGAGCTGGAATGCACACTGCCCACAGAGCTTTTTTAAAACTTCAGGGAAAGCCTCAAAGGTTTTCCCAGCATAGTTTTCGTAGTCCCCCCCCTTCCTTCCAAATACATTGATGCTGGTTCTGATTAAGACAGCTCATGTTCCCTGCGAATTCCATGAGGATTTTTTTTCATCCTTTAAGCAACCCCTATGTAAAGCTCTGAGAATCTGAATTTCTAGAGCGTATACTTCCCTCCTTTGTTCTGGGGGAAGAAAATAATAATAATTGGCTGGCATCGTAAACCAACCTATGATCCCATAAAGATGAATTGTGGTGTTTCACAACACTTGAATTCTCGGGGGGGGGGGGTGGAGATAGAGTGACATCTCCAGGACCACTGCATAAACAGAGCCAACAACATGACCATTTCACTATGGTTTCCATGGCACAATGGGCTTCAAAGTGTTATGGGCCCCATTACACAATGGGCACCACAATGCTGTGGGTCTCATTGTGCAATGCGAACTTCCATCATGCAACAGAACACCATGCAGGACTCTCTGATATGCATCATAGCAGTTCACTAGAAGGGTTGAGTGTCCTGTGAGGGCTGCAGCTACAACATCATAAACTTACAAATCATAGCCTCTGATGCAGGATCTTGGCCATTCTTTTGTGTGCTTGGAAATCATTGTCCAAGAGTGTGTTACCCTTTTGTATTTTTTTGTAATCATATGTAGCAGACATAGCAACAAGTTATAGCCATCATGCTCCCTTGCCCAACCCCAGTCTCCTTTCCCCAACACCATTTTTCAGATGTAGTTCCCAAACTTAGTTATTTCCTGGTTGGTGGAGCACTAGAGGGTCAACAGACAAGCACCTAGATATTTCTGTATAGCTGGACACAAAGCAACAGGCATCCACAGGGACCTCTGGAGGTCCTCTGGAGGTACCTGCAGAAGATGGCATTACTCTGTGTCCAGCTATAGGAAAATAGCGGATGATTATATGCTGCTCCTCCCACAGGAGATGGTCAGGTTCATGGAGCTGCAGCTGAGAAAAGGTAGGTTTGTGAGGGACAAAAAAGAAATGAATTGCAATGGCATCCAATGTATCCCACGGTAATACAACAAAAGTGTGCCAGCCACTGACTCTGTGTATGTGTGTGTGCACGCACACATGGGCCTTCAAGTGGCCTGTAGACTTATGGTCACTGTATGGATTTCATGGGGTTTTCCTAGTCAAGGAATATTCAGAGGTGGTTTGCCACTTCCTTCTGCTGAAATATAGTCCACAGCACCTGGTATTAATTGGTGGTTCCTCATCCAAGTACTAACCAGGGCTGACCCTATGTAGCTTCCAAGATCAGATGGGATCTTGTGCCTTTAGGGTATTTAGGCCCTGCCACTGACTATAACTAGTCTTAAAACACTAGAAATCCACAAGTTACCATGATCTTCAATGACTTGCATTTCTTGGCTTTTACCGGTGCAGTTTTTGTTAGTGTTGCTTGCAAACAACCTGCCTGCACTTTTGAACTTGTAGCTTGGTATCCATTTTTATACCTCAAACCTCTAAATGCCAGATGATTCCAATGAGGTCTGGTTAGACTGAACTCAGCCTGATTCTGGACTTCTCACCTTTCCTATATCCCCAATTCCAGTGGACGCTGCCCAATAAATTCTCTCTGCAATAAATTCTCCCTGCAGCCAATGAAAGTCTCTCCTTTTATAAGATCTCTCCTCTTCTTTTACTAAGAAACCTTGTGACTTCTCCCTGTGTCTGAGCAGAGTTTAAAGAAAGATAAAACTCTATCTCACTCTCTCTGGGGTTGTCTAAATGGTGAAAATACTCCTCACAAAATGTGAAGAGAATATGGGCTGTCTTAATGGCATCCCACATAGTTTTGCTGTATTCAGAAGGAGGGGGGACAAAAATGACAAAAACTGCAAAAGGAAAGCCTTTGCAGTTTTTCCACAGTTTTTTTTTTTTAAATAAGAAGGAAATATTCATTCCCACTCATTGGGACAAGCAATTCAATTTGAATTGCTTTCCCATAGGAGAAGAACTGCAAGCTGATTGGTTGGACAAGCGTAGGGGGCAGGGCTTGCTAACGGGGAAGGCACCTGCAGCCACCATGTGAGTGATCACTAAGGTGATTGTTATGCTAGCCCAGCCCCTCACTCTGTGCATGCACACCAGCACAGGCTTGTGCGTGTTTTTACAATCAGCTCAAGAGTGCTTCCACCAAGAACTCCTACGCTGACTCTTCTGAGACACACTCCCCAGAGGTTCCTTTAGCCTGGAAATCCCAGAAACTATGTATGTCTTTCAGTAGCCACCACCACTCGCTGAGTTGCCCCCCTTTTCACACAGTGCAGCGAGAAAGGCAACTAAAATGGTGTTTTAGTGTAAAATGGTGATAGAATGTCCAGAGAAGGGCAACTAAAATGATGAAAGGTCTGGAAACCATGCCTTATGAGGAGAGACCTAGGGAGCTGGGTATGTTTAGCCTGGAAAAAAGACGGTTAAGAGGCGATATGATAGCCCTGTTTAAGTATTTGAAGGGATATCACGCTGAGGATGGAGCAGGCTTGTCTTCTGCTGCTCCAGAGATTGTAACACGGAGCAATGGATGCAAGCTCCAGGAACAGAGATTCCACCTCAACATGAGGAGGAACTTTTTTGACAGTCAGAGCTGTTCGGCAGTGGAACACACTCCCTCAGAGCGTGGTGGGGTCTCCTTCCTTGGAGGTCTTTAAACAGAGGCTGGATTGCCATCTGTCGGGGATGCTTTGATCAAGATTTCCTGCGTGGCAGGGAGTTGGACTGGATGGCCCTCATGGTCTCTTCCAACTTTACAATTCTATGATTCTATGATTCTAAGAAGTGCAGGGTCTCTGATTAACCAGTGGAATTACTCGCCACTGTAGAATGAACCAACTCCTCCCTCCTACCCCCAGAAAGAGGGAAATGTAGCAATGATCAAGAGATAAGGCTCATGCCACATCAGCTTATAGGAAGATTAGAAAAAGCTTATTTTACTCAAGCAAGTTCAAGGCATGCAAATCTTTCATGAGGGCAGGCACCTTCTGTGCCTCCAAGTACACTTTAGAGTTACAGAAATAGCAAAAGTATTAAAGTTAAAGCATTCAGTTATATTCAGCCACATTCAGCCAAAGCTTAAGAAAGAAACCTAAAAATGCCCTGAAGCAACATCTAATACAGTCTCTAAAGATTCTACTCACAATATGCAGTCTTCTGACGGATTCAGATGGAAGGGTGGAGCCAGTAGATGTGCCAGGCTGGCTCAACAGCATCTTCCATTGTTTAGTCCTTTGTCTTCTCATCCTTCCAAGAGACATGAGGTGTTGTCTCAAGGTGTTCCTTTTGTGTCTCTCTCTGCCATGTGCTCACACAATGCATTTATACCTTATTTGGAATTGCCACTCTGGCATTTGTGATTAGTCAAGTCTGCCTCTGGTGATCTGACTTCATGATGCTGAATCAGGAGATGCCCTCCACCTCCCACCTTTGGTTCCTTTAACCTTTAACCCTTTGTTTTCCTGGTGTCCTGCTGGCAAGACAATCACTGTTTGCAGATAATGGGACATATGGTTCTTGCAGAATGATGGGAGTGCCACCACCTTTGCTGGATAGTGGGACTGCCTTCATAACAGTGATTAAACAAGGTGTGTTTTTTTTTCTTGTTTGTTTTTTTGTACAGGCAAAATATTGCTCAAATGCATAATGTAAAATAGATTCTTTTTTTAAAAAAAAAAGTTTGGTGGCAGCATATAAGGCAAATAAAAATGTGAGTAAATCACTCATGGCTGCCATGCTGACCAGCATACATGTAAAGCTTTTGCAGGCCAAAACACCATTAAGACAAATCACAGTTGCTGTGATTTGCTATTACTGTGGAGCTATCTGTTTCCCCCCACCTTGTATAGATGCCTCCCTTCTCCACACACACCAGCTTTTCAGTTGTCACTATGGTTCTCATCTTCTTTCTCTTCTTCCTCTGAAATAAAGTGATACACCACAGAAGGTCACTACTGCGCCACTTCTTATCCATCCTCTGTTTGGGACAGCTTTCACTCTAAACTATTGATTTGTCATTTTGTAACACTTTTCAATTTCTGGAAAAGTTTGGACCTCCTCTTTGCTGCTACCTGAGAACCTCACAAGGGTGCTCTGCTACTTTGTCTGAACATTCGGAAGTTACTCCTGCTACATGTCTGTGTATTTGGGAAACATGCCAACTCTTCTGGACAGACAACAGCCTGTTTTCTCCAGCAGAATTGACCCAGTGCCACAATGAGAAATGGCCCTGCTAACAAAAGGGTAGGTGAAGGGTGGCCCCTGGGTCACATGGGGCACCAAGTCTTTTTCAGTGCCTCCAAACGCTCCCCAGAATGTTATTTTTTAGAAATAGACACTGATTGCCATTCACATTTCAATTTCAGTGGCAAACCTCCAGATAAACAATAATATAGAAGAAAAGGAATTGAATGCACTGTAGTCAATGGAATAATCAATACCATAATCAGTTTAGTTCCTTTTAGGTCAACATCAATAGTCCATATCATGCAGTATGATATTAAAATCAATTTAAATATATTTAAGATACATTTATATACAAAATATATGCATTTTGTAATAACTAATTCAACCTGAGTTGGAGGATTTTATTTGTTAATAATGTGGGAGGAATTTTAATGAATTTAATACTAATTTACATTTTAAATTATTTTAAATAATTAACTAATTACTTAATTTTTAAATTTACTTGAAGGCACATATGCACGAACATTGATTTTACCATTTGGGATGGAGCAAAGAGACTGAATCGGTTGGCTTATTTTATCCTAAATTTATATTCATTTTGGCTAATTTTTAGTCTGTTTTCCAGATGCAAAAGGTGCCTTAAACATTTAGCTGGCTTGAAAAATAACCCCCAGTCTCATAGCAGTTCTGTCACCTCTGAGCTTAGTTCCCAGGCCCAGTCAGTCATGAGCTAGAAGGGTTTGTTTGTCAGACTGTATGCAATTATGTATAGAGGCATGTACACTGAGCAAGTGTGGTAGCAGTAGGCTTGACTTGCCCATGGCCTCTTATAGAATGGTGCCATTGTAACGCCATCATACTAAAACCTCTGTGCCATTTTCATGACTGGGCAGAACTGCACAGTTGCCTACTTTGAAATATGTAGCACAAACTTACCTCTGCTTACTGAGAGGGTCTTCTAAAGTCTGTTCTGAATATCCCAACACCAGAGACTAGGTGGGTAGCTACCCAACTTTCTCTATTGTAAGAACCTGAACAATGGTGCCGTGACACTCCCACATTAGTGGTGGTGAATCTGCTTTGGAGTTTAGCCCGAACTTTAAAGAATCTATCCAAGGTGCTGACCATGTTTTCTTTTTTAGGACAGGGTTCAGCACCTTAGATAGTTAATATTATGTTTAGACTGAAACCCAGAGTGGATTAACCACTTCAGTGACATGGGACTTCTCTGCTGCCACTAAGCCTGGTTATGGAAAACCCAGTCCCCAGTTAACTCACCTGATGCTTATTTTCTAATTTCTCATTTTTAAGTACTAGAGAAAACCTGTTCTGTTCATCCCAGTGTTTAAGGAGGTACCACTGTAGGCTAGAACATTTGCTAAATAAATCATATGAGATGCTGTTTATAATGCTGACACTGTTAATTTTAGTTAGCTAGTTAGTTTTAATCATTTTGAACTATTCAGATCTACATATGTAAGGCGCCCTGGTGTCCAAGAAGCAGCAAGCTGGGAAACAAGCTTTTTAAATTAATTAATGTTTATGTGCAATATTTGGCATGTCTATTCAGGTGTAAATCCCATTGAGTTCAATGGTGCTTCTTCCACCTAAATGGGTATAGGATCACTGTCTAAGTAAATACATTTTTAAAACCATATTTAAATATTTAAAAACAACTATGCCATCATATGAAAGTCAAAATCATAGTAGCAGTAACCACAGCAACAACATTAATAAACATTGATGCATATATCATTTAATTTTTTTTAATCACATTGTGTGAGAATATTTTATTCCTGATTTTGTGGTGCCAGAAAATCTAGATATCTGTTTGCATGCATAATGAAGAGGCTGAAGAACTGGAGGATTATTGAATTGAAAAGACTAATGCCATTTTATGATGCTGATTGCTATGTAATGAAGTTATAAATATCAGTTCAAATAATCCAGAATAATTGCTTTTGATTTATTTAATAAAAGGAAAGCAATGCATGGGAAGGAAAGAAGAGAAATGTCGACTTGGAAGAACTGGCAAGGACAAAATTACCACATGAAATAATTTTTTAGAAGAGAGAGAGAAAAAAAAATTAGCTTTCATCCTCTAATGACTAGACACAGGCTCTGTTTGTGAAAGCTGCTATAACTGGCAAAACACTATCATTTTAAATCCCATGCCATTGTTTCACACTAGAGGTCACCACCGGTAAGAAAATATAATTGTAGCATCTTTTATTTTTCTACCTTGTCTCTGTAATAATGTTGAAAGGCTCTTTCTGCTAGGAAAAGATTAAAATTTTGAGACAGACTGGCTCTTTGGTTTTAAGTAAAGAGAACTTAACATGAATCAAACACAGATTTTAAGAAGCTTTTAGTAGTAATAGTAATAATAGTAATAGTAAAATAGGTGGCAGTATTTTAAGACAGAATAATGCAAAACCTCTTTCTAAATTTAGTATGGCTTTTAAAAAGTCTGGTGAGTTGTAGTAAGTAGTGAACTATGTGTGTGTGTATATATATATATATATATATATATATATATATAATTTGTTAAGTCTGCAGACTAGATGTTATGATAAATGTGCCACTGCTGGCAAAAATGGCAGCCATGTGTCTAGCTCCCCATTCCCTTTGCCTGACACCATAGTTTCACATTTCCTCATCCTTGTTTTCCCTGGTCAGTGATGTAGAACACAGATAGGAAAATGTGCTGATGTCATGCTGTAAATTAATGTCTATTCTGCATTAAGGAAAGGCAAACCAGGAATAAATGAACAGCTGGTGAGCTCTGTTCAGGGGTCCATTCACATGACACAGTTAAAATGCTATTATTCCACTTTAACTACCATGGCCCCATCCTATGGAATCCTGGGGTTTGTATTTTGTTGAGCCATTCAAGTGCTGTGACTTTGGGGCTTACCGCACTACAAAGAAAAGTGGCAAAGCAGCAGGAACGTTCTGTCTTTCCTGCTGCCTTACCACATACTGTCTATTCTCTTTTATGGGTCTGAAACATGGGTCACCTATTGCCAACACTTACGACTCTCGAATGCTTTCATCAGCACTGTATATGCACAATCCTAAATATACACTGGACTGACTATGTGACGAATGTTGCTGCCCTTGAGCAAGCAAGGATCACCAGCATTGAGGCCATGATATTGAGAACACAGCTGCGCTGGGCAGGGAACATTTCTAGGATGGAGGACTGTCGCCTCCCAAAAATAGTAAAATCGCCATGGGTCAGCGTAAGAGGGGTGCTCCAAAAAAGCGATACAAGGACTCCCTGAAACAATATCTCAGGCTCAGCCAAATTGAATAACAACAATGGTCCACGCTGGCCTCACACCGGGAGACATGGAGACGCACTATCCACAATGCTGCAGCCTTATTTGAGAACTCACGCCGAACGAGTCTTGAAGAGAAACAACAACGCAGAAAGAATCACAACCCGGAAACATCACCCAAGGAGACCTTCTGCTATGCTTTCTGCAACCAGACTTGTTTATCTCACAGATTGGCCTTTTTAGTCATCAGCGCGCTTGCAGAAAGCGCGGGATGAGTCCTTCCTGAATTTTCATTTGCGAAGAAAAGCCAGAGAGAGACTGCATAGCATCGTCATTTTTCTGGCATTTTTTGTTCTGGTCCTGTGGGGAATTGAGGTAAAACCACATCTTTTTGAAAATGGATTTTTCTGGCTAGCAAAAAGATGTGGTTTTATCTCAGTCCCCCATGGGACCGGAACAAAAGAATGCCAAAATCATGCACTTTGAGTAGGCCCACCCCCAATGTTCTCCCAGGCAGCCAAGATGTCTGGAAAGAGGGAAGCTTCATGAATATAGCTGTATGCATGAAGACTCCCTTCCAACAGATATTTTTGCTATATGCACAAGGCACCCATGACAGTGGCAGTTGCTGCAGTGCTATTTCCTTCCTCTTCATGCTTTGATAGAATGCATCATTGGTTCAACACCAGAATCAGGCTCTAATTCAGTGACTCTCAACTTGTGGGTCCCCAGATGTTGTAGGACTCCAACTCCTAGAACGCCTCCATATTATGCATGCTGTCTTGATGTTTTGGAGATAAAACCCAACATCTGAGGACCCAAGGTTCTTTTTAAGTTTGATCTTACTTGTATGAAGTCAGCCAAGACTCTGACATAAAACTTGCATTGTTCCTTTTGAATCAATGTTTGAAATCATACAGCTTGAACCACAGAACTAGAGTCCCAAAGAATGGGGGTAGTGGTTTTGTTATTGCATGGGACACCACCACACACTCTAAAAGGTATGGCATAGATCTGTCTGCAATAGCATGCAGAAGATGTTCAGGTGCAACTTTCTGTTGGACAGAGAAGGAACTGCTGCTCCAGTGCTCACTTGATTCTGCCATTCCCATTCCTTTTGTATTGTGTCTACTATAGCGTGAGCCTGTTGGTAGGGAACTGCCTTATCTTTCACTATCTGTAAGCACTTATGCATTTTGGGTGCTTTATATGAAATAAACAACAACTTTGGGGGAAAAACATAGTTAGATGTCACATAAGTTTGTATCCAAGCATCTTCTGAAATTTTGCAAGGAATGGTGCAGTATGCCATTTCTTGGTTAATTTATTACATTTATATGCCACCTTTCTTCCTGTATGGGGCCCAAGGCAGTTCACAAATAATAAAACAAAATTAGCTAAAAGCATAGTGATAAAATTAAAAAACAATAAAAATATCACCTTTTAACAAAAACTCATGCATTAAACAATATTAAAAACAAACAAGTTAAAACTGGAGTACCCCCTCACTGCCATACAAGGCTTCCTGCAAACAATTAGGACTTTATCAGATGAGCCCCTTAAAGCGTTCTTTTGCTGGCATAAAAGATCCATTTTTATGCCAGAAAAAGAACGCCCCCACTGCACTTACTTTGCTTTCCTGGCAAAGGCTTCCCCGGCAATGAAAGAGGAAGTGAACGGAGTTCCGTTCAATTCCTCCTTCGAAATCCCATGAATTATCACGAGACTTCATCGTGCAGGAAATTCAAAAAACAAAACAAAAAGAACACACAAAAAGTGACACAAAGCACAAAAACACACTTTAAAACTTACAAGTAACCTGGGGAGGGTCATAAACAGTGTGTCACTTGCCTGGCTATCACAATCTCACACAGAAGTGTTCGTGCCAGACCGGCCATTCTCGATGCATTGCTGTGAGTACAATGGCGTGAGGTTTCACATGCCAGCAATGCCAGCACAAAAGTGCCACAGGGGATCAATTGACGGCTTCAACCGTCAGTTAAAAAGTACGGGTTTTGGCAGGGACATAAATGCAAAAGGGCAACCTCATGTGGTACGCCCTTTCATGTTCTTTCATGTTCCATGTGCCATATTTTGTACATCTGATAAAGTTCTTAGTCACTAAAAGCTGCTTAAACAATAAGATTTTTTGACTGATGGTGAAAAGAGAGCAGGGAGAGAGCCAGACACACCATGGAAGATAATTCCAGAGGGTGGGAGCAACTATTGCAAAGGTTCTCTCCCCTGTCCTCACCAAATGGAACTGTGATGGTGATGGACCAAGAGAGAGCCTTTCCCAGAGGATCTTAAGACTCTAGAAGGTTCATATAGGGAGATACAAGCCTACACAGTAGAGGCTTTATAGGTCTTGACCGAACTCGTAGCCAGTGCAACTGTTTTCTGTGACTGACCTCAATCAGCATTCTGGCTACAGCATTTTAGACTTACTGAAGTAGTCACAGACCACTTCATTCTTTCAAAAGTACTGCTATGCCAAGTGATTAAGTTGTTTGAGTCACACATCCATCCATCCATCCATCTCCTATGTTACAGGAATGATCCTGTATATCACTCTTAGACCTACCCCCCTTTAATAGACATCAAGTGAATAATTTCTATGGAATGTACATATAAGCCCAAGTCAATGGATGCCAATGACCCCGAGCCCCAACATGTGAGATACTTGTCCCATTCCACTAATATGTAGTTTGAGCTCACCTTCTTATGTCTTAGGCTACAGAGCTACCCAGCAGAACAAAGAATCACTGACTCAGATGCTATGTGGAATGAAGTGTTGCTCCAAAGAGTAGGTCCAAGTTTTATAGTTGGCTCTGCTACCCTGCCCCTTTCTGAAGCATTGGAGGAACCTTGTATGGAGCATGTGTCTTTCATTTATTTATTTTTATTTAATTAGGTATTTATACCCTGCCCTTCAGCCACAATGGCTATCAGAACCGCTTACAAATTGTTTTCCCCCTTTTTCCCCTTTCCTGTAGGTTCAGAGGTGGGACAGCCCATACTCCCAATGTATACCTAGCTTCCTCAGCTTCATTTCAGACCATGCACAGTCTTTGGTCCTGGAGTCTCTTGGAGAGGGACCAGCTGGGACTTATCTTTCATTGGTGTTTTCTAAATGTGCTATGTGGTGGTTCTCCTTCAGGTCTGGATCAGTAATGCTGATCCAACTTTGTGACATTTACAAGCTCTATGTGCAACCATCAAACTACAGATGCAGACCTGGGAGAACATCTAGCAACATTTGAATACCTTCAGATTGTAGGGCAAATTCACTGTCAATTTCTGAACTGTACAGAAACATATCAAGATAATGATCAGATGACAGGACTCATCAGGCATGCTCTTCATTAGCTGGTGTTGAATCTCCATGGAGAAAACCTTCATAGGTTCTCACACCTGCCTCATCACCTTGTCTCTTATATGCAAACAGAATAAATAGGTACATCACAAAACTGCCCATGTTTCACTTATCCCCTGTGAAGTTTTAAGCTACTTTTTGGAAATTACCTGTACAGTTATCTGTCACAAAGCACTATCCAACATAGTGTTTTACTGAATTTGCAAAATAATTTTCAATCATTATTTAATCCGCCTTCCTAATATTGCCATCTTATAGATGAAACTGTGAGGCCTACAACCAAATGATCAATTTATTACAGTGGTATAATTTGAATCCCATCCAAACTCCATTATGAATGTTAACTGTGCCACCCACAAGATCACAGTTGGATCCAAAAAAAGACAGATTGTTAGCCACTATATCTCTTCCAATGGATTCACAAGGGGAGTCACAATCCAATCATGTATCATATCAAAAGTAATACTCAATTAAACCTTAAGGTTTGCTTTGTTTTTAGCTTCTTGCTTGTACTTCATAGGAAACAGACCAGTTGAAATCATAAGAGTGTAACAAATAAAACAGAATCCATTTTCTTTTATAATCAAATCTACATTTACCCCTTTTAACATAGAGCCTTTCCTGCAGGGAGGAGGGAAATCCATGCCATTCATGGAAGAGATGCACTCTAAAATGCTCAGCCCCAAAAGTCTGGGTGCATTGAACAAAATGAAACTGACAAGATCAAGCCACTGTGTTTTGGTTACTATAATTCTGGATGGCTTAAAATGATAAATGAGCCAAACCACCTTGGAGAGTCAGTGAACCATAATAACTACCATTTCCCTGAATACTCCAGACAATTACCCATCTGGCAGGCTTGGATTTTTCCAGCTTCACTTGGATAGGATATTCATTGTACAAAATGGATGGTGTGTGTCCAAGCTGAAATGCTGACTTGTGAGATGTTGTATCACATGATCTTGGGGGTCTTTGGCTCCTTGTCTGTGGAATATAGATGGTGCCTCTAATAACATTGAAGGCACAGAGAAAGAAGCAGCAAACCAATAATTCACACAACAGAAAACCATCCATGTGAACTTGATGTGTAAGCCTTATGATATGGTTTCTACTGCTTGAGTCGGCAGAAAACAATCAGGTTTGTTCTTCACTTTAAAGGGCAAGAATATGGCAACATTATTTCCTTGCACTGTTTATTTAGTATCAAATATATGGTCATTTTTATGATTAAAAATTGGTCACTGATTGGGTAGGAGGAAGAGATGAATGTATGAGAAATACAGATAAAAGAAAAAAAGTATTTTCATCTGTGTTTTTGACAGCAAACTTTGAGCCAATACTAAAAACATATGTCAGAGGTGGAGAATATTTTGATAGAGATCCCATCAGCCAGAAGGGTAAAGAATGATATGAGTTACTGTACAAAAGCATCTGGTGGGCCATACTTTCCCCTTCCCTGATATTCCTGATTAATTTTACTGTCAGAAGAGCACATGGACATAGTTCAAACAAACATTGGTAGCTAGCAGGTAACGGGTTCCAACCAAGGAGTTTATCACATGAGGCTTCTGTTGTGCAACTAGAATGAGATAGTAGCATTATTGGGTGACAGTTACGCATGATGCCATCTTCACCCCATTACTGGTGTGCACGTCAGTCATTTCTGAAGCATGCCTTTTCATTGACAGGGAGAACCTGTCAATGACTCCCAATAACACTGCTAACCTGGTAGTCCCCCTCATGCAGTAATCTCTTCTGCTTCAGAAATGGAAGAGACAGCTATCACATAGCACGAGGGGGTGGGATTGTCCTCCTGGTCCCTTCTCTAACCTGTACCCCCACTCTATACTTAAGCAGGCCAGCTGTGCCTTTCTCCCCCATTTTTTTCCTCCCTGCTGTGATCTGCTGGCCCAATCTATCTTCCCCCTCCCTTCCCAACCTGATTCTTTTTCCCCCTCAGCTGGCTCAATCTCTCTTTCCCCATCCTCCCCTATTCTGATCTCTCTTCCTCCCCTCCTCCGCTGGTCTGATCTCTCTTCCATCATGCTCCACAGCCTGATCTCTCTCCCCCTATGCTGGCCTGACCTGTCTTCCCCTGTGCTTCATAGTTTGATCTATCTCCCCCCATCACGGCTGGCCTGCTTAAACAGAAAGGTTTTTGCCTGCTGGTAAAAGGAAAGCAGGGAGAAGGGCAGCCTAGCTTCCCGCAGAAGGGAATTCAAGAGGGTGGAGAAGCCACTGAGAAGTCTCTCTCTCATGTCCTCACCAAGGAAGCCTCTAATGGTGGTGGGACTAACAAAAAGCATTCCCCTGAAGATTTTAAAGTTCTGGCAGGTCCATATGGGGAGATATGGTCTTTCAGATAGTTTGGACAGGAGTAAACAACTGTCAGGGGTAAAGACCCATATTGTCATTCTTGCTGCTCTCAATTGAATTTTTTTGCCCTCAAATTCCTCCCAACAGCCTTTTGGAGGCATAGCAGGCAATTCTGCCATGTTTTTGGATGTCTCTTGCTTATATTATTTATTTATTTATTTATTTATTTTATTCATATGCCACCTTTCCCCTAGAAGGAATCCAAGGTGGCTCACAAAATTACATAAAATACATTTTAAAATTATTTTTTAAAAAACCCTCACAATAAAATCACATAAAATTAAAATATTAGAATAAACAAAAGTTTTTAAAATGTATATAAAAACACACATACAAAACACACCCCAATAAAACCTCCATAAGCCCAGCTATGTATTAAAGGCCTGCCAGTGAAAGGACTGCAGGGAGGGGTCTAGCCTAACCTCCTGTGGAAGGGAGTTCCAGAGGATGGGAGCAGTCACTGAGAAGGCTCTCTCTTGTGTCCTCTTGTCTCCACACCAGACGAGACTGTGATGCTGGTGGGAATGAGAAAAAACCTTCTTCCCCTGATGATCTTAGTGCTCTTGCAGGTTCATATGGGGAGATACTGTCTTTCAGATAATTTGGACCCAAGGCATATAGGGGCACTTTGAATTGTGCCCAGAAGCTAATTGGCAGCCAGGCCCTGGTCAGCATTCTGGCTACAGAATTCTGGACCCATGTAGAGTGTGTTACAGTAGTACAAATGGGATGTAATCAAGGCACATGTCACGGTAGCTATATCTGATTTCTCAAGGAACGGTTGCAGTTGGCACACTAGTTTGAGCTGTGCAAATGCACTCCTGGCCACTGTTGAAACCTGGGCATCCAGGCTCCAAGAGAACACCTAAGCTGCAAGCCTAGGATTTCAGGGGGAGTGTAACCCTGTCCAGCACAGGCAGAATCCCTATAACCTGATCTGCCTTTCAACTGATCGGGAAATCTCTGTTTTATTTGGATTAAGCTTCAATTTGTTTGTCCTTATCCAGTCCATTACTGCCACCAGGCACTGGTTAAGTACAAAGACAGCTTCCTTGGAATCAAATGGGAAGGAGAGATAGAGTTGGATGTCATCAGCATACTGATGACACCGAACCCCAAAACTCCGGATGACCTCTCTGAATAGTTTCATGTTGATCTTAAACAGAATGGGGCAAACAAAGAGCAATAATATTTAAAATAGATCATATGTTGAATGACCCACAACTCCAGTGGCTGGAATTGCCTAGAGAAATGAGAGAAAGGGAAGTTGGGAGAACAGAAGCATGTAGGGTAAATTCTTAGACTTATCTTAGCATGTGAATGGAGTACACAAGATTGGATTACATTACAATACAATAATTATTTCCCCACATACTACATTTCCCCTTCTCAATCATAGGGTATTCCATGAACAATCTTCATTTGTTCTCATAGTCTCAGGAAACTGTCCTTAGGAAGAGGTTTAGTTAAAATATCAGCTATCATTTCTTCTGAGTTGCAGTACTCCAGTTGAACAAGTTGACTCTGGCACATCTCTCTCACCTTGTTGAAAGCAATGTCTATGTTCTTCTTCAGAGGCTTGTCACTCTGAGAAATCTTGATACAGCTTTGATTGTCTTGCATCAAAATGGTTGGCTTGGGTTCTTGTATCCCAAGATCCAGAAGCAAAGTCTGCAGCCATTTGATTTCATCACAGGCTGTTTTCGCTGTGTCGCACTCGGCACCTGTGGAACTATCTGCCACTGTACTCTGCTTCTGACTTGTCCAACTTACTGCTCCACCACCGTAAAAGATGATGTTTCCACTGGTTGACTTTCTCTCCACCAGATCGCAGCCCCAATCAGCATTTGCATAGGCAATCAGTCGTGGCTTGTCACATGCTGGCAGCATCAGTTTGAAGTCAACAATTGTTTTTAAATATCTTGAAATTCTTTTCACTGCAGTAAAATCTCGAAGAATAGGAGAATTAACCATTCTACATAAGATGCCAACAGAATTTGCAATATCAGGTCTGGTGAAATTAGCTATGTACAGATGTTTTCCAACTGCAGTTCTGTACTTTTCGCTGTCTCTCAAAGGTTCAGATGCCTCATTGTTCTTTAAGAAACCTACTTCCATTGGAATTTGAGCAGCCTTTGCATCTCTTAAGCCAAGACAGTCCAGAAGATCTATAATCTTTTGCTTTTGATTAAGAAAGAAGCTTCCATCATGGTCTCTTTCAATTTGTACTCCAAGATAGTGTGAGATGTCTCCCAAACTTTTAATATCTATTTCTTTCTGGAGATTCAGGAGTATCTCTTGACTATCTGCTTTGTCTTGACTGCACAGAATCAAATCATCAACATAACTTGCAATGTAAGTCCATCTATTGTTTCTGAATCTTTTGTAAACACATTGGTCAACAGTTCCTGGAGTAAATGCTTCTTTGATAAGGAGCTGATTTAACATTTTTTGACATTACTTGGCTGCTTGTTTTAATCCATACAAGCTTTTCTCAAGTTTACACACTAGATGCACCTTTCCAGGTAGTTGGAATCCTGAAGGCTGTTCCATGTACAGTTCCTCATCTAGATCTCCATAAAGAAATGCTGTTTTCACATCTAGATGTTGTACATGCATTTTCTTGGAAGCTGCAACAGCCCAATAAGGTTCTAATAGTTGTGTGTGTAACTAATGGGGAGAAAGTTTCATGAAAATCTTCTCCAAATTGCTGATTGTAACCTTTAGCTACGAGTCTGGCTTTATATCTTTCAATCTCCCCATTTCCATTTTGCTTTGTTGTAAAGATCCATCTGTAGCCAATTGCCTTCTTGCCTTCTGGAAATTCTGTCAAAGTCCAAGTTTTATTTTTATATAAAGATTCCATTTCCTCCATTGCTGCTTTCACCCATTTCTCAGAATCAGACTTTGGCAGTCCTTTGATCTTCTGCCAGTCAGAGGGTTCCAAAAGGCTTTCCCCTGTGGCTAGACAGGAGAATCTCAAAGGACGCACTCCCCTGTTTCCCCTTGCAGACTGTCTCACCCGGACTTGAGTTCCTGGCTCTGCCCATGGCGCGCTGTCCGGTCATCTGTCCTCTGGTAAGTCCTGGGCTGAGGGAGCCCCTTCTGGATGTGAAGCACTTGCAGGAGGGTGAAAGAGCTGCACACGCTGTGGCCGCTGGTGGGAATCAGGATCTTCTTCCACTGCAAACACATCTGAATAGAAATCTTTGTTTGGATTAGAATTAAATTGAGGTCTTTCATCAATATAAACAGCACTTGTTATTCTCATTGTGCGTCCATCAGGGTTCAGGATTTTGTAAGCATCTTTGGCATAGCCAATAAAAATTCCCTCTTCACTTCTACAGTTCAGTTTGTCTCTTTTCTGTTTGGGAATCTATGTATAAGCTTTAGATCCAAAAGCCCTGAGATGGTTCAGTCTGGGTTTCACACTATGCCACAATTCAAATGGAGAAACATTTCTGGATCTGGTTGGAAGTCTATTGTGTAAGTATGTGGCTGTGAGAATTGCCTCAGACCAATAAGCTTTAGACATGTTAGACTCTGAAAGCATTGCAACTGCCATTTCCTTTAAAGTTCGGTTCATTCTCTCCAATAAACCATTTTGTTGAGGAGTATAAATTTCAGTATTCTGGTGTCTGATGCCATGTTCCTTTAAGAACTCATTAAATTGAGTATTGACAAATTCAGTCCCATTATCCATCCTCAGTTTTTGAATTTTATAATTGAATTTATTAGTGACATAATTAAAGTACTCTTTGAACTTTTCAGAAGCTTGACTTTTCTCCCTTAGGAGGTAGGAATGGGTGTATTTGCTGAAATCATCTGTGAGGGTCATGAAATAGAGGTTTCCACCCACTGATTTCTGACTTAATGGTCCACAGAGATCAAAGTGTATCAACTCAAGAGGTTTAGTAGATTGTCTTTCTGTGAGAGGCTTGTGTGAAGGTGCGGTAGCCTTAACTTTAATGCATTCCACACCCCTTTCATTCACACAACAGTTCTTGAAATGAAAGTCTTTTGCTAGCTCTTGATTAGCCAATTTCTTTATGCATTCAACATTTCGATGAGCAAATCTTTTATGCGATAAATTTATGCAGTCTTTGTGTTTACAAAGAATGACTTTCCCTTTGAAGCCTTGAATTGCACTCCATTTGGCTCAGAAGAAAAGGAAGGGTTGGAGTGGGTAGCATTCTGTTCAAAATGCTGCTTGTCTTTTTCTGCCAAATTAACTTGTTTAAAGTTAGAATTTCTGGATTCAAACTTGTCATTTTGCATCAAGTTTTGCCTATGTTGAAATTCTCTTATTTGAATATAGGCTTCTGGTAGAGTTAAATCATTTTTTAACTGTAAAGTATTTATGATGGGACTGTAAAACTTTGGTAAGCTTGCTAAAAAAATCCCAACTTGCATAGAGTTTGGAATCTCTTCTCTAGGAGATTGTAATTCTGCTAATGTGGCTCTAAAATCATTAATGTGTTGATCCAAACATTTAGATTTGCCAGCTTCATATTTACAAACTTCATCATCAATGCAACTTTATTTCCCATACATGGAACATCACAGAGATTTTTCAAAGTGTCCCAAGCAGCTTTTGCTGTTCTCTCATCTTTGATTTCAGAAACTAGTCCATCATTAACAACCAAAATTATAAAAGCCAAAACCTTTTGATCATCTCTATCAAAATCATTCCTCTCTCTCCCCTGAGGAGGTCTTGGTTTGTGTAAAGCATCAGTAAGTCCCATGTCTTTGAGATATGTTTCAAAAGAGAAAGACCATTTTTTATAATTTGGCCCATTAGGTTTTTCCAGACTTAAAACAGAGCCAAGGCCAGAAGCATGCACTTCAGCCATAATTGCTTTATTACCTTTGTCTCCAGCGGAGCTGAGAGAGAGAGACAAAGAGCATCTGAGGTGATCAGATAAAAAGAAAAACAATACTTTTGCAAAAACCAAAAAATTAAATTGAGCTTTTAAGTCTTCAAACTGGGAACCATAACCCTTCAGTGTAGGAGGTATGAGTCTAAAAATAAAAATGTATTAAAAATTCCAGGGATCTAGCCCTTTTAAAAAGAAATAAAAATATCTTCTTTAAAAAGTAAAAAATCACTTTACTTTCAGATTCATGACAGAGTGGCATTAGGTATGCTAAGACAGCTCAATTAACATTTAAAAGTGTGGTCTGATCACCCAATGAATTAGACTCATTAAAAACAAAGGAGTAAGTTTAAAAATGCATATCAAAAGTTTACTGAAGGTATATCAATCTTAATCTACATACTAAACTAAACTTTTAAAAGGGTTCCTAACTAACTAAGAGTATTTAGGGTAGAATGAGACTCACCCAGCCTTTAGTGGTGGAGGCTGCATGGTGACTTGAAAAACAAACATTATGGCATGGCTTCAGGAGACTCTAACTTAAAAGAGACTTTTGAACAAAGAGCAATAATATTTAAATTAGGTCATGTGTTGAATGACCCACAACTCCAGTTGGCTGGAATTGCCTAGTGAAATGAGAGAAAGGGAAGTTGGGAGAACAGAAGCATGCAGGGTAAATTCCTAGACTTATCTTAGCACGTGAATGGAGTACACAAGATTGCATTACATTACAATAATTATTTCCCCACATACTACTCTTTTTAGTAATGGCCTTGCCACATCCTCTATTAGGTAGAACCCAGGTTGACAGAGCTGGGAGAAGTTAATCCCCCCTGCACCACCTTCATCCAGCCAGGTCTCTGTAATACAAGTCAGGTCGGCACGCTCATCCAGGATCAAGTCCTAAATCACAGAAGATTTTCCATTCACTGACCTGGCATTGTGTTTTCAGTGGACCAATCATTCTCTCTCATCCTAACCTTTCTTACATAATCATTGTAAGGGTACAATGTGAAGGAAAGGAACCAGATATCCTATCTTGCAATCATTAGAGGAAAGGCAGGAAAAAAATGAAACCAATAAACAAATAAGGCAGTCTTCCCAGGGTCCCTGAGTTTAATACAACATAAAGTTACAGCCTCAAAGAGTTGGAGTTCTAGCTCACTAACCCAGATGTACCTAACTCATCTTCCTTGTAATTAAGTAATTTCTCAAAATTGTGGTGCTGATATTGAATTTGATGTTGGTGCATGCTCCATGATGCTCCTTGGAAGTTGAAGGCTGAATTATAGCTCCTTATCCTGGTTCCACTGGCAACCAACTTCTTGCCAACTAACATCTTGACATCCCCTACATACTGGAAATTGCTTGTGGAATGACTCAGTTCTTCTTTTTTTTGTAAGCATTTTTATTAGAGATTATAAGTATACATTAATACCAAAAAAAGAAGAAGAATACAAACAGAAAATAAAAGAAAATAGAAAATACAGGTTGAGTATCCCTTATCCAAAATGCTTGGGACCAGAAGTGTTCTGTATTTCTGTCCCCCCCCACCCCAGGTTTTGGAATACAGTACTTACATATACATAATGAGATATCTTGGAGATGGGACCCAAGTCTAGACCCAAAATTCATTTATATTTCATATACACCTTATACACATAGCCTGGAGGTAATTTTATAGACAATGTTTTTAATAATTTTGTGCATGAAATATTTAATAATTTTGTGCACGTTTGTGTACACTGGACAATCAGAAAGCAAAGGTGTCACTATCTTAGCCACCCATGTGACTGATTTTGGTATGTTTTGTATTTTGGAATTGTGGATAAGGGATTCTCAACTTGTACAAAGAATAAAGGTTTTAAAAAATTTAAAAGATGACTTCCCTTCTACCTTTCAATGGTTATATGGCCATATAGTTAATTCAAGCCTCTAAATTTAAAAAAATTAACAATTCTCTTCTTTCCATACCTTATTCATCATTATTCCCTATGACCAAAACAGCATTCCTTCTTCCCATAGGTAACATAGCTAAGATTAAAATCTTAATAATTAAATCATTACATCTCCTAGTCCTACTATATAAAACTATAACTCTATTACATTTAAATCTATGTTTATTACATTTTGCAAAGCATTTCTGTATTCACTTTATTTGTCCACATGGTAGAAATACCCCTCATAGAATTCACTCAGAAAATGAGCTGTCTTAATGGGATCCTGCATTGTCTCATGGTATTGTGAAGGAGGGGGGGGTCAAAAAGAGGAAAAACTATGCGAGAATAGCATTTGTGGCTTTTCCTGACTTTTTTTTTAAAAAAACTCCAGAGATATGTGCATTTTCCTTTGTTAAGACAAGTGATTCGACATGAATTACTTCCCCATGCAGGACCCAGTGCAAACCTGATTGGCTGGATGAGTGTTGAATTTTCACTTTAGTGAGTGATAGCTAAAACTATAAAATGGAGGTTTGTGTTATCTTTTTTTCTCTTTCTTTTTGGAGAAAGGTGAAATATCATTCATGTGCACCACAGAAATAGGTTTTTAAAAGAGATCAGCAGGGGCAGATTTAAAAGTACGAGTAATACACTCATGGGCCATCTCAGCTACAAGCATGTGGGGTTTATGGGGGCTGTCAAACCATTTAGACAGGTCACGGCAGCTCTGACTTGCTATAACTGTGGAGCAATCTGCTTTTTTCCTTAGTGTAGACATGGCTGCATTCCTATCAGATTTCAATTTGTAAAATTCTTTCTAACATCATATCCACATCTAAATGTTGATGTCTTTTATCCTGCAACCAGATTCCTTGACCAACTTGAACCATACATTATTTCTTCAATTCCATTTTGAATTTAACTTGTGTTTTTATCAACCTTACATAGAATCATAGAATCATAGAATTGTAGAGTTGGAAGAGACCACGAGGGCCATCCAGTCCAACTCACTGCCACGCAGGAAATCACGATCAAAGCATCCCCGACAGATGGCCATCCAGCCTCTGTTTAAAGACCTCCAAGGAAGGAGACCCCACCACGCTCCGAGGGAGAGTGTTCCACTGGTGAACAGCTCTGACTGTCAAAAAGTTCCTCCTAATGTTGAGGTGGAATCTCTGTTCCTGGAGCTTGCATCCATTGCTCCGTGTTCCAGTCTCTGGAGCAGCAGAAAACAAGCCTGCTCCATCCTCAGTGTGACACCCCTTCAAATACTTAAACAGGGCTATCATATCACCTCTTAACTGTCTTTTTTCCAGGCTAAACATACCCAGCTCCCTAAGCCTCTCCTCATAAGGCATCGTTTCCAGACCTTTCACCATTTTAGTTGCCCTTCTTTGGACATACTCCAATTTGTCCATATCCTTTTTGAATTGTGGTGCCCAGAACTGGACACAGTATTCTAGGTGAGGTCTGACTAAGGCAGAATAGAACGGCACTATTACTTCCCTTGATCTGGACACTATACTTCTATTGATGCAGCCCAAAATTGCATTGGCCTTTTTAGCTGCCGTATCACACTGCTGACTCATGTTCAACTTGTGGTCTACTAGGACTCCTAGATCCCTTTCGCATGTAGTCTCATTCAGCCAGGTCTCCCCCATCCTATATCTGTGCATTACATTTTTTCGCCCTAAGTGCAGTACCTTACATTTCTCCGTATTGAATTTCATTTTGTTAGCTTTGGCCCAGCTCTCCAGTCTATCCAGGTCATTTTGAATTTTGATCCTGTCCTCTAGGTTATTAGCTACTCCTCCTAATTTGGTGTCATCTGCAAATTTGATAAGTATGCCCCTAATTCCCTCATCCAAGTCATTGATAAAGATGTTGAATAGCACTGGGCCTAGGACCAAACCTTGTGGCGCCCCACTGGTCACATCTTTCCAAGACGAAGAGGAGCCACTGCTGAGCACCCTTTGGGTTTGGCCGGTCAACCAGTTACAAATCCATTGAACAGTTAACTTGTCTAGCCCACATTTTACAAGCTTGTTTGCAAGAATGTCATGGGGAAAATTTATTTTATTTAGTTATTTATACCCCGCTCTTCAGCCACAAATAGCCTTCCCCCTCCCAACATTATTGGATGCCCAACCTCACATCATGTTCATATCTCCATCTCCTTTCCAATCCATGTTTTATAATAGTTATCCTGGGACAGTTTACATTCCATCATCTCAAGCTGGACCCCATTTTCAACCCTCTTCTCAGTTTTACAGGCTAATCCTTTCACCAAGATAATTTGAATTTGCTCTTTTATATATAGGCATCATTTCCAGATTGGCCTCCTCCTTCTCCCCTTCAATTTTCTCCTCCTCAATTTTACAGACTAATCCTGCCATCAAATCAACATGATTTTGTTCTTCCTTTTTGTAAATTTTCCGTATGCATCATTTCTAGATTAGCCTCACCCTTCTCTCCTTCACAATTTGCAATTTCCCTTTGATAATCCAGAATTTCTACTTCGCTATGCCCCAGCAATGCATCCTGTCCCAAATCTTGTTACACATCTACACATCTTCTTTCCAATGTTCCATCATTTGTGAGAGTTGTTTGTCGTTCAACAGGCAGAGCTCTACCAAAAGTTTCTGTAAAAATTTCTGAGAAAGTTCCATCTTTCATTAATCCAGCAATCACACAGTTAAAGTTCAGAAACCAAAGTCTCCTCAGTTCTCCCCCTTTCACGTGGTACTGTGAATCTTTTCAGCTGGAAATATAGTTTCTCACATAGTAATGTCTTCCTTTACATGGGGGGATACTCCCAGATTTACCTCAGATATGCAAAACCATGTATAATAGTGAATCTACATATTATACCATAGAATCATACCGGAGGACCTAGAAAATGCCTAGAGAGGATGCCTCTCTAGGTACCTGGCACAATTCTATGGTCAGCTTCCAGTGGGAGTTGACCAAAGAGTTGTGCTTGAGGCCCTCCTGATATCTAGCGAGACCACCTCCAGTGTGACTCTATGGTCCTCCAAATGCCTAGAGATACCTTTCCCCCCAATCACAGATAAGTGAAACTGCAAGTACCAATCCTACATAAATGGGAGGGACCTGTATGACTGTGTTCTGAGTAGCAGCTAATCTAATAGGTGCAGGCAGTGGGAGCTGAATGCTGACTTGCCAGTGGGATTGGCAATCCACTCTGAGTGTTAGTCTGAATTGTAAAGGAGCAGCCCAAGGTGCTGAACTTATTTTGGGGGTAGCCTGTTTCTCGGATAGCTCTTTTAAAGTTTGGACTAAAACCGAGAGCAGATTCACCATCCCACTGATATGGAGAGCACCAGCCAACACTGGATGCAGGCATTAAATAAAGATTAAAAACAAAAGGGAAAATAGATAAAAGTAATAGGATATATATATATATATATATATATATATATATATAAAATTTCTACCCCACATTTCTCCCAGCATGGGATCCAAAGTGGCTTACAAAATTTAAAATAAACATTTAGTTAAAAACTAATTTTAGAAAAGTTGAAAGTTATCACTTACATCACAATTCTACTAAAAAGGTACATGATTAAAACATTTTAAAATAGATTTAAAACATCATTCTGCACCGCCTAAACTGGAAGCCTGTGATTCTACCCTGTGAAAAATTACACAAGCTTACTACTGTTCATACCATACCTTTTTGAGACACTGAATACATTAGCCACAGTAGCTTAGCTTAGCTGAGGGTCTTGTTTAAAATACAGCAAGCAATATTAAACAGGTTAATCAAGAGGCCTGAATGTTTTTCATTGTGGAATACAGAAGGGATTGCTAAATCATTTCTGTGAGGGTGTTGAGAGGACCAGATAGAAGACTAATAGGATGCAAGTCTACATCATCCACCTGTTGCTTCTCTTTCTTTCCTTCCTCCAATGTCAGAATTCACCCCAGAAGGAGAACAAAACAGGCTCAATAAAAACAGCTTCCTCCTTCCCTGGAACATGTCTTCATTTGCATGTGGAGTGCATTCAGTGCCTCTCTTTCAGTATCTCATTTATTATAGTGCTCAGCACATGTTGGGACTTGCTTTCAAAAGCCAGCTGCACTCAAAGGCAGTGTTTCATTTCTTGACACCATTAATTGGGTTATGAGTCAGAGCTCTAATGAAGACAGGTTATCGTGTCTCCGTGCAACTGTCTGGGGAGAAAGGCAAAACCCACTGAGGGAGGGAATTTAGTCAGCCTTGCATTGTTTATCAGGCACTTGGGGTCACTAGATAAATGGTCAAACCCATCAAATGCTTCTGTGGGCAACATTATAATGATTCTGTGGCCTCAAATGGATCTTCGATGTCCCTGAAACCTTAACCCTGGGAAGCCTTGTTAACAAACAGAGGAGCGAAATGAAGAGGAAAAAAGCAAGTCGACAGAAATAGATAAAATGATGTCCTCTGAGTAGACTAAATGAACAGAGTGTTTTAAAAGCCTCTAATTGCTTTGCAATCTGGACCAGTACATGCTCTGTTTAGAGCTACTGTGAAGTAATTGGCAATGTTTCTGGAGGAGGCTTAGGGTAGCGATGGGTGAACCAGACACAGTTTACAGATTGGATTCAGAAAATTCTTCTTATATTCAGTTTTCCCTTCCAGATTATCTAGGACTCTTTGGATACCCTCATTGCATCTGGAAAGCACTATCCAGCTATTGTTGGCTTCTGGCATGCCCAGAGATGTTGGGTAATGCATAAATGCAAGGTCAGCTATGAAATCATGCAGACAAAGGAAGATTTCACCAGGTACAATCATGGTTACATGTGATCCTTCTCAGAACCTGATCCACACATCTAAAGAAAGGCAATAAGGCTTCTGTATCTGAGCTCTTTCCCCTTGTTTCTTATCTTCTGTTAACAATTACTCTGGAGTAAAGAGGACACACTCCAGCAGACCATATGCACTACCTAATAATAAGACAGTCTGAGAGGCAGAATGGAAGGAGAGACATTCTTGTTGTCTCCAAACCTAGGAGATTTTCAGATGGGGCTAAAATGTCCCATTGCTGCCCCGCCACCTCCTCTCCCGTTCCTGCAATGAAATGGAGGTAAATGTTCATACATGTACCTCCATTCCGCTCCAGGAATGGGTATCCTCCCTCCTTGCCCGGCTGGCCATAAATGCAGCCATCGTAAGGCTGCCTTTATGACCAGCCAGGGAAAATCTTGCTCGTTCTTGCGAGAGAATGAGTGGGAGGGAAATTCAAATTTAACCTCCCCAGGTGTCAAAAACAGAAATAAAATGAAAAAAATTAAAATAAAAAAGGAACCTGGGGAGGGGGAGAAGGGTGGCAATTACCTGGCTGTCCCATTGGTGGCCGGAAGTGCCTGCCACAAAGCTCCTCCCCCATGCCTGTCATCGTGGAACAGGGATGGGGCTCCATTTCCCACATCCCAGATTCCATGACAGGCACAGAAGGGGTGTTCTATTCATGATTTTTCCTCATGAATAGAATATCCCGGGAGCAGGATAAGAGCAGGATAGGAGCAGGATGGAAGGGGTCGAAGTCATCTGAACGAAAGCCCTTTTCTTGACTCTGTTCCATCCCTGCCCCACAGTATAAGCCCCATCTGAAAGTCTCCCTAGACTGGAGGAGGCATCTGTTTAATTTTGAGATGAGTGCAAAACCAAACCAAATATGGATGAGGGGCAATTTGACTCATTTACTGTTCATCCTGAAGCAATTGCTGATGGGACACAAATGTAAATCCCATTTGGGAGTCCAGCCAGACACTATTTATGTATGTAAAATGTGTGTGTTTATATTCTTCTGCAACAGGACTTATCTTTGACTTCTTCCTTTTATATAATCTTTTGCTATTGTTAGTGGTAGAAGGAGCTATATTCTATAACCAGTCCTGTCCATCTAGTTTACATTTTGTTGTTTTCATAATTATCCAGATGATGGGTTGTTCTGTGGCATTTTAGGGTGGGTGGAGGCGAACAAGATGGAGATCACTTTGTTTTTCATAGACTGCTCTGGCCTTAAATAATATCCAGGCCATTGTGGGGAAGATAAAATGGTAGCTGCAGTGCATTCCTCCCACCATTTCTACTAATGCTGAAAAGAAAGAACAGTAAAAAGTGGGGAGATCAAAGATAAATTTGAATGACAAAATGATCTAAGGACCAAATAATGGGTGCCAAAGCGAATGGGATTTTGCTAAATGAAACATGAGCCAAATGAGGCTTCTGTCAAGGAAAACAAACAACACCCCAAAATTATGCCTTTTTTCATCCTCCTTTGTTCATCTCTAACATAGTTAAACTGGCTTAATGCATTCAGAATTGGCTTAGTGCTTTCAGACAATCAGTTTTTTTCTCTGTCACTAAATATTTTAAATATTTCAGTTCCCTTTTAAGACAAAAATGTGTGAATAGGCAAGAGAGAATCCAGGAGGCAGCCCTTTTTGCTCAATGATGATGTACGATGTCATATAAGCTAGTCACATGGGATCAACAGAGTCTAAAGGGACCATCTTTTATGCATGAAGCTTTGCCAACATGGGGGTGGAAAGCCTGGTGAATCAGGGGTTTTGTCTCCCTAGAGAACATTCTGTGCACAGAGCCAATATACAGACAAAACTGATCATACATAGGCCAGGTGCTGTTGCATCAAGGATATGGGGTAGCGCTGCACATCCCAACTTGCTTTTTCACATGTTTAGGCTGTTCACCTGAGAAGGGCTTTGGATGTAGAAAAATTAAGTAAAACCAGTTTGTCTGAAAGAATCCAAGAGGGAATTAAATCAAATTGTCTGAAGGTCTTTGGTAGGTTGTCAAAAAGATTCCAGTGGGCTCTATCAAAGCAATGCTTCAAATACATGGACCAAGGATACTATGGTCCATTGGACTTCATCATAGAACTGAAAAGCACAGCAGTATTAAAGTGGTGAGCTGTGAACTGTGTGGGAAAACTTTGACTGTTGTCTTTTCTGGACCCTTCAGACATGATTTTGACATTGTTTGGGGGCTCACACATATACGAAATCTGTCTATTAAATAATGAGATTGTGTTTCTATCATTCAGACAAATCAGGGAAAACTGATTGTGAATGATTGAGTGGTGATCTTGAACATGTCTGAACTTGCATGACAAATATCAACACTCTCAGCCCTTCAGTTAATTGTCCGCCATTGTTTAAAGCAGCTGTGTTATCTCTTGTGTTCTGGAAAAATGCTAAGTTTAAAAGTTGAGCAATGTGTCAATTTGAATTTTTTAGTAAAATTGAACAAAACATTAACAGAATCTTTTCAAATGCTTACTGACACCTATGGGGAAGACTGCATGTCTCGTGTATGTGTCTTTGAGTGGCACAAAAGATTCAGAGAAGGATGTGAGAATGTGGAAGATGATGAATGCCCTGGACGACCTTCCACTTCAAGAATTGAAGAAATTGTGGGGAAAAATCAGGCAGATTGTTGGAGGAGACCGCCGACTCAGTGTCCAAAATATAGTTGAAGCCATGAACATTGACAAAGACACTGTGTGGAAAATTTTACATGAGAATTTCAATATGAGAAAAGTTTGTACCAAGATGGTCTCTAAGGTTCTCACACCAGAGCAAAAAGAGTGCCGCAAAGAAATTTGCACTGACATTCTGCAACAACTTGAGGCAGACCTAAACCTTTTTCAAAAAATCATCATTTGTGATGAAACCTGGATCTTCCAGTATGATCCTGAGACAAAACAACAGTCAATGCACTGGAAAACACCATCATCACCAAGAATGAAAGAAGCACATCAAAGCAAAGTCCACATTCAAAGCCATGCTCGTTGTTGTTGTTGTTTTACATCAAAGGCATAATTTTGGCAGAATGGGTTCCAGAAGGCAGAACAGTAAACCAGCATTATTCTAAGGAAGTTTTGACAAAGCTGAGAGAGAAAGTGTCGGGGGGGGAGGCAAGAACTGTGGGGAAATGGTTTCATTCTTCATCAAGACAATGCACTTGCTCACACAGCACTTTCTGTGAAGCAGTTTTTGGCCAATAAACACATTACTGTACTTCAGCATTCTCCATATTCACCAGATTTGGCACCATGTGACTTTTTTCTTTTCCCTAAAGTGAAATCGGTGCTTGAAGGAACACGTTTTGAGTCAATTGATGCAGTAAAGAAGAAAACGGCAGTTGTGTTGAAACAGCTGACAGAAACTGATCTGTTCCATACCTTCGACCAGTGGAAAACAAGACTCTATCAGTGTGTGAGTGTGAATGGGAGTATGTTGAAGGGAACAAGCAGTAGAATTGTAATACATATAAAGAAAGACGGGTTATTGTATCAGTCTCGTTATTTAATAGACAAACCTCGTATGTGCATCACTGATTGCCCAATACAGGCAAATAAAGTGGCTCAATTGAAAAATATCATGTCTGAAATTTGAAAGGAACCATAGAGAATGAAACATTCTATCTCTGGTATTGTAATTTTCTGATGGTGAATTACATACTGAGGACCCCCGCTTATGCTTCTATCAACAAATGATAAACATGCATGTGTCAATCAATCCATGTTTAGTGGATACAGTTGTTTTAATTAAAAGGTATGGTGTAGCTATTATAGTTTGTTTCCACAGAGAGGTCCCCTCAGAGTATGAAAGTCTGCCTCTGAAGAAAGTTGAAAAGGAGTTGGACAACCCATATAGACACTACTGGGTGCCTATTATAATAACAGGATTGTGAGTATTCTCTTGTGTTAACAAGGCTCTCATACGTTTTTGCATAGCCTGGCACTTCACAGTGAGTAAAGTAACTTTTATGTATAAGTTGTGATGCCTGGTGGGTAGTCCCAATGCTTGAAATGTACCTTTTGTGCAGTCTACTCTCAAGCTTACTCAGGCAAAAAGAAAATCCCTTTTGTTTAACTGCTGTAGGGGAAAGTTCCTAATAGACAGACAGAAGCCACTATAGTTTCTAGACTGTTACTGCTTGGGGATGACCTGTGCCTGCCTATGTTTTTGCTACCTGTAACTTATATTTCTATGTAAGCAAAGTACTTAGTACTGAGCACAATACTTATACTGAGCAAGGTACTTAATACTGAGCACACCTTGGAAAAGTTCCTTAATGGACTAGAACTAATTCCCCGGTCAATCTAGCCACTGGCCATGCTGGCCTGAGAATTTCAAGAATTGTTTTGGGTTTTTTAAAGTAATTTGTCCAAACTCTGGTTTTGAACTCCCCTCCCTGAAAAAAACAACAACTTGGCTATATAAAAGTACCCCAGAGTTATCACTGTTTGGAGAAGTGCAAATCACACTCACATGCTGTGCTTTATGAAGAAGCAGAGTGTGAAATGCTAAGAAGATAGCTGTATAAAGGACTCTAGACTGTATGGTGTAGTCAAGTAGAAGAGTTAAGCTGAGATCCAACACTGGGGTTGCATAGCATACATCTCTGCCTATGGAGTTACACAATTATTGTGCTACACACCGCTTGTGTTGAATAGCAACATTGAACAACTGAATGCACATCTGAAGTGCAACCAAATCCCATGCACCTTTGCATGCACAGTGGCACCACATTTGCAACTCTGTTTCCCAACCTTGACCTTGTGCTTTCGCAAAAATGTTCAACTGTTTCCATAGGGGACTTTATATATGCATAAGACATCAACAGGATTCTGGGCTCATGGTGTTTTATTTCTCTCTACAAACTTTAATTTGATCATCTCACCACCACATCTTGTGACGTTCATGGTGGTGGTGTGGTGGTGGGAGTAGAGTGGAAGGAGGGAAGAAAATGTGCTTCCTCCTCAAGGGTTTCTCCAGTTTTATCTCTGTTCTGCACAATGGAGATAGACTTTTGTTCCACCCATTTGTGTCTCAAAAGAGGCACTTTTCTGTACTGCTTGTAAGGTTGGGACCACTTGTGGTGACACATGCTAACACTGTACCAGGGACCCTTTCACATTGCCCAGTTACAGTGCTATGATTCCACTTTAACTGTCATGACAACATCTGATATAATCCTGGGATTTTCAGTTTAGGAGGGTCATTTAGAATTCTTAGCTCAAGACCTCAAGAGCTCCTCACCAAACCACATTCCCCAGGATTTCATATGATTCAGCCATGACAGTTAAAATCAAATCATAGTGTGTGATGTGAAAGGGCTCTAAGAATGCCAAGAATGTAAGAGGCAAATGTCTACTCAGTAAATCAGTGGTAGTCATTCATCTGTTAGTGGAACTGTACACTGACAAATGCACCTGAGTTATGGCTGCAGCAACACTGCAGAAATAATCTAGTTTCACACCACTTTAGCTACCATGGCTCAATGCTATGGAATCCTGGGATTTGTAGTTTGTTGTGGCACCAGAGCTCTCTGCTAGTGAAGGCTAAATATCTTACAAAACTACAAATCCCAGAATTCCATAACATTGAGTCATGGCAGTTAAAGCAGTGCCAAACTGCATTATTTCTGCAGTGTGGCAGCAGCTAAAGTTGTGCTGGGACATAAGGCAGTGTCACACTTTGACATGATTCAACAGAAAAACATGGCTCAGGTTGTTTGTTACTGAAAAATACATCCCTAGGTTTGAAGCAGAGCATGTTGATAAGGCTCTATCATATAATTGCAATGCATTGATGTGGGACCGGAAAGGAGGGCTTTCCCTATTCAAACACTCCTCTGCACCCTGCTGCAGGAACTGCTCATTGCTCTGATGCACAACAATGATTACACAGCTGAAGCAGTCACAATTCATCCCACTTTATGTAACGGGCAAGTCACACTGATCTGCAGCCAGCTCATGCATTCATGCATCTGAATTTAGGAGGCACAGCAAATGGGGATGGGGTTAAGGAATCAGATTTGCTCTTCCATCTTTTCTGGTAGTGGAACATGTCTCCCTGCCCCCCTTGAGATCTATTCTATGCTCTTGTCCTGGCTCCATGACTGAGCTCCTAACTACCATTGGAGGACAGCCAGGCTGGTGCTACCCGCATTTCCACTGCAATCATTGTCCTCCGAGAGTCAAATTAAATACTCAGCTAAGTGGTGATTTGCAGGGAAAGTGGTTTAGATTAACTTGATGGCATCTAGCTTGATCTGAGCTTAAGTGTTTCTAGGCTCACTTACCCGTCACCCAAAATCACAGTGTTTTGCACTGAGATTAACACTCTTTGACATCGCAAACAAGCACACCATGTAACATTTAAGGGAATAAGCTTGAAAGTGAAAAGAGACCAAAAGGCATAATTACCCAAGGCAAACTGTTTTGTTCATTCAGTGATTACAGTGGCTTTAAAGGCTTATAATTTATCATGGTATAGAACAATTTAAATCCCAGTTGTGTTCAGCTGTAGAACAGCAGCCTCCCTCCTCCCTCCCTCCCTCCTTCCTTTTGACAGGCTATTCTCTTAATATCATGTTGATCCAAATATGACACATGTCTTCGGAACAACTTGCTGTGCAAGGGGAGGGGGGAAGGATGCTGGCAATGTTACAGTGCCTTTACCTTTGCATTAGGTTTCCTCACACAAATAAGCAAACAGTTTAATGATTCCAAATGAGTGTAATTTCTTTCAGGTTCAAGTATCAGTTTGCTTGTTTTGCTACTGCTAATCACCTCTTAAACAAACAATTGCTTTATCTATGTACTGTGCCTCATTTCACTTTCAAATTATGTATGTGTTTCACTCCTAACAGCTTATTATGATCTATAATTAACAATTTTGCTGAAAGCCGAGCTTTGCATTGAAGAGAGACCACATGTTATCTGCAGAGCTCTTGAAACAGAAGGCCCCTAGTTCAATAACAAAACAGACAATGCGAAGGTTGTGAGTGCATACTTATTTTGCCTTTACACCTGGAAATGCAACAGGTTTAGGGATAACTACGAACTATTAGGGTAGGGGTGAACAATGGTGGAAAATTAGAGGGGGCACATTAGCCTTCCAGAGACCTTGGAGGCAGCATCCCCCAATGTACCTGCTCCCACAAGACAGATCAATAGATAGATAGATAGATAGATAGATAGATAGATAGATAGATCTCAAAACACTATAAGGCACATGAAGGCATGGTTTTGGGCCTTCCTGAACCCCTAAAGGGCATTCAGTGGCATTTTGAAGAACATATATGTATATATGTGTTATGTGTATGTGTGTGTGCATGCACACACATACACACAGTATATATGTGTCCTGCAGGCTGTATTTTGCCCACCCCTGTATTAGGGATAGCAGCTTTAGGAGTACAGTTTAGAAGAACAATGTGAAACATCAGTGACATATGGAAGGGGTGGAATGATATATTCACTGGGGAGGGGGTGCTCCACGGTTTCTTGTATATGGATGTAATTTTTTGCTAATTTTCTTCACAAAGGAAGCAATGAGTAATTTTAGCAATTTTCTTCTCACTTTGAGAAGGTCTTCAAAAATGGTGTAGCTTTCAAAGGCTATTTGGAGTTCAATACTTATTATGCACAAAATTCACCTGTGGTTGTTTAGCACAGAAAATAGCAGCTGGTACTCTGTTCAGCATTTGTAATGTCAGAAGCTAGACACACAGCATTGTAAATTTTGGAATTCATGTTTATTGCAGCATTGCAACAGTCAAAAGTGCCTCCTAAAACATACCTTTCCAGTCTAGCCATCCCAAAGAGAGAGCAGGACAATGTGTGATTATGTCTCCAGCCCTCTTTGGGCAGCAAGGCACTTTGCAACAAGGCAGCAGAAGGGGCCCTGCTCTATCCTATCCAAGCTGCCTGCTGCAAAGGACCTCACTACCTAGCTAAGGCTGGAGGAATTATTTCACACTGATCTCCTTTCTAGTGCCTCGGAAACCCTTCTGTTGGGGGTGGTTGGAGCTACAGTGCTGAAAAGGTAAATTTGGTGGGTAGCATTTGGAGACATACCTGTGATGATGGAGCTCCATTGTTGTAGAAATTTCTCCCAGTATAGGATCTTCACCAGCATTTTCTCCACAGGAAACAGCATTTTCTGCCCAGAAAATAAAATTCTTGTGAAAAATGTTGTTTTCTGCAGGGGGAAAAAAGCACGTACAGATTTTGCATACAACATCGTAAGTCTTGAACTGCAAAGTCTACGATTCATCTTGTTAACACTTTCTCAACATTTTAATTTTTTCCCCAAATATTGTTTAATATTCTTCCCATCCCTATTTGTTGATTATTAACAAACCCCACTTCATGAGGACCCATTTTCTAGGCATAAATGATCTCACACCATTTTTAATATAGTGTTTTATTTATATTCCTCTCCAATAATAATATAGCTAATTTCATGCATCTAAATGGAACTTTTATCAAGCAAGAACCCCAACAAAAGTGGACCATGAAATAATGAGGGAAAAGGTACACAAGAAACATTGGTCTAAATCCTGCCAGTCCTGACTCAGATTGTCCTATTGGATCAATATGATTTACCTATGTGTTGACTCGTCATTCAAAAATTGATTGAAATGGTCTGCTCTAGTTGGGACTAACAGGATGCTTGCCATTGGAGAGATGTAATAATACCATTTTATTCTGCTTCGGTCAGACTTCACCTGGAATACTGTGTCCAGTTCTGGGCACCTCATTTCAAGAAGGATGTTGACAAGCTGGAATATGTTCCGAGGAGGGTGACCAAAAGGGAGAAATGTCTGGAAGCCATGCACTATGAGGAATGGCTTAGGTAGCTGGGTATGTTTAGCCTGGAGAAGAGAAGGTTAATAGGTGACATGATAGCCTTGTTTAAATATTTGAAGGGATGTCATATTGAGGATGGAGCAATGGACTCAAACTACAGGAAATGAGATTCCATCTAGGCATTAGGAAGAACTTCCTGATAGTAAAAGCTGTTCAACAGTGAAATACACTGCCTTGGAGTATGGTGGAGTCTCCTTCTTTGGAGGTTTTTAAACAGAGGCTGGATGGCCATCTTCAGGGTGTGCTTTGATTGTGTACTCCTGCAAGGCAGGGGTTAGACTGGATGGCCCTTGTGATTTCTTCCAATTCTATGATTCTATTTTCATGCTCCTCTTTTATTGGGGTTCTTACTGTTTGAGACTATTCTCTTTGCTTCGTTGGTTACATTTGTCAGGAAGCCATACAGTGACCAGAGAATTAGAAATGGGTTCAGAGCTTCCTGAGAAGTTTGCCTAAACTGCCTTCTTCATTTACATGTTCTCTTATGCCGAGTTCATTGATGTGACATGCTGACAAAATGGGGATTTGCATGCAGTGCATGAGGCAAATATTAGGGAGTCACACCTGAGGATAAGCATGAAATACTCTGTGGCAGTTGCCAAGGCATCCTCGCCTCAGATACACCATCCAACACTTTTTCTTTGGTTAATCTTGAAACATCTTTGTGACCCTACAATAGCATTGGCTAAGAACCTCAACATACCCCCACTCAACATTATCTGTTTATTATACCAACTACATTCTTCATCATGCTTTCTCAGGGAGGACAGAGCCAATATTTCACTCTCTTCAATCTTGACAACACAAATGCCTTACTAGCCTTTCAGAGTAGATATGATGGCAGAGGTAATTTTTTTTAAGTAGAGAGCAGCTTCAAGATTTTGTGAAAGAACGGCTGTGATTATGGACTCAGTTTGTACTTCACCTCTTTGGCCTTAGAAGCTACAGGAAAATGCTGGCTTATGCTAAGGTGCAGCATGGGGATTCCATGCATTCACTTGGCATACTGGCCCCCACTTGTAGGAAGCACCTTTTGACATGCAAACTACCTGATGTACTGGATGTGTGTGTCCCAGCTTCTGCTGAATTCTGAAAACTGCCTGACTCTAAATGTGTTCCTAGGCTTTCCCTACAGACAGTCAGGCTATGAAAATTGGTTATGAAAACAGGTCCTTGAGCAATGCTGTGGCATGCTTTGGCCACCACCCCAATGTCTCTTATATAGAAATTTAGACATTTCATTCTCTCATTCTTGTTCACAAGTATGTTCTCTTCACTTGCTATATGGAAAGGTATTTCCTGCCCTTTGGGGTACAAGTTCTCACATTTGCAAGAGCGAGGTTTTGCCCAAATTGATTATGAGTGCATTGCACAAAAATACCACTAACAATGCCTACTGACACTTTTGGGGTGAGGCAGTTATGAGAACTGAACTGTTGTTTTGTGGAATGAACTTTTAAAAATTAGATGGATTGATCAGCCACTCCTTCTATGCTTGCTGTTTCTTTCTGCACATAGAATCATAGAGTTGGAAGAGACCACAAGGGTCATCAAGTCCATGCATAAATGCATGCACTTTGCTTCACAAACAGCACAGATACTAGTTTTGAGTAGAAATTTTATGCACAAATTATGGAAACCCCCAAGAGATAAAGAAGTGCTGGGGGTGAAAACTCCCACAGACACTGATAATTTTCTTAGACTGTTGCATCAAGAATGGCATTTTTGTGAATAGTCTTCACACCTCTTACTAACTTGCCTTCTAGATGAAAGAAAACAATAGCATTACTCCCACCAGTCTGAAACTTACTTTGATGCAAGGTAGATCTGAGAATTTAGAGCAGAGTTTCCAAAGTTTTTTTAAAAAAAGAAATCATTATTATTATTGTTGTAATTACAGTATTTAAATGACTAGTCATCACTGTTATTTGTTATCCAGCTTTTTTCACATTTCACTACCTTTTAATATCTCCCATTTGAAAAAAACCCCATCTAAATAAGTAAGAAATGGCTTACATTGGTGGTGGTGGGGTGCTCAAAATGCCCTCCAAAGCAACAAGAAAGTAAATGTTGTTTGTATCATACACAAAAAGAATAATGACAGTACCCATTGTTACATTATTTTGTAAAAGGAGTGTGATTGCACTCCGAATAACCCCAGAAGTAATGCATTACAGGTAATCCCATTACCCCAGATAGCAGAAGGATCCCCAGATCCCAGGGCTTGGTAACTCTGCTATGGTCCTCAAGGTAATGATGATAAGAGTTGATCAACAGTGGAATGCCTCCTGGGAGTGTGGTGGAGTCTCCTTCTTTGGAGGTTTTTAAACAGAGACTGGATGGCCATCTGTCAGGAGTGCTTTGATTGTGTATTCCTGCATGGCAGAGGGTTGGACTGGATGGCACTCATGGTCTCTTCCAATTCTATGATTCTATGATTATTTATTTTGGACTGCATACTGTGTACAACTGTGGTTGATGCTTAATGCATCTTTCTTAATGACATCACCAGGGGCTGCTCCTTGTAACATCCCATGTGTAATATCACCAGGGTCTGCCCTCTGTAATATCAAAAGAGATCATTCCTAGGTCACAGATTTTGGCATTGAAATCTCAGGGCCTGAGTATTCTTGACCTAACAACTCTAGGTAGTAGGCTGCATGATGGGAATTGTAGAAGGCACAGTTTGGAGATCACTGCGCTATACTCTATAAAACTTGCTGGATGTATGTACAAAGAGGAATTGCAGCAGAAAAGCCTTGAACATATTAATTGGATATCCCTTTACTTTTTTTCCACAGAAGGATAGAAGTGAATATGCTGGCTTTGGCTGAATCTTGGTCTTGTCCATCCTGTATATAATTGATTGCAAGCCTTGTTGCCAGGACCCATATCACAGTCTCATTTGACTATTGCATGCCTTTCCTCAAACACACCTGGCAGTTTCCCAACAGACTGGTTCAGTACCCCAGCGTTCTTAGGAGTTTTGGAGATTGCAATCAGTGTTACAAAAGTATTGGCTGCAGTCCTTTGGTATGTATTTGCACTGGCCCAGTTTTCCTCCTCCATTTTCTAGACTGTCATATGGGGCCATGGGGTGAGTAGCATTTAAATGTGTTCAGCAAACTCCTGTTCAAGATAGTGCCTTCTAAATCAAAGTCCTTGTACACAGACAAAATGCAGCGAAAACCTGGGAAATTACAGTCACTATTGCTACTTCCTTTCCTCAGCCTACCTAAGGGTTGAAATAAATGGCACTATACCTCAGATACATAGGCCAGAATCCTACTGTTTATTCCCTACTAGAATAGACCCACTGAATCAGTGTGTACTACAGAGTCAACACATAGAAAGTGTGGTATAGTGGTTTGAGCATTGGACTATGGCTCTGGACCAGGGTTTGATTCCCCACTCAGCCATGTCAACCCCCTGGGTGGTCTTGGGGAAGTCACACTCTCACAGCCTCAGAGGAAGGCAAAGGCTAAAGCCCCTCTGAACAAATCTTGCCAAGAGAACCTTGTCAAAGGTTTGCCTTAGGGTCACCATAAGTTGGAAACAACTTGAAGGCACACAACAACAACAGCAACAACAACAACACATAGGAAACTTCAATTAATTCAAAGGGTCTACTTTAGTTGGAACAACAGGATTCAGGCTGTAGTATGCAGTTGGCCTCTCTTTGTTACTCAGAAGTTAGGAGTTAAGGTCTCTGATCCAAACTAGGACCACTATAGGTGGGGAGGAAAGGCTCAAACCTTTACTTTCCTCAATAACTAGTTTTCCAAAAGTCCTCCCTGCACACACAAACACAGTGACTCTACTTCTTTCTTTGTTTATGTGCACTCATTGGGGTTTCAGACCATAAGTGGTATTGGGAAATAAGTGGTAATCTCTCAATACATAAGTGGTATTGAGAGATAGTAGTGGATTACTCTCAAGCAAAGTAATCAAATTAGCAAAGCAGAAGCTGAACAACAACCAGTACCATGGCCACACACAGCCACACATGGCCAAACACATACACACAAACACACAAAGAGGGGGAAGTCTAGCAGAGAAATAAATAAGCTTAGTCTTCTTTGTAAAACTTATAAAGTAGCTTTAATTGCTAAAATTTGTACATAATCAAAGACATGATCTAATCAGGGAGGGAGAAGAGAACGATGACTACAGGTTAGGTCGAACAAGCAGGAAGTTGCCATTAATATACGTTGTGCCTAAACTCCTAGAAAGTAACATACAGACTTGCATTTTTAGTGAGTATAGGCAGGCAAAGGTTGCTTCTTTTAGCAAGTGGCTAAGAGATGAAACTTTAAACATCTCCCCTGATGCATAGTTTTAAGCATTCTCTCCCAGTCTGGATCCAAAATACACATGCTTATGTACGTGGTGTTTGTATATGTGTGTGTGTGTGTTTTAAGAAAGGACAGCAGGGCCACCCACACACTAAGGCCAGAACCCTACTGGTGCCTTAAGCTGCTCATAAACCCTTTTAAAACATTTCAAAATAACTCCTGGGAAAAGCCATGTCATGTGGGAAAACCTGGATGAGACTGGCACAGGAACACAGGAATCTGTACCTGCACACCAGGCTATACTGCTTGCTGCTGCTGCTGCTACCACTAGTGTTGCTCTCAAGCTGGGAAGGAGGCCCCCAGCACATGATCAAGGCCTCCTTTGTGTCCAATAGACATTCTGGATTACAGTTCTCATTAGTCCCACCCAACCTAGCCAGTGATCAAGAATGGTGTAGGTTGTAGTCCTGAATATCTGGAGGACAACAGGTTGGAGAAAATTATACTGTCCTTGAAAGAGTGTCCCTGCCTAATACTTTAAAGTTAACTTGTGGCATGTGGGCCAGACCCTGTATGGGTTATACATATGATCAAGCTTCATAGTTACAGTGTTATGCAGTGAATCCTGGCCCAGCTCCCTACCCACTTACCAGACAAGAGCAGCTGCATTAGATGGGGGCCTGATCCCCTGGTGCTTGGGAAGCAACTGACTGCTGTTTCCGCCCCTTTTGTGAGTATTCTCTGGTGTGACAGACAGAAGCAGGACCCTTGTCACAATTCACCGTTGCACTAGAGATTGCTCGCATGGGGGAGCATAAGCCAGATGCTTCCTGATTAATACGGGAACAGACTCCATCGATCCCAAGGAGCCCAGATGGCGCAGTGGTTAAATGCTAGTACTGCAGCCACAATGTTGTGAGTTTGATCCTGCATTGCTTCAGGTTGACTCAGATTGTAAACTGCTTAGAGAATGCTTAGCACTAGAAAGTGGTATAGAAATGTAAGTACTATTGCTTATCATTGCTGCTATCCCAGCTGCTGCTGACCAGTAAGTAGGGCTTGGGGGACTTTCACGGTCCTTCTGCAGCCTCTAAACTAGGGGCTACATAGGAATTGTAAATACCTAACAGATTCAAGAGCTCTAGGTTGCACATTCGTAACTGCCATTGAGGATTCTGACCATTGTTGTTAGTAGGTATCATTCTACCCATTGTGTGGGACAGATATCAGATAACCAGATACTGTACTTCATACTGACTGGTTTTCTAGTCTTTTTTAAAAATACTTTTTTAAAAAGAAGCAGCTAAAGATTTTTCTAGCTGATGTATTAAACCTCAAGGACAACTGAAGCGACCTGTAAATCATTCCATATATCTTTCTGTGTGCTTTGTTACTCAGAGCCTTAAAGGATCTGCCTGGGGGGAGGGGGAATATTCTACAAGGGGCGTGGAAAGTGCAAGTGCTCATAAGATACCCAGATAATAAAATCAATTTGTCAGATCAATTTTTTTCTTAAACAAGTTTATCATACTCGAGGGCCATGAGCCAATCAATAAGTGACTGTTTTTCACCTCCTTTACAGCTTGCCCATGCCAGAAATTGCTAGAATTTCATATTGACAGGCAATAAGATGCTTTGAAGGCTGGATTGATCTGTTAGCCTGTAGTGCTAGCATGCAACACCGCAACAATAAAGATATATCCCAGTGGACCTTAGGTTGGAAATCAAACAGGAGGTAAGCTGCTCTATTATGCATTTGAGCCTGGAGGTAATTCAAGAGGGGATGTATTTCTGCTCTTCTTTGAAGCCACAGAAGAAGAAGAATGGCTACTGGAGAATTTGTTGGCTATATTGAAACTGTTTTCCATGAAGAAGGAAACACTACGTCTTTGAAAACTGGAAACCAAATAAAATCAAAATTTATAGAAGTCATGTTTTATTCTTCACATTGATTCAAAATAATCTGAATTGCAATGTGAGGGACTTTAGTCAAACAGGAAGCTGCAAAATATGCTAAACAGGCAAAATCATCAGTCCTGTGTCTGTCTGTAGCCAGCTGCACTCTGTGTCTACACCATTTATTCTTTCACAGTATTTTGTTTTGGCTTGTTTTTGTCCACAGATTCTGTAACCGGGTTCTCCAGCAGGCCTACAACAGAATGAAATGCAAGTGAAATATGCAATAAATAAAATAAAATGATAATAAAATGTGATCCATTTACATACTCTGTAAAGGAGCCCTGGTGGGGCAGTGGTTAAATGCTGGTACTGCAGCCACAACGTTGTGAGTTCAATCCCAAGGGCATCAAGATTCACTCAGCCTTTCCATCCTTTTGTAGGTTGTTAAAATGAGTACCCAGCTTGTTGGGGGCAATCAGCTAACACACATTGTAAACTGCTTTGAGAGTGCCTAGCTTGCTATAAAGTTGCATAGATGTGTAGGTGCTACTGCTAAAACAATTTGTAAGCCACTCTGGGAGCCTTTGTGGCTGAAAAGTGGGGTATAAATACTCAAATAAATAAAATAAATTTTAAAATACTCGCCTAAATTTAAAAAATACTCACCAGGAAAAGCCTTATTTACATGATCCTATTTTAAATACGTAGCCCCAAGCTTAAGCTCAATTGATTGGAAAGGAATATATAGAATTATTCCCATACCATTATCAATTAAAGATTATGCTGAAAAGCATAAGCAAAATTAGAGTTCATTATGTTAAAAGAATGCCTTGATCTATTGCCAATCAAATCATTCACAGAGACTCTATTGGGTCTATTAAAATCAATAGGCACTTTGCCACTGACCTCAGCACCTGAGCAGTATACATGACTCATGTTTTGCACTGATGAATCAGTAGCTTATTCCTGCCTTCAATTCCAAAGTGAAATACAGTACTTTGTTTCTGTGCAAACCTACTATGGTTCCTCTTAGATTTGTATCCAGGAATATGCATACTAAATGCAAAGGAGAACTGGATTGTCTATACTCAATAGCTGTGTGGAAGTTTTGAATTTATCATAATAACCTACGGATTCCTAATTCTGATGAGCTCAGGTTGAGGTGAAGGTTATCTGAGTTATCCTTATCATTCTGTTATTTAGTTTTGGCAGCAAGAAAGTCACAAGGCGAAATTCATACAATAAGATTAATAAGAGGTTGAAGCCTAAATCCAAAGGCTAAACCCAAATTGCTAGTAGGCCTACTAAATCAACTGCTGAATAGTAAGTCAACACATATATAAATGCCATTGCCTGAATGGGTCTACCTTCATTGGTACTAGCAAATGGATTTAAACTCAGGTCTCCCCCATTTAAATCCAGTAGTCTTTCCACTGTATCACACTAGTCTGGTTCACACTAAACTAAGGCAATGAAATAGAGAACACAGCTGTGCTGGGCAGGGCATGTTTCTAGGATGGAGGACCATCGCCTCCCAAAAATAGTACTCTATGGTGAACTCGCCATGAGTCAGCGTAAGAGGGGCACTCCAAAAAAAACGATACAAGGACTCCTGAAACAACATCTCAGGCTCGGCCAAATTGATCACCAACAATGGTCCGCCCTCGCCTCACATTGGGAGGCATGGAGACGCACTATCCACAATGCTGCAGCCTTATTTGAGAACTCATGCTGAACAAGTCTTGAAGAGAAATGACAACGCAGAAAGAATCACAACCCAGAAACATCATCCAAGGAGACCTTCTGTTGTGCTTTCTGCAACCGGACTTGTTTATCTCGGATTGGCCTTTTCAGTCATCAGCGCGCTTGCAGAAAGTGCAGAATGAGTCCTTCCTGAATCTTCGTTTGCGAAGAAAAGCCAGAGAGAGAGAGAGAGAGAGAGAGAGAGAGAGAGAAATTAAGGTCCTTTCTACACAAGGGGGAATTAATATGTACAGGGGGTAAAAACTCCAAGAAGGCAGCCGTTCGAATGCGTGTTTGTTTATTAATGTAGGCATGCTATCACAGCTGTTCTCATCACAGGAAGGTTTTTAAATTTAAAAAATAGGTGTGAAATTTAAAACCACCGGTTAGATCACTCACTGCAGCCAGCTGGGTAAGGGGGTCATACGGCGTTTAGGAGGGAGTTTTATCTGTCTAGGAAGATTGTATGTTTGAACGCATATGATCTGCCTAGACAGATAAAACTCCCCCCTAACCTCCGTATGACCACCTTGCCCAGCTGGCCGCAGTGAGAGATCTAACCGGAGATTTTAAATCTCCTGCCTATTTTTTTTTAATTTAAAAAGCTCCCTGTGATGTGAACAGCTGTGATAACATGCCTACATTAATAAATAAACACAAAAATACAGTGAAAATTGTATCACGGACTTACCGGACCCTCACCTAGCCAGGAATCCAACATGGCTGCTGATGATGATTCCCTTCTTTCGTAGCCCTGGCCACCTGTTCAGCCAGCCAATCAGATTGCACTTCCTGTCCGTATGTGTATGAACGGAAGTGTACAGATGGTGAATCGTTCAGAAGTTGTACATATTTTTATAAAAAATATGGATGGAGCCCCAGATCTGCTGCTCACGGAGTTTAGGGTGAGTTTTGCTGCCCGCCCCGAAATGACACATGTGTCTTCAAACAGCCACCTGTACAGATGGCCAGTCTTTCGGAAGCTGTATGGATTCTTTTCATCCTGTAGACAGGACCTAAGATTTAATGCTATTCACAGAGGCAGGAATAAATTTTGTACAGAGCTTTGAACTTGTGTACTTCAGTTCCACCTTTCCATTTATGTTCCACAGGATCAGGTATTGAGAGACATGCCACCTGATACTGCAATTATAGCCATTGTGACTAATAGCCATTGATAGTGGAGGCTGGCATCCTATGCCAACAATGGCTGCAGTAGCAATGCAGTGGTGGCAGGAGTAAAAAGAAGTGACCATAATTCACTAAGGCAGTTACAAATGTGTAACCAGCTTAGTTCCATAGCTACATAGTGTCTCCCGGCCCAATCCCCCTCATCCCCACTTACTGGGCAGCAGGTGCTGCAACTGGCAGGCCTCTGTTCCCCTCTAGATCAAGAAGCAGCTGACTTCCATTTCCACTTACCCCCTCATATGCAGTACAAAGGGGAGTGGTGACAGAGACCCTGCTTCTGGCTATCACACATGAGATCATGAGAGGGGTGTAAATGTCAGCTGCTTCCCGGTTGACCGGGGAACTGATCCTCATTGATTGCATCAGTTGCTGACCAGTAAGTGGGGACCGGGGCACTTTCATGGCCCCTACACATCCCCTAAACTAGAGAAAACATAGGGGCCATGCATATACTCTTGGTTATGCATTCCTAACTGCTGTAGTGAATTCCAGCCAATAATAATAACACAGACACAACACAGAAGGTGACAAGTAAATACAAAAGGCTTGTCTAAATGGTGAAAATACTCCTCATAGACTTAGAAGGAAATACCTTTTGTCCCAATGGGATCCTACATCATTTTGCCATATTCGGAAGGAGCCCCCCCCCCAAAAAAAACACCATATACTCTTAAAGAAAAAACCTTCATGGCTTTTCCCAAAGTTTTAAAAATATGGTGATGGAAATGTGCATTCCTGAGTTGGGGAAACAGATTCGCTTTGCTGAATGTGTTGGGACAACAGATTCACTTTACTGAGCTTTCCCAATAAGAGCAGAAATGGAAAGCTGATTGGTTGGACATGCACGGGGTGGGGTGGGGGGCAAAGCTTGCAAGCAAGCCAGCAACTGGAACTTCCATGTTAGATTTTCACCATATTGATCATGCGTTGAGATGATGAAAGAGCCTTTTTTCTGTTTATTTAAGTGGAAGGTTGCACTTCCACACCTTGGATTTGCTTTTTCTTTAAAAAAAAAAAAATACTGTTCAGCGGCAGCAACTGGTGAGAATAAAAGAGCAATTCACTTGTGTCCGCCATCTTGATTCACAGGCATGCCTGTTTGAACATCAAACACAGATAGTGTCGCATGCCTGTGATCTTGAAAAAAAACCCATGGAGACAAATCTCTCTGGCTTTTCTTCACAAACGAAGATTCAGGAAGGACTCATCCTGTGCTTTCTGCAAGCACGCTGATGACTAAAAAGGCCAATCCGAGATAAACAAGTCCAGTTGCAGAAAGCACAGCAGAAGAGCTTGTTGGGTGATGTTTCCAGGTTGTGATTCTTTCTGCATTGTCATTTCTCTTCAAGACTTGTTCTGCATGAGTTCTCCTGCAGCAATGCTGCAATGCTGCAGCGGAGACAAATGAAAGCTGCTGTGAATTGGCGTTACTGCGCACCAATCCACATTGTCTCAGATAGACAAACCCAGGGACTTCTATCATACATTTGTATGATATAGTGTATGTGGAACCAAAACTGTCAAATGTTCCAGCTGGATTCAGAAAAGGACGAGGCACTAGATATCATATTGGAAACATAAATGGCTAATGAAACCACCAAAGAATTTCAGGAGAAAACTGGCCTATGCTTCATAGATTGTAATAAAGCCTTTGTGTCTGCAGATTATGAAAAAAATATGGATAGCTTTGAAAGAAATGTGTGTACTACAACATTTGATAGTCTTAATGAGTAATGTATTCTCATTACAAGAAGTCATTGTTAGAACAGAATATGAAGAAACAGAAAAGTTTCTGATTGGCAAGTATGTCAGATAAGGGCACATTTCTTTTCCTAAGCATTTAGTTTACATACAGAGCATATCATATGGAGAATTGGATTAGACATGGGGGAAGGAAGTGTGAAAATTGAAGGGGAGATGTAATGGATGGTTACATCAGTTCTATGTGTAATTGTGTAATATGTTAGTATAATTCATGTATTAGTTACAGTGGCATAGTGTGCCAACAGGATTCCAGCCTGTACCTTCCATGAAATTATCTCATCCCCCTTTGAAGCTCTTTTAAAGGTGGGAAAGAGGGTGCATGTGAACTGAATCTTCATGCAGAGTTGTTCCATCTCATCTTTGTTAGCATTTTGCATGTGTGAATGAGGTCTAGTTATCATTCACAGCCATTCCACCTAACCATTAAACATGTCAGTGTCCAAGGTTCCTTTGTACTTAAGTCATCTTACTGCAGCCTGAGAAGTAGCAATGGCAGCACATTTTAGAAAAAGGAAAGGGACTCAGTATACAGTTAGTTAGTTAGTTAGTTAGTTTATATCCCACCTATCTTCCTACAGGAAACCCAAGACCGCTTTTAATGAGGAACTTGGTCATTTATGAGCTAAGTACACCCTCTCCTTGAAAGCTGTAGCTGGGCTCATTTTGGAGTCATTATTGACAACCTGCTCTCCTTGACCCTGATCCTCCACAATCAAATTCATCTTTGCTAGGTGAGTGAAGGAGAGAATGGTCCATGGGAGGTTTTCAGAGCTTAGATGCTCCTGAGCTTGCTCAAATCTGAACTGTGACTTCCTGCCAGGATGCATGGTCTACAGTTTCTGGTAATCATTGATTCAGGATGTACTGGCTGCTATATCTCCTGAGCCTGGCAGTAGGGATATCTTTGTGTTTGCTTATGAGCATCCTGTCTTTATGAATAAGTACTACAAAGTTAAGTGCAACAAGGACCTCTCCTGACTCCAATGAGCCACCTCACCACCAGCCATCTCACCACCCCACCCTTTGCAAGCATAAATTTGTTTTGAAAGTGCAGGGGGGGGCTCCTAGGAGCTTGGTTTATCAAAACTCTCTTTTAAAATCTTTAGAAAGTGAAGCCAATGTTCCAAGAAAGCTCAGAAAAATGGAACCAATTGTGAGTTGAGCTGGGGGAGCTCTCCCAGCAAAAAATGTTAAACTTTGGCTTTTTGTTGCTGAAAATGTAAGAGTGAGTGGTGCTGCTTTTAAGAAGAATAGTGCTCAGGAGGAGGAGAACAGTTATAAGATTTTCCCCAAACCTATTTACTCAAACTTTTTCATAGAATCATAGAGTTGGAAGAGACCACAAGGGCCATCCAGTCAACCCCCTTCCATGCAGGAATACACAATCAAATCATTCCTGACAGATGGCCATCCAGCCTCTGTTTAAAAACCTCCAAAGAAGGAGACTCCACCACATTCAAAGGCATTGTATTCCATTGTCAAACAGCTCTCACCATCAGGAAAGAAAACCCCGAGGCAGCATATTAAACTTCTGAACAGCTCTTACTGTCAAGTAATATTACTTTCAAGTAATCTGAATCTGTTATCTTATCAGTGTTAGATTTTATAAGGAGATTATCACACTATACTGTTATAGTGCTATTACTCCACTTTAACTGCTATGGCCGCCACCTGTGGAATCCTGGGATTTGCAGTTTAGGGAGGGGCATTTAGAACTCTTAGCCAGAAAGCTCTTAGGCTTCACTAAACTACAAATCCCAGAATTCCATAGGAGGCAGCCATAGCAGTTCAAGGGGAATAATAGCACTATAGCAGGTTAGTAGTGTGAAAAGAAAAGATGCAAGCTACAGCTGCTGAAAGTCCCTCTTCCATGCAGCAATTAAAAGTGCAGAAACCTTGTCCTCTTGCATATGTCTGGACACTCTGCACATTGGTTGTTCCATAATTTCTAATTTTCCTAGGAAAACAATTCAGCCAGCTAAGAGAAATATGAACTTGATTTCCAAGTTGACATAGCTAGGTTTAGAGAGTCTGACCAATAAATACGCAATAAGGATGGTTCCATAATCTACTACTCCTATGTATTACTGAGAGTCAGAAATCACTTTTAGCCTTAATTCTTAGGGTCAAATTAGACATTCTGGAGATTACATAATCCCAGTGATTAGCATCTTTTCCCCCTCTGAAAAAAGGTTTTTGTTACAGATACGGTACATGCTTCAGCAATCACACTTGAAAATGAAATCTGTGTTTACCTTTCAAAGACCATTCACAAAGCAAAATGTACTGGAAAGCAACATGAGTGAAAGCACATGCTAGGACAGATATCTTTCACCAATTATGGGAGCATCCCTTCTGTATACATACAATGCATTCATCTGACATTAATTTAGACAGATAAATTGGCATGGTGGGGATTGACATTTGATCTTTGCAAATTCCAGTATGAACTAGAATTATGGCAATTACTTCCCAACTAATGTGAGAGCTAGAACACAGCTATCCATGGCTTTTGCACTTCCCAAATATTCCAATGAAATTCCTTACCTGTAACAACATATCAAAGGTTGGAATTCTTATGTGTCTTATGCATCTGCATATTTGACTATGAAAGTGGCAGGATATTTTTTTTGTCCAAAACGCATTTTAAATTCTTTGAAATTATTAAGCTGAACAATTGGTTGCCCATTTGGTATCTTGATTTAGTTGCACATTTCCATTCAACACAAGAGTTACATAGCACAATTAATGCATAACTGGACATGGAGATGTATACCACACAACCCCATATATAACCTTGGCCAAAATATGTTTAAATACTTATGTGGGGGGAGGAGCATTTTAAATGCGTATGTGAATATTTACTGAATGCAAATTTTAATGCAGATTTTTTTTAAAAAAAATCCCAGATTAATGAAGAAACAGCATAGGATGGTCTTATGAACCAACTCATGTGAAAATGCCATTAACCATAAATAGGCTAATTTGCACCTTCTTAAATAAAGGTAGTAATTACAGGGTCTTCCTTCTGTTATCTATAGTTTATAAAGCATAATTCATCTTTAAGCTTGCTTGCATTCCTCCCTTCTAAAGTGTGCAGTGTATATGTCTGAGATCAATGCAAACCCCCACTAAATCCCACTTCTTGCACATTCCCAGAAGAGCGCTTAACTACAAAGTCTTAGCTCCATCACAAATGTCTTTATAATATTGTTTTCTAAGTCACAGGTGCTAATTAAGCACAGCTGGGCCTACAGCAGCACAGCTCAACTGTGACAAATAAGCCAGCAAGAAATAATCAATTATCATTCATCACTAAATCCATTTACTGATTTTTAGAAGTACTAAACAGCTTTGCTCATGTGGGCTGCTGCTGCCACTCCTTCTTCCTAGTTTCCAGGTGGTTAAGGTGAATAACCCCACAAACTGGGATTGCAATCCTGGATACCATTGGACTCACTGCTTAAATCACATTACACTTAATATGAGTTAAAGTGTGTAACTATATGCAGGATTACAATCCCCAGGTAAAAACAACTTCTTTTCAAGCTATGCAGAGGTGGCATAATGCTTACAGCATATTGTTTACAGATGAAGAGTTAGATCCAGAGAATGAAACAGAGAGCTTGTCTACATGGGCAATATACTGTGTCTTGCCCTCATCTTAGAGCCCTGCTGTCCTGATAATGCAAGGCTTTTGCTCTGTTCTGCCCCTGGGCAGTTCTCACACCTCTCCCCCACACACACATACCCAGAGCAAATACAGGGCTCAGACAGAGGAAAGGCAGAGTAGAGCCCAATACACTGTTTTAAAATAATACTTGCTTTACTCTTTTTCTGCTGGGGTGTGGGGAACAGATAGAGCCCCATGTGTCTGCATAAGCCCATCCCAGCAGGCCATCCCTTGCTGCTGTTGCAATCTCCATGGCTCTCCCAGAAGGCAGGAAAAAGTCCCACAGCAAGTGACCAAGGCTGGTCATGTGCAGGAGGCCTTGGTCCCATGTTGTGGGCTAGCTTCCTACCTTCTGACACAGTAAGGGAGATGGCGGCAGCAATGGGCTGGTGTGCCCATCTGGCCTCCAGCCCATTTGGAGGTGGTAACAGGGGAACAACAGATCTGATCTGTGTATCTTGGCTCACGTAGATGAGCCCAGACTGTTTAGTAATGTGACTATTTAATAGGTGCAACAGAATATTTAATGGCAGTACCAGAAAACAAACAATAATGTGACAGCAATGTAGGAACCCAGTGCATTTGGGGGAGCAGTGAGGTTTAACCCACACTTTATAGTCCTAAAAAGAATGATGCTTCCACTTTAAACATATTTTCTCCTATTTATTAATAAAGATCTATCTATCTATCTGTTGTGAATTAGAGACTGAACTCCATTATAAAATGGCCAAACAACTGCAGAATCATGCTGAGTCATAATGGCTGACTCCATGAACTACCAAGTCAGGCCTAGTCAGGCCACTAGAGGGCAATGTCCTGTATATGTATGTGTGTGTGTGTGTGTGTATATATATATATATATATATATACACACATATATATGAGAATATATGTGTGTGTGAGAGAATATATGAGAGCTCAGAACAGAGCTCATTTCCCTCTCTTCTTCTTGTGAATGCTGATGCCTGGTGAAGCAGTTTGTCCTTCAATTGTAAATTTTTGTACATATTGCAACTGTTTGACTTTGAAGATAAAAGTGCCTCCTGCTTATTTGGACATTAAACACTCTATGTGAGAGTATTCTTGGGAATGGGTTGCTACTAAGTCTGCTGAGATAGTTTTTTGGCATCTGCCAGGGATTGAGTGTCCTATCATCCCCTGACAGTGGTTATGGGCCCAGCTGATTTATCTCTGATTAGATAAGGTACACCCTGAAAATTTCCCAGAATCTTTTTGTTTTGAGCATTTTTGGCCAGTTGGCTGTGAAACAGTTAAGTTTCAGCCAGGCTCTGTGTTAGAGCTGTCTTCAAGCAGCCTTGAAAAGCTGCCAGCTGCTTGTGTTTCATAACTGGAGAATTTTTTTTATTCAGACAGCACAATGGCAGATACTAGCCATGTTCGTTTTGAGAAATTGGCTGATGGAAATTATCCAGCTTGGAGTTTATATATGGAGGCTTTATTCATTAAGGACAATTTGTGGCACATTTTGGAAAATGAAAGTGTGATCCCAGAGGGTTCAGAAGATGAAAAAGCAGCATTCAAGCTAGCAGACCAGAAGGCTAGAGCTGCAATTCTCTTATCACTCAGCCCCTCCCAGTTAATACACACAGCCCCAGCAAAGGCAGCCTTTCAGCTTTGGACAGCTGAAACACACCCAGAGGCATCTGATGTGGAGAAGGGAGCCTGCAGCTATGTGAAACGCTGTCTCAGAGGCAAAAAGCCTGGACATTTTCAGAAGGACTGTAAGATGCCTGCACCAGATAGGAGTGGTGGCACAGCTACAGGGGTGCATCCTCTCAGGCTGCAAGCCATGCCTTCGTAGCAAAGCACCGTCCTGATGGTGCTGAGGGAAGAATTTGGTTACTTGATTGTGGAAAGACACATAATATGGTAAATGATGTAAAGCTGTTCTTGGGAACGGGTTGCTACTAAATCTGATAAGATAGTTTTTTTGCTTCTGTTGGGGATTGAGTGTCCTATCATCCCCTGACACTATCTATCTATCTATCTATCTATCTATCTTAGGGTATTTATACCCTGCCCTTCAGCCAAAAAGTTTCCCAGAGGGTCTTACATATTGTTGATTTCACAGTTCCCTGCCTTTAGGCTTGCAATGTAAATAAGACATGACACTCAAGGAAAAGGGGATGAGAGGGGATTAAGTCCAGCAGATACTGTCTACTCTTCTGTGCCTCAGAGGCCAGAGCAGTGGCAGTTAGGATGGAGGGAGGGTCTTTCATCAGCTGCTGGATCTAGGCACAATGGAGCTGTGATGGCCTGTCCTTCTTTTCCTCTGAGGCCATAGAAATGGGAGTTGGAATGGTTCGAGGGCCTTTCCTCAGCTGCTGGGCCTAGGTATGACACAGCTGTGCCTGCCTGTTCTTCTCTCCCTTCAAGGCCACAACATCATTCAACAGAGTCAACTAACAAGTAATTATGCTTAGACTGAAGCTTTATTTAAAGGTCCAGTTCAATTCAATTATAATTTGCATGTGCAAAGCTGCTTTCCTTGAAGTAACACTTGCAGAACAATGAAGAAGAAAGTTATTTTACTGGATGATTCCTCCCTTCCACCCACTGACCTCTGCCTATGGGTTGGATCCAGGCTAAGTTATAAAGCTTTAGTCATGAAACTAAAGTGTGTTAAATTTAGTTTGGATACAACTATATATGTATATTGGCTTGGCATGAAATCCTACAGTTCATACCAACTATAAAAAACATTGATTCAATGGGATTTATTATGTGTTGACTCACCATTCAGTCATTGATTCAATGGGTCAAAGTGGTTGGGACTAACAAATAGGGTTCAAGCCATTGTTTGGGGACTGATACATTTCAATAAAATATTGATGGGGGAAAATATACTATCCAGGTTTTGTAGTTATACCAATCTCTTCATTTATCAACAGAGAAAAAACAGTTACTTTCAGGTGTATATAGGGAGACAGCTTAGACATGTAAACATTTTCTTTGCTGTCTATGTTCCTATTTTATGTTAAGAAGGGGGAAAAAATCCCAGCCATTCTATATCAAACAGTATAACATGGACCAATACAAAATGACATCTGAGTAGTTTCTCTTGCTTACCCTCTTGGCCTGATTTGACAATGATTCTCCATATTACACAAGTGGTTGAAATCCACTGTAACCCTGTGTACAAATAATATTTGACATAGGCTTCGGCATTCTTGCTTTTCAAACATATGAGCACACAGAGGGTACAGCTATATGATCATAAAAAAATCCGTATGGGGGGGAAAATATGAACAGCCTGTCATTCATATGCATACGAACCGGCTATATGATTTTTAACCCCCCCCTAAACTCTGTATGACTACCTCTTCCCGAAGCCGGATGGAGCGAGCAAGCCAAGCGGCAGTTTTAAATCTCCCGCTGCTTTTTTTTAAAGGTTCCTGCTTTGCGGACAGTCGGTTTTCCGTATTTACAATTAAAAAAAAACATATAAATTCATGGACTTACCGGACTCTCGCTAGCTGGGAAACCAACATGGCGGACGCTCCCACTTCACCAGCCAATCAGATTACACAGCCTGTTCGTATGTGTGTGAATGGACCGTACAGACCCGTCAGCCATCCAAATGGCGTACGGATTTCTCTTCGCGATCCGCTTTCCCTCCCGAACGCTGCATGTGCATATTTCAGGGTGGAAAACTGGGGGCCCCCTCTTTTGCATGAGTGTGCATCCGAACAGCCATTTGTACCGAAGCGCGAACTTCCGCATGCCGTACGTATTATTTAAATCGTGTAGACGGGACCGGAGTATGTCTAAACTGCGGCCAGAATCCTGTTGCAGCATTATATCATTGTTCAAGCAGCTGCACTTTCTCAAAAGTTGTGTAAGTGCAACCAATTTGTTCTGCAAAAATACACAGCCCTCTCTCACAGGAGAGCCAATTCACAGATGACCTCAAGGCCAGGGTGTCTTGTTGTGCAATCAGTTGTGCAACTGTGGGATAGTTATGCTATGCTAAAAGTGCATGCCATCTTGATCTGCGTCTTGTGATGTGGTATTTTTATACTTATTATGTGGAGCAATGATGTTAAAAAATGGAAAGGGAACCACAGGGTTTTTACCACACCAAAGCTAAAATAGACAGGGAAGGGGGAGGCATTGACTTCCACAGTTTCTATCAGATATACTTGGCTCTGCAGATACTCTCTCTTTCTCTGTGTAGAAAAATGGGACCATCAATCAAGCTAAGATCAATAAGAAAGAGATAATAAAAAGCTGGTTTAGAGAATGTCACTGAAAGCACCAGCAGGCAAGTGATGTAAGCAAGGAAGCCAGACTTACCGGTCTTCAACAGCTGTATGACAAAAAGAAGTCCAGCAGATGCAGCTGTGCTCAACATTGCTTCTTCCTGGTGTGACAGATTCTGCCAGTGGTGTATCTCTGTCCATTAGAGCTTTTAGAAGTATGAAAGCCTATTCTGTGAGGAAGCTGGTAAATCTAAAGATCAAGCAAGTAGACATTTTGACTCTGTGTAAGAAGTACTCTGCTATTATTATACACCCCAAACAGGAAAGCTTAGGCTGCATCTGCACTGCAGAAATAATCCAGTTTGACACTGCTTTAGCTGCCATGGCTCAATGCTATGGAATTCTGGAATTTAGTTTTTTGAAATATTTTAGCCTTCTCTGACAGAAAACTCTGTTGCCACAACAAACTAAAAATCCCAGAATTCCATAGCATTGAGTCATGGTTGTTAAAGCAGTATCAAACTGGAATATTTCTGCAGTGCGAATGCAGCCTTAGACTAAGGCCTTATCTACACTGACCAGAATACACAGGCTTCCCACCAGTGTATTCTTGCCCGAGATCTGGCCTGTTCTTCCCCCATTACCTAAATGAAACAGGATGGAGTCCAGACTGCCACACCAACCCATCTCTGTACTTGCTGCTGCTTCCATCTGCATCGTTTGACACAGAATGTTGGCTTGCTTCCTGGCTTCAGAGAGATTGATGCAGATAGCAGCTGCAGCAACAGGCCAGCATGGCAGTATGGGCTCCTGCAGACCTGCGAGGCCCAATCCATTTTTTTTTCTGAAAAGGAGTGGGTTTTCCCAGGTATTTTGCCAAAAAAATTTTTTAGGGCTTTACCCCACCTTCCCCCTGTCTTTGTCCTGGATATCATCAGGACAGCCAGGGTCAAAATGAGACAAAAGCTCTGCATCATTAGGACTGCAGGGCTCCAAGATGATGTCAAGATGGGGTAAATTGCCCATCTAGACAAGGCCTACAAATAGTCCAGGGCCCACTTCTTTCCCCCAACATCAAAACTGAGAATATAAGAACAAGCCAATGGGAAACGTTCAGTTTCTCAAAAATTCTGCTAGACATCTAACTGAACCATCCAGAAAATGTCCACTGTATTAATCACCCAGAAAATTTCCACTATATTTGAAAGTTGTAATCCGATACTTTCCCATCTGCATTTTTTCATTAAAAAAGAGAAATCAGTGGTTGTGCTCACCTTGCTTTCACAACAGCTTCCCAGGCTAATAATAAACAACATTTTAATTCATATAGCACCATGAAAAGCTTCAACTGTTTATATTCTGGATGTCATACAATCATAGAATCACAGAATTGTAGAGTTGGAAGAGACCACAAGGGCCATCCAGTCCAAATCCCTGCCACGCAGGAAATCACGATCAAAAGCATCCCTGACAGATGGCAATCCAGCCTCTGTTTAAAGACCTCCAAGGAAGAACACCCCACCATGCTCTGAGGGAGTGTGTTCCACTGCCGAACAGCTCTGACTGTCAAAAAGTTCCTCCTAGTGTTGAGGTGGAATCTCTGTTCCTGGAGCTTGCATCCATTGCTCTGTGTTCCAGTCTCTGGAGCAGCAGAAAACAAGCCTGCTCCATCCTCAGCGTGACACCCCTTCAAATACTTAAACAGGGCTATCATATCGCCTCTTAACCATCTTTTTTCCAGGCTAAACATACCCAGCTCCCTAAGTCTCTCCTCATAAGGCATGGTTTTTCCAGACCTTTCACCATTTTAGTTGCCCTTCTCTGGACATGCTCCAATTTGTCAATATCCTTTTTGAATTGTGGTGCCCAGAACTGGACACACTATTCTAGGTGAGGTCTGACCAAGGCAGAATAGAGCGGCACTATTACTTCCCTTGATCTAGATACTATACTATTGATACAGCCCAAAATCGCATTGGCCTTTTTAGCTGCCGCATCACACTGTTGACTCATGTTCAACTTGTGGTCTACTAGGACTCCTAGATCCCTTTTGCATGTAGTCTCATTCAGCCAGGTCTCTCCCATCCTATATCTGTGCATTTCATTTTTCCGCCCTAAATGCAATACTTTACATTTCTCCGTATTGAATTTCATTTTGTTAGCTTTGGCCCAGCTCTCCAGTCTATCCAGGTCATTCTGAATTTTGATCCTGTCCTCTAGGGTATTAGCTACTCCTCCTAATTTGGTGTCATCTGCAAATTTGATAAGTATGCCCCTAATTCCCTCATCCAAGTCACTGATAAAGATGTTGAATAGCACCGGGCCCAGGACAGAATCCTGTGGCACCGCACTGGTCAAATCTTTCCAAGACGATGAGGAGCCACTGCTGAGCACCCTTTGGGTTCTGCCGGTCAACCCATTACAAATCCATTGAACAGTAAACTTGTCTAGCCCACATTTTACAAGCTTGTTTGCAAGAATGTCATCGGGAACCTTGTCAAAGGCCTTACTGAAATCAAGGTATGTGATGTCCACAGCGTTCCCTTCATCTACCAAACTGGTAACTTTATCAAAAAAAGTTGCAGATAAAAATGGGAGCAATAAAGAAAAAAGGTTGTTACCCTGCACCCACATCACTGGTAAATTCTCTGTTGCAGCTGCCAAGGGGCAAGGCTCCTCTTTGTTCACCAGCTTCTTCCTTCTACTGAAGATAAATTATCACCAATGCATATTGTATTTATTTACTAGCAAAAGTATCCAGCATCACACAGCGCAGACTCAAACACACTGAACCCTTCAAGCAAATTAATACAGCTGGTAGATTTGGAAACATTATTTAGTTATTTATTTAGTTATTTATACCCCACTCTTCAGCCACAAGGCTATCAGAGCGGTTTACAAATTGTTTTTAAGCAATAGCTATTTACACATCTACACTGCATTAAACAGTTTCCAATGTGTGTTAGCTGATTACCTCCATAAGCTGGGTACTCATTTTACCAACCTACGAAAGGATGGAAGGCTGAGTGAACCTTGGAGCCTGCTGGAATCGAACTTGCAACGTGGTGACTTGCAGTACTGGCATTTAACCACTGCACCCACCTGGACTCTAGACCCTGTAGACATGCTGGCTTCCGGAGCATATCCTTAGAATCCTGACAGAATGATCTGTCCATTTCATCTTTGTGGGGAGAGGGAGTTGATCTATCAGTCTGTCCTTCAAACTACTCCCCTCAACTTTTTCAGCCTCAAAGCTATGCAATGGTTAGGGAAGTCTACCACCTAATGACAGAAGGTGGTACTGCACACTTAAAACACAGAAGCACATATAAACTAATTAAATGCAACTAATGAAAATATTAAAAATATTTTTAAAAAATATTTTAGATTGGGGTGAACTAGTTTTTTATGTAAGAGGGTTTTTTTTCTTTTTAACTTATTTTGTATTGTGTTTTGTATTTTTCATGTATGTTTGTGTTTTTCTGTATTTTATGGTTTATATGTTATAAAAATATCTTTAAAAAAAACAAACTCCAGCCGTCCTCTACACAGGCCAGAATACATTGCCTCCGGGCTGGCATATTCTGGCTACAGATATTCTGGCTGCTGCCCACACCCCACTCTCTGGATCCAGGCAGGAGGCTGACAGACTGTGAGCAAGGCCCAACCACTGCATGTGACCAACCTGGTCACGTGCTGTTGGCCTGCTTCCTGGATCCAGAGACTGTGACACAGGCAACAGCTGCAGAGATGGGCCAGTGTGGCGGTAGGGCCTCCTCCTGTCTACCAAAACCAACGGATGAAGCTAGGAGCCTGACCCTGCTTCCCTGTGTGGTGTTGTGGTTAAAGTGCTGGTTGGTGACTTGCAGGAACTCATGTCTGAATCCCTACTGAGCCATGAAACTCTCTGGGTAAACTTGACTCAGTCATTCTTTCTCAGCCTCACCTACCTCACAAGGAAAGGTGGGTTATAAAGGCAATTACTGTAATAAACAAAAAAAGTGTCTCTCATACAGGGGGATAAATTCAGAGGTAGAAATTAATATGCAATTGTGACATGTCTCTTTGTAATTTGTTATTGTTGTGTCAGTGACAAGCTGGAATTGTATTACATTTTTACCTATGGGCAGGACTATAATTATTACTCCATTTTTCAATGGAGTGTAATGGGGTTTTTACCTAGGTGGCTGCCTTTAAGGGGTGCGGTAACACTTAGTTCAGAACAGAGGATCCAGCTACAAGAAGAGAGGGAGAGAAGGTAGGAAGAGGAGGAGCAGACATCTTAAAAGCAAGAGCTGCGTCGAAAACTAAAATGATCTGGACATTTCTTTTTTTTTAAGAGAAATAAAAAAAAAGTTATCCTGACTTTTCTGTCTTCCTCTATTCAGCCAAAGTGAAAAGGACTACTGCCACTATCAGAAAGAGAGAGTCAGTGTGAGTGCATGGGAGAGGGAGAGGGCTACTTCAACATGCACAGGATATGCACATGGACTGTCTGGGTTTCTGTGAGGTGAGAGAGAGTTTAGAGGAGGAGGGAATATTTCTCGGCATCCCTGAGGCTGGTTAAGGCATGGGATTGAGTACTGTAGTTTGGGGCAGATGAAGATGAGGACAGAAGAGGGGTTTGTAAGTGCCTGCTTCTACAACCCGCTCAGAACCTTTGTGTGCAGTACATGTGGTACCTGCATGATCTGCTGTGCTGTGCCTGTGTGGGTGTGAGTTTGTGAGTCAAGACAGGGTGGTCCACGAAAAATTATGATGTTCAGAAACAGGGAAAGCAGAGAACATGTCCCTGTATTTTGCAATGGGACTTCAGTAACAGTAGCAGTAACATATTTGTTGTTGTGTGCCTTTAAGACATTTCCAACTTATGGCAACCCTAAGGTGAACTTATGATTTGATCAGAGGGGTTTTTTCTTTGCCTTCTTCTGAGGCTGAGTGTGACTTCCCTAAGGTCATTAGTGGGTTTCCATGGCCAAGTGGGAATTCAAACCCTGGTCTTCAGAGTCATAGCCTAATGTTCAAACCCCTACACCACACAGTATCTCTCAGGTGCTTACCACACTCTGAAGAAAAGTTGCAAGACAGCAGGCTCATTCCATCTTTCCTGCTGCTTTACCGCATGGCATTGTTTATTCATTCTGGTCCCATGGGAAAGCAAGGTAAAACAGTGCCTTTTTGCTAACCAGAAAAACCCGTTAGCAAAAAGATGCGGTTTTAGCTCAGTCCCCCATGGGAGCTGAACAAAAGAATGCCAGAAGAACGACAATGTCATGCGATAAGTCACCATGGAAGACTTTTCTTCGGAGTGTGGTAAGGCCCTCAGTAGCATGCCAGTGAGGAGTAATCCAGTTTCTTTTTTCAGACTGCATTAACAAGTAATGAGTGAATGGTTCCTTTTAAACAGGAATGTTCCAAGCTCTGCATCCAGGGTTCCCAGGTCAACCATCCCAATCCCTGAGATTTCACAGCCAAACCCAAGGGCCCTTAGTGATGCCAAAGGAGTAGGTCCTTGTGTTTGGGAAGGAGTCTAGAAATGCTTCTGTACCAGATTATTACAGAAATGGGAACAAAAGGAATAAGGGCTGATAGGCTCAGAATCTGAAGAAACCTAGCTAACCAAGTCATATGTCAACCCAGAGAGAGAAGGGAGCATTTTGATGACCAGGCAGGTAGCAAAATGCACTGAGCAGCTGCAGTAGTTTCATGGTAATGCAATGGAATTATATAGAAGCCCTGTTCAGTCATTATGTAAGCACAGAATCAGTTGGAAGGGGTCCTATTGACCATCAGGTCCAACCCACTGTTAAGGACAAGATCTCCAGCTAGAGTATCCCCAGCAGAGTAGACTCCAGCCTCTTTTTGAAGATATCCTGAGAAGGAGACCCCATCACCTCTCTAGTCAATTGGTTCCGTTGCCAAACTGCTCTCACTGTCAAGAAGTTCCTTTTGTTGAGTCAACACATGAAGCCATGATCATGCTAGGTCCACCCCTTCCATTTCTAACAACAAGTTTATTCTGCATTAGCCAATCAGACTTTTGCAACTTCCATTTCTAGTTGGGGGGGGGAGCCCAGGTCCCCAATCATGCAGACAGCATCCACACTTAAAGGAAGTTCTACTCAAGTTTGTCACTTTCCACATAAGGAGAGTAACAGAACTAGAGATGGAGAGGATGGGGCTTTATACGTTAATTCAGCAGATGTGCATAATGAGTGAGTAGGGTTCTAGTTATTAGGGTAAGGAGCTAATAACTTCCAATGTCTGAATTCCAGAGGGACCTTACATTTGCAGGCCAGGCTTCCCACTTCAGACCTTCTCCTTCAATATGAAGCATATGAAGCAGGGTGAGGCTGGGCAATAGGGACAATGTGCTGGTGATGGAGGCAACAAGTGTAGCCCCAGACTTCCCCAAAGTTTGTTCCTGTCCATGCCATCTTCACAGGGGGTCTCTTATAAGTCTTTCTTATATGCAATTGTAGCCTAATTGCTGCTGCTTCTTTCTCCCTTCCCAAATCTCATGCAAAATAAACAAAGAAACTAGGAGAGGAAATGAGGTTGGATTAAAATAGGAAAATGTTGTTCACAGTTTGTGAGAGAGGAAATAACCCTGAAGATTCTCTAGTAAGAAGGAGGCACAATGGCCCATTGTAGACTCATAGCTCAACCTTAAGACATTAAATATTGATCTTGGGATCACAAGTGGGCCTCCGGCCATGAGGCAATCACCTCAGTATGTCTGTTTTCTCATTGTCCATCTTGACTAATTAGAATCTAAACTTCATAAAGGCTGGAAACAGAGTTCTGGGGAAATGCCTGACAGTTATTTGGCTTCGTATGGTGGGCGGCTGTATTGAAGTGCTGTGTTTTAGCCCATTAAGCCTTCACACTCACGTGTTTCTCATTTCCAAGGCTCTCAATAAGCTCAGCAACCACAATATCCTATTCCCCCGGGGAAATAAATAGGACATTGTAAAACAGTAGGCCTAGAATTAACCCTACCAGAATTAGCAGAAGGTCCTCTGCTTCAACTCACTCTGGGTACGTCAATGGGGAATGATGGAGGGTGGGTGTGGGGGCTTCTGCATGTGTGCATAAACATTCAGTATTGATACAAGGCTCCATGTTATGAAGAAGCCACTTTAAAATGCTCCTCAGGGTGGATGCCATTGTATGGAGTGCTATTTGTGCAGTTGCTAATCACGTGGCTTGGGTCATTTCCAGTGTACTAGCACAACAGCCATATCAAAACGTCTGCAAAGACATGCTGAAAATTGTGATTTATATGATGAGCTATGCAGTAACAGTGATCCCAGAATTCCCATTGGGGAGTGGAGGAGGAGAAATTATACTGAAATCAGTGTAACTACTGTAGATGTATAATAAAATGGATTCGTAAGAGAAGTCAAGAATACCTTCAGACAATGTGAGTGGTTAACGGTTCCACAGAAAAGTAATTAGCTTCATGATAAGAGAAGCTCACTGAGATATAGTATAACACTGAAAATAGTGAGCTGGATTTACAAGGGGGAAATGGTTCTCCAAAATATGGAAGACCATATGATATATTTGTATATTCAGAACAATTAACTCAGCACAGGAGACTAGTGAAAAGAATATGATGAATTTATTGAAAATTTATTTCTATTTATTGCCTTTATATAAACAAAGGATTCCCAGGGTACAAACATCTAGATACCCAGACATCCTTTTGGAAAGAGGTAATAAAATAGTGAATGGCAAAGAGTTACATAATATATGGAACACTGATAATGCTAGCCAACAATCTAACAAAAGAGTCTCTTAAAGAAAGAGAGCACTATGTTTTTGGGATGATTTTTGTTGATGCATTATAATGACAAATTAATAAAAAGTATATTCACAAAAGAAGATATTCATCAATGTGCATTTAGGAGGAAAGGTGGTGTTAGGACTATAACCATTCACAGTTGCTAGGAGCCCAGAAAATTCTCCTGGGCTCCCAAACCAGTAGTTCTTAAGGCTGCTGTTGCTGTAACTTTCCTTTCAATATGAAAGACTTGGAGACTGTTCAAATTTATACTTCATGGTTTGAGTTTTACAACATCAGATAACGCAGACAGATCATTTTACATCCCATCAAGTACAGGTTTTTGTGTTTGATAACTGAGCCAGTTCACATGTTGTACCGCATACCATCAACATTTGAGTTGCAAAGTAATAAAAGAGCAAGCATTAGTTGTGCATGTGACAAACCCTTCTTGATCTAATGAAACTATTTATTTATTTATTTATTTATTTATTTATTGGTTTGGCTCTCAAGTGTTAAGACACTTGATCAAAAGATCTGGACTTATCCAGGTAAAAATGAGAAACCCTCCCATCTCTAAATCATATAAATGAGGAGTTGCATCCTCTCCTTCCTCATCCTTCACTGATAGAAATCATGATCATAAGCCTGGTTAATGCCATCCACTTCTGGAGCCCTTAGGACTCTGTGTGTGTGTGTGTGTGTGTGTGTGTAGCTGCCTGAGGCATCCAGAAACTTTGCCTGTTGAATGAATTATAGAACAGGAAGCAGATGGGCTGTGTATATGAAACAACCACTATCTGGCATGATGTGCTGCGCAATTTGGCTGCAAAGATTAAATTGAGCTATTGAATGTTTAATACACTATGCATAACAAATACAGCCACAGCCACAAAACAGCATAAATTACAGAATTGGTATGCACACTGCCTTGCCTTGGAATCAATACACTGCCACAGCTCATAAGAGTCTGTTGTTTAATACACATAAAGAAGAGAAGAATTCTTCTATTAAAATGAGTTATCTGGGCTATTTACCAAAGGCAGTGATTTAGCAGTGGCAAAGTCTATGTAGTGCTGTTGAATGCAGATGATAATACTTCTTGTCCTTGTCGGCCTATTTCATTGCTCCTATCAGTTGCTGCTGCTGCAAGGTCCCTTGGGTACATTAGCAGTCAGCCCAGGAAGTGTGTTTAAGTAATGGACATAATGTTCACATTTGCTAGACCAGCCTTCTCCCTAATCATGAATTATTCTTCCCCAAGGCTCAATTGGAACATTACTTTAGAAGCAGAAGATTTAATCCTTTTCAGCTGATTGGAGGGAATGATTACAGTATTATTTTCTTGTACAGCCTGTCTCCAGTGAAGGTGCCTTTTTCTGTCCCCATCTTTAATAGGCAGCAATCTTTATTTCCCTGGAGGAAAATGGCAATGAATTCAAAATGGAATAAATCTTCAGGAATGCAAGGTGCGGGGGCCATAGATCACTGCTGGTTAGTTAATTAGTTTAGCCCTCACTTGTTTCATCTCCAAGATAGAACACCTTGTAGGGAGAAAGGAATAGAAAATGGGGTGGGGTCAGAGAAAAAATAAGTGACCGTTTTTAGGGAAAAGTAGGTTGGCTTTTCTTTTCTTTAATACGTTCTGGAAATGTGGTTTTTATTTGATACAATCAATAAAATAACCAGCACGTGGCTCACTTGAACCACTCTGGCTTTTTAAGGATTATTCGATTTACTGAAAAGGATTACATCTCTATCCAGTGGAAACAGTTAAGAGATAGGCGCAGAAGACTGGAGAAGACGTTTATAAACTAGCATGAATGTGATTGGAGTTGACAGATGGAGACGTATCCTCAGTGATGGAGACGGGGATGTGAGGTGGCAGGAGCAGGGGGAGAGGAGAAATAAATATATTCTTCAGGCACACTATAAAAGATACCTCTGAACACCTGAATAGAAGGAAAAAAACAGTCTGCATTTTTAATTATTGAGGTGGTACACATCAGAAAGAAGAAAGGATACAGTGGAAAGCAAAGTCAAAGGCCCTGGGTATTTGTGCTCTGAGTTTAAAATTTCCCCTTGATGTTTAGGCTGCTCTTATTATGGTGAGCCAGTGAGACTGAAAATTTGTAAAAGGGGAAAAAAAACAAAAAAACAAATGGAGGCTGTCAAAGAATTAAGATATTTCCTCTGTGTACCAATGCAATTTCTAGAATTCCCCTGGAATTTTGCTTTCTAGGGTATTTTCTGTTTGAAGTCATAAATATAAAAAAGATATCCTAAAGAGATTAACTCAGTTGCAAAGACCCTGGTGAATGAATGCCCTGCTTCTGATTTAAACTAGACTTCTCCCTCCCTGCCCAACCCTCACACCCACATCACAAGCTGGCAGCCTGAGATTTATTTAAAATCAAAACAGGGTCATGTCGCCTTGGCCCTGATTATAAATATATTACATTTAAGAGGTTAATACAGTGTTTGTGAAGAGCTGGAAATGAAGAATGCCTGAGGCTGGCATTTTTCAGTCTTTCTATAGCATTGAGTAAGAGATTCAAAAAACAAACAACTTTTCAAATGAGTTTCACAGAAAGAGTTGTGTTGGAGGGAAAAGGCCATTTCTTTTGTTGCCAGAGCAAAACATGACAGAAGAGCATGGGGGGTGGGGGACACAAGAGAGCTACGCAGAGCCCTGGGCGCAAGTTTTTCATTTGTTTTGCTCCCACTTTCTGATTTACACCTCAAGCTTAAACACCCCAACATAGGCGTATAACTTCCATGTTCCAGAGTGCCTATAGCATTTGCTTCAAATGACTGCATTATCTTCCAGATGTTGGTGGACTGCAGCTCCCAGCACTCCTCACCACTGGCCATGCTGGCTAGGGTTTGTGGAAGTTGCAATCCAATGCCACCCGTAGGGCCACACATTGCCCATCTCTGATCTATTCCATGCCAGGAAGGAGCGCTAGAGCTAGATGACACATCAGGTTAAGAGGATGACCTAAAATATTCAATGGGAAGGAAATTATTGCCAGAGCTTAGCAAGGCTACTTTCCCAGATGACAGTTCCCAAAATCCCATGGACAGCATGGGCAGTAGCCATAATTGCAAGGGGAATGTGGGAGCTATAGTCCCAAAAAGATTTGTTCCCCCCCCCAAGCTTATCTTCTTCCTCTTACAAGAAAGGGGGAAAACATTGGTGCTGTTAAAAAGAATCTTAAAGGAAGAAAGGCCATAAATATCCCCATGTTGAAGGGTGTGGAAAGACAGGACCAAGATCAGTTATCTTGCCTTTCATAAAACTCAAGTTTATTCAAAATAAGTTTTTAAAAAACACAGCCATGTCCCCACCCAAATTAAGTGGCTGTCTCTAAATCTCTTCCAGTCAAGAGTACAGTACTTAAGGCTGGCCAAGTTATTTTAGCATCAAAGGCAGAAAATCCCACAAGTGCCTCTTCTGGGAGTAAAAATATAGTCATAAGGTCCCTCCTCTGGAAATCAACCAAAACCCCATCCAAAAATGAAACCAGAATTGGCTCACCAATGACTCCTCTTCATCCTGGAGAGAAGTGACTAGTGGGGTGCCACAGGGTTCTGTCCTAGGCCCAGTGCTACTCAACATTTTTATTAATGACTTGGATGGTGGAATAATGGGCATGCTTATCAAATTTGTAGATGAAACCAAATTATGGTGGTCATCTAGTACCCCAGAGGGAGGTGGGAGATATCTCAAGAAACCAGGATAGATGACTAAAGAACTTTCAATGGAGTTAAGTTTTAAATGGAACATGTATAGGAAATGGAAAAAGGGATAAATCACCAAATAAGAATTCGAACAGATAGCGAACATGTATAGGAGTAAAGTCAGAAAAGCTAAAGTGCAGAATGAGCTCAGGCTCGCTAGAGAGGTTAAGAATAATAAAAAGGGGTTTTGGGGTACGTCCGCAGCAAAAGGAAGAAGGAAATGGTAGGGGCACTATGTGAAGAAGATGGCAAAATGCTAACAGGGGACAGAGAAAAGGCTGAATTACTCAACACCTTCTTTGCCTCAGTGTTTTCAGAAAAGGAAAAGGGTGATCAACCTGAGGATAAGGGAACAGAGGAAACAATAGGAGAAATCCAGCACAGAATAAGTAAAGAGGTAGTACATAAATACCTTCTTAATCTAAATGAATTTAAATCTCCAGGACCAGCTGAACTACATCCAAGGGTATTAAAAGAGCTGGCAAATGTAATCTCAGAGCCATTGGCAATAATCTTTGAGAACTCCTGGAGAACAGGAGAAGTCCCAGCAGACTGGGGAAGGGCATACATTGTCCCCATTTTCAAAAACGGGGGAAAAAAAGGATCCCAACAATGATCGTCCAGTTAGTCTGACATCAATACCAGGGAAGATTCCAGAGCAGATCATTAAACAGAGAGTCTGTGAACATTTAGAAGGCAACGCCATAATCACAAAAAGTCAACATGGGTTTCAGAGAAACAAGTCATGCCAGACTAATCTGATCTCTTTTTTTGATAAAATGACCAGCTTGGTATATGAAGGGAACGCTGTGGATATCGCATACCTTGATTTCAGTAAGGCCTTTGACAGGGTTCCCCATGACATTCTTGCAAACAAGCTTGTAAAATGTAGGCTAGACAAGTTAACGGTTCAATGGATTTGTAACTGGTTGACTGGCTGAACCCAAAGTGTGCTCCTCAGTGGCTCCTCTTCATCTTGGAAAGATGTGACCAGTGGGGTGCCACACCAAATTAAGACGAGTAGCTAATACCTTAGAGGACAGGATCAAAATTCAAAATGACCTGGAGAGCTGGGCCAAAGCTAACAAAAATGAAATTCAATACAGAGAAATGTAAGGTACTGCACTTAGGGCGGAAAAACGAAATTCATAGATACAGGATGGGGGAGACCTGGCTGAATGAGACTACATGCGAAAGGGATCTAGGAGTCCTAGTAGATCACAAGTTGAACATGAGTCAACAGTGTTATGTGGCAGCTAAAAAGGCCAATGCAATTTTGGGCTGCATCAATAGAAGTATAGTGTCTAGATCAAAGGAAGTCATAGTGCCACTCTATTCTGCCTTGGTCAGGCCTCACCTAGAATACTTTGTCCAGTTCTGGGCACCACAATTCAAAAAGGATATTGACAAATTGGAGCATGTCCAGAGGAGGGCGACTAAAATGGTGAAAGGTCTGGAAACCATGCCTTATGAGGAAAGACTTAGGGAGCTGGGTATGTTTAGCCTGCAAAAAAAGACGGTTACAGGGCAATATGATAGCCCTGTTTAAGTATTTGAAGGGGTGTCACATTGAGGATGGAGCAAGCTTGTTTTCTGCTGCTCCAGAGACTAGAACACAGAGCAATGGGTGCAAGCTCCAGGAACAGAGATTCCACCTCAACATTAGGAGGACCTTTCTGACAGTAAGAGTTGTTCGGCAGTGGAACGCACTCCCTCAGAGCATGGTGGGGTCTCCTTCCTTGGAGGTCTTTAAACAGAGGCTGGATGGCCATCTGTCAGGGATGCTTTGATCGTGATTTCCTGCATGGCAGGGGGCTGGACTGGATGGCTCTCGTGGTCTCTTCCAACTCTACAATTCTATTCTATGATTCTCTTTCCGGAAACAGGTGAAGACTTTTCTGTTTCTACAGACCTTTGAGAACTGATTGTTTAGATGGGAAGGGCTTTATATAATGTACTGGATTTTCTATTTGTTACTTTGTTTTGCTGTTGTGTGAGTTTTTTTTTTAATAGTTCATGTTTTTAACTGGTTTTAAATTTTTGATGGTTTCGACACTTTTTAACTTTTGTATTTGTAAATTTTAAACTATTTTTTTAAAATCTGTGTAAGCCACCTTGTGTTACAAACTGAGAAAAATACAGGATAACAACAAGAGCAACAACAACAATAACAGCAGCAGTAACAACAAAACTGTCATGATAATGAAACGTCTCAAGAAAGGGCAGAACCTGCTCCTGCAGACATTCCCTCACCTTAGACACCTTAATTCTGCTTGATAAGCCTTTGAAGATGACTAACAGAAATGGCCTGCAAATGAGACCAGAAGAGAAGCAGATGGTATTCAGCTCTGTTCCTCATAGAGGAATATCACACCTTCAGGGGACATCAGGTAAACCCTCTGCCCTAGTTTCCTTCTGAGGAAAGGGTGAAAATTCCATCTGAGTAAATAGGGATAAAATTAAAGCTTGTAATGCACTTTGGGCATGAACGTGTGTGTGTGTGTGTGTGTAGACCAACAGACAGATTGAGGAAAGAAGAAATGATAAGAATAGATTAAAAAATAATACAAATATTAAACTAGATCTCTTATGTTTAACTGTGTTGCAGCACTTAAATAGCAAACTCACTGCTAATAAAAGTGTGCTTGAGTTTTTCAGCTCCAAGTTTATGATTTCCACATATTCTACCATCTCCCAAAGCCATTTCATATTTCTCACAAATATGAACCTCAAAATCCTACATGGGGATTTTGCTATAGTCATTGGGATGTGACTCACTGAAAGGTAAAGGTAGCTAAAAGAAGCAAAAATAACATGTTAAGAATGAGTTATGTGCATCTACCAAGGGGACATGGAAGGAGCCCAGTACATTCTTGCTTTATTCTCTAGTTTAGTCAGTCCTATCTTGCCAGTGTTGGGAACAGTGTTCCTTTAAGACAAGGTAAAATATATTGTATGGCTGTGAAGGGTGTGTAATACCAGATGTCAACCCTGAGTAATCACCACAGTATATGAGTGAGCTAAGACCCAGGGCAGGTGTGGGTTGTAGTAGATCAGAGTAGTTACTGTGTAAGTTTGCTGAGAGTAGTGGGTTGACTATTGTGGGTATTTTGCAATACTTCAGACATTTATATTGGTGATATATCTTGCAACAAGAGATAAAGAGCCTCTAAGGACTTTGGAAGAAGCCAACTGTGTCTGTGCATCATTTCAAGATTGGCCAGTGCCATATTGCCAACTACTGCTAAAGGGTTCTGTGCTTCTGCACTCTGCTGTAATAGCTACTGTTGAGGACAAGCACCTCAGATAGTGCTGTTAGTTGGCTTCTCAGTGGGCCTAGTTTTTGTATTTGTTGGTGCACGCCTTGCAGGACATAAAAGAGACCCAACAGCCAGCTAGTCAAGAAACAAGCAGCAATATAGTTTTTATTAGTGGCTGCTCTATCATGGAAGAAGTTTAGAACTATGTCACACACATAGTTCCATATTTTCCTTATTTTTTTCCATGTAAGCACATAGGAGCAGAAGAACAACTGTACTGAATCAGACCAAAAGGCCTATCTAGTCCACCATCCTGTTTCTCATAATGGTTATCCATGTTCCTATAGGAAGCCCATAGCAGAACGTGAAGGTTTTCCACACAGTACTATTTAAAAACATGTTGCCTCTGATTCTGGAGTTAGCATATGTAAGTCATCATGACTGGTTGATGGTTTTGTCCTCCATGAATTTCTCTAATCCTCTTTAAAAGTCATCTGACTTGATGACCATAACCCACATCCTTCTTTTGCCTTGGACCAAAAAAGTGACTTAATTTATCATGACCAAGTGATTTGATTTTAAAATGGAACTGGACTTCAGGATGTCTACATAAAGTTAGAACTGCAAATCATTAGAAATACTGTATACAAGTTACAGGGAAATGTGGAAGGCCTAAAATTCAGGTTTTCAGTGAAAGCTTAAATGCAATTTCACCAATGGCTGTCTGTCATATAGTAGCATGCAATGCTTTCAGATATCCAGCATGCAGCCATATCCTTATGCATATTTACTTGAAAGAAAGTTCTTCTAAGCAGAAGGACTTCTAGCTGTATAGTCCGGAAGAAAGAGAGAAAAAGTATTGTTCTTTCTTAGAATTCCTCAGGTTCAATTCATATAGCCATTTATTCACTACACAATAACTATGTATTTTTAGTAGGCTTGCTGGATACCTATTGATTTTGAGGAAATTCCTTATTCCAGACAACTTGGAAGGGTATGACAGAAGCCCTTTACAGTTATTACTCCTACAAAGTGGCAATATGATTACATAGCTCTGTCTGGCACCCCAGATGATCAGGATGAGTAATGGGACATTGCTCTAATATTGTAGACTCTCCACCCAAACTAGGAAAAGTTGCTGTTTTGGACTACAAATCCCAACATCCCTCAGCCAGCACTTCCCAAGATCATCTGCAAAAATGACTTAGAACCCTAGAAAATCATGACTAAGGCTCTCTGTTGCAGATATTCACCCTATATATTGGAAAGCCAGAAAGAGACCTTCAACAATGGGAGAAAGCAGGATTGGGCAAAGTGCAGCCCTTCAGACATTGTTGGACTACAAGTCCCAGCATTCCTTACCATTACCTACCTTGGCTAGGGCTCATGGAATTTGTAGTCCAGCAAGGGAGATGCGGTCACTCTGGACTTTTTTCAAATGGGGAGGAAAAAACCCCAATGAGGTCAGGAGAAGAACAGGGCTGTTGCGCTTACAGAGCTCCATTTCAGACGACACAGTCCTCCTCCGTCCTCCTCCTGGGGCTGTAAGCACAACAGCCCCGTTCTTCTCCCACCCTCCTTGGGATTTTTTTCCCCTGTTTGAAAAAGTCCATCCACCTCTACCCCAGAATATGAGAAATCCAAATTGTCTTTATCATGTGAGAACCTAGAAAGAGACATAACAACAGTGGACTGAAACAAGACTGTGCAAAGTGTGCTGCTTCACGTGTTGTTGGACTACAACTGCCATGAGCCCTAGACAGCATAGCTGATGGTGAGGAATTCTGGGAATTGCAGTCCAAGAGCATATGGCACATCATACTTTGCCCACATAGGACTAAAGGCATAGATCTGTTGTTTCGTTATACTTGTATTTGCATTTCAGATAATGAATGACTGTGTTGGGTTCTTTAGACACTAAAGTGTTGTGTGTTCTCATAAAATTCACATCTCCTACATTCTGAGACATTTGTGTTCAGAGTAGATTATGTGTTTTTGAATAAAAAATTTAATGTTTGTATATCACTTTTCATTTTAGTCATATGTTCATGATAAAATGGTTCAAATTGCACTAACATCACAAAAAACATGTTTGGATCAAAGTTTTTCCTGGGGGGGGGGATGAGTCTAGTTCTTGAGTGCGAATTCTCACCAGATTTAAACCCTGTAAGAATAATGTGGCATTTATATAACAAACTGTGAAAGATAATTCATCGTTTTCACAAATCTTGTCAAGATATTTTTCCCCAAGGAGGAACATCTGATAATAATTTTAATCATATTTTTACAGCAATCTAAGAGCGCAGCCATGTATAAATATTGAATTTTCAGTTATCAGCTTGTTCAATATCGGCTCCACAAGCTGTTAAATGTTTGTGCTAGATCTCTCTAAAGATAATGCCAATGTACAAATTAATGGACCAGTTTTCTATTTTGCTGGTGATGGTGACCTGGCATATAGTATTTGAAGAATTCAACATAAGCAGTCCAGTGGGTTTTCCAACCCTAAATGAGAGGAGATGGTTCTTGGGAAAGAAAAGACGTAAAAAGGAAAGGAATCCTGGTTTCCATTTCTGCTGAGTTATTTTACATACAGTGTCAGATGCATACGTGAAATGAGTCATGAAGATGATACAGCACTATATGATCTGAATGGAATCATTAGATGCATGTGTGCCTCTTTCTCAACACTCAGCAGTTATGCTGAGTCAGTATGAGAAATAACACTGGAAAGTTGCCTGAAAGATAACAGATATCTCAGTACAAAAGGACTGTGCAGAAGGGCAGAGATAAAGAAGATTTTTAAAAGTCTGTTTCATGCTTCTTCAATATTTGCAACTGTTGAATGCAGGGGCTGGGGTTTTTGTTTTGTTTTGTTTTGTTTTTTCACCCTTACCTGGACTTTAACTGTATCTTATAATTTAGAGTAACTTTGATTAAGAATCTCAGTAGAGCTACAGAGGAGTGGTAGGGGAAGAGAAAGAGAGAAGCTTGGCATGTATGAAACTGAAATGTTGTTAATAAATTGTGAACAATTTGCCCGTTTTAGGTAAACACACATACAGACAGTCAAAGCAGTTGTGTTATTAATGGTGTGGATGCAATTAACAGGATATTTGTTATTATGTGAATAGGGAAGCCTGATAAGTCTTGGTACCAATGTGTGTGAGTATAGAGGGGAGATTAATTTCTTCTTTCCCTACAGAGTCCCAATAAAAAAAAAAAATCTCTGTATTTCAGTGGTCAGTCCCACCACTAGTAATAGAGACTTCTCTTGAAAAGCAAATAGAAGCTTCAGAACATGTTGCAGGGGTGAAAGGGTGATGTGGCATGGACAGGAAGACTTTAAATTTCCTCCCACCATAGCCCTATGGCTTCTTTATCACTGAAGGAGAAAAGTCAGAAAGTGACCATAAGGCCTAAGTGAGGTAGCGCCATGTTAAAGAAAACTCTTGGCTTAGACATAGAAAATATTGATGTCCCTAATGGTTTCAGGTTAAGTTAAACATGTACAAAACATTTTGAACCAGATTTCAAGACACCCTGACATGTTCTGCTGATATGATAACAGCAAAAACACTAAAATAAGGCACAAAGAACAAATTTGGCATACACCATTTGGGAACAGTGCTTGCTCCTCCTTATTGGTAAGTTTGTTTGTATGTCCATAGCCTTTTGTTACTCAAATGCTGCAACTGAAATTTTTTTGGTAAGAATTCTATGTAACATTGGTTTAATTGCTTATTCAGTTGGAACTCTGTTCTATAAGTCAGAGTCCACCCAGTGCTAGGTCTGCTGTGTTCAATCTACTGTCAGACTCAGTGAACTGTGTTCAATCTGCTGTGTTCAATCTACTATCAGACTCAGTGAACCTTGAAGAGTTTTTAAAATTCCCCTTCAGCATTGTTATTTAATATTAGTACAATTAGTGCCACTAATAAGGCAGATTCCCATTCATGGGAGCTCTTTATATTCAATGTGTGAAGATCTGTAAGGTGGCTGAGTGAGTGCAAATGGTCCATCCTCATTTTTGCCCCATGCATATTCCAGGTGAATGACTGGTATAAAAATTCTCATTAGTCCCTTACAAAGGCCCTTACCTGGTAGATTTGTGTAGGCAATTCCAGATGTTAGAATCATAGAATCATAGGTCTTGTCTATACGAGGGGGGGAAATATGAACACATTCGGAAAGGCAGGCGTTTGCAACAATGTACCCTGTCTAAATGGCCAAAAGAGCCCCCCAAAACTCCACATGACCCCCTAGCCAGCTGGCCACAGTCAGTGATTTACTTGCGATTTTAATTCTGCCGCCACCATTTTTTTAAAAAAAAAATCCAGTTTCCCAGGGTGCACACAAGCAACACTTCATATTTACAAATAAAAGAAATAAAAAAGAGTAAAAATCACAATTTGATTGATTTACCAGGCCCTCACTTAGTCAAAAATCCAACATGGAGGCCGCAACCGCTTTCCCTCTTTGCTAGCTCCACCCCCTGTGCTCATCCAGCCAATCTGATTTCACTTCCTGTTCATATCTGTGTGAATGTGAATGCTCAAATGGTCTCATGTTCCGAAATCATATGGAACTTTGTAGAAAATCTGACTTTGCAGTGGATTAGGCTGGCCCCTTCCGAATGACATGTATTTGTGTGAAAGGCTGTTTGAACAGATCACCAATCTTTCGCATCTTGTTCATATTATTTTGTCCATATAGACAGGACCATAGGGTTGGAAGAGACCACAAGGGCCATTCAGTCCAGCCCCCTGCCATGCAGGAATACACAATCAAAGCACTCCCGACAAATGAACATCCCACTTCTGTTTAAAAACCTCCAAAGAAGGAGACTCCACCACACTATGAGGCAGTGTATTCCACTTCCAAACAGTTCTTACTGTTAGGAAGTTATTCCTAAAGCTTAGGCGGAACCTCTTTTCCTGTAATTTGAGTCCATTGCTCTGTATCCTACTCTCTGGAGCAGAAGAAAACAAACTTCATCCCTCTTCAATATGACATCTTTTCAAATATTTAAAAATGGCTATCATGTCACATCTTAACCTTCTTTTCTACAGGCTAAACGTAACCAGCTCCCTAAGCTGCTCCTCATAGGGCATGGCTTCTAGACCTCCCACCATTTTGGTCACCCTCCTCTGGATATGCTTCGGCTTGTCAATATCCTTCTTGAATTGTGGTGCCCAGAACTGGACACAGTATTCCAGGTGAGGTCTGACCAAAGCAGAATAGAGTGGCACTATTACTTCCCTTCATCTAGACTCTATACTCCCGTTGATGTTGATGGACTACAATTCCCATAATCCCTCACTATTGATTTTGTGGGCTTGAGATGATGGAAGACACAGTCCAACACCATCTGGAGGGAAACAGGTTCTCCACCCTTTTGCTAGACCAACAAATTAGAATGTGATTAGTGATCCCAAGTTTCCTTGGCTATCACCAAGCTGATGTGCTGAAGGTTTCTTGGATCTGAAGTCTGGTCACCCCTGGTCCATACTGACTGGCAGTGGCTGTCTGGTATTTCACACAGCAGTCCTTCCCACTACCATCTAAAGAAGCCAAGGATTGAACGCAAGACCATCGCCTTGCAGAGCATGTGCTCTAATTCAACTCCATCATCGACTGTTGGAGAGGAATGGGCTGTATGAGAGATGAAAAATAAACGACCCATTGAAGAGGGAGAATTAGAGAATTAGAGGTGGCAGAAACTGACAGTGAAGGCTTCAGAAGCTGCACAAATGGCTTTCTGGGATTTTACAAACACGACACTCCAGTGCTTTTTCATCCAGAGGAAATTATAGCCCTGCAGTGCTACCCCAGAAACCTTCTACTCACAATGAGTGAATTACAATGTATATTGAGTATTCTGACCCATGCTCATCTATGAAGAGGTAACTACATTCACAACGTCTCTCAACTAGATTGTTGAAGTGCCCCACGTATCCTAAGGATGACACTCCAACAATCAAACTATATCTGGAGTCATGTGTATTCTTTTCCTAAGGTACACTCACTGAGAAGAAAGGCCAGCCCTATCATTAGGGAAAGTGAGTTGGCCACCCCAGGAAAGAGGTGCTGAGAGAGAAGGAGAAATTGGTGTCAGAGACAAATAAAACTATGTGTGCCATTAGGCCTTCCTGTTTCTCTCAGGTCCAGAAGGCATAAGATTCAACTGCTATTGCAATCAGATTCTATAGGTATAAATGAGGTAGTGAACATTTTGACTTTTGCCTCAGTCAGCACAACATCTTAGGTTGTTTCAGCTCTGAATTTTAAATGTAGTTTTCCCCACGTCACAGAGTTTTCTGGTGATTTTGTTGCTTTGTGGCAGTGAATCCATGTGGAGTTTTGCAGCCATTACTCCTGGTTTTAGGGGTGCATTTTATGGGAGCTCTTTGAGGTGCTGAACCTTTGTGCGCAATGCTAGGTATGGCTCTTCACATAATAAAGACAGGCCAGTACCTCTATTGCTTTGGAATGGTAAATTCATGTTGGGTTTTGCAGGAGCTACTCCAGGCTTTACGGGAGTATTTTATGGGATCTATCCAAGGTGTTGAATCTTGTTGATGGGGTTAAGAACATTGGACAGGTCCTGTACTATCCAACTACAGTAGTGGATTCATTGCTCTGAAGCAACAGAGCTGCCAGTATCTTCTGCCATAATAACTAAATGAACTTGCTGGATTTTATAGTAATCTGTGGGGTACCCATAAAAGAAACACTTTGTGTGGAAGTTCTTGAAATAAATCCAAATGTGCATCCACACTGGCTTTTGCTTGGCTGGTTTTTTGGCATTGAATGCATTGGGTTAGTCTATGCAAGCCACATTAATACAATTTTGATCATTGCTAGTATATGCATCAGGCCAGGGGGATTATAAAGTAATACAGGAGCTGATCTGCATCATCAAGTCCCAAACTGGGGTCCTGTTGAACTACAACTCCTAGAATCTCTGACCACAGTCCGTACTTGTTGCAGCTTTGGGGATGATCACTAGAATCCTATATCTCCTTTTACTAACGTAGGTAAGTAGCAGAGGCACGAACAAACCCTTTTAGTGAATTGTGAAGATGTGTATTGGGAAAGCTGTAAAAGTGTCCAATGTGCATCAGTCCCATTGTCATCAGTCCCACTGAGCAACAGTCACTTTGCTGGCTCTGCTATGTAGTAACAGCAACTGGATACGGATGATAACGAAACTGCCCAATTTAGATTCCTGCACACATACGCCCATTTACAAAGATATAGCTTCCATACAGGATTCCAGCCCTGAAGTTCAACAACATCTGGATATACTGTATAAGTTTGAGAACTACAGGTCTACACTGAGAGATTGTGTGTGTGTGTGCATGCGTGCGCATGTGTGCGCGCGCACACACACACACACAAGCACACATATACACAAATTTGCAATGTGCTGCACAAACTTCTTTGTGTAGTCACATCTTTGAATTTAACATCACCTAATCATCCTTATGGCTTCCCTGTAAACAAGTCTTAAGTACCTATGCCTTAAGTCATATCCAGATCTTGGAAAGTTACTTAATTACAGTTCAAAGTCCCAAAAAGCAATTATTTACTATTATTGTTACTATTGTAATGTGTTTTTAAATTCTTAATTTTAAAAGGTAACAAAAACATTCCTTTTTAAATAAAATCTGAATGCTACAACATGCTAACTCCTAAACTTCAAAACTTAGAATAGAGTTACAATTATACTACAAAATAAGTCAGGTTATATTTCATCAACTTGCATTCACAATGTAATGATACCTTCATTAGTGGGAAGAAGAAATTGATTACAAGTAACTAGTTATATATAATTAGTTGCTTCCAATCTGTAGTCATATATTTAAAATGACTACTACATTTATGCAAAATTCACACAAAAATCAGTGTGTATAGAGCCATTGTACTGTCTATTCTCCTTTACAGGTCTGAAACATGGGTCACCTATCGCCAAAACTTATGACTCCTCGAACACTTTCATAAGCACTGTATACGCGCAATCTTAAATATACACAGGACTGACTATGTGACGAATGTTGCTGTCTTTGAGCAAGCAGGGATCACCAGCATTGAGGTCATGATACTGAGAACGCAGCTGCGCTGGGCAGGGCACATTTCTAGGATGGAGGACCATCACCTCCCAAAAATAGTACTCTATGGTGAACTCACCATGGGTCAGCATAAGAGGGGTGCTCCAAAAAAGCGGTACAAGGACTCCCTGAAACAACATCTCAGGCTTGGCCAAATTGATCACCAACAATGGTCTGCCCTGGCCTCACATCGGGAGGCATGGATATGCACTATCCACAATGCTGCAGCCTTATTTGAGAACTCACACCGAACAAGTCTTGAAGAGAAACGACAACACAGAAAGAATCACAACCCAGAAACATCACCCAAGGAGACCTTCTGCTGTGCTTTCTGCAACTGGACTTGTTTATCTCGGATTGGCCTTTTTAGTCATCAGCGCACTTGCAAAAAGCGCGGGATGAGTCCTTCCTGAATCTTCGTTTGCAAAGAAAAGCCAGAGAGAGAGAGAGAGAGAGAGAGAGAGAGAGAAAGAGAGAGAGAGAGAGAGAGAGATTCATGCAGATATCTATGAGTTGCTATTGAGACAGTGTGCTGGAAATAGAATTATAGAATCATAGAATCATAGAATTGCAGAGTTGGAAGAGACCACGAGGGCCATCCAGTCCAACCCCCCTGCCACGTAGGAAATCTTGATCAAAGCATCCCCGACAGATGGCAATCCAGCCTCTGTTTAAAGACCTCCAAGGAAGGAGACCCCACCACGCTCCGAGGGAGTGTGTTCCACTGCCGAACAGCTCTTATTGTCAAAAAGTTCCTCCACATGTTGAGGTGGAATCTCTGTTCCTGGAGCTTGCACCCATTGCTCCGTGTTCCAGTCTCTGGTGCAGCAGAAAACAAGCCTGCTCCATCCTCAGCTATCATATCGCCTCTTAACCATATTTTTTCCAGGCTAAACATACCCAGCTCCCTAAGTCTCTCCTCATAAGGCATGGTTTCCAGACCTTTCACCATTTTAGTTGCCCTTCTCTGGACACACTCCAATTTGTCAATATCCTTTCTGAATTGTGGTGCCCAGAACTGGACACAGTATTCTAAGTGAGGTCTGACCAAGGCAGAATAGAGTGGCACTATTACTTCCCTTGATCTGGACACTATGCTTCTATTGATATAGCCCAAAATCGCATTGGCCTTTTTAGCTGCCGCATCACACTGTTGGCTCATGTTCAACTTGTGGTCTACTAGGACTCCTAGATCCCTTTCGCACGTAGTCTCATTCAGCCAGGTCTCTCCCATCCTATATTTATGCATTTCATTTTTCCGCCCTAAATGCAGTACTTTACATTTCTCCGTATTGAATTTCATTTTGTTAGCTTTGGCCCAGCTCTCCAGTCTATCCAGGTCATTCTGAATTTTGATCCTGTCCTCTAGGGTATTAGCTACTCCTCCCAATTTAGTGTCATCTGCAAATTTGAAAAGTATGCCCCTAATTCCGTCATCCAAGTCATTGATAAAGATGTTGAATAGCACTGGGCCCAGGACAGAAACCTGTGGCACCCCACTGGTCACATCTTTCCAAGACGAAGAGGAGCCACTGCTGAGCACCCTTTGGGTTCGGCTGGTCAACAAATTACAAATCCATTGAACAGTTAACTTGTCTAGCCCACATTTTACAAGCTTGTTTGCAAGAATGTCATGGGCAACCTTGTCAAAGGCCTTACTGAAATCAAGGTATGCGATGTCCACAGCATTCCCTTCATCTACCAAGCTGGTAACTTTATCAAAAAAAGAGATCAGATTAGTCTGGCATGATTTGTTTCTCTGAAACCCATGTTGACTTTTTGTGATTATGGCATTGCCTTCTAAATGTTCACAGACTCTCTGTTTAATGATCTGCTCTATAATCTTCCCTGGTATTGATGTCAGACTAACTGGACGATAATTGTTGCGATCCTCTTTTTTCCCCTTTTTGAAGATGGGAACAACGTTTGCCCTCCTCCAGTCTGCTGGGACTTCTCCTGTTCTCCAGGAGTTCTCAAATATTATTGCCAATGGCTCTGAGATTATATTTGCCAGCTCTTTTAATACTCTTGGATGTAGTTCATCTGGTCCTGGAGATTTAAATTCATTTAGATTAAGAAGGTATTCCTGTACTACCTCTTTACTTATTTTGAGCTGGATTTCCCCTATTGTGTCCTCTGTTCCATTATCCTCAGGTTGGTCCTCCTTTTCCTTTTCTGAAAACACTGAGGCAAAGAAGGTGTTGAGTAATTCTGCCTTTTCTCTCTCCCCTGTTAGCATTTTGCCATCTTCTCCACGTAGTGGCCCTATCATTTCCTTCTTCCTCCTTTTGCTGCGGACATACCCAAAAAAACCCTTTTTATTGTTCTTAACCTCCCTAGCAAGCCTGAGCTCATTCTGCGCTTTAGCTTTTCTGACTTTACTCCTACACGTGTTCGCTATCTGTTTGAATTCTTCTTTGGAGATTTCCCCCCTTTTCCATTTCCTATACATGTTTTGTTTAAAACTTAGCTCCATTGAAAGTTCTTTAATCATCCATCCGGGTTTCTTGAGATACCTCCCATTTTTCTTCCTCAATGGTACTGTTTGAAATTGTACCTTCAGTATCTCCCTTTTGAGAAAGTCCCATCCGTCTTTAGGTCTTTTCTTTTTTAGTATTCCTGACCATGGGATCACCCCCAGTATTTCCCTGAGTTTATTGAAATCAGCTCTCCTAAAGTCAAGAATGCGTGTCTGACTATGCCTGGCTTCTCCTTTCCATTCTATAACAAACTCCAGGAGAACATGATCACTCTCACCTAAGCATCCTACCACTTGCACCCCATTAACCAGGTCATCTCTGTTGGTTAGGATCAGATCTAAAATAGCTGACCCCCTTGTTGCCTCTTCCACCTTTTGGACCATGAAATTGTCTTCCAGGCATGTAAGGAATTTGCTAGACCTTGTAGTTTTGGCTGAGTTAGATTGCCAGCAAATATCAGGATAGTTGAAGTCACCCATCACTACTACATCTCTCCTTTCTGCATGTGTGTTCATCTGTTCTAGAAAGGCAACATCCAATTACTCCATCTGATTTGGGGGTCTGTAGTAGAGTCCCACAATAACATCCCTGTTGTTTCCCTCCCCTTTAATTTTTATCCAGATGCTCTCCACCTGGCTTCCAGTATTGATGTCGTGGATCACTTCACTGGTGTAAATATCCCTGACATATAATGCTATTCCTCCTCCTTTCCTGTTTGGCCTGTTTCTCCTATAAAGGTTATACCCCTCTATTCCTACATTCCAATCATGAGACTCTTCCCACCAGGTTTCAGTAATGCCTATAATATCATACTTGCTTTGTAGTGCTAGGAGTTCAAGTTCATCTTGCTTATTTCCCATGCTCTGTGCATTAGTGTAGAGACATCTGAGACCATGTGTTCCCTTTACTTGCTTCCTGTGCAAGTTTTTTTTGCCTCCCACTGTTGGGTCCTTGCGCTGTTTGCCTTGTTCCCTCTATGACAGTTTGACTATTTTCTCCAGCCCTTTTGCCTTCCAGAATACTGTCTCCCTCCCCCATTTGACTCAGTTTAAAGCCCTCCTGATCAAATTCTTGAGACTGTTGGCAAAAATGTTTCTTCCAACTGTTGTAAGATGCACCCCATCTCTTGCCAGAAGTCCCCCCGCATGGAAGCGCAGTCCATGATCCAAGAATCCAATTTGTTCTCGGCGACACCTGGACAAATACTTTGTCCTGTTAACATTATTAAGGAGTCTCAGGGCAACAAGAATGAACATGCAGAACACATTAACAGTTAAATTAAGTGAAAAAATAGCACATTATAGTATTGCCGAAACAAGCCACTGAAAAAAAATAAAATTATGTCAGCATTGCATGTTTACAGTCCAGTACTTTACAGCATAGTGAATGTAAATTATGACCATCTTAAATCTATGGGGCATTTTCCCCAAATGGACAAGTATAAGATGCCACTTGTGTATGCTGATCCTACTGTATTTACTCTGAGGAAGGTCCCATGCACTTGAATGGGAATTATTCCAACATATATTTGAATTATAGCCAAGCAATCTGACTCTATCCATCTTTATTTACAAGTGTTCCACATAACAAAACTAGGAACAACTTCCCCTTCTCCTCCTTCCCTTCCCTCACCACCTCCCCCTCCTCTTCTTCCAGTTCTGGGCACCACAATTCAAAAAGGATATTGACAAATTGGAGCATGTCCAGAGAAGGGCAACTAAAATGGTGAAAGGTCTGGAAACCATGCCTTATGAGGAGAGACTTAGGGAACTGGGTATGTTTAGCCTGCAAAAAAGATGGTTAAGAGGCGATATGATAGCCCTGTTTAAGTATTTGAAGGGATGTCACGTTGAGGATGGAGCAGGCTTGTTTTCTGCTGCTCCAGAGACTGGAACACAGAGCAATGGATGCAAGCTCCAGGAGCAGAGAATCCACTTCAACATTAGAAGGAACTTTTTGACAGTAAGAGCTGTTCGGCAGTGGAACACACTCCCTTGGAACATGGTGGGGTCTCCTTCTTTTGAGGTCTTTAAACAGAGGCTGGATTGCCATCTGTCGGGGATGCTTTGATCGTGATTTCCTGCGTGGCAGGGGTTTGTACTGGATGGCTTTCATGGTCTCTTCCAACTCTACAATTCTGTGATACTATGATTCTATGATTCCTCTTCATCTTCTCATCATCAACAACAACATAATCACCATCATCATTATTATATTTACTTATATTCCATCTTTCTCCCAAAATTGGGACTCAAGGTGACTTACAGTTTTAAAAAGATCAATACAGGTAAAAGACATCTAAAAAATGAACATTAAAATGGAATTAAACTATTCACAATATTAAAACAATTTAAACCTACACTTGAAAAGATAAAATGTAATTAAAAAGATATGGACCAATTAAAAGCAACTCTTTTTAAAAGAATATGGCACCCTCAGTCCATACTGATGGAATAAAAAGGTCTTTGTTGATAGAGGACAGCAAAGAACGGGCCATTCTGATATCCCCAGGAAGGAAGTTCCAGAGCCTCTAGGGACATCTACCAAGAAGGCCCTATCCCACATCCCCACAAATCATGGTTGTGGCAGTGTGAGACTGAAAGAAGAGCATCTCCTGGGGATCTCAGGGCCTGGGCAAACTCATACAGGGAGATAAGTTCTGGACTTGAGCTGCATATTTTAAAGCCTTTTAGTTCATCATGTTGAAAGTTACAGGCTTCCATGCTCTCTCCATCCCCAAAATGCCAAGAACATGCACCTCTTAGGAACCATGCCTTTAACACATGTATTACCTATGCAAGATATAGTATTCACTGCTATGATTAGTTACAGCTTCACCACTGCTTTGGCTGTCAGTAGCAGAGGACTGAATCTGGATCCAAGATTATGTCTGTTCCTTGGGATAGATGCCTGGCATCTATGCAACTGAATCTGTTATTTCACATTACAAATACTGGCACCAGCAACCGGTACCGGCCACACGGAATGAGAGAAAATGCTTGGGGAGAATGGTGTGAGCGCCTATACCTAGGACCTATAGGATAAAATACCCACCCACCCCTGCAAAAGTCCATAACACCATAAAATGTTTCCTGCAAGATATTGTACAAATGGAAAAATTGGCTGGCAAATCTAATCACAACAAAGTCTGTACAATAATTGTCAAACTCCTTCTTGACATGTGTTAAAGTTTAAACTCCTTTGAATGATGTTTATTTCTTTAAGAATATATTTATATCTCTTCCTGTATCGTAGGATGTCAGGGTGGTATGCAAGTAAAATTAATTTAAACTCTTTAATGCAATTAAGAATTTAAACCAATAATAAAATACCTGCTGTGATGGACAGCTATGTGGACCAATAGAATGGTATGATTCAGGAGCCAATCCTCTGAGAGGAGGCAGAAAGGGGAGGGGCTTCTGGAGGTTTAAGTAGATGTGAAAATTGAAGTAGAAGTTAGAAGTTGAAGTGAGAGGCTTGAGCGAGGACAGCTGAAGTGAGAGGCTTGAAGAATGACAGAGGCTTGAAGTGAAGTAATGTGCAGGGAGAATGAATAATTAAACTAGTTATGTTATGTTATTCAACAGTAAATCTTTCTTTATGTTTGTTCAATACATTCAGTCTGTTCATGAGTGATTTTCCATTCATTTAGTCCACAACCCGTATAAACATCCACACCTAAGTACAAATACAATCTATCTGATTGGGACCTGTAAGTTATTTATTCTGTGACAGCAGTGGGAGGTGAAATCCTGTGTCACAGGTTTGGTGGCTGAGAAAGTGATGAGGTGGCCAGGCCGATGTGACATGGTTTCGGCTTGTGGCTCACTGGGCATCACAAATTTGGTGGTAGTGGTGGAATAAGAAAGACCCCTGTGTCACACCTGCAATTACCATCTGCTAAATTTGCTAATCCCTCTCTCTCATGTTGGTTCTTCACCTTTGTCATCCTGGTATGAGCTGGGAATAACAACTCCTGAAAGGTTCAGAGGTGGAGGTATTCTAATTTGGATACCCTGTGGGTGGGTCAGTCCAAAACATATTTAGATGTGCATTGCTGCTTTGAAATTCAGTCCTTGTGACAGCTGACACAGAACACTGAGTTGCTGCTTTATCAAACTTTCTAAACAGAACTTTGCTGGGAAATGTTAAGTGAGCTGCTTCTGAGTGAAGTTAAGCAAAGCAAAGCAAAATTATACTGTTTTGTGTCAAGTACTTAGCAGAAATCCCTTAATAATATGTATGAGTGCTGAAACCATTAATAAATGTATAATTCTTGAGGATAGGCTTGATTAAGTCATATGTGAATCCTCCTAATTAAAAAAAATGACATTAGGCAAATGAGTGGAATCTCTAAGAAGAAAATTCAATGATGACGATTTGCCCCTTTTGGGTGATTTTTAAAGCCTTGATTTTAACAAAAGAAAGCCAAGCTTCTGGTTAATATAAGTACCAATAAGGAGCTATAGTGCTTATACAAAGCCCACAAATTCTGTGACAACCCACTATTCACTTGCTGATTTGCAATCTCATTGCATATCAGGTGACTGCTTGAGTAATCCAGACAGTTAAGGTTTGAGGGGCAGCTGGTGAGCTTATGTAAGTAAACAGACAAGTGGAAACAGAGCCAACATAAATCAACATGGAAGGAGACTGAAAGCAAGGTCTTAAATGAGTGTTTGAACTTTTTTTCTAGTTTACTTTCCCTGGGCTTGTTAAGATAACATGGCTTAATTTGAGGGTCAGATGATCCAAACTGTTTACTTTATAGTTCTCAGAGACTGCAAGAACTGATACTCCCTATCTAGCAAGATAGGGCTGTCAGATGAGGATGATACCACCACCACCTTCCTATCCATTTTCATTAAGAGCAGTTTTGGACACAAGATGATACATTCAGGGAGAACAGGAGTGCAGTGCATCACACCTCCTGTCTTCATGCTTCTCCCTTTCATCCCAAACAGAACATTTCCATCTCCTCTGTGAAGGGAGATCAGCAAACACCAGCTCCAGGGACTGCAAGTGCATCTTCCACAGAGCTAAATGAAAAAGTATAAATTTTAGATCTTCTAATATGAAGAAGTCATGAACAGGAAGTATGAGACACTGGAACTTCCTGCTTTGTCCCCATTATTGTCACATCAGAAGAAGTGACATGAATGTATTTGAAGGCACTATGCAAATAATGCACAAAATGCTGGTCATGATTTAAATTCTCTGAACTCAGATATGAAAATAGGAATCAAGCTTGCCTCCCATTCCAAGGAATGGGCAATCTGGAAGCATGAAACTCATAAAAGTGGACCCACTGGTGTCAGAGGAGATTAGCAGATGTGGCAAATATGTCATGAAAACAATGACAGGATACCATGAAAGGGCTTCCCTATCGCACAACATCGTTCTCCTCACGTTCTCCAAGCATTCCGCTGCTATGAACAAGGCATTCTTTTTTATTAATGGGCCAAGCCATCCATTGACCTCCCATGGCATTTTTTTCATAGTATTGCCTGTGTGTGAAACCACATCCCATTCTGCTCTCATGATTACAGCATCAATGGGCGGTCCCCACCAGAACATTTCTGAGTGAGAATGCGAAAACTAGGTATGGGATACTCTTCTTATGAACCTTCCCATTTTGCTGGCAAGTTTTTAAGTGTGCTTCAGTGCTTGTGCGTGTGTGTGTGTGTTTCGTTAATTTAGGTGTTTTTAGATTTTTAAGTGTACTGACGTCTACTCGTGAGAACCGCTGAGATCACACACCGTGGCGAATGCCAAAGTAATTGCAATTATTCAGGGGTGTGTTGCAATAATTCAGGGGCAGTTCTTTCTCACGATTAGAGCAACGTGTGATAAAAAATGTTATTATGCCAGGTTACTTATGCTTTAAAATATAGTGGGACAAAAATGTTTTTAGGCGGTTGTCTGATAATCCCCAGAAAGTGGCACAGCTAGAGATATTACAACTCAGAAAAAGCAGGGGGTGCTGGAAAAGAATCAGAAAAACATAGGGTGTTGTGGGGTTTTAGCTTTTGTTTTGGGCCTTCTAGAAATTGGATGTGTGTGGGGTGGGACAGAATGAAAAGCCTCACATTAGATGTTTTCTGTTTTGACATGATGAGCAAAATACATTTTTTAAAGACTTGGTTTAAAGGAGACTGTAGCATTCCAGCTAATTACAGCCCTACAAAAGTCTTACACCCAACATTTAAAAAGAATAGTAATGATAATGATGACAAGGAGGAGGTGGAGGAGGAAAAAATTGTGGTACCAGTAGTGATGGATACTCTGGGAACAATTCCAAATGGACTAACAAAACATCTGAATGAAATCAACAAAGATTGGATCACAATAGCACAATTATGAAAAGCTACACTGCTTGGCATGTTCCACTTTATCTGTTCATAATGATTAGCTTCTTGGATAGAATCTGAATCACTGATGATCAAAAACTTCAATCGGTAACACCTGGTAGACTGTGAAGCCAATGATAATACAATATGTCATCTCTTTGAGAATTATTCTGGGTCAAAAGGCACAGTAAAAAAGAAATGGATATACATATATGTTTTCAGTCAATCTGTGTAAAGTATTAACAAGTTATATGCTGAAAACACAAAGTTTACAACAATGTGACAAGATAGACAAGCCCATTTCCTGATGAAAAGAAACTGTCAAGTTTAACTACTGTGGTAGTTAAAAATCAACATTTCAGATCCCTGGGGCCCTCCCTGGGTTTGTTTTGTATTGCCTGACTTCTCTGCAATGTCTACCCCACCTAGGCTGAACTGATCTTTGAAATTCTTCTAGAGTTTGTACAACCTTCAATGAGGGTAGCGAAATGCGTGCAAACAGTGTGATATGGGGTAAAAGGCTCACTGATAATCTGAAGGTGGTTTATTCCTCAGACACAATATGCAGAAATCATAGAAGAATTGGCTTCTCTTCCCCACCCCCTGCCTGCCACAGAAACTAACTCTGAAATCACTTTGTTTTATGCTTGAACGTCAAGATCATACATTCATTGTTCATGCTGCAAAGGCCATCTGGAACAAGTAATATATAAACATACAGCAGAATGTGAGCATATAGAGGCTTCTGGCATTCCTGCAATTGTGATGTGGATTCTAGCTTCCCAACAGATAATTTCAAAAGGCACACACTGACTATTTCCTGTAAGGGTGAAAGATAATTACCTCAGTTCTATGACTCAGAGAAACCAAACTTTCCAGTTCAAAGAGTGGCATGACTGAGATATTATTTACCGCACAGATACACAAGCTGATTAGTTAGGGTGGGAATGTTAGCTATCATCACAGTGACATAAGATAAGGCCACTGAGTGGCCTTGCATTTGTTTATTTGAGCCAATGTCATATCTAGGCTTAGAAGGCTATCTTTTGTTGAACAGCCAAGTTGTTTTGTTTAGTCGGCTTTCCTCTTTAGTTGTGGGATCACAACTATGCATGAGTGAACCTGCAAAGCATAAAATGTCCAAGGAGGAGGAGGAAATGCACTCCTCAAGTTGCTTAACTTGAAACAGTCTCACTGAAGTGGTTTGAGGATTGTTGCACATTACCCAACTTGAAATTAAAACTCTAGATGACTAGTCAAGGGAAAACCACACAGTCTTGTGGCCAGATGTTGTTTTTCAGCACAAAGAGAATCAATGGGTGGAAAGGCTAAGGCTGAAATACAGCAGGCCTTCTCTATGTATTTACATTGCTGCTCTCGGCTAATATGAAGCCAAGGAAGAACATCAGTTTGTAAGTACATCTTTATATAAACAGCCACAGGAATGTCAGAATTAACATATTGCTGCTGGTTGTAAAGTCCACAAACAAAGGAAAAGGGAGCCTGAGAAGCTTGAAGGATAACATAATAGAGGCAAGGGAATAGCTCATATTGTACCCTAATATCTAATCTCAATCTCTGGCTGAGAGAGAGGGAAAAGGAGAAACACTAGCTATTAATTGCCTTGAAGTTTATAGATATAATGTAACCAAGCTTCTTATCTCATGGCTAAGATAATAAAAAGCCCACAAGGTGGGAGAAGGAACCAAAACAGATAATTACAGTACATTTCATTTACATCCTGAAGACATTCAATTAGTATGAAATGCTGATATAAGAGAATTCTGACAGCAATACTGTCTGAAGCTTTTTTCATTCCTAGGGGAGGGGGTGTCATAGGAAGATGTGTTCAGCCACACAAAGTCTCATTTTGCTTTAGGCTAACAATTCTGAGCATTATTTTGATTTAGAGCAAGAATGAGGAATCAGTGGCCCTCTTGAACCTTGTCAAACTACAGCTCCCATCATTCCTGACTACTTGTGACACTGACTGTGGCTGATGGGAACCAGAACCCAACAGCATCTGGAGGACCAGATTCCCTATCTGCAACCTCAAGAGCTTCCCAAGGCATCTTAACATGCTGAAGCCCACATTTTCCGCCTGCTCGGTGCCCCACATATTGTACTAGTGGCTGCCTCCGCTGCCATCTGAGTCGCTCTCTCTGAAGCCAGGAAGGAGGCCCACAGCACATGATCAAGGGCCCCTGCATGTGACTATCCTTGATCACATGCTACAGGCCTCCTTCCTGGCTTCAGAAAGAGTGATGCAGATGGCAGTAGTAGCTACAGATATGGGCTAGCATGCAGATGTGGACTCCTGCATCCCCATGGGGCCCAATCCATTTTTTTCAAAGGTTTTCCTGGGTGTTAAAATAAAACATTTTAATGGGCTTTACCCCATCTCCCCTCTTCTTTGCCCTGGCATTGTCAGGACTGCCTGAGGCAAAATGGGGCAAAAGCTGCAGATGAATAATGTCTTTCTAGCACCCTAATGAGTGCTATAGCAGGTTAAGAGAAGCACATGGATTAATAGTAGAAATTTATGGATTAGTAGTAAAATATAATGATTGCTGCTAACTTAAGAAAACTGTTTTGTACTGAGGTAGCAAAACATTTAAACCTCTTTTAGAAAAACACACAGAGCACATGCCATTGACAAAGCAAATGGCACCACTATGATAAGATAAGGACTTCCTTAGGCATACCTGCAGTTTCTTATATGGTGAAAGGTTTTGAAACATGCTTGGACAGACCACCAAGGAAGCCTGGAATGTTGACAATAGCTTCAGCTTTTTACTCACTGTGCAAGAAGGAGAACTGAATTTCCAACATGTGCCTTGCAAGTGGAAGCTAAGGATCCAGTAGTATGCATTCTTCATAGGAGTAAGTTCCAGTAAACTAAATAGAACTTATTTTTTAGTAGACATACATAAGGTTGAACTGTAAGTTTTCTATCAAAACTATCACAGCAACCATTTTTGTAATGGCCTACTTAATTTATCAAGCCATATTTGTTTTGCAAAGAGAATGTAGGCTGGGTACAATTATGTGCATGGAATTATAGGGTTCTCCCCTTATCATTCCTCACTTGAAACTCTTGCTAATTTATGCCTATGTGTTATTGTCTCCAGCTCTTTGTAGGACTATTACATAAATCTTTTAAATGAGTGTTATCATCTCTTGCACACAAACCATGATTTATCCTAAGGGCTTCAAAAGGTCATCAGTTATCTCTGTTTCACTCTAGCCAGGTGTAGTAATTACTGAAAACAGAGGTATTTTATCAAAAACTACAATAGGATTTTGTTTTCTGTTTTGTGCTTCACAGTTTAATTCACCTGATAATTTTGTAAGTGTTCTGCTTAGGGCAAAGAGGCTGCAAATTTTGAGATCCATAAAAAGCTTCTGTTCAGCTTCCTCGCAGTTTATTATGATATTAGCAACCTCCTACAGCCTTTATTTCACCATTTCCCTTTTATAATATTTTAATACAGAACTTTTCAGGCTAAGTGATGTGGGGGGATGGCTTTTTCCCCCTAGTTGACCAAGTATTGGTACCATAGTTGTGTCCATTGGTTACAACTGTTTCTTTCTTGGGAAATTTTCAGAGGGGAACAAAAAAAGCATTCCCCTCTCACAGTCTCCTCTCCTGCCCCTCTCTCATCCCAGTAACAAGAGAAAATTTTAAAATAAAACCACTTACCTCATTAGTGCATCCTTCCCTCAGCAGGGCAGCCCAGGAGTGAAAGGAGTCCCTTTCACTTCCTGGTTTCAAATCACACTACTCTCGCAAGAATAAGAGCTTGCAGGAAATTCAAAAATAAAAAGCAAAAGAAACATGAAAAAGTGAGCAAGCACAAAAACACTTTTAAAAATTAACAAGTAACCTGGGAAGGGTACAAAAAAGTGTGTCACTTACCTAGATGTCCCAATCTCACCCAGAAGTGTTCTGGCATGGACCTCCCATTGAAGCTGGCATTTCACCAGCATATCAGGGCACCTTTTCAGAAGCACATCATTCCATTACAGAAAGAGAATAGGGAATCTATTCATGGCTTAGCACATGAATAAAAAGCAGCGCCGGTGGAACAGAAGCTGCATGGGAACATGACAACACAGGGATGTCGTCGTCTGAAAGGGAAGCCCTTTAGTGATCTCCTGGCATTGGTATTACACCATATTTGGCCTGTCTGATCATCTCTTTGCTGTGGGGGATCAACTGATGGCTCATGGACCAGTGCCAATCCACAGACCACCCCTTTGAGTAGCACTGTTTTAATACACCTTTACTTTGCCAAACCACCCATATTAGTATCATTTTTGGACAAATATATTCTGTGCATTTGGACAAGTATTGCAAACACATCTCAAGAAAAAAAAAGGCAGCACTCTTTGGCAAATATCTCAGGGATCTGCTTGGAGCTGAGACACTTGATGGCTTCACATCTGTTTATGTTCATAGTTTGAATTTCCTCTTTATATCAAAAGAATAAACCTTCTGTAAAAATATTTGGAGTGTTCTTCCTGCAAAGTCTGGAAACCCACCTCCAGAGAAACTGAAACAATATACAGCCTGAGGGGGGGAAACAAATACAGAACGTCAGGAAAGAATCAGGAAAGGATCTTCACACAAAGAAAGAAAGAAAGAAAGAAAGAAAGAAAGAAAGAAAGAAAGAAAGACATAAAGAAAGAAAGAAAACAGTACTGGTTGAACTCCTTTTATCAGTCCCCTAACAAATAATACCTCCTGTGCTTTAAATATTTAATGTGAAACCATGGATTTATATAGCTTACAAAATGCCAGTGGCTCATTGTCTCTACAGTTTGCATGACAGGAATATTCATATTCAGTTCCACCAACTAAGACGGCAGGAATTCCTCCAGGTGCTAATAGTAGATAGCTTGGCTTGCTGCTTCAGTAATCTACTAATTATAGAATCCCTCAGGTAGAACAGTGTCATTAATCTGATTAAATTATTTATATTGAAGGAAAATGAAATCCTATTAGGCCCTCAGTATTTTGGATGGCATACAACAGTAAGAATGACATCTTGGAGTAGTTGAGGAGCATAAATGACTGCTGTAAGACCGGCCAAAGAAATGAGAAGCAAGGTAGACCCACTCAGGCCCAGCATACCTGAAACATTCTGTAAGAGAGTTACAGCACCAGAAATAGTAGATGCTGACTTGACTTTGAGCAGCAGAAAACATGGAGGCCTGTGTCAGTTCTGCAATATAATGATTCCACTTTAACTGCCATGGCAACATCCTATGGAATTCTGAAGTTTGTAGTTTGGTGAGGCACTAGGGCTCCCTAGCTGAGAATTCTAAATACTTCATGAAACCGCAAATCCCAGGAGTCCATAGAATGTTACTATGGCAGATAAAGTGGAATCTTAGTGCTATAATTGTATACCAACATGGCTGTTACTTCTCTAGAGCTTATTCCCACACTTGTAACATCTTAATTAGTACTGAATTCAGTGTATTCCAGGCAAGTTACATGGGATGTAACAGTGTCATGTGATCAGTGTGGTTATTTCTGACAGGACTAGTTTAAAAGGTTTTACTGCTTGAGGTGAAGAACAAGATGGCACCCCTTCCTCCTTCCACTTACAGAAGCTGACTGGAATGACAATTGCTTTTTTTATTCAACAGCGGTGATGGGACATAATCTTCCAGCACAGCCAAAGATAATGGGATGGTTCTCAGGATGACGATGAGTAGGCCATATGGCACATGTGGGTTTGTCTTCTAAGAGAAGGGAATAGTTGGGAGGAGTGGAAGAAGAAGCCAAACAGTTTCTGGCTGCCATCATCTGAAGCAGCTGCCTCACTGTGCCTAATAAGTGATCAACTGGCCTCAAATAATCAATGAATTCAATCATGACTAGTGTAACTAGGATGAAGCCATGCTGACAACTGCACCACTTAGGTAAAGTTTATATAAACTCTGGGGATTTCTGAAGAAAAAGGAACAGACATAGTCAGGGGAGTGTGCATGACCAAGACACATGGTCATTAGTCCAGAAAACTAGGGCAGCCTCCAGATGTGTTGCACAATGGCCATGGTTGCTGTGGATGATAGGAGTTGTCATCCAAGATATCCAGAAGCTATCCAATTGGGGGAGACTGAGGTAGGTTACCATTGACACTCATTTTTAATTGTCGTGTCGTGCAGAGTCATTCGGATTTTTCTTGCCTCATCTGCTTTTTGTATCACTTAGCTTGATTAAGAGTTCTGGGGAACCCAGAAGCTTGTACGCCACAATTCAGGAAGGGATATTGAGAAGCTGGAACATGTCCAGAGGAGGGCGACCAAGATGGTGGGAGGTCTGGAGGCCATGCCCTATGAGGAGCACCGTAGGGAGCTAGGTATGTTTAATCTGAAGAAGAGAAGGTTAAGAGGGGACATGATAGCCATGTTTAAATATTTGAAGGGATGTCATATTGAGGATGGAGCAAGCTTGTTTTCTGCATCTTCAGAGACTAGGACATGGAGCAATAAGTTCAAACTACAGGAAAAGAGATTCCTAATAATAATAATAATAATAATAATAATAATAAATTATTTATACCCCGCCCCTCTGTCAAAACAATCAGAACAAACACATAAACATTAGGAAGAACTTCCTGACAGAGCAGTTTGGAAGTGGAATACAGTTGTCCTTCCACATTCACGGCTTTGACTTCCGTGCTTTTGATTATTCGTGGATCAAGGAAGGAGATTTTCACACGGGCTTATATCCCGTGGCAGGAACAGAACAGGGTCGGGAAAGGTTTTCCCTTTTGGACGACGTTGACCCCGTTCTGTCCTGCATCCATCCTGCTCCTGTGACTGTTCCAGAACAATGTAATCATGATTTTTCATCATGAATAGACCTCCCGTTCTGTTGCTATAACGCAATCACAGGTGTGCGAACAGGAGCCCCGTTCCTGTTCCGAAATGACAGCCATGGAGGGGAGGTCTGTTCCGAGCACTTCCTGGTACGATCTGGACATCCAGGTAAGTGGCACCCTTTATTTTACCCTCCCTGTTTTGATTATGTGATTTAAAGAGTGTTTTTGTGCTTGGTAAACTGATTTTATGTTTGGGGGAGTTTTATTTTATAAATTTACCGTCCGGTGTTATCACATGATAACGTGATAACGTTTCAGGCGGCCGGTTGTAAAAGCAGCCTTACGACGGCTGCATTTACGGCCAGCCAGCAAGGGGAGGGGGAGCCCGTTCCTGCTGCGGAATTAAGGTGAGTGTATGAAAGATTTATGTTATTCCGTGGCAGGAACAGGAGAGGAGGTAGCAGGGCAGTAACGGGGCATTTTGGCCCTGTGTGAAAATCTCCGAAGTCTCCCCACCACCACCAAATGTGCAGCTCTCATTGGCCTGGTCTTCGTTCCCTGGGAGAGGAGGGAAGCAAGGGAGGGAAGGAGGGAGGAAGGGGGAGACAAAGTTCACTCAGGCTGTTGCTCTACTGCCGAAGGTGTGACGATGCAAGTCGCTTGCCCACCCCTGGTTTCCCCCACCCCATGCCACCGGCTCCACCCCCCTCAGAAAAGCCATGTTTTAAACCCATTTGGCTGGCCACCGCAGGGAGAGAAGGAGGGAAAGAGGTCTCTGCAGCTGAAGGGGAAAAAAATCCAAACACCAAGGGAATGAGGGGGGTGGTCAGAATGGGTTAAAAAGGAGGATTTCAGTGAGGATACAACTGGCTTGCCCACCCCTGGATTCCCCCCATGCCACTGGCTCCACCCCTCTCAGAAAAGCCCCGTTTCAAACCCATTCAGCTGGCCACCGCAGGGAATCCAGGGATGGGCAAGCCAGTTGTATGTCACTGAAAGCCCCCCTTTTAACCCATTCTGGCCACCCCCCCTCATTCCCTTGGTGTTTGGATTTTTTTCCCCTTCGGCTGCAGAGACCTCTTTCCCTCCTTCTCTCCCTGTGGTGGCCAGCTGAATGGGTTTAAAACAGTGCTTTTCTGAGAGGGGTGAAGCCAGTGGCATGGGGGGGGGGATTCAGGAGTGAGCAAGCCACTTGCATCATCACCCCTTTGGTAGTAGAGCAGCAGCGTGAGTGGACCTCCTCTCCTCCTCCTTCCCTCCTTCCCTCCTCCCTCCCTGCCAGAATCTGTTTGAAAGGGGCCTTTGTGTTATTCGTGGTTTTTTCACATTCGCAGGTGGCTTGGGAACCTAACCCCCGTGAATGTGGAGGGACGACTGTACACTGCCTTGGAGTGTGGTGGAGTCTCCTTCTTTGGGGAGTTTTAAACAGAAGCTGGATGGCCATCTGTCGGGAATGATTTGATTGTGTATTCCTGCATGGCAGGGGGTTGGACAGGATGGCCCTTCTGGTTTCTCCCAGCTCTATGATTCTATGAGATGTAGATAGGCAATGGCAGCATTTCTGTACACTGTATTTAATACGCTGTATTACTGTGTATATTGCAATGTACGTACCCCGCCCCACTCCTGAGGGGAGAGGCGGGTAATAGATAACTCAGTATTATTTTTAAATAAAATCCTGATTTGTGCCTCTGCTCCAGGTTTTAGTTCAAACTTTAAGGACTTATCCAAGGTGCTAAACCTTATCCCCAAAAGAAACAGATTTGTCACACCACTGACATGGGACCCAACAACTGCCACTAGAAATTGAGGAAAGCTGCCTTTCACCAAGTCAGAACATTTATCCTTCTAGTGGTTGGATCCTAGCGCAACATTCTTGATTGGATTCATAGCAGTTTTCCTGATTTCAGACAAGGGTCTTTCCTAACCCTACTGAGAGATTCCTGGTATTCCCTGCTGGTCTTCCATCCAAGTACTAACCAGGCTTCCAAAATCAGATGAGATTGTATGTATTCAGGGTTATACCATGGATAATCTGAAGTTTAGCAGCATAACATAGGTTGGTTTGAATATGTTCCATGCTGACCTGGATTTAGAAAAGATAAAAGAAATGGACTACCTGAGTTTAAAGTTTGTGATTGTCCTGGACTGGATGACCTCCCTATGCCATCATTCCATGGATGGTGTTGGGTGTTCCCAGGTGTATACTGTACTTGTAACATGGAGCGATAGTTTGAGTTGTGTGATAGCTTCAGTGGCATAGATTCCATATGTCTAATTCAAGGCAACAGAGAAATCCCACTCTGTCACTGAAAGCCATCCCTCTCCAAAGTGGAAGTGAAACTGGAACTAACCACAGTTTATGATACCATACCATATCCACATTGCCTAAAAAGTGCATCCACTACTGATGTGGCCCTTAAGAGATGCAATTTCCCAAAATTTTGGAGTTTGAGTAAACACAGAAAGAAATTAACACCATATCTTAAACCAAAAGTGGATTTTTTGTTGTTGTTAATTTAATAACAACAGAGAATGCACCTCCCCCCCCTTTCCCTTTTTTTTGGGGGGGGGAGGAGAGAGCATCAAAAAATTAGAAATGCAAGCCATTTTCTCCTGGATAAATGCACTTTTTACTATATAAATGCTTTCACTTTCAAAACTTTATTTAATATTAATATGAGTTTCACCTGTGATTCACATAAAATCAAGCAGATAAAATGAATGCAATACATAAGATGTAGAATTATAGTTGTACACAGGGTGGATGCTTTGCGAATGCTAAACTAACCATTACTTACCATCTATGCAAGCAATTCATTTGGACTTTAGCATCTGCATTATTTTCTAATGCGTCAACCAACCTAGGAAAGCATGTAAATCTCTGAGGAGGGCTAATTTTCTCTCATGTTAAAATTCTCTGAGGATGTGTTATTAGCATTTAATGGTTTTATAGACTGACTGTAATACTGTTCAGGATTTGCATTTTGGGTAAGAACACAAGTCTTGCTAGTAATAGAAAAATTAACATACCAGACAGATTTGCCCTAAATTATAACATTCCTTAAAACCAACACACAAAATGCCTCCAGTTGTTAGTTACCCAGGGCCTGCTTTTGCTGCTGTTTGAATTAGCTAACCTGAAAAGCCATCACACTCCAGAACAGGGTACATATGAACAAAACAGAGCCATGTCAACTGATCCATGTGGCGATCCATTTCCTATTGCACTAACCCTTCTCCTCAGGAGCAGTGAAGTTCAGGAGAAGGGCTGTCAAACATTGGCATGTTGTCATATTAATTACCATTTTGCAAATCTACAAAACAGACAAAATGAGGAACTCTTGATAGAGTTGTTGCTTCACTCTAGCAACCCTCTGAGGAGTAATTGCCTTCTGAAATCTCTCAAGAGATTGCACAGACAAGAAATCACAGAAACAGAACAAAAATGTTTGCTTGCTGTATAAAAAGAAGAAAAATTACTCTAGCAGCTTCTGCCAAAACTCATTGCTATAGCAGGTCACATAGAAATACATTTTTATAATGAGCCATATGTAATACTTTTTTAGGAGAGCCTAAATTATCCTCAAGTTAGCTTTCCAGACAGATTGAAGAGCTTCTGCCATATTTACTCTTATCATTCCAGACAGTATTTAAAAGGCAATATTGGTTACAGTAAACGTTTCAGATAGTACTTCCCAAGTAACTTTCCAAGCATACTGGGCCAAAGATTTATTGAACATTCACCGTATCTTTGTTTTTTAAAAAAACTATAGACATCCAAAAACATACAGGATCTCTATTGACAAGTTATGGTTTGAAGGCACAACTTTTGCTTTTATCGCTATTACTATTGTTGTTGTTGTTGTTGTTGTTGTTATGCTTTCTGTTATCAAGAAAAACAGTTGCCCAGCTCTTTCTGGTTTGTTTCTGCACCACTTTCCTTTCCTGCTCTCTTCCTTCAGTTCCCCTCCCTTTATCCATATTTAATATTTAACTGTTGGTTTGGGGCCAAACAAGATGATACATTTATCTTTTTGTTTGTTTGTTTTGGCAGAGGTCTATGGATTCTAGAGATGTTTGGCATGGTATGTGACTTTTCCCTCACCTATATATCTTCCATTTAGCATGCTTTATTTTGTGACTGGTCTGTAGAAGATAAACACAAGCATAATATGCTAGTTTCATTGCTTTCAAGGAAAACCAGTTGTGGGACTTGAAACAAAAATACACATTTAATGTACAGTTCAACCAACAGTCAGGGACCCTAGAGGACACATAGTCTTAGGGTTCCTGTTCAAGCTATTCTTCCAAAATTCTTAGAACTAGCTGGACCCAGCGTACCATACGCCATTTAAAAACTCCCCCCAAAACACCCAGTAGACCTCACAACAACCCTGTAAGGTAGGCTGGTGGATTTAAATTCCTCCTTCCCCTTCTCAGCATTCCACACTTTTCCTGGAATTGCTGAGGGTGACTCGCTGTGTTGCCCTGCTGCTGCTGCCCCCACCAGTTGACTGCCTGGGTTGTGTAGCAGTGGCAGCAGTGTCATCCCGTCACCACGAGTTGACTGCCTGGGTCCCAATCTGGGCCACAGACTGAGTGACAGGAGTGCATTGTGAGGTGGAAAGGGTATTAGCATGTGTGTGGTGATTGGTTGGCTATGTTTCCTGAGCAGCCAATCAGCACATTGGGAAAGGCAACATACCCAAGAGAATTAGATAGATAGATAGATAGATGATAGATAGATAGATAGATATGCCAAGGTATAAAAAGGACCTGCAAGGGCACAGCTAATCCTGAAAGCAAAAAAATACTGCTCCTGAATCTGGAATTTTTACCCATAACATTCTAAACTTTTCTTGAAGAAAAATAGCCAAAACTAACAAAATGAATTTCAATGGGGAGAAATGTAGGATGCAAAGAAAACACATGGAGGGGAGGCAGGGTATTAAATAATATCTGCCTCTTCCCCTGTCATGTGACCAGCCAAGTGCAGGCGATTTTGGCCTCTATTCATGGAGGCCATCAAACCACCACCTCTCCTTGCAACGTTGTTCACTGCGCAGTCAGGGAGATGCACTCCAGCAGTAAAAATGAAATGCACAGATACAGGTTGGGTGAAACCTGGATTGATGGCAGTACATGCAAAAGGGATCTAAGAGTCTTAGTGGACCACAAGCTGAACTTGAGTCAGCAGTGTGATGCAGCAGCTAAAGAAGCAAATGCAATTCTAGGAGTATAATCAATAGGAGTATAATATCTAGTTTGAGGGAAGTAATAGTGCCATGCTATTCTGCTTTGGCCAGATCTCACCTGAATACTATGTCCATTTCTGGGCACCACAATTCAACAAGGATATTGACAAATTGGAACGTGTCCAGAGGAGGGTGACCAAAATAGTGGGATGTCTGGAAGCCATGCCCTATGAGGAGTGGCTTGTGGAGGTGGATATGTTTAGTCTAGAGAAGATAAGGTTGAGAGGTGACATAATAGCCATGTTTAAATATTAGAAGAGATGTCATACTGAGGATGGAGCAAGCTTGTTTTCTGCTCCTCCAGAGACTAGGACATGGAGCAATGGACTCAAACAACAGGAAAAGAGATTCCACATAAACATTAGGAAGAACTTCTTGATAGTAAGAGCTGTTCAACAGTGGAATGTGCTGCCTGAGAGTGTGGTGGAGTCTCTTTCTTTGGAGGTTTTTAAACAGAGGCTGGATGGCCATGTGTTGGGAGTGCTTTGATTGGGTACTCCTGCAGGGCAGGGGGTTGGACTAGATGGCCCTCGTGGTCTCTTCCAATTCTATGATTCTATACTTCTCTCACATAGGTTAGAACTGGGCTACACCTTCTGTTTGACAATAAAATGGCATCTACTGTGTGTGTGTGTGTGTGTGTGTGTGAGAGAGAGAGAGAGAGAGAGAGAGAGGCTTATCACATGCTGAAGTAAAGTGGCAGGGATGCTGAAATGTTCTGCTTTCTGTGTTGTGTTACTGCATGATGTCATCATTCTTCTGGTGTTCTGCCATTTCGGTCCTACTCTGCCAGATTCTCTGTGCCACCCTCAGATGTCAGTCTGAGCATCTGCACTGCATGGAAGTCCTCTCTTTAAGACTGGTAACTATAATCCTATCTTCCCTGACCTCTCTCTATCCAATCTTCCCGCCTTTCTTTCCAATGGCCTTGTATGGTTCTTAAGAGCATATGTTTTGTATGCTAGCATACGCCTTGTGTTATTTCCAATAAAAATATGTTATTTCCCTTTAACTCGAGTGCTCTATACAGTAAGTACTGGTATACATAGGTGAAAAGATCCCCAAAGTTACCCTCCTCTTGCAGGCTTCTGTTTGAGCTAATAATTCCTCCAAATAATAATATAGATTTTGGCATCACAGGTGGGTCTCTCAAGCTCCCCCCCGCCCCCACCTCTTAAGGTAACAGATACTTTCCCAAGTTTGCCGCCAGTTTTCTCTTTCTTTTTGAGACAGTATCCTCCACTTACACTTAATTAATTAATTAATTAAAGTTATTTCACACCTTTCTGACAATATGGGACCCAAGCAGGATTACAATATACTGTATAACAAATACAATTTTATACATCAAATACAATTGTTGTGCATACATTTGTGTTTCAGCTGTAACAAAACTCATAACATTACTGTGTAGAACCATTTAGTACTTAAATGTGCTATCATCACCTATTAACTTCATCAATATCTGCTTCTATGTATACTACACCACCTGAAAGATATTGAATGATTCTCTAAAATGGACATCTCCAATCACTGCATTGTCTCTTATAAAATAGGCAACGAAACTGGAATAATGCTTTTCCTACCCAAGCTGGGTGTCCTGCCCAAGCTGGGTGTCCAACCATGAATTTAAGGGAGATTTAATTGTGACAAATTTTGTGCATTTTTAGCTGCACAGTGTCTCTCCAACAAATGTTCATTGGTATAGGCTTACATCTTTAATGGCCAGGCCATATTGTTTAATATTTTGATTGGCATTGTATGTTTTATATGCATGTACTATTCAGGAAAATTAAACAACAGCAATAAGAACAGCAAAAACTCTCCTAAAAAGATCCCAGACACCACTACTAACTTGAAAGAAAACTGAAAGGACCCTTACAGATATCTTATCAAAACAGACACACAGACACACACTCACTCCCACACAAATAAAAAACCTTCTTCTATATACAGAGATGCAAAAGCACACAAATACCCCATTCCTCCCTCTTACAGGGACATGCAAACATACTCTTCCCTTTCTTACATGCACACAGATGAGACAACACACACATGCATCTCTCCCTCCCTCCACCCACCACTCCCCTCTGACATAAAAGCAAACACACACCTCAAGACAGCATGAGTTTGATGACACACATACACATCCAGCCTTCATGGGTTCCCTCTGTGCAGCAACTTGCTTGCCTTTCACATCTGAATGTCAGACCTTCATAAATATATGGGAGAAATAGGAGGTCAATAAGGGAGCCAGGAAGATCAAAAAATTTTTTAGCTTGAATAAGGGAGATCCGAGGAAATAAGGGAGAGTTGGTCAGTCTACTGGGTGCGGGGCTGCCCCTTTTCTTTGAAAATCTCCATAGTTATTCAGTTTTCTCCCTTCTTTCTTTCAAGCCATGTGCTTCTTGAAGTATTGACACTTTAGGTTTCATTTTGATTTTATTTTGTGGACTTGGAATGTTTGAGAAGAGTATTTCATTATCGGGGAAGCCCTTACAACCAAGTTACCTGAGAGCTCACAACCGCTGTTGAATGGTGGTAGGATTCAGCCTGCAAATACATAGCAGGAAACCAAATTGGTTGGATCCAGAATCTCTCTAGCTTTTCTTCGCAAATGAAGATTCAGGAAGGACTCATCCTGAGCTTTCTGCAAGTACGCTGATGACTGAAAAGGCTAATCCGAGATAAACACGTCCAGTTGCAGAAAGCACAGCAGAAGGTCTCCTTGGGTGATGTTTCTGGGTTGTGACTCTTTCTGCGTTGTTGTTTCTCTTCAAGACTTGTTCGGCGTGAGTTCTCAAATAAAGCTGCAGCATTGTGGATAGTGCGTCTCCATGCCTTCTGAGGTGAAGCCAGGGCGGACCATTGTTGGTGATCAATTTGGCCAAGCCTGAGATGTTGTTTCAGGGAATCCTTGTATTGCTTTTTTGGAGCGCCCTTCTTATGCTGACCCGTGGCGAGTTCACCGTAAAGTACTGTTTTGGGGAGGCAAGGGTCACATGTGCATAACAGGGCTGCTAGTAAAGTACATCTCCTACCAACCCATCATGATATCCTTCCTCCCAGATTCTTGAAAATATTACATGAAGTTTGAGGTGTGTGCAGAATGGGGCAGCCTGAAAATTAAGTGGAGCCAGCTTCCACAGAAATGTAAACCACAGCCTGGGTACCTTTCCTTCCCCCCCCTTTTTTTTTTTTTTTGGACTTCAACACTAATAATACTGATTCTGGGAGCTGGTAACCACCCAAAGATAATTTTTGATTTTATCAGATTATTCCCCCTAAATGTTCTTTTGCCAGCACATTTTATGTCGTTTTTATGCTGGCAAAAGAACCACCCTACCAGACCTACCTTTACCAGCATCAGTGTGGCAGCCCTGGCAGTAACAGAGCATGAACAGAGCTCTGTTCACATCCAGAGTTGAGATCTCACTGATTCTCGCAAGAAGACGCAAGTGCAGCAAATTTAAAAGTTAAAGAAAGACAAATACATAAAATGTCCAGGCAAGCACATAAACACACTTAAAAATTAAAAGTAAACCGGGGAGGTAAAAAATATGACTGTGCCCTACCTGGCTGTCCTGATCTCACCTGGCAGTGTTCTGCCAATTGAGGCTGTGCCATTGAGCACAATGGCACGAGGATTAAAATGCCAGCAATGCTGGCACAAAAGCGCCACAGCAGATCTATTGATGGCTTGGGCCATCAATAAAAAAAGAACGGCTTTTGGACTTTATATGATTGCAAAAGAATGTCATCATTTAGTATGCACACCCTTTTGAAATCATTAGGCATCCTTATATACCATATTTGTTGCATCTGGTAAGGTCCTTACTCAAGCCATAGCTTAAACTGAACTATAATACTTCTTATTATAAAATCTTTAAAAGAAAATAAACAAGCCACATATTAAAATCCGTATTGTTGGCACTTATTTGCCTTCTCTGTCAATGTCATTGGTGAGTACAGAGGATGACGGAGGGGGAGGGGGGAGGAAGCAGGAGAGAGAGAGAGAGAGCTTCTTCCCCTCTTAATATGGAGTATGCTTTGTTTGCCTTCCTATTGCTACTGTTAAAAAAATGTTATTTTTCATACAAAGTTATTGCTTGTCTTTTAATCTTCACTTTTTAATTTCCCAGACATAAGGCAGATGGAAGTGCTGTTAACTGCTGACCTCAGCCATTCTTGGAAGATTCCAGACGCTCAAGCAAAGCAGTTCGCAGCTTCAGCACATCTGAAGTGTTTGGCACTAGCACTTGTCACTTTCATCTTACCTTGCAGTGATTACAAAAGTATAATTTCAACAATAACAATTTAGCAAGCTACCAAGGAAGGTTAAGGGTAATGAGAGGTTTGGCCTTTTCAGCAATCTATCCAGAAAGGTTTACAATTAATTGAAACAACCATGCCATGAGCTTAGTGTGAGAAGGCAAAGGAGGAAATGGAGAATTGCCTTCCTAGAAGAAGACACCCAAGACAACTCACTGAAAAGGAGGAATGGGGAGGTTAGGCGTGCCAATTTAGAAAACCTCATATATGCAAACTGTATACTGATCTCATACTGATTCCTAATTGGTCTCTATGCCGTGTTAATTGCATAGAGACTGTAAACTGAATACGTGATAGAGAGAATCCAATACAATTGCTCCTTCATATTCGCTGGGGTTGGGTTCCAGGACCCCCCATGGATACCAAAATCCGTGATAGTCAAGTCCCATTATATGCAATGACATAGCAAAATGGTATCCTTTATATAAGATGGCAAAATCAAGGTTTGCTTTTGGGACTGTTATTTTTTAAAGAATATTTTCAAGCCGTGAATAATTAAATCCGTGAATACCAAATCTGTGGATATGGAGGGACAACTGTAAAAGATCAAAGACTGGCTGTTAGATCAGAGTATAACCTAATTTATATATATTAAAAACTCTTGAGAATGTTTCCTTTCCTAGTGTACTGACGGGCCACTTACCCAATCTCCTCACTACCTCAGCCAATCACCACCCATATGCAAACTCCCTGTCCACCTCACAATCCACTCCTGCCACTCCATCTGCATCTACACCCCCAGCCTCACAAGAGTCCCTCCCTCCTCTCCCTCCCTCTGCCACCAACATGTAAAATAATGCAATATTTTTTCCTATAATAATAGTGTGTAGCTGAACTGTGTGAATCTTTCAATTCTGCTATAACGGTACATGTTATGCTGGGTACAGCTAGTTGTAATATAAATCTAATATATTCTGGACACCAGTTAAAATTAGTGGCTATTACAACTGTTATGAAAAAATGAATTTCACAGATTAGATATTTACATGGATGAAATGTTCATGTCTAGAAGCAATATGTTACCTTATTATTCAGGCCTCTGCAGTTTTTTTTTAAGTTTCATGACTTGTACTGACAACCTTTTAATTATTGCTTGCTGGCTTCAGATGATTCCTAGCAAGTACAAGAAAGCAAAGGAAACATTTAAGTGAACAAATATAGAAGGGATGACCAAAGGCAAGCCCTACGACTGCATGCAGCCCCAAATATTTTTTTAAGGCCCTTGTTCCCTCAAGACCCCCTATGCTGCCCCTTTTTTGGTCTAAAAAAGCTGAATTGCCTCTCCCTCCAGAACATAATCCATCTTTTAGGTAAGTCTCAGAATCCTTGTAATATTTATTCTTTAAAAAAAAAATTAAAAAGAGGACTCCTGGCCATTTCTTTTTTTGTTTGTTTGTTTTATTCTGGGGCGTGGGGGTTTTTTTGTGGGGGGGGGCTTTCTTTGCATTTTGGGCAGCCTATGAGATTCCCAGAGGGTCACAGGGTCCTAACTCACTGCAGTTACTTACCCTTAACATATAGCCCTGGAGTATGGATCCCATTTCCTTTTTTTAAAGCCTGCTGCATTGGAGACAGTCGGTGTTTATGTACATGAATGGATATGCATGGCTCAGTTGAATCACTATGGTTTCTTTACAAAAGCCAAGTATTATACCCAAGAGATTATAAAACCACAACTTAAAAGAAGCAATAAAAACCCAGGCAAGAAGACCATTTAAGGAGGGCGAGGGAGAAAAATATTTAAAAATGGAATATTCCTTGTGCACAAGAGATAATCTGCAGATAACCCAGGCGTGACCTCTGCTTGAAGATGAGAGATTGAAAGCATGCAAATAATTTGTATATTTGATCTGTTTTATCAAACAATGGCACATGGCAGGTCATAGGGAAGAAGGAATAGGGAAGTAAGATGCAAAACAGCATTGTTGAGAACAGTGGTGAGATGTAAAAATATTTGGAGCATAATGGTGTTTCAAAGACTTGCCTCCAACCTCATCAAACATAAGGGGTACATTACAGGTTCACTTTTCTGGATGCATGATTACCAAGGTTCCAACTTTTCATCTTCAGGCATCACAACAGGACTGACCAGCCTGTAAAATCATGAGAAGGAGTGGGAGTAGCAAGGAGAAAATGTGGCTCCATCCATCTCCTCACCTGTGTCATTGTTTCCATGCTTGGAGAGGACAAGTGAACTGGCACTTACTGTAAAGAGGAAGAACAACAGAAAAGAGGAAAAATAATTGTTCCATGAGACTCCAGGGTGTCATGACTGTTAAGTATGCAGTCAAGGATAGTCAAGGCATTTTGTATGAGGCAAATGTATGATAAAACAGTGCCTACCTCTGTTCTGTAAACATCAACCAATCCGATGAGTATTAGTTCATTTCAGGGAACAGGAGAGTTGCCACCACTGCATCTGTCCTGCTCTGACTTAAAATGCAGTTTCAATCAGTGCAGAGACCAGCTGGTTGGTGCACAAGCAGAAACCTAGGGCCACACTACACAAATAGTCCAGTTTGAAACTGCATTATTTGTCATGGCTTTTTCTTATGGTATCCTGGGATTTGTGGTTTGGTGAGGCACCAGCACTCTTTGGCAGAGAAGGCTAAAGACTTTGTAAAACTACAAATCCCAGGATTCAATAGGAAAGAACCATGGCAAATACCGTAATCCAATTTCAAACTGGAAGTGGGTGGATTTGGCCTAGGAAAGCAAATCTGTTATTGTAAGGGAAGTGGTGGAGAGCATCTACTTAGAACTGTCCACGGCTGAGAGCCAGCCAATGTCAGATGATCCAAGGGATTAAACAGCAGACTTGTAAACAGCGAGTCAAGGCATTCTTAGATATGCTTTCCCAAGCAGCCCTTGATTGTAGCCACACAGAGTTTGGGCTAGCTACTTTTGCCTACTTCTCTCTTTCAGGCTTGGGGTCTTGCCCAAAAGAAGAAGGAGAGCTTGGCTGGGTTTTAGTTATATGACTGAGTGATTGCTTTGACTGACTTGTGCCTTGTCTTATGAGAAGTCCTCAAAGAGGGGAGAGCATGATAGCATCTGATTGCCTCCACTGCATAATACGCTGAATAGGATATGCTGAATAGGACACCCTTGTCTGTCTTACAACCTCGTATTAGTGCTCTTCACCCCAACACACCTGCACACCCATTTAGCAGGAGGGGGGTTACTAAAGATCTATGGGTGGGGGGAGGGAGGGAAATCTAACCAGGCTGATGGGGTTGGTTACAATTTTGAACAACGAAGGTGATATTGCTCCAGCTCAGTGTTTAGAAAGATTTCTGCACTGGATATTTTCACTTTAATTCCTGGCTGTACATGCAGTCCTTTAACATGCACATAAGTAATCCAGAGATATAATTTATCCTGAAATCACAAACAAAATAGTCAATGGCTCAGTAGAAAATCAAACACAGACACCTTTCTAAACAGCCCAAGGCACAGCTTATGGAAATCTATTTATTCATTCAACAAATATATGTTGAAAGATTAGGCAGGAGTTGGCTGCCATTCAACAAGATAAATGTACAGTAGACTCATTTTCTGGCTCACTTAACATTTAAGGATTTGTATTGAAGGAGGTAAAGGAGGGGGGGTATTTCCAACCATTTAGATCTTTGGAGTGAGATTATTTTGCCAAGGACCTCACACAGAGGGTATGATCGGTGCCCCTCCCCCTTACATGGAGTGAACAGACTATATTTTTTTCCTGTATCAAAATGAGAAAGAACAAAAAGTGGCAATTAATAAGGAATTGCTCTGCTTATTCAGACTGTAAATTCTAGCTAAGAGCACATGAGGCAGTGAACCTGGGTCTGAATTTTGCCACTTTAGGGTTTGTCTATATGAGGCAATAAAACATGGATTGGTGTGCAGTAACACCAATTTGCAGCAACTTTCATGTGTCTCCATGGGTTTCGTTTTTTTCAAGATTGGAGGCATGCAAAGCCATACTTGTTTGTTGACCAAATAGGCCTGCCTGTGAATCAAGATGGTGGGCAGGAGTGAATTACTTGCATTTTTATTGCCACCAGCTGCCACTGCAGAACAGTATTTAAACAAAAACAACAACAACAACAAAAACTAATCCAAGCTGCGAAAGTGCAATCTTCCACTTAAATAAATATCATCCCCACCCCTGCAAAAAAAAAAAAAAAAGGCTGTTTTGTCGCCTCAGCACACAATCACTATGGTGAAAATCCAACATGGCAGTTCTAGGCACTTGCCTTGCCAGCAAGTTCTGCCCCCTGCGCACGTCCAACCCATCAGCTTTCCACTTCCGCTTTTATCAGGAAAGTGCAGCAAAGTGAATTGGTTGTCCCAAAAAGCAGGAATGTGCATTTCCTTCAGAGTTTTTTTTTTTTTTTTTAAGTTGGGAAAAGCTGAGAAGACTTTTCCTGTTGAGTATTTGGAGTTTTTAACCCCTTTCCTTCAGAATATGGTGAAATGATGCAGGATCTCATTTGGATAAAATGTCTTCTCCTTGAATTCTATGAGGAGTATTTTCACCATATAGACAAGCCCTTAGATTCCATCTAACTTATATGCAGAGCATAGAGGTAAAATAACATAGTGACTTGCAATGACTTACCTTTCTTGGTGGTAGGGTTGCCAGGTGAAATAAAGGATAGAGCATCTGTCCCTTATTTCACTTGGTAACCTTACTTGGTCATAGCAATAGCAATAACATTGATATTTATATACTGCTTATCAGTGCCGAAGCACTCCCTAAGTGGTTTACCATTTTTTAAGCTAATTGCCCCCAACAAGCTGGGTCCTCATTTTACTGACCTATAGAAGGATGGAAGGCTGAGTCAACCTTGGAGCCCTCTGGGATTGAACTCATAACCTTGTGACTTGCAGTACTGGCATTTAACCACTGCACCACCAGGGCTCTCTGGTGGCACTTTGCATAGAGTGCAAGAAAGTCACATTTCGAAAGCAATATCATGACTGGGAACATTATTTTATTGGTCCAATGAATGTTTTCTCATTACTTTTTGAAGTTACTTTTTATGGTGGCCTTTTCAGCCACTCAAGAGGCATTTTGACTTTTCTACCATTCTCTGATCAATTCTAAATTCCACTCAAATAGTGAGAATGAAATGTTTTAAAGTAATGAGTAATCGCAACAAACAAGGCAGATGCTTTTTAAATATTGCAATGAGTAATGACCTTTAATTAATTTTTAAACACTGCAAAGAGTAATGGGGAGAAATCCTTCTAATAAGTAACTTCCCATCCTTTGTAGCTGGAGAACGAAAGCACATGGACAAGTGGGCTAGCCTAAAATTTTCATCATCTACTTTGTTTGTGTTTTTTTTAATGTGCGGGAATTTTTCAATTGGCAACTCCCACTTGCATTATGCAGAAGTACATCAGAGACACAAATTTGCCACCGCAAGAACAAGACAAATAGCAGAGAGTTGGAAACAGAATGTTCAATTGTGCCATATTGCAGCTGAAAAGAGAAACAGCCCAGCTGTCCTAAAGCCTCACTGTTATAATGGTGGCATCCAATCCACAAAGGACCTGTGGGCAAAGAGAGCTTGAGTGAGAACGGAAGGTTTTTAAGTGGAAAACAGCACTTGTGCTGTCCGATGCCCTCCCCTGGCAGACAGCACACATAATTTTTGGTCAGCTGTTGCTTGTTGACATCTTCTCCGGGCTTTCTACAAACATACATGTCTGGTTATGCCAACTGAAGAAGTGAACATTTTGTGCCAGGACGAATTTGTCTTTCAAAGGTGTATGTTCCCAAGAAGCTCTTAAATATCCATGTCTCATTTTTAGACAAAGTTAATCTGTCTCTCTTCTTGCCTGGTGCTTACTGCATGCAGGCCTTTCTTTAAACACAGGATATTGCCTGCAGTTTCAGTGGACTTTCCCCACTAATTATTGGAGGCATGTATTCACTACAAGCTTCGGTTTGGACCCCATTTCTGTGATTCAGAAAATGGCTTGATTCAGCTCAAAGCAATTGAGTGAAACCTAACTCAAAAAAAGCTTCTGAATGGTGAAAGAGAGTTCACAATGAAAGATTTGTGCCCTCAGCCCATTAACTGCTAATGGAAAATCCACACATGCAATATATACATACATATATATATATATATATGCCCATATATAACATTTATGAGAAGAAGTAAAAGAAATGTGTTGTCATAGTTGCTTCTTCTGGGAGAATCAAACTGCCAAGTATCAACATGGTACTATAACTACAGGGATGTTTGTGTAAGAGCAGTCTTTCCTTTGGAGAATATCCCAGTCAGGGCATGCTTATGTTCCTTGGGGAAAATGCTAGGGGCTAACAGAGACATGGCTCAAAGTATGAAACATCACATCAGTGAACTAGTGGGCTTTAGTCAAAGCTTTAAAGGAACTACCCAAGGTGCTGAACCTATTTGGGGGATAGAGTTCAACACCTAGGATGGCTCCTCTGTGGTCCAGAGTAAAATCTAGAGTCAATTCAACAACCCACTGATATAGAAGCCATCATCCACAACTGGATGAAATGTTTTATGTCAGTGGTCCTTAACCTTTTCTTTACCAAGGACTCCCTTTAAATATTGTTTGTTGCCACAGACCCCCAGGACTTAACTCAAGATTTAAAACAACAACAACAACAACACAATTACACCATCCATTAAACCTTCCCTCAGAGGCACTGGAGGAAGAGAGATGATTTTTCTCCTGCCTCTTCCTGCAAGTTTGTGGCTGGATTGAATGGCAATGTGCAGGCCTAGCCAGCCAGCCTTTGCCTTGGCTCCTGTCATATGGCTGCTCCACTGCAGGAAGGAGGTAGGCCAAGCAACTTTCAACCCTTTGCAGACCCCCTGTGAGGACATCACAGAGACTTGGAGTCCCCAGACCCCAGGTTAAGAACAACTGTTTTATGTGAAAGGGAAGTCCTTAAACGTGGCAGTGGGAAAAAGCAGAATTATTTGCTTCCTCTTTTCTCCACTGCATTTAGGTGGGAGTGTATGAAAATGGCATACAGATATTCTGGATATTGTATCTTTGTTGCACTAACTCTGCAATGGGGATGGAATCTGCTTGTCAGTGGTAGGCAATCTTTTTGGCAGATCTGCAGTGATGCTTGCAGGTTGTTACTTGTAAGTGGCACCATGGAAGGACTGAACAAGGCTGATCATTTCCTGACATGGACAACATGGGTCAGGTACATAGAAAATGAATCATGTTTGAGCTCCCGAAGGTACCTTCAAGCTTATGGCTTGCCATCCTTGTGGCTTGCCATCCAAGACTGTGGAACAGAGGGCATGGGAAGGAACCCCCTTAGGACTTGAATAGGTAGCACATTTGCAGTTGCAGAATTTGATAGGGTGAGACTCAAGAAGAAAGCCCTCAGAACCTAAAGGTGTGACTGGAGGGCAGGGTCAGCTATTATCCTGTCTCTAGGCTCAGGCTACTGCTGCTGCTCTTCTACTACATCTTCCTCTCATTTCTATCCAGCCTTTCCCCTCCAGCTGGAACCCAATGCATCCCAAGCCCCATCCATTTTTAAAAATAGCTGAAAAGAAACTCATAAACATTCTAGGGTCTCGGGTGCAGAAAGGGCTTTTTCCATAAAAATAAAATAAAGATAATGGGATGGCAGAAAAAAGTAGCTTTCCCAGTTTGGCAGTGGGCATATGTAAACCCCAAACCCTAGGAAGTGGCATACTCCTGGGTGTTCATCCCCCCACCCCACCCACCCACATATATGATTTATTTTGGTCTAAGAGGTCAGTTTACCTGACCTGTAGGAACTCTTTTGAGATTTGATTCCAGAGTAGACACACACATATATGGTATCTTTCATCTGCCCAACTGATGCACAGGAAATCTGTGGTTGTGGTTTCCTTAGGTTTCTCTCAACAAATCTTGCCACATGTGACTGGTTGCTCTTATCTCTGGCATCTCTGATCTTTGCTTCCACTCATTGTTTCATCTTTCATTGAGCTGCTGGCCGCCTGCCCCTTTCTGTGTGGGGGCCTAGATTTTGTTTTTGTTTTCTGTCTGTTTGCTGTCAAAACAACACTTAAAGAGTCAGAGGCCAAGACATGCAAGATGTATTTGTTGAATTATGCCTTCCACAGCCCAGCCTCACTTGGGTTTGTCTACTTGTTTTATGATCTGAATTAAGAGTACAGCAGCTCACAAGGTCAACCAGTAGAAACCCTGCTTGGCACAACATGCCCTGATACTATGCAAAACGGTATACCAGACAAGCTGCTGTCAATGAATCTTGGCAGCCATATTAAAACAAAGGCTGCCAGACTACAGCTTTTCTTTCACTGATCCACACATTCACTGGAATTGATTTCAGTCAGGTTTAAGTGTGCATTTCCGCACACTGGTGAGAAGCAGTACAGTGTAGTGGTTTGAGTGTTGGACTAGGACCTGGGAAAACAGGGTTCAAATCTCTGCTTGACCATAAAACCCCACTGGGTGCAACAATTTGCATATGGAATCACAGGCTTAGGGCATGTCCACACAAAACTACTTGTGCCTTCATTTTGTTCCTTTGAGCAAGGCATACATAATTCACACTTCTTTCCTTTAAAGAAATCACAGTTTAGAATTAGGAAAGATCAATTTTTGTATTAAGGATCCAAAATACACATGCTCACATAGCTTTATTTTGCATCACTCTCTCTGCTTTCTTAATTGTAGGTTGATGAAGAGGTTTACAGCAAGAATTGAAGCCTTGTGTGTGTGTGTGTGTGTGTGTGTGTGTGCACCGCACATACACACACACACACACTCGTGGGCTTTTTTTCAGCACGTCTTTAGGTTTAAGAGATTCCAGCAGGTATTGATCACTCATTCTTTTCATTCATAAGGGCTAGAAATGTCCCCCCCCCAAAAAAATGAAAATCTAGATTCTAATCCACTACAACATTCTGCCTTTCAGTAGAATCAGGACATACTACAACACAGGCAGTCCTTTCCCCTGCCCCTGGAAAGGCCTGTGGAAACAACACTGCATCATGACCTGGCATTCTGTCCCTGGCATCTGCTGCCCTCCATGCACACAAGAATTTTTCACCTCCCCCTTTTCTGGGATAGCAGATGAGCGTTTTTTCCATGGCCCCCAACCCAGAAAAACTTAAGGGGTCTTCCAGAGCAACAGCTCTGGGAGGGATACCATCGATTGCTAAAAAGACAAATGAAGGGTCTTAGAGCAAATCAAGCCTGATCTCTCACTAGAGGTGAAGATGATGAACTGAGGCATCATACTTTGGATATATCATGAGACTATGTGATGTACTAGAAAAGATTATAAGGTTTGGTAAAATGGAAGGCAGCAGGAAAAGAGAACTACAGGTGTATTGAGTCAATCAAGGAAGCCATGGCCCTGAATTTGCAAGACCTGATCAGGGCAGTTGAGGACTAGGGATCGTAGAGGACTCTCATTCATAGGTGCCATAAGTTGAAGTCAACTTGATGGCAAATGACAAATTTGCCCTTGTATCTGACCTGAAACTGAAGATGCCTTGCAAGGGAAAAGGGTAACTAAGTACATTTTGTATAAAAGGAGAGAAAACCACATTAACAACCACAGCAGTTGTATATAAGAAGCTACCCAATGTACTATAAAAGCTATGAAACTCGGTTGCATGTTAAATCATCAAGAGAGAAAGAAGCTTAAAATGTGTATGGGTTGGATGAATATTAGCCAGAATTCTGTTGACTAGTCCCAATGAGAATACACTTGTTGAATAGTGATCAACATATAGATAAATCCCATTCATTCAAGGGGTCTACTCTAGTCAGGACTAAAATTTGAATTTATGACATCTTGTAGAAACCTTCTCCTCTCCTGCCCCTTACATTATCTGATGCTACAGTGCAGTGCACTACTCATTTTTAATTATCATCTATTGGAAAAGTATGGACCTGAAATGGAAGCCACGGCAACATTTAATTGTTCCTGGCCAATCAGAGACTTCACAGTTTATGTTGAGATTTGAGATTTGACGTTAAAATCCCATGTCTGGGCAGTTTGTGTCTACCAGTATGTGGTCTAACATGATCAGATATGCAAGGTGGGTCTGAGCCAAATCTTGATTCCTTTACTCCTTAAAACTAGTGGTTTTGGGGAGAGGAAACTGCCTAAATTCTTTTATCTTACCTTCCCCCATGCTTATTTACTATGTAATTGTACACAGTGGTCAAGATCCTGTTCACTGGTTGGCTAGCAGAAAATCACACCAAATTAGCTCGTTACTGGATTGCACCATTGTGCAACCAACTGTGGAACAGATAGTATGATCATGCACTTTTCTGGTGCATAACTGCCCACATACCACTAAGAACCACACTTATGGAAACTGTAAGACTGCACAACTAGTTTTGCTATTGTTTGCCTTGGTGAAGCAATGTCTGTAGGATAGCACCCTTGCACAACCACCAAGAAAATGCAACCTCTTGCATAATTATAAAGCCTCAACAGGATTCTAGCCAGTTACACACACGCACATGCACATGCCTTCTTTTCCCCATCCCCTTGTAGATTAATCCCTTCTCAAGTGATCCTAGAGATCTTTTACTAGATGTGATGATGTTATGTTGTTACAAAGCTGTTAAACATAACTCAAGAAAAAGCCCATTTAGAATGAAGGAAATCTCTTTCTTCTAGTCACATGGTGACCCCAGCCAACCAGAGATGATTCTATCAATTAGGTATTTTTCCAGCCAGCATTTTTTCAGTGCATTGAGGTTGATAAATAATGTCATGAGATACCTTCTGCACCCACTCCACTTTAAGCTCAGAACTAATACATAGTAAGCACATACATCATAAATTCACTGTACTATATAATAAAGGGACTGCAATTCTGAGATCTGTTACAGGGATAGAAGTCAAACATTCAGAATTCATACTTGGTGCCATCAGGTATTAGCAAGAATGTCATCATTCCAACCCTGTTTCCTTCCATGGTTAATAAATTCACGTGTATCTTATTTGATTTCTTGTGGAAAGATATTGCGCTACTCACTCTGGAAATAGTCAAGCCATTCTCCTAACCATCATTAATTATCCCCATGAATATCCTTATTGCACCCATTATACATTATTATTTTATAACAAAAACGTGCTCGAGACCTGGCATAGTCTATCCCATAGTTTAAGTACCCAGGCCTGGGTTTAATTTAGAAAAGATAAACTAAAATTTAAAATGAGTTGCTGACTTTGAACTGCTTAATCTTAAACATCTGATTTTTGTTATAAAGGATATGGGTTGACACTCAAAAATTTAACCTACACACTAAATTTATGCTGGTGTGTGGGGGAAGCCATAATGCATCTCTAATGAATTCACAAGAGACCATTTGCATTTTGAAGTGCACATAAAATGTGACCATGTGTGTTAGGTTTTGGCAGGCTGTAAGGTATTTTGCTGCTGTCAGTCATCCAAAACTTCTATATACATCTCGTACCATCACATTTATCATCACAGTAACCTAGCATAGTCTCTTTTTTGAATGCTTGTTAAAGTCTAGCCTGGAAAACTAAATAGTAAGCAGCATGGATATCTGCCCTATATTTATATTGTCCCTGCTTAGAGACAGAAAGCAAGTAGACTGGAGAGGGCGCAGCAAATGCATATTTAACCTTCTGCTCTGTACAGATGGAAAGTTCAGAATGTCTGAACAGGCTGATGAAAAAGCAAACATCTACCCCAGAGGGCAGAAGTGACTGAATCTGGGTCACCTCTTCACAGATGAGAGATGAGCTGTCTGACAGATCTCACATACTCATTTCATATGAGGTGATGGTAAAGCCTTACCATGGAGCTGGGCACTTTTCTCACCAGCCCCCAACTGCACCCCATGTCCATGCATTGAACATGTGGGCCTGATATATATTTATAAGCTTTCAAGGGTCCTGGAACTCTTGTTGCCTGGATGTCTAGCTCCCACAAACATCTTCATGCTGAGCAGAAGTTCAACAGCTGGTGTCCACATTCCATACATAGAAGATGGAGAACAGGCAAGAAAACCTATGCAGCTTCAGGGAAAGAAGCAGTGACAAGACTTCTATCCCTCTTTCTACATGGGGAACTCCTTCACCTGACTGATGCATGAAGTGGCTAAGAGATGTTGAACAGGTATGGGAAAGGGGTAAAAAGGGATGCATGGAAATTCTACAGTGCAGACCTAATGGGGACAGGCTTTTCCAAGTACAGGTTGCCCCCTGTATCTGTGGAACCAATATCCACAGTTTCAGTTATCCACAGCCGAAAAAATAGGGAAACATACCATAGAGTGGTGCTGGAAAATGCCTAGCATGGTGTCCTCTCTAGGAAGCACTAGGACCTCCAATGCAACTCTATGGTATGTTTGTACTGGAAATCCTCTATTTTAATAAGGTTTCCTATTATCCATGGTTTCACTTATAAACAGTAAGTCCAGAAACGCATCCCCCGTGGATACGGGAATGGGGTACATGACTTGTATTCCAACCAATATTTGCAAAAGCTTGAAAGCACTGGCTAAGTGGCTGTCTTCCCATTCCCCAAAGCCCCAAATCTTACTCTTGGAGCATAAAATCTAGATGGATTTCTTGATACCAAGCCAAATTGCAGTCTAAATAGCATCTATAAACCCAAATGATAAGTAAAACAGTTAGGATTCAGGTTTCTAAAAATGTTATTAAATCATATGCAATGTTTGTAAGAAGAGCAAAGCGCAATGTCATAAAATTGGTCAGGGTTGGCCCTACCATAAGGCAGAAAAGGGGAGGGCAACTACTGAGGGAGTCATGACCAATTTTACCCCTGCATCCTCCCTGGAGTTGTACCAGTTCCATCACTTCCAGTTTCATTTCTGGATTATATTTGGCCATTTCAGGATGGGGTTGCACTTTTAATCTGTGTGGGTACCTTGGGGATTGTGGGAACCAACTACATGCTTTAAGCCATTTTTGGTAGTCTGAAGGGCAAAAGATTTTCCCAGAAATGCAATTGCACTTTACCTACCCCTGAGGAGAAATCACCTCCTCCTCCATGGTAGGTGGCACATGGCAGCAGTAGTAGCTTCCCAGCTATTTTTCCTTGGCTATTCATCATTCATGGCATTCCTTAACGTTGGAGTTCTGTACCCACATGCCTCTAACCTACTAGCCCCATTGTCAGTGTTTAAACAAGAGTCAACTTCAAGCCCAATTTGATTTTGTACATGTAATGAGGGGGAGAGTGGCTTCCCTCCCTCTGCCTCCTCCTTCCTTTCTTTTTGTCTGCAAGACTCAGAGCAGCAAAATGCCTTCTCCCAGTCCCTGGTTCAGGTTCAGAATTAGCTGGCAATTCAATGAGACTTAGTAGTGACCTATGAATGTCCAGCTTGGGAAGTCACTATCCACTTGGAACCTAGCTCTGCTTGCTCAAACTGTTGCATTTCATAACTATCCTGCCAATAGCATAATCTACAACAGACACACTTCTGACAGCTCCAGTTGAAACATTTCAAACACAATTCTGGAAAGTGTAAATATGGAAAATTAGATTGGTGTGTGTGTGTGTGTACATACACACACCAGGAATCCCTCTGGTGATTTGTAGAGACCTGATTCAGCAGAAAGCAGCCAACAGCACAAAGAGTGTATTTATTGTGTCTCAAGCACACGCTGTAGGTCACTGCTTCATTCTGTTGACATTGTAGTGGCCCTTGACGCCCCTGGAACAGTTTGTTCAGCTGTGTCTACAAACAAGATGATGGGCTGTATTTCCTCTCAAGCCATCTTTTAAACTTTCTGGGATCGCTCACACTTTTCTATACATCTTCAGCCAAACATAAAGAAGTACTTTGGAACAGTGATGGTCTCTCCTGTGGTTCAGCTGAGTTTGGAAAAAAGAAATCCACAGTGCTTACAAATGTCATCTTTATATCTATGTAGCAGATGTAAGGTTTTTGATACAAATACACTATTTATTTATTTTACTTATTAGTTACATTTCTATTCTGCCTTATCTCCAGTGAACCCAACTAGTGTATGTGGTTCTCCTTTTCCTCACTTTCTCTTTGCAATAACCTCATGAGCTCACTTAGGTGAAGAGAGAGTGACTGGTTCAAGGTTACCAAGTGGGATGATTTAAAATGCTTTTCTAGCTCAGCTCTAAAATAAACAGAAAACAAACCATGCCCAAAATAGCTCCAAAAGGTGATCAGGAGTAAGGCAATATCATTTCCCATTACCCCAATGGTGGCTGTGAGAGCATGCTGCATACCCTCCAACTGTTCCAGGGCTTGTCTATATGAGCCCCGCCAAAAATGGAGTGCCCCCAGTAATGGCATTTCACAGCAGCTATAACTTCCCCTAAGGGGGCGGTTGCCCCCAAAAGCTTCACACGCCCACAGTGACTGCAAGTGAATTACTCATGTTTCTGTCGCCACCAAACTTTTTTTGGAGGGAAAATATTTGCACTGTGAGCTGGAGTGATATTTTGCCATTGCAAGAAAAAGGTAAAGAAACAACACCCCATTTTCTCACCTTAGCACTTGCTCGCTAATGCAAAAACTCAGCATGGTGACGCTGGGCACTTGTCCTGTTAGCAAGTCCTGCCCCCCCCCCCCGTGCTCATCTGGCCTATCAGCTTTGCACTTCCTCTCTTATGGGAAAATTATGCAAAGTTAATTGCTTGTCCCAATGAGCAGGAATGCACATCCCCCTCACTGTTTTTTAAAAACTCCAGGAAAAGCCGCAAAGGCTTTTCCCTTGGAGTTTTTTATCTTTTGGCCCCCCCTCCTTCCGAATACAGTGATACGATGTGGGATCCCATTAAGACAAGTAGGATTCTCCTGGCATGCCATGAGGAGTATTTTCACCATTTAGACAGTCCACCGGTTTGGCATAGATAGTCTCAATTAATTCTTTGTCAGTTGCTCTTGAAATGTCCCAATTCCTCTTTCTTCCTCCCACTTTCACCCCTTGTCTTCAGCTTACCTCAGCTGCTGCCAAATGAATTCAAAGTGAAAAAGTAGTGTATATTTAATTAAGTCAGCAAGGGGGAAAGGACAGGAGGGGTAGAATCTTGCCTTTCCCTGTCAGCTCAGGCAAAAGCAAACTACTGCAGCATCTCCTAGCTTGGCTGTTCTACCTCATTAACAACTTTTTCCATATTGGTCAAACTCTGATTTTCCTTGGTCATATGTTTCCCAATTTTCATTTGTGAAATATTGGAGTACACCTGTGGCAGGCCACCAGAATCCCAGAATAGCTAAATGGGGGAAGGGGGGTGGCCCTCCAGACTCTGGATTTTGTCCAGCTCGGCCCTTAATCTCTTAACATTAATGGGTCATCGCAGACTTCACAATCAGCTAAGACTAAGTAGATTCTTATGTTTCCTATGCATGCCACAAGCACAGTGAACATAAAGAGAGGCACTCCCAGGTCAAAATCCAATGACTATTCCCAATTAGAGTAGGGCCATTGAATCAATGAAATTTACATATGTGTTGACTTACCATTCAGCAAATGAGTCAATGGGTTTACTGTGGCTGGAGGTAGCTATTGGATTTAGGTAACAGTTCCCATCCAGTTCAACCAGGACCACACATTTCTTCAAGGCATCTCAGCTGGAGGCTTCAGCTGTCAAAGTTCACTGTGTAGTTTTTAGTCCTCTTAACAATCTGCATAGTTGTGGAGTTGTAGCTACAATGGGCTTGAAGTGGGAAACTCCCAGTGTAAATCCCTACTGAACTATGAAACCTACTGGGTGGCCTTGAAGAAATCACTCATTCTTGCAGCTTAACTTACTTCAGATACAGACTTGTGAAGCTAATGTGCTGCTTTGAGTTACATGACAGAAAGTCTGAATATAAATGTTTCAAAGACAAAAGACACTTCACCTTATTGTATTCAGTTTCTAATTGTTGCACTGAACACCCAGAATAAGAACAAATTATAAATCTAAACAGGGAAATGAAAGCATGTCAATCGTGATTCATTCATAATATGAGAAAGAAGCTTTATCAGTAAAGAGCTCTCATTTGGTTAACAGATCTATTACACTAGATTGATAATGTTTGGTTACTGAACTTCAGTTGGGATTTATGTTTATTTTTCAGTATCTGATGACAATGGTGATTGTCCAGTAATTGCTGTGAATATAGATCACAGGGTTTAAGCAGTAATTTAAGGAGTGAAGTGAAAAATGGTTTCCCTCTATAAAGATGTAGAGCTTTTCTTTCCACTTGCTTTTTCTTTCCACTTGTAGGGCTTTTGTTTCCTTTCACCTCATTCAACCAGGGATAAGGACCATTTCACACAATGTGCCAAGACAAATATGGGCTTACCATACAATGCACACTCAACAAGGACTGACAGCCTATCATAGCTCCTGGAATAATATACCAGAGCTCAGAAAAATTACCCTTTTTATACTTTGGCCACAGAAGCCAGTGGCCATGCAGGGAGTTGTCACCCAAAACAAACATGCTTCCAGGCTTGGAGATTTACCTTTTTGACACATCTATATTTGACTCTTTTAAGTTGTATCTTAAAACATCTTTGGAGTTCATTTAGAAATCTAATGGGCAAAGTGTCCTTTGTTGGTTAGGAAAACAAAAGAAAGAGCCTTCATCATGATGTACAAAATGTCCACATGGAAATGAAATATTCAATTTCATTATAAAATAAATGTACAAAATGTCCATGTATGAATTAAGCATTTAATTTAATTCTAAATCAAGTGTAGAAAATGTCCATTTATAAAGCCAAACTAAATATGACAAGGCAGCCAGGTGTGTTTTACACATATATCTACCTAATGGCAGTGGGGAGGGGTTAATATTTAGAGAATTATTAGTATGAGAGTGAGGAAACTGCACTAGGACTTGAGAGAGCCACGTTCTCATCCCATTGAACCATGATATTCACTTGAGCCAGTCAACCTGGCCTCTAGTATCTCAAAGCTGTTGTGATGAGGAAGGGTAGGATATAAATGTAAATAATAAATAATGAAATATAAATCCCACATCTACTCCTACTTTCCTTTATTCTGTTGATCTTAGCAGTTTGTTCTCTCTCCAGGCCACTTCCAATCCCATAACCAGGGGATTGCTTAAAGCAGCAGGACACTGAACGGTAAGATCAGAAGCAGGATAGAAGGAAGCATTTCATTCCATTTCCAGCATGACTTTTTCCAGGTAAAGTGGACATCTCTGGCTTTATAGGTGAACCAAGCACATAGGTGCATAAATACACATGGGTACCCCACTATGGACATTATCAGACATGGCAAAATTGCAGAATTACAATGTCAAGGTAGCACAAATGGGCCCTGCTATTGCACAGTGTCATCATCCTTGCATTCTTACTGCCTGCTCCAGCTGCAAAAAAAAAGGTGTTATTTCCAATTCATGGGAGAAGCCATCAATAGATTGTCAATACCACTTTTTTCACAGTATTGAATGCATGTGAAACCATTTCCATTGTAATCATGAGATTACAGCATGAATGAGTGGTCTTCAGCCAGAAAACTTGAAGGTGAGAACATGAAAACAAAGCAGAGGACGCTCTTTTTATGAACTGTCCCCTTTAGTTTGCATCTATTTAGATTTGTTCCAGTGCTTGTGTGTTCATTTATTTTGTTAATTAAGATGTTTTTTGAGTTTTAAGCATGCTCATGTCTTCTCTCAAGGACTGCTGAAATTTCACCCATGGCAGATTGCGGAAGTAAACTCCCATTCTTAAAGTGATAGTGGTCATTGTAAGATAATTCCGTGGCATTTCTTTCGTGTGATTACAGCTATGTGCGATAATAAGTGTTATTATGCCATGATGTTCCTGCTATCTTCGTTTGTGGAATTACAGCATTTTTAGATTTTGTCTGATAATGTCCTGTGCCTAATTTGCCTCTGGAACAAAATGTCCTTATATCTATGACAATGGATCTACCTTGTCACATATAGGAACTTATTTCTTCATGTAGAAGACACTCGCTTGATCACTGTCCAAGTGTTTGTGATGGGAAAAAAGAATCAAGGAAGAGAGAATGGCAGCAGCTCTAAACTTTTAAGTTTTTTTTTAAAAAATTGCTTTGGGAGACCGAGACAAAACTGCTGTCTTTAATTTCTGCTTTCTTTCATTTTGTTTTTCATAACATGGGTTTCTTCAGACTAGTATAACAGTAAGTTCCCCCCCTAAGGAGCTGGAGACACAGTCAATAACTGGCATGTTTTATTTTTGATTGCATGTCTTGCTTGAGGCATCTTTTCAAGGCTTTGCACCAAAAAAACATGGGAAATTGCTATGGATAAACCTCAGGACTTTAAAGTAGTAGCACAGTGAGAAACACTTGTTATCAACACAGACTGTAGTACATTGCAGAAACAAAATAGCAGAAAACTATTCTCTTTTTGGCAGAGGGAGATGGCCATATGCCCATTTTAACTTTGAAATACTCACAAAGCAAAAAGCTTAAGGACCTTTCCACTGCCAAAAGAATGCATCCGTAACAGCCAAAATATGGCTAGTCTTTCCAATAAAATCTATTTCAACATTCAGTTACTTATCACTCACATGAGAAAAATAGTAAAACCAGTTACTACACATATTCATTGCCTTGTCTAGAAGTTAGACTTCCCATCAATTTACAGTGCAATTTTATGCTGGTCTACTCTGTAAGACCAATTAAGTTCCATGAGCTTTACTCCCAATGTCTACAGCAAGAGTAACAATCAAGCAGTCCTCCCAGTGTCACATAGCAAGTCCCAGCAGCCCTAGCCACTATAGCCAATGGTGACAAATGCTGGGCATTACAGTCCAACAACCCATTCCCACTGCTGGTGTATAGGATTGCCATATAAATTCAGCTCAGTCACCTTTCTTCATGGTTTTCCTGTTACATCCAGCTCAGTGAGAACCACAGTAACTACTTTGTTCTCACCCTGAGCTCCAGTTGTACAAATGCTGCAGCCCTGATATGTTCTATTTATTCATTCAGCTATTGTACAAAGCAAGTTAGTCAATGATTTGGTTTTACATGTCCCCCACTCCCATATCCGTGGGGGAAATGTTCACAATTTACTGTATATGTGCATCTGTGGATAATAGTCAACTACCATAGAATAACCATAGAATGATGCTGGAGGACCTAGGAAATGCCTCCAGAAGACTAGAGAGACCTTTCCCCCACCCCAACCATGGTTAAATGAAACCTTGGTTACTAATACTGTGGAAACCCGGGGGGGGGTGTTGTATCTTAGAAAATTAACAATTTTAAAGAAAAGTGGTATAAATGAAGCGTGGGTGTACAATTTCAGACATCTATTTTCTATCTCACTGGATCTGCTGTTCATTGCCCATGAGTGACACTTCTTTCTGAAGTTTTAGAAGTAAAATGATGGACTTGATAAAATCATAGAATCATAGAGTTGGAAGAGACCATGAGGGTCATCGAGTCCAACCTCCTGCCATGCTGGGATACACATCAAAGCACTCCCAACAGATGACCACCCAGCCTCTATTTAAAAACCTCCAAAGAAGGAGACTCTACCACACTAAACACATGTTTAGATGGAATCTCTTTTCCTGTAGTTTGAGTCCATTGCTCCATGTCCTAGTCTCTGAAGCAGCAGAAAACAAGGTTGCTCCATCCTCAGTATGACATCCCTTCACATATTTAAACATGGCTATCATGTCAACCTTCTCTTGTTCAGGCTAAACATACCCAGTTCCCTAAGCCACTCCTCATAGGGCATGGCTTCCAGACCACCCACCATCCTGGCCGCCCTCCTCTGGACACGTTCCAGCTTGTCAATATCCTTCTGGAATTGCAGTGCCCAGAACTGGACACAGTATTCCAGGTAAGGTCTGGCCAAGGCAGAATAGAGTGTCACTATTTCTTCCCTTGATCTAGACACTATACTCCTATTGATGCAGCCTAGAATTGCATTGGCCTTTGTAGATGCCACATCACACTGTTGACTCATGTTCAGTCTGTGGTCTACTGCTAGATCCTTCTCACATGCACTGTTGTCAAGCCAGATGTCACCCATCCTATATCTTCCAGGATGGAATGGAAGGAGGACTACCTTCTTCCATTTCATCCTGACCATGCCTTAAGATGTGATTGGAGGGGGCTTTCAAGTATTTTGCTTTCCAAAATAAGTGGATGCTAAGTAAAGGGACATGAGACTGGAATTGAGGGCTGGTGCCTCCCATCTCACTGAAGTAGTGAATCCACTCTAGATTTTAGTCTAGACTTTAAAGGAGTTCTCCAAAGTCCTGAAACCTATTCCTAAATAGTTTCTGCCTCTTGGAGAGCTCCTTAAAAGTCTACATTGTAAGTGGCAGTGATTTAACCACCCCAAAGACAAGGGAGCCTCCAGCCATCACTATGAGATAGATTTTTGCACACACACATCCCAACTCATTGAATCTTTTTATGTCAATGAGAGGAGAACAAATTACTTCAGATCCACGGCTAGTGCAGTTCTCCCTCAGGGGCCTGTCACTAGCATAAGAATATCACAATATCTCCTGTTACACTCACATAATGCCTCCTTCTTGTGCTCTCTGATGGTTCTATTATCAATCAGGCCTTGACTGTGACTCTTTCCACAACCCCAAGAGGAGAGTTTGGATGTTGAGTCTTTCTCCATTTTCAATGCCATTGGAGGAGGATTTTTGAAACATTCTTTGACTCTTGGGATGCCCTCCCAGATAATATCAGATTGTAGCCTTAGTGGAGTTCACTTCCAGGTAAGTACACTAAGGAAAGTATAAACACCTTAGTACTGTATGAGTAAAACTGTGAATATACTGAAGAGAAGAAAAGGGAGCAGGGAAGAGAGAGCTGTAGATTGTAGCACCCTGTGCTACCTAAGAACATGCATCTTAATCAGAGCATGTATTATTCAAAATAGTAATATTAGTTTGTTGTTGTTGCTTGGTTGGTTGTTGTTGTTTGATACTTATTTACATCATTCATTGCACCAAGAACAGCTATACATTATCAGACATTATTATTATACTGTCAATCTTATTTTAATAAGAGAAAAACAACTAACTGAAAACGGCAGTGCTTCATAACAAACATTATTCAATTTACAGAAATTGCAATTTTTTGTAACATTTTCACCATTGCATTTTTATAGTTAAAATGATTTTGCCCCTCATTACATCAAGAAGTAATGTATGATTGTTATTTTTAACATATTACTTTCAAGTTCTGATCCTCGTGTATCATATCTTAGAAGCAGAAAATGGAAACTACTAGATCTGTACTAAATAAAAGAGAATAAACTATTTGCACAGAAAGATTCTCATTAGAGACGTAAATATTTGACTATTTCTGTCTGCCCTTTTTGTCCCCGCTGTCAGAGAAAATGAGTGTTCAGTATTCATACATTCTGAAGTGTTTCAGGAAATTATTCAGTGGCAAAATAAACGTGAGGGAGTTTTGTGCAAAAAATATATTGCCACATGTGTGTTTTGTGTAAAAATGTTGTTTCTCGCACAAAGCATGTCAGTCTTACACACAAACACGAATCTTGTGGGTTTTTTCCATGAAGAACATTAGTGTGTGTGTGTGTGTGTGTGTGTGTGAATGAAAAACAGATCTCATTTCCTCCACCCACCCACCCAAACAACACTTTGCAGAAATTTTACAGAAATGTGTAAAATTGCTGGGGTTTGCCCCCAAAGCATGGGGTTTTGCACTAAAATGTGGGTTCTGGAACAGATGCAATTTTCACATGAAAACCAGTTTTTGAAGACAGAAATACATTTTCAGGAACCCGGATTTTTGTGCAAAAATCAAGTTTTTTGCATAAGAATACTAATTTTACATTTAAAAAACAGATGGGTTTCTGAAAGTGTTTTTTTTTCCAAAAAAAGAAAAGAAAGGAAGTGCTTTTTCAGTGCATCCTCAATGCAGTAGGATGCAAAATGGTGCCACAATGGTAGTGTATCACACACGCCACCCACCCACCCCCCATTATTTTCCAAATACGCATCTCTCTCGTTGCCTTTCTTGGCTTTCTGACAAATGTTTATATATGCACTCATGTTGCCAAACATGTATCTCATTCATATATTGCCTTTTTATAAAAGAATTCCTTTTGAGATTGTAATATGCCGATCTTCCCTGAGGGGGATTTAAAGGTGTGCTGTGCACCAGAATTTGCTGAATCAAACAAGCAGAAAAACAGCAATTCTTCCTTTTAGGAATAGGGAAAACAAGGTAATGCTGGTATCCTTCTACGTTTTATTGCAAGTGCCTGGGAAGGCCACAGGTATCTCTTCAAAGCAGCGACAACTTGCCACAGAGGAGGTTTTGAAAATCAACCAGGGTTCAGTTCAGGAACTTGACTGCTGACCATGTTGTGTTGGTCTGAAATAAGATCATGCCATCATAAACTTTTACAGCAAGTACTTTGCCTTCCCGAGACATTGTGCTGCAGAGCCTGATGTTTCAGCTCCTGCTTCAGACAAGGAATGTGGACAAAGGCATTTAATTAATCTGGGATGGTGTCACAGTTATTCTGAAACCAATTATGGCAAGAACAGGCAGAGGCTGACCTCTGAGTGTGAAGAAGGTATCTCTCTGTCAATGTTAGCCACAGTCAGGTGCTCTTTTTCAAATCTTTACTTTGCTGTTTAGTTTGGCGCTCACTTCAACATTACCTCTATGGCCCCATACAGGGTTTTTTTTGTCCCAGTCAAGAATTTGCTGTAACACCAATTGGGCATTCTTGTTGTTTAACCCAGTGTTCATTAAGCTATCTGATATAGGGGGCCGGCAGGGTCTCCCCCCCCAATGTGTTAGGGATTGGAACTATGTTTATTCCCATTGACTGCAGCTGTTTCTTTATTTCCTGGAAACTTGCTACAGACTAGCAGCTGATGAATCTTGGACCACCACAGGTCCAAGCACCTTCATTTGAGTAGTAAAAACCACACTATTGGAGTCTGGTCAGGTATGCCTACATATCTGGAAGTTGAAAAATTCACAAGTTATCAGAACAGCAAGGGACATCATCCTCATCATCATCATTGCTCCTCTGAGCACGCAGGTGCCATGTTTGGGCTCAGTTTCTTCTCCAAACCCACCTGTCACAGGCCAAGGTTTCATACTGTTTAAATTCATACCATTTGCAAAAGAGCCCTAGCATTCTCTATAGGAATACTGGGCGGGGGGGGGAGAGATACAATCAGAAGACTTACGGTTTTGTGGTGAGGAAATAGTTAGCAGGGCATAGAGGTGTTTTGATCTTTAGTGACCAAGGACAAACCAACTCAGAATTTGTAGTGGCAGGTAAAGAAAAAAAATATCTGGAGAAACTGCATAGATGAATGTCTGGCGCCCTTCAAAAATAACTAGAGATAGGTGATCTCCTTGAGGTTTATTTTGGATTGACTCAGAAATTGCCTAAATTCTCCCATAAATGACTAAGTAAGCAAACCAACAAGCAGAAGAACTCTGTTTATTTGAGCCTAGCCAAGAACTTAGAAAAGTTACACCTTCCTGATTTAAAGTTAATTTCAAAAAATATGGTTTAGGGACAGAGAGCTGGAACAGACAAAGGGAGGGTGAAGGTGGCCACCAGTGAGGTCGGGAGGGGAACAGAAATTATTCTCCATTTCAGGTCCTGAGATTAGCTGAAGAAGAATATGAAGGCTTCAAAAATCCACCTCTTTTAGAGCGCCCACGGTTTCTCGTCCTTGACTCTGGAGCTGAACCCCATTGCTGTAACTGGAAGTCAGCAAGAGTTGCATGGTCTTAGGGAGCTGCAGAGCTTATGATAAAATTGTCTTTTGCTTTCTTGCACATTCATAAGAACAGTAAGGCGTGAAGGGTACCTCTAGAGGAATGTTTGCTTCAAATATTTCTGACAACATCTTAAAACTTACAATAATATTGGTCTGAGAAAAGCCCCAGCAATGTATGTTTTCTTGAAATGTTCATGCAATACTATAATATACTCTACAATACAGTGTATTATTTCACATGGAAAAGGTATATTCTATTCTATAGATTTCTTTTTTGATGAGTAGAATAGCTTGGGGAAGCTAGGAGAACCAAATACATCTGTTTTTCTCATCTAGAAACCCACTGAGCAAGCATTCCAAAGGGTGTACAGAGCACAAAAATATCCTGATCAAGTGTTTTGTAAAGTTAAACAGAGAAGGACCTCTTGACACGAATACAGACCATGACTTAGCAGTCATAGACATAACAACCATTTCCTCTTAATTAGCCATTTGGGGTTGTAGAGGATGTCTTTGGAACAAAACCAAGAGAACATTCACAGCACTCTGAAATCTAAATGAGAAATTGGATGTAATTGTGGGGACAAATATTATTTATATTATTATAATAAGGTGGCTAATTTTGCATGCATGAATTTTGACTTGTGGAAGTTAATTGGCTCATATGGTGACCATCACAGCAATCTTGAAGCAGCCCTGCTATGTACAACAGTGGCATGATCACAGATAGCCATTTTGGTTGACAGATCTGCATCAGTTCAAACATTTATTATTTCCATCATGTTGTTGTTATTGTTGTTGTTGTTGTTTTCCTTCAAGTCATTTCTGATTTATGGTAACCCTAAGGTGAACCTATCACAGGATTTTCTTGGCAGAATTTGTTCAGAGGGGGTTTGCCCTTGCCTTCCTCTGAGGCTGAGAAAATATGATTTGCCCAAGGTCCCCCAACAGGTTTCCATAGCTGAACAGAGATTTGGACCCTGGTCTCCTGGTGTCCTAGTCCAACACTTAAACTACTACACCACACTGGCTCTCATGATTTCCATAGTGAGGCTCAAATGTATTTTCAGAAAAGGGCAACCAAAATGATTAAGGAAGTCAAGCAACTTACCTTTGCAAAGTTTGGGGCCGCTTAGCTTAAAGCAAAGGTGAGTACAGAGAAACATGATATAATTGTATAAAATTATACAGTACACAGTTTGAAGAAATTGGATAGGGAGAAGTTTCTCTCCTTCTTTCATAATACTAAACCCTGGAGTCATTTAGTGGAACTGAATGGTGGAAGATTTATGAAATCTTTTAAAAAGGACTCCTTTACACAGCACATAAACTGTGGAATTCACTGCCAGAAGAAGTAGAGACGGATGCCAACTTGGATAGCTTTTAAAGAACTATTAGATTAATTTATTACGGATAGTTCCACCAATGGCTACTAGTTAGGATGACTATTTAACACCTCCATTTTACATATACAGGTCAACTCCCATATCCAGAGATTTTGTATCCATGGTTTCACATCCAAAAAAATATGCTTTCTCTAGGTATTTCTAGATCCTCCAATGTGATTCTATGGTCAATCTCTGGTGTTTGTCTTATTGAAAATTATAGGGTTCCCTGTTATCCACGATTTCAGGTACCCACAGGGAGTCTTGGAACACATCCCCTGCAAATATGGGGTTGACCAGTAGTTTATGGAGATTATCAGACATGTCAAAAGTGGCGTTACAGAAACACCAGGAGATTGCAAAAGGGCTCCCTTATCAGATGACAACATCCCCCCTTGTTATACAACTGTTCTGCTGCTGTCCCATTTTTATTGATGGGAGAAGCCATCAATAGATTCCCCCATTCCATTCCTGTCACTGATTTTCCTATGTGCAACAGGGTGCCCCATTTCGCTGGTGAGATCCCAGCATCAATGGGAGGTCCCTGCCAGAACACTTCCGGGTGAGATCAGGACATCAGGGTAAGTGACACACTTTTTATGACCCTCCCCAGGTTACTTGTACTTTATAAAGTGTGTTTTTGTGTTTGCTGTCACTTTTTTGGTGTTCTTTTTCTTTTTGAATTTTTCACGCTCGCGTCATCTCATAAGAATCTGTGGGATTTTGATCTCCTGAGCTGTATGACTGAGGAGAGAGGAGGTAAGTGCAGTGAGGAGGGTGATTGTGGTGGGACTGGAACAGGACAGGGACAGGAGTGGAGATTGTGGGACAGGAACACTTTTTGCGTTCCTGTCTGATAATCTCCTAAAACTGCAGTGTTATATCTAATGCACAAGATTGCAGAGTAAGCCCAGCTTTCTTCAACTTTTGTGTATCCATGACTACTGAAGTTATAAAACACATCATTCCATCCTATGTGTGACCAACATCAATCTGAAAGGTTTTCCCATGGGAAGCTAAATTGGGCCCTTCTCTGCTTTCTTTATGCCAACAGGCAAAGTCCTTTTTATTTAGGGCTCTTTTCACACCACACAATTATAGTGCTATGATTCCATTTTCATTGCCATCACAACATGCTATGGAATCCCAAGATTCAATTTTTAGGGAGGTGAGATTAGAATTTTCAGTCAGAGAGCTCAAGTGTCTCACCAAACTACAAACCCTAGGATTCCATAAGCGGCAGCTATGGCAGTTAACCTGGAATCACAGTGCAGGAATCAGTTTTGTAGTGTGGAATCAACACTGGAATCAATTGTGTAGTGTGAAAGGGTCCTTTGACAGGCTTTTGGTTTATTGTTGTTAACTGTGATTGAGTTACCTTCAACATATGGCAACCCTATGAATGAAAGACCTCCAAGTCACCCTCTCATCAAGAGCCCTATCTCAGGCCTTGCAGACTCAGGGCTATGGCTTCCATGATTGAGTCTATCCATCTAGAATGCAGTCTTCTACTTTTTCTACTGCCTTCTACCTTACCAAGCATCATTGTTTTTTTCTAGTGAATCATGTCTTCTCATGATATGTCCAAATTACGACAGTCTCAGTTTAGTCATCTCAGCTTCTAGGGATAGTTGATTTGCTGTAGGACCCATTTATTTGTCTCTTTGGCAGTCCAGGGTATCAGCAGAGCTCTCTTCCAGGAACACATTTCAAATGAGTTGTTCTCTTCCTATCAGCTTTCTTCAATGTCCTGCTTTCACTGGTTAGTGTGAAAGGGTATTTAATGAGGGATGGTCTACTTTTATTCTCATTGTTACACCACTTTGAGTCCCAAATTGGGGGGAAAATGGGCTAGAAATAACAACTAACAATATTTTAAATGCTTTTAAACTGTTTTAAATGGGTGCTGCCTCCCCGTCATTTACAACATAGGGTGACCTTAATGAGGCCCTATCACAGGGAGTTTTAGCCAAGATTTATTCACAGGAGGTTTGCCATTACCTTTCTGTGAGTCTAAGAGCATGTGACTTGCACAAGGTCACTGAGTGAGATGAGCAGGGATTTGAACCCTGATATCCCTGAGCCCATGCTCAGCACTCAAACACTATGCTGTCTCTAGCTGTTTTAATAGTTTAATTTGTGTAACTGTTTTAAATTTTCTATTATTATGTTTGCTTTTTAGATGTATTTTGCTTTAGCCTGTTGTGAGTGGCCTTGGGGAGGAAGGTGGGGTTATAAAATCAATCAATCAATTACACACACACACAGAGGCAGGTGGGTTTCCTTTCACAGGAATGCTACCCATAGCCAGTCAAGGTTTGCATCCTTGTGGAGAATATTGTGCATGTACAGACCCTCTTCACACCAATCCCAACTGTAGAAAAAATATATTCAGGAGTAAAATAAAACAAAATCCACAATCCAACAGAGGGGAATGCTAAACAAAGAGGGATGTAACGACTGGGACTTAACTCTTTGAGGTTTCTGCCTCCAACAAAAGTAAAATTGTTTTTGAAACTATAATTGGCTGAGTTTTAACTGTACAGCACCTGAACGTTTTCCCAGATGTAGCAGTACAGAGGTTTTTCAGAAATTCAATGTTCTCTGCCTAAGAAAAGAGTCTGTGGTGTCACAAAAATCAGAAAAACCCTGGATCCCAAGAGGAGTTATTTACTGCTGCTTAATGGAGTCTAAATTTTACTGCCCTTTATTTCGGTCCTCACAGGAAAATAGTGGAGGAGATTTACATTAACCCGTGTTTGCAAAAACGTTTGGGCAAACTAGATTTGTCAGACTACCTAAAATGCCAGACTAGCCCAACTGAGTATTTCATGGACAAAAGAGTCACCAAAAAGTTGTGGGACTTGAGGTGGAGGCTCTACCATCAGGTTCTTAATCTGAGGGGAAGGAAACTGTGGACCACAGAGGATGAGCAGATTTGTCCCCATCTGAAATGTATAAAGAGTAAGATTTTGAGTGGCATGGTACAAAGAGAGATGATCAGACATTTTGCCCAGGACTACCTGTGCACCTGGGAAACATGGGAGGAGGTGGCTCAGGTCCTGGATTGGCCAGATTTGACACCACAGGCTTGGGAGCAGTGCTTTCGGGGACCGAATCTCCGGAGGGTGTCAGGGGACGCAGAAAGTCAGTGAGCCAAAAGAGGAAGAGGAAGGAGTCTGGTTCCCCAGCTGTGAGTTTTTGGACAGTGCCCTGGTCCACAGTGCGCCTGGTAAACCTCTATGTGATGTTGGGATTATTTTCCCAAAGACAAAGGGAGGTAAAGAGTCAAATTCTGCAGGATGTAAAAGGCATTGCTTATTATGTTAAGAACATAATTGAAAATTTAGCTTTGACTGAAAAACAGAAATTGCCAAACCATCGTTGGAGAAAATTTTGGCTGTAGTTTAATGAGACAACCCCAGCAATAACTTAAGGGATATCGTTAAGTAAATATGTTATTGTTATTATTATTGTATTTTGTATTATTATTTTTATTAATTTTTATTAATTTTTTTCTTTTCCAAATATGTATAATTGTAATGTATAACTTCTAATTTTAGTATAAAGGTGTAAATATAATGTTCATTGGAAAAGAAAAAAGAGTGATTATACTGTGTTTAGATTAAGAGGAAAAATGTATTTGTGTTAGGATAAATAGTTTTATTTTTGTATTAGTAAGAAAAGGGGGGGTTATGTTATTGTTACGGCCTTTTGTGGTTGGGTGTATTTTTCAGTAGAATGGCCTTATTTCAATTAAAAAAATTCCTAATCCCCACATGGCCCTGGCCTCTGCCTGCATTGAGATCCCTCCAGACCAACTGGACTACAGCAAAGACAACATCTTATACAAGATGTAGGCCTGTGACTCCAACACTGTCACTTTTTTCCTTTCCCCTGTGTGATTTTTTTAACAACTTTTTCCTGATGAAGAAGCCAGTGGATCATCAAAAACTTGCATGATATGTTTTGTGCACTTTGGCTGGCCAATAAAGATACCACTCTTTTGTGGATTTTGGGTTTTGTTTTACAATCCCAATTATGGTACCTTTAGGCATTCAAAACCAAAAGAGTCCTTTTAATCTTGGTTCTAGGATCCCATCTTAAAGCAATTACTGCCAAAACCTTGGTTCACTTCTAAGCCAGGCAGCTTTATAAATTGTCTTGAAGATATATAACTGTATTTCAGTTGGCCTCTGCTATTCTGTCTTTCAACTGTGTATTAATTAGCCTATTGTTAATGGAGCAAATTAAACAAATGCCAGTGATTATGTCCCATGTGAAATTGTGACACCACACTGATCAAGCAATTACCTCTTCATAAAAGAAAACTTTCCGATAGACTGAGATGAGTTTTGAACTACCCATTTCCTTAATGGATACCATTTTGAGTGACAAAAACCACAACTTGAAAGCTCACATTGAATCCTCATATTTAACATTGTGCTAAGGCAGCCTAGAAAACAAGTTTGTGTTTCAATCAGAGCTGGGAAACTTACTTTCAAAATGTACTTGGCTACAATTACCAGGCCATAAAAGTAGTTAGTTACCATTATAGTTGCAATTTAAAAGTATTGAGAAACACTCCTGTGAAGTCATCCTTCTGTAGTCATGCCTTCTTTATTGGAAAAAAGGAAGGAATTACTTCCAAACTGGTTTTTATGCTTACAATCATGTACTGTTCTTCCCCACAAGTTCTACTGTTATTTACTAGCTTATTTTTGCTTCTTTATTAAGGTCTTGTATAGTAATAATCCATATCAATCCACACTTTTAAAAAACTTTTAATATAACTGAGACAGGATAGAGTAATTTGGTAACTCCCTTGAGTTAGGACATGGATATTTGAAGTGAATGTCTATTACAGGCCGCCCTCCTTATCCATGGGAGATATGTTCCTGGACTTACCAGTTATAAGTGAAACTGTGCGTAATAGCAAACCATATTAAAATAAAGGACTTCTGGTACAAACATACCATAGAATTGCTATGGAGGACCTAGGAATTCCTAGAGAGGACACCTCTCTAGACATTTTCCAGCATGACTCTATGGTATGTGTCCCTATTTTTTCAGCCATGGATAACTGAAACTGCAGATATTGGTTCCACGGATATGAGTTAGGGAGGACCTGCACTTACTTACAAGAAAGCAGATGGTGGAAGCTACTGGGCTTTGTAAAACTTACTCTCTTTACAAAAAACAATTCTGAAGGCTAACAGAATGTGTGAGCTTTCTAAGGCAGTCCCTGGAATCATGACAGTGATTAATATCCATAAGACTAACTAAAAACTTGAATTTATTAATATCTTTTTACCCCACCATTCCTGCAATGACATCAAGGTGACATTCATGGTCCTCTCGCATTCTCTTTCCAAAAACCTGTCAGTGGCCACAATCACTCAGTGAACTTCATAACCAAGTGGGGATATGAGTATCCCAAGTTCTTATTTTATCAGTCTAATCAACACACACCCTCTGTCTAACTGGATTTGCAATTTAGCACCAACAACTTGACAACTGTTCCCTCGACTTCCCACAGTTACAGGAGCACTGCTATAATATAAAGGGAAACTATGTACCCAACGTTAACATAAGGTTTGGATCCAAAATACCTGAAGGACTGTTTTCTTCACATATCATCTTGCCCATAACATAAGACAGCAGTGTTCACATTCCAGAGTTTGGAGGGCTGCCTTGCTTGTTTTTTTTTTTTTTTAATTATTATTATTTTTGGGGTTGCAGCACATCATCTCAGCCTCCATTTTGGGTGACCAGAAGTGATGACATGTCACATCTCTTTTGAGCCATTCTGGGGCCCAAAACATTCATCTGGGGCCATACTTTATACATCCCTCCTCATACACACCTTTTTGGAAACTTTTGGTTATTTATTTTTAAATATGTTGCTAGCCACCTTGAGTCTCATTATTATGGGATACAGATGAATAAAATTGTTGTTGTTCCAATTTTGAAAAGGTGTGTATGTGTGTGTGTGTGTGTTGCATAGTTTGGGCACTGGTAAATTTGCCCAACTCTGCTTTTGTCTACTTTTCTGGATGCATCTGCACTATAGAAATAATGAAGTTTGACACTACTTTTAAATGTTGTAGCTCCATCCTATGGAATCCTGGGATTTGTAGTTTTGCAAGGTCCTTAGCCTTCTCTGCCAAAGAATGTTAGTGCCTTACGAAACTACCAATCCCAGGATTCTGTAGGATGGAACCATAGCAGTTAAAGTGGTGTCAAACTGCATTATTTTTACAGTGTAGATGCCTCCTATGTTTTTCTATACCATGGATTCTCAACCAGGGTTCCTGCAAAGCTTAGTGTTCCATAAGAAATTGTGCCTGGAGGGAAAAACGTTTTGAGTTATAGGAATAATAATTTTTATGGGTATGTTCCCTGAGATCTGAAAATTATTTCAAGGGTCCCTCCAGGCAGGGCCGGTTTAACCAGTCTGCCAAATCCACATTGGTGGGGGGCCCCAGGGTCAATGGGCCAAAGGGGGGGGCTAACCTCCTGCTGTCTCCTATCTCCTTGTCTGACCAAGGAGACAGCCAGGAGGAGACGCTGCTTTGCAAGCCCCCCCCCCACTCCCTTCTCAGGTGGGGCCTGGCAGTAGCGCTGAGCTGGAGACTGCTGTTGGAGCCGGAGAGGGAGTTGCTCTTCCTACTGACTAAGTTGGAATTTAGGCCCCTGCATTGCTGTGAGGATGGGGGTATCTTGGGGCGGGGGGGGGGCTGCCATGCACGGTAGGGTGGTTATTTAACTTGTTGCTGGAGTCAGAGACTGAATGGCTGCTGGATTTCTCTCCCTGAAGTGTTGCTTGCAGAGAGAGGCTTGGCACTGACTAAGTTGGGGGAGCACCGAGAAGGTGCCTGGCTAATACTGATGCTGTAGTTTGGAGACGGTCCCTGCATGAGCTGGGAGGAGGAAAAGAGAGGGAGAGAGAGAGCACACTTTCTCTGAGACAGGGAGAATGAGAGATGGGAGATAAAACTCACTGGGATTTGTGTGGGTGTGCACATGTGCTTTCAAGTTGCCTTTTGACTTATGGCAACCCCATGTACTCCAAAAATAAAAATGAGTTGTGGGTATTTATTCAGGACACTAAATTCATTGAGAAGTAGTGGTGATATAATTCCTCCATAAATGGTATGTTCCTCTGATTAATTAGCCAGTGGCTAGTTTGCTTCATGAACTACCTTATGTATTGTTACTTGCACATAAACCTAAAGCAAAATCAGCTGCACTATATAGCATTGTAGCATGAAGTGGACATGTTCTAAACTGTTTTGCAAAGTTGAAAAATGAACACAAAACTCACACACATCAGTCTTTAGGTAAAGGCTGTAAATGTTTCAGTTTCTCTTACCATGTCAGCACCTTTTCATTGCATCAGACTCAGTTAGTGCATTTTGATTATATTTCTCATTTAATATATGTTCAGATAATCAGAAACACATGGAGATGTAATTATTACAGTGGCAAAACACTCTCATGTTGTGGTTACTTAATTTTTGTCCTCCTCTGAAGTACTTCTTACCTCTTGAAAATAATTTAGCAGCAATTTATTTTTTTTAAAAATGCAGAGTGGCTGATGGGGAGGGGGTCTGGTATATAGCTTTCTCGGACACTGGGATAAACATAGGGGGCCCCCAAAACAAACCATTGCAGGGGGCCCCCAAATTCCTTAAACCGGCCCTGCCTCCAGGATAAAAACATTCAGAAAGGATGCTCTATATACTGTACACCAGTATATGGAAAACATTTTTTTAAAGTTATGTGTATTTTAAAATGTTAATGCAGGGATATTATCCGATGTGTTCATATTGTATGTCTATATATAGATATTCTGTCCCAAATCCAATTGTTATCCCTCAGTAAATTAAAACCCTTTAGTCTATGGAATTTACATGAGTTACCTTTGATTCAATGGGCCCAATCTATTTTGGAATAAAAATAATCCCATTTGGCCATGCGCATGCATGCACACACAAACGCGCGCACACACAGTGTCCTGGTTCCTGTAGGGAGGTGCATCTGTATATACCCTAAACCATGCTAGTTATATTGGAATTCTCTAAGCAGAACTCCAGTCAAACACAGTTTCCATATTGTAACCTGCTGTGAAATGTTCATTATGGCTTGGCTGGGCCCAGCTTCACAGTGGTCAGTGTCAAGATGAGCCAAGGCTCTCCACAGTAAGGAAGCCAAAGCAGGAAGGGGAGAAGACCTGCTAAACTGTCTTTTCCAGGTAGTATCAAAGTAGTCCAGAATTACAAAGAAAGTGGTTAGGCTTTGTTGGCAAATCTGTTCTTTCTAAACACTGACAGTAAGCATTCAGTTGGTCAAGAGAATGACTCCAGCCAAAATGCCTGACACTGATGTGCCATGGCAAGGTGTGTTGTGAAGACTGAAATGCTATCAGTCAAAGAGAAACTAATGCACCTGGACTGGTATCTCATGTAATATCATCTGGAAGTGTATTACTGGAGTGTACTACTGTATTAATTGTCCAGAGATTTTTAAATTTGCGACCAGATATACAAAATTCTGACTAAATGACTGTAAAAATATTTCTTTGCTTATTTTCTTGAATAACATCAACCCCAGCTTTCCATTTCCCAAAGTAGTGCTCACGATGGCTAACAACGTTCCAAGCAGAATAAAAAACAATAATTAAACAATTAAAAGTTCATAATAGGAGTGGGACAGTAGACAATTAAAATGCTGTCAGCTTAAAATACTAACATTAACAGAAAATTTGCCCCAACAAAATTGTCATCCCTTATCAGGAGAGCTAAATAACTCTGCCACAAGGCAGAGAGCCACAATTTTAATGGTGACTACAGGAAAGGCTCTCATGTCCTGATTAATCTAGCATTCAATAAGGCCCCCTCCCACATTGTAAGGCAAGGGTGGGAATTGTGTGGCCATAGGGCTATGCTGGCCATAAGGCTCCCAACATTGGGGGAGGGTTCAGTGTGGCCCTTGGAATGATCACTAAGCCCCAAAGATCATGTCACCCTTCACCCATTTTTGGCCCAAAGGGTCATTTTTAAGCTGGAAAAAAAATACATCAAAATGTTCAACCACACTTTCTGAAAGCTTCTGAGAGTTCTATTTCCCACGTTTAGGCTCTTTTTTTATGATGACAGGGCTCTGGATGCACCTAGATGGTTCTGACAGTTGCACCAGGAGGCTTGCACCTCTATCTTACAGCAAACCCAAACTTGTTGTATCTTAAACTCCCATTCTTCACCATGAGACATGCTGCCTCAAGAACAACTCCTGCAATGTCCAGGCTCCTGCTGTTATTTCCTGCGCACATTAGGATCCAAGAAAAAAAGTCAAAATGATATGGAAGCTGATTGATAGCAAGAAGGAGTGACAAACATAACAAAAAGTAAGGGCATCAAGAAACTATGGAAAGTGAAGTTCAGTGCTCATGGTATGGTTAACATGACCCAGTGCATATGTGAGTAAAGAAGTTAGTACTCTGGAAACTACCATGTACAGAAAAACCCATTCTAGATCCTAGAGCCAAAGATCTGCATAACCCCCCTCTCTCCAGAGGCATTTCTGTCTTGACAGCATCACAGTACAAGAAGCATGCATCTTTGTCCACAAAATGGGTCCCCTGGAGTATTTTCTCCAGTTGCACTAATGTAATCAATCTCCGAGTCTAAAGACTTAAGGACTGCAATTTTTCCAAAACAGGACAGGTCTGGTGCAACAAGTGGGCCCCAAATGTAGAGAAATTATGTGTGAGCACTGCCTCACCTCCACAGAAGGAGAGTAGAATAAAAAATGTACTCAAATTTCAGCAGAGACTTATGGCTCCAATGTCAGTGGAGTGGTGCATCTACACTGTGTTTTACTCCAAATTTTAAATGAGCTATCCAAGGTGCTGAATCTATTTTGGAGATAGGTTCAGTAGCTTGGGTAGCTCCTGTAAAGTTAGACTAAACACACAGAACAGCTTCACTTCCCCACTGATATTGGAGATGCCATCTTTCCCTGTAATCAATCAATCAATCAATCAGTAAACTGAACAAGCATTGAATTAGAAATCCTCTATTTCCTAGATATAGGCAACAGGAATCTGGAGAATAGCTAGCTAGTTAATTGACAGGAGAGGAAAGAAGGAAATTTATTTATTTATATATTGAATATCTATCTATCTATCTATCTATCTTTTATCTATTGAATTTAAAAGGAGCCCTGGTGGTGAAGTGTTTAAATGCCAGTACTGCAAGTCACCACATTGCAAGTTCAATTCCAGGGGAGTCCAAGGTTCACTTAGCATTCCATCTTTTTTTAGGTTGGTAAAATGAGTACCCAGCTTGTGGGGGCAATTAGCTAACACACATTGGGAACTGCTTAATGCAGTTTAGATGTGTGGCTGAAGAGCAGGATATAAATAACCAATTAAAAAAAAAAAACTATCCCGCTTTTCTCCCAAGATGGAATTCAAGGTGGCTTACAATAATTTAAAAAGATCAAGCTAAAACATCAATTTACAAAGTTAAAAAATTAAACAACAATATTATTAAAACATGATTTAAAACAGTTAAAAACACTTAAGGAATATTTTATTTATTGTTATTTATGTGTGCAATTTATATGCCACCTTTCTCCCAAAGCAGGATCCAAGGTGGCTAACAAAACAATTAAAATCACAGTCAAAAGCAATTAAAACCAATTAAAGACAAACAAAGTAAAAAAAACAGATAAAAACAACATAAAAACATGAACACTTATTTAAAACACTTTAACTCAAAATACAATAGTCCATATTTTGTGTACCATCACTCTTGGCAGATGAGTCTTCTACTGCACCAGTGCAAACCGCACCAGTGTTAATTGGCATGCAATGTTCAAAGTGCAAGGGATGAGAACAACACAAGAAAACCTCCATCTCTGGTGTCTCTTACACCATCTAAAGGCTTAGAATTATAGAATCATAGAGTTGAAAAAGACCACAAGGGCTACCTAGTCCAACCACCTGCCCTGCAGGAATACACAATCAAATCATTCCCGACAGATGGCCATTTAGCCTCTGTTTAAAAACCTCCAAAGGAGATTCCACCTTTACATAAACCAGGAAATTATAGCAGGCCATCATTACAGCTCTGAGGAAAGTGTTGCAGTAATAGTACCTTTGTTAGAGATTATCAAGTACAGCTCACATATGATCCTGAATTTAATAGTTTAATTGTGTATTTATGTCTACTCAGAAATAAATCCCATTTAGTTCAATAGGGTTTACTTTCAGATAAATAGATATGGGGTTACAGAATTTGTGTGTGTGTGTGTGTGTGTGTGTGTGTGTGTGTGTGTATTTATATCTACAGAGGTAAGATAAAACCACAAAAAAATCCAACTCAGTGCTGCCCATCAACTGATAACATCCTGAATGTGGATTCCGAAAAAGACACTTTCATGTTATACAGTCTAGGACAGAAGAGAAGTGCCAATCTCCTGACTATTCTGTTTGATTATTATGAAGATATTTACCACTTTAGATTTGTTTAAAATGTAATGAAAACACTAGGATGCTTCTGACTATTCTTTTAAGAAGTTTGAGGCTCAAGTTCCTGGCCAATTCTTCTCTGCCATTTCCACGATACAAGGCAAAGTCTATATCTCAAACGCTTTAAAAGCTTTCCAAAGTAGGATGGCTACCAGCTTAGCTTGGACAATAATTCGTACCTTCCTGGAACCGCACATAATACAGCCTTTATTCAGTAAATAGCAAAGTCGTTTCACACCAAGCCAAAGGTCAGCTTTTGCTGTATTAATAGCTGCTCTGGGAGGGTCAGTGTTGTCCTATCCTACATTTTTTCCAGGGCCTGGAGATGCAATTTCCTACAATCTGCAGGCAATTTCCCACCAATTTTCTCTGGGAGCTAATAGGCTGTGACAGGAGATGGAGCTAGCTAGCAGCAGGCGGCTTCAGAAAAGACAAATTGCATCTCTGCCACCTAACTGGGCAATCTAGATCGACAGAGTTTATAGCTTTGTAGTGTTATTGGGCCCCATGCTAACACCAAATCACTCAAGCTGCTATCTGAATTTCATATTCTTCTTCCATCTGAATTTGCTATCACCACATATCACCCACAGTTACGAAATAGATTGTATACGATTAGTGGTTTAACTGCCTTTCAAATTGCTTCCTAGACATTGTTCAGATTCAAAACAGGGAAATCACAAGACACAGGCCTGTTTTCCTCTGGTATCTCTTTTCAGAGGAGGCAGCAAATCACCCCTGGGGATTTGAAAGCAGGGGCGAAATTAAATTTACTGAAGTTTAATGGGAAATGCCAGACTTTTAAAGAATCACTTCACATATAGACTCTCGTTAATCAGAGTGCTGTATATATCATGATTGTGTAGGCACACAGTGCAGGATTACTTCCACAGGGTCTCATTTTGTTTTGTCTTATTCATAATTTGGATTTTTTGACTGTAATTTTAATTTTTGGGTACATTCAGTACAATGTTGGGTACAACCCAAACTGTCATTTGGTTTCTGCATACAGCAAGGTGTATTATTACTATTCATCTGCAATACATAAATCCCCAAATTAAGAAAGGAATATGAGCTCAATTAAAATGTCTCAAACATCCATGCATTTTTATGGGAATTACAGGGGCCTGAAGGTTGGGAATGCTGACTGGGAATTCAGGGAGTTTCAAAAGTAATTTTTCCAGCATCTGGCTGAGCCCCTAACAACAGTATCTTAAGTGCATTTTGAAAAGTAACTAAGGAACTTTTCAAGCTCTGTTGTTGTCTCATGCAAAATAAGGCAATTTCAAGCAAAAGGAAATAACGGTAACAGTAATATGAGGTTTTGTGAAACAGACATACCCAGAAAGGGTTCACAGGAAAAGACAAGGGGCTTGTCTACACGAGCCTAATGAAATGTTTTGGGGCTGTCCTGGGGGTGATCCGTTCAGATGATGCAGGGCCAACCCCCCAAATATGGACCTAGCAGTCCTCATAACATTTGGCCAGTTCAGTCCCCAAAACAGTGTAACCCTCCCCCTTAAAACACTTTAAAAAGACCCTCTCAATATACTCCGGCTCTTCTAGGAAAATCTGGAGCACTCCACACCAAAAACGGGCAGCTGTCCTCACATGTGTCCTGCTGCCACATCTTGCATCCTCTTAGGCACAACGAGCTCCCCAGCATGTGATCAATGCTGGGCACCTTATTTCTGGCCTCAGGGAATGCGACAGACACCAATAGTGGTGCCAACGCCAGGTGGTATAGCAGGACGCATGTGAGGACAGCTGCTCATTCTCAGCACAGAATGCTCTGGTAACGGGGAATCCAGGGCAGCTCCAGGAACAGAATACTCCAGGCTGCCCCTGGGGTTATCTTGGTCAGTGTAGATGAACCCAAGAAGAAGCCTCAAAGCGACCACAATTCAACAGGTCCAGGAATTTCCAGGCTTATAACACTGCTTTGGCCACAAAGGCTGGACAACAGTGTTGTTCCCAGATTTAGGAACCATGGTCACTGCTGTATGAAATTAAAATGTTTATTTGCACCACAACATATGTGATATATATGCTATCATTCATCAGCAATACAAATAAAACAAACAGAGTGGACTCTGTGTTCATGTGCACAGTTGTCTGTCAACCTATGGTGACCTGATGAATTTCATATAGTTTTTCTTAGGCAAGAAGTATGCAGAGATGGTTTGTCATTGCCTCCCTCTGAAATATGACTGACAGTACTTGGTATTCCTTGGCAGTCCCCCATCCAAGGTGCTTTCAGGGTATTTAGGCCTTTATGCTTCCCCCGCACCCAATAAAACAAAACCAGAAGTGACCAGAAGTTTCTTTTCCCCTACCTCTTTTTTATTCTGTTTTCTTTACTTATACAAGGAAAGATGTGTCTTGTTTTAAAAGGAGAAATGCACTTCCTGGAGTTTCCAGAATTGTTTTTATGGAAACAATGATGGGCAGTGGGAGGAAGGTTCTAGGGTTTTTGGGAGCCTCACTTTTAGGCAGGGACCAGCCATGGGCCATGTGTTGCCCCCCTCTGCTCTATGCATAAGAACCAAGGGACACAAATTTGACAGCAGAAAGTGCAATGGGTGGCTATTTCAATCTTCCTGGGCAACTCTGCCACTGGCTTTACTTGAGCAAAGGGCTTTTGAGGAGAATTGTTAAAGTACAGTGCATCAGGACATTCAGTTCTATCTCTTTTGCCCAGGATCTAGATAAGGGTTTTGATAACGGGTCATTCCACGATATAATTAGCTTACCAGTGCCAGGAAGTTTGTCAACATCAACACTCCTTTGCCAACAGCCATTGTTATTATTTGTTAGAGTTGAGCTTAAAGATAATTATCCCCACCTGTAATCCCAGCCAAGTGTTTTTGTTAGCTTTCAGTTTAACAAACGCATGAAGGGGAACAGTGAGGATCAGCATGCTCATTTTCTCTTTCACCTTCTTTTCTGACAACCTCCATGCATGGGAAGCAAACACTTTAATCTGTGTAGCCTTTTCCTGGGAAAAGAAGGCTCAACATTACTCAGAGTACCTGCACAGGGTACTGCACAATGGATACTAGTGGTTTCCATGTTCATGGAGTGGTGAATCTGCTCTAGGTTTTAATCAGAACTTTAAAAGAGCTACTCAAAGCGCTGAACCCCATCCATATACAAGTTCAGCCATCAAACCTGGAATGTGTTCACCACCACACCTACCACTTGGTCTACATAGCTTGGAAGCCCTACAAGACTGTCTGCTGCTGAAGGTTGGTTTCCACATGTGGATGGAAAGAGTGTCCCCTACCTGGCTGTCATGATCTTAACCGGAAGTGTTTGCCCATTGATACTGCATTCACATGAGTATAATGACACAAGGATTCAAATGTCAGCAATGCTGGCACAAAAGCAGAATGAGAGATCTATGGATGGCTTGGCCCATCAATAAAAAAGTATGTCTCGTTTACATTACATGATCATGAAAGGATGACAATGTCTGGTATGTGTTTACTTTCATGCTCATTAGGTGTCCTTATGACACCATATTTGCCTGGTCTGATAAAGTCCAGTGTGTATGTTTGTTTGGTGAGGACAAAGGAAAGAGTGTTCTTTGTGGCTGCTCCCAGGTTGTGGAATGGATGGTTTGGTTGCTCCCCCGTTTCTTCTCTTTCTAGCACAGGCTGTTGACTTATAATTCATATGGCAGATAGGGTTTTTAATGGGGATATGCTATGCTTTAATGGTATTTTATGTGGTTTTAACTTGTGTTTTTGACCAAACTGTTGTTTAATCAGTTTTTAATATTTGTACCAATATTTTTTAGCTATATAAAATCATAGAATCATAGAGTTGGAAGAGTAACTTGGATCCTGTACAAGGAGAAATGGCAAGGTGGGAGGATGTATAACCTAAATAAATAAATAATCCATGTGTATATATACCCACCAATTCAGGATAATATTCTGTGGCTTCTGATGAACTGGAATTCGGTCCATGAAATCTTATACCATAACAAATATGTTAAATTGGTGAAGCTACCACAAGGCATTTTGTTGCTTTAACTTTTCCAAGTTTTTGTCAAGCTTTCAAAAATACGGACTGAAAAATTAATAGATTCTGTGGTAGCTATTGTGTTCCCTGAAATAACACTCAATTTTTTTAAAAAAAAAAATCCTAAATAAAGCTTATAGCTGGTTACAAGTGTAGAATATCATATAGTATAAGCCTATGCATGGCTTACTTGGAAGGAAGTTCCCTTGTGTTCAGTGACACCTTCAATCCCCAACATCTACCTTTAACTAAATATTAATAATACAAATGATTAATTAATTAATTAATTAATTATTACTGCTACTCCTCCTCCTCTCAGCATTCACATACAAGAGAAAGGATAAAATCTACACATTGGAATGTTGGCCATGGATGAGCAACATGTGGCTCTTCAGATACTGTTGGACTGCAACTCCCTTTAGCCACAGACAAAAGTGAAAGATCATGGAAGTTACAGTCCAACATCTGGAGAACACAGATTCATTACCATTTTAGGTGATGAAATATAATAATAATAATAATAATAATAATAATAATAAGCAAAGGGATCTTGTAGCACCTTAGAGACTAACTGAGAGAAAGATTGTAGCATAAGCTTTTGTAGACTTGGGCTGCATCTGCACTGCAGAAATAATGCAGTATTTCATGCAGTAATAACACCACTGCATGAAATCCTAGGATTTGTAGTTTGTGGTGGCACCAGAGCTCTCTGACCGAGAAGGTTAAATATCTCACAAAACTGTGAATCCCAGAATTCCATAGCATTGAGCCATGGCAGTTAATGCAATGTCAAACTGGATTATTTCTGCAGTATAGATGCAGCCTTGGTCTACTTCCTCAGATGCATGGAAACATTTTTTAATAAATTAAATTGAAAGTGGTAAAATGCATAATAGTAATTTGAGCCATAATCCTCTATTTCAGAGGAAGGAATTGGCAAAAGCACCGCTGAATATTCCTTGCCTAAGAAAAACCCTATGAAATTCACTGTAAGTCAACAGGCACCTTGAAGGCACATATACACAGAGACACTGGGGTCATCTACAAAGACCAGAATATGCTGGCTCCCCACTGGCATATCCTGCCCTTGGATCAGGCTTGTTCTTCCCCCACTACCAGCATGCAATGGAAGGAGGTCCAGACTGCCACGCCAGTCCATCCCTACAGTTGCCACTGCCCACGTCTCACTTTCCGAAGCCAGGAAACCAGCCTGCAGCATGTGAGCAAGGCCTCCTGCATGTGACCAGTCTTCCTAGCTCTTCCTAGCTGTAGAAGAGTGACAGCAGATGGCAGTTGCAGTGATGGGCCGGTGGCCTGGAATGGGCTTCTGCAGTCACATGAGGCCTGAACCTAGGGGTACAAAGAGGTGAGAGAAACTATAAACAAGATATTCCACATCACATGTAACAGATATTAAAACATTTTTACAGCCATTGGAGGAGTTTGAGGGTGAGGTGGGTGGGGGGAGAAATGATTTGATAGAATAAGTAACAGGTTTCAAGTGTGTTTACTGGATGGATGGATGGATGGATGGATGTTACTAATAAAACTAATAAAGATATTTTTTTTTGTAAAAACAAACAAACAAACATGAAGCCTGATCCATTTTTTTGCCAACTGGAATGGTTTGCACAGCAGGTATTTTTAAGAAACATTCTAATTGGCTTTACCAATGCCATGGGCCCATCTTTGCCCCAGAGGTCATGAGGACTGCCCAAGGGCAAAATGGGGCAAATGCCCTGCATTGTTTGAACTGCAGGTCTCAAGGATGGAACCAAGATGTGGTAAATATCCCATGTAGACAAGCACTTGGACACACTTAAGGAAACTTTAAGCAACACTTACTTCCAAGTAAACCTGTTTTGCTTTGCAGTACAAAAGAAATGGACACATGAAGACACTCTTACCCCCAATCTTCAAGCAAGGATGAATAAGGCAAAACATATTTTTTTTAGTGAAGTAAATGTTTCCCAGTGGGAGAGGAAATATAAAATTATGCCATAAATTCAATCTTGAGGAGCTTAATTACTTCACTAATGAAAAATGTAAAGTTACCATGAAAGTGTCAAAACAGCCTTTCATTCCAATTCTTCAATTTTAAACCTCACGCCACTTAATATCCAGTTTCATTTTTGATATTTTTAATGAAGTGCTGCTCTTACAAATCATAGAAATGTTAGTGACTTGTACTCAGACACCAATAAGAGGCAATATATAATTACCATTCTAAATACAACTTTTAAAAAAAGAAAAAGCCAAACAGCTGCACTTGAAAGAATGCTCATACAAATTCTGACTTGGAAGTGGAATTGAAGCAAAATGATCATGGATAATGGAAATGCACACCTGGATTAATTTTCAGTCAGGCTCACCTGCAAGATCTTCAAATCAGCAAGTTCTGGAGCATGCAAATCAAATACTCTACTTATTACATCAACCTGTGTGGGTTTGTTTTTTTAACTTGGGGTCATAATTTCATTGAAAATCCAACACAGGCAATTGTGGGTGGCAGGATGCACAATGACCATAACATATTTATCCAACATGTGAGGGGCTTACAGTGTTGTGCCACCAAGTCTACCCCCACATCACAATCACGGCTGATGAACTGGAAGAAGTTGGTACAAATTACCAGTGCCTGGCAGCTTAAGAAAGGAGCCCTGGGACCTGACTATGGCTGCATCTGCACTGCAGAAATAATCCCTTTTGACACTACTTTAACTGCCATGGTTCAATGCTATAGAATTCTGGGATTTGTAGTGTTGTGAGATATTTAGCCTTCTCTCTCAAAGAGAGCTCTGGTGCCACCACAAAGTACAAATCCCAGAATTCCATAGCATTGAGCCATGGCAGTTAAAGCGGTGCCAACATGGATTATTTCTGCTGTGCAGATGCATCCCTGGTTGCATATGTTTCTGTATTTCTCATTGTTAGTGGATTGTTTTTGATGTCTGCTGTAAAATCAGTGGATTTCAAAGAAAATGATGATATACAAAATATGGATTCCCTTGTGTAAAGATTTTTAACCAGTCCATGAGGGGCTCAAAACTGTCACTGGGTGAGAAAGCTGGACTCCTTGGGAGTTATTCCTGCACTGTGGAGCAAAGGAGCCCTGACCATAGGGGCAAAGAAGGAAAGCCAGGCTCCAGGTGCCAGAGACACTCTGCCAATCCTACCTGCCTGCCACACTAAATGGCCACCCTGTTTCCCCCACACCCCTGTCCGCCCACCTTCCTTGGCACTGGTAATATTGCAAGCCCACCCACTGTGGATCTCAGGAAGCAAGTTTCTCGAGTCTCTTCCCAGGCCCACAGGAAATCAGAGAGGAAGCGGAATGGGAGAAGAGATATTTCCTTGGGTATGTTTAGCCTGGAGAAGAGAAGGTTGAGAGGTGACATGATAGCTATCTTTATATATTTGAAGGGATGTCATATTGGGGATGGAGCCAGCTTGTATTCTGCTGCTCCAGAGACTATGGAGATTATCAGATGTATCAAAAATGGTGTTATAATGATGCCATGAGATCGCAAAAAGGCTTCCTTATCAGATGACATCATGCCCCAGCGTTATGCAAACATTATGCTCCCATTATGAGGCAGTGGACATGTTGCTTACCTGTAACTGTAGTTCTTTGAGTGGTCATCTGTGAATTCACACAACTGGGTTATTCCTGCACCTGCACAGTGCACTCCAGAACATTCTAGAATAGTTATATAATGCTTTTTGGTGGTAGCTCCACCCATGCCAACAGTTCCCCTCAAGCATTCCTGCTCATTTACCTCAGTTCCAAGGACACCACAATAGCAGCAATGTGCACTCCACACCTTAGATGTTCATCGGGCTCTTGCATTTTATGTTCAGTGGACTGGTCCTCTGCACAAGATGAATCGTGTTTTTGTCTGCTATTCTGCTTCCAACTGTAGTGTGCCCATTTCCCCGCAGCGCCAATCCAAGTGGGCTGTCTCTGCTATCTCTCTGGCCTATGAACTGGCTCAAAAGCTGCTCCTCTCTCAAATTCGAGCTCATTCAATGAGGGCGGTAGCTGCATCTGCTACCTTTTTCTCCAGTGTTACTCTGGAGAAAGTTTGCAAGGCAGCTACTTGGTCTACTTCTTTGACTTTCATCTCCCATTACAGGTCTGATAACAGGTCTAGGGATGCTGCTGCTTTTGGGAGAGCTGTTCTCTTATCTATGTTGCAATAAGTGGTTACTTGTGGTTCATTGTTACACTGTGTCTTTGTCCTTTCTCTTCTGGTTGGGCATGACAATCCCTCCTGTGAGAAAGCTTGCTAGTCTCCCAGTTGTGTGAGTTACAGAGACCACGAAAAAGGACAAGTTGCTTACCTGTTACTGTAGTTCTTCGAGTGGTCATCTGTGAATTCACACAAACCCGCCTGTCCTCCCCTCATTGTCCTGCTCCTTTGTTAAGTTATGATGCTGCTATTGCAGCATCCTTGGAACTGAGGTAAATGAGCAGGAACGCCTAAGGAGAATTGTTGGGATGGGTAGAACTGCTGCCAAAAAGCATTATATAACTATTCCACAAGGTTCCGGAGTGCACTGCACAGGCTCAGGAATAACCCAGTTGTGTGAGTCACAGAGACCACGAAGAAGAATCTTTTTTATTGATGGGGAGAAGTCGAGAATTGATCTTCCATAGCGTTAGTGTTCTGGATTTCAGTGTCTGCAACAAGGCACCCCATTCAGCTGGTGAGATGCCAGCATCAATGCACAGTCCCGCCAAAACACTTCTGTGTGTGAACAGGAAAACTAGGTACAGCATGCTCTTTTTATGAACCTACCCATCTTGCTTGCAAGTTTCTGAACATGTATCTCTGCTTTTCTGTTTTTTTTTTTTAAATTTTGGTATTTTGGGGCTTTTTAGCACACTCACGTCTTCTCGTGAGATGCGCCGAAATCACGTTCACAGAGAAACATGGAAGTAGTGGCGTGAGCATTCATATTGCCTGATTCTTGGGGTGATTCTGTATCATTATCACAGCAGCACACGAAAACCTGTGTCATTGTGCCAGAACACAAACGGTGTAAAATATAGTGCCATAATAACGTTTTTAGGCACTCATCTGATAATCTCCTAGGACACAGAGCTATTTCTTGCTTCACATAAACCTGGCTGGGAGAGGATAGCACTGCCACATGGGTGCAGGCCCTCCCAGCCAGGTATTCTGTCAGTGAGCAGATGAGGGGAAGTGAGCGGGGGGGGGGGGCAGAGTGGCTCTGGTTTATAAGGACAATCAGACTTTGACTAGGATACCTGTCCGAAACACAGTCCACTTTGAGTGTATGTACCTTAGCCTGAGGACCAGGGATAGTTTGGGGATTCTGCTAGTATACCAACCACTCCGTTGTCTAGCAGACTCCCTAACCGAGCTGGGCGACTTCAACATTCCACTCAAGACCAGCTTGACAAATCTGACTGGTGCAGCTCGGGAGTTCATGGAAACCATGACAAACATGGGCCTATCCCAATTGTATGGAACAGGAATATCCATGGGCGGTGGTTATTAAAACCACCACATTGTCATGGATGGATCATTTCCTGGTCAAGACTGAACTAAGAGTCTCTTCCTGCCCCACCGGGGGTGGTGGACCCAAGGCTATCAACACGATCGCTCCCAAGCATCCTTTCCAACCTGCTTCTAACTGTAAGCCATGGTATACTTCAGAGCTTAGGAAAATGAAGCAGGTTGCATGACTAGAGCGCAACTGGCAGAAAACTCGACGTTTATCCGACAGGACTCGACATAGGAACTTTCTTCGGTCCTGTTGAGAGGCAATACGTGCATCTCCTCTGCATGTATTGCATCTGCAGAGTCCCATCCAGCAGAACTGTTTAGGGTGGTAAGGGAGATGACGCAGGTTATACCTGCGCAGAACCCATTGCTTAACCCAACACGGCCTGCTGTGATGCATTTAACAACTACTTTGCAGATAAAATCTCTCGGATAAGAGCTGACTTAGATGCCAGTATTTTGACAGAAACAATTGACGAGGTGTCCAGCAACTCCGTTGATGTAAGTTTACTGGATCAATTTCAATCCGTGAGTACCGAGGACGTGGACAAGCTACTTGGTTGAGTGAGGAAGACGACCTGCCCTCTTGATCCTTGCCCTTCATGGCTGGCCATCCGGGCAGGGGGTGCCTTGATGGTGATCCTTAAGGATATCATCAATGCATCCCTCAGGGAGGGGTGTGTTCCATCCTGTTTAAAGGAAGCTGCCATTAGGCCATGAACAACTATAGGCCGGTTTCTATGTTACCATTCTTGAGCAAAGTGATCGAGAGGGCAGTTGCTCTTCAACTCCAAGTGGTCTTGGATGAAACTGATTATCTAGACCCATTTCAAACTGGCTTCAGGATGGGATTTGGACTTGAGACTGCCATGGTTGCCTTCACCGATGATCTGTGTCTAAGCATCGACAGGGGTAATGTGTCCCTGTTAGTGCTTCTGGACCTCTCAGTGGCTTTCGATACGATAGATCATGGCATTCTCTTGGATTGCCTGAGTGGGTTAGGAATCGGAGGTACTGCGTTCCAGTGGTTCCAGTCCTTCCTCTTGGGCAGGTCCCAGTGGGTGCGGCTTGGGGACAGCTGCTCCAGCAGAAAGGAGCTTACTTCCACAGGGTGCCATTCTGTCCCCAATGCTGTTTAACATCTATATGAAGCCGCTGGGTGAGATTATTTGGAGTTATGGGGCTGGGTGTTATCAGTAAGATGATGACACCCAGATCTATTTCTCCTTGTACTGATCATCAGCCTTGAATTCCAAGGGCATCTCTCCTCCCAATGACTGTTTTAAAGCAGTAATGAGCTGGATGAGGAAAAACAGATTGAGATTAAATCTGGACAAAACAGAGGTGCTCACAGTAGTGGCCCCAAAACCAGGAGTTGGGTTGCAACCTCCAGTCCTGAACGGGGTCACGCTCTCCATTAAGGACTGTGTTCACAGTCTGGAGGTGCTCCTTGATTCATTGCTTCAGATGACGAGTCAGGTGAATGCGATGGTCAGGAGTGCTTGTTATCAGCTTTGGCTGATATGCCAGCTGCGCCCTTTCCTGGAAGTAAGGGACCTCGAGACTGTGGTGCACGCACTGGTAACCTCTGGTCTAGATTTCAGCAATGTGCTCTACATGGGGCTACCCTCGTGCTTGGTCCGGAAACTTCAGTTGGTACAAAATATGGCAGCCAGAGTGGTCTCGGGAACATCTCGGAGAGACCATATAACTCCAGTATTGAAATCTCTCCACTGGCTGCCTATCAGTTTCCGTACCCAGTATAATGTGTTGGTTATTACCTTTAAAGCCCTAAATGGCTTGGGTCCAACTTATCTCCGGAACCTCCTCCTCCCATACAATCCTCCCCACACACTCCAGTCCTCTGGGAGGAATTTGCTTCAGCCACAAAAATCTAGGCTGTCTGCAACCTCCCAGAGGACCTTTTTGGTAATCGCCTCCAATTTATGGAATGGCCTGCTGAACGAGATCGTCAGCTGACGAGCTTGAGTAGCTTTAAAAAAGCACTAAAGACGGATCTCTTTTGGCAGGCCTTTCCTGGTTAGATCCCTGTCTCAGGAGCTGCATCTCCTGGCTTTTTAAAAATCATGTATATATTTGTTTTTAATGTGTTTTTAGTTAGATGGTTTTAATTTTATAGTGTTTAATGTCTTTTTATGGGGAGGGTGGGGGTGAGTGGTGTTTTTAGTCATTATTATAATGTTTTAATTGTTGGAGGCTGCCCTGATTGTTTTTAGCCGAGGGGCGGGGTAGAAATAATAATAATAATAATAATTATTATTATTATTATTATAGATCAAACTACAGGAAAAGAGATTCCACCTAAACATTAGGAAGAATTTCCTGACGGTAAGAGTTGTTCAATAGTGGAATACATTGCCTCAAGAGTGTGGTGGAGCCTCCTTCTTTGGAAGTTTTTAAACAGAAGCTGGATGGCCATCTGTCAGGAATGCTTTGATTGAGTATTCCTGCATGGCAGGAGACTGGACTAGATGGCCCTTTTGCTCTATTCCAACTCTATAATTCTATGCTCCCTCCCCTTCACACACAGCCAGGAGCTCCTTTTCTGCTTGGTTCCAAACAACCACCCTGACCCAGAGGTGCTTACCTGATAGCTTCTTTCTAGTGTGTAGATTTGCTGGTGAGCAGCTGGGAGGCCTCCTCTTCCTCCATTTTTTTACTCAGGTCTGGACTCACTCTTGGATGCCAAGATCTCTTGTACTGCAGTACCCATTTGTGAGAAAACTTCAGTGAAGAAGAGCCTTATGTGTCTTAAGACATACACTGAGAGAGTTCCTCTGTGTGAGATGGGATCCTTGGTGTTTCAGAATCTCCCTCCCTTTTACACATGGCACTCTGTGTGTATACACCTCTGTGCATATGGGGCAGGGTTCCAGTCCCATGATCAGCATGTGATTGAAGATGTAGCCTAACGACTACACATCACCACCCTTCCAAGTTCTTTTAGTATATGAAAGGTTTCACCCACATCCCTATGATCCAGAGTTGTGTGTGCAGCCCTGTGTAGCAAGTTTTCCCATTCATGTCAGTAGAAGAGAAAAACTTTGCTGTATACCTCTCGACATATATGCATGCATTGCCTACTTCATTATCCTAACTAGAAGTGTTTGCAGTCTGGGAGAGAGGGCAAAAGCTGGAATCAGGGCAACAAAGAGCCAAATTAAAAGTTACTTATAATACATAGCATGCAGCTATGCCTGGTGCCTTTCCCTCCCTCCAAATAAACTGTGAGGGAACTGATTGGACTGGGACCCTAGTTTCTTTTGGGGGTGTGGTGAGGCAGTAGCAGGCATTAAACCTTTGCCCTTTTTGCAGTCATAATCCAGATCATGTCCACCATGCCTGCTATTTGCAAAAAAGATCCATTGAAATAAAATGGAGATTTTTTTTCACAAAGTAGTGTATGTATAATGATCTAGAGAGGACTACAGCAGGGGGGAAAGGGTTAAAGGGTAGCAAGGAATAACTAGGTGGCTAGAAATATCTTAAAAGCAAATTAAGGTCTCCTTCACACTATGCTGTTATAGCGCTATGATTCCACTTTAACTGCCTTGGTTTCATCCTGTGAAATCTTGGGGTTTGTAGCTTGGTGAGGCACTAAGGGAGCACTCTGGCTGAGTGTTCTAAATGCCCGTCCCTAGCCAATCCGAGGATTCCATAGGACAGAAACATGCATGTTAAAATATTTAGAGTAGGACCCCAGTATCCACTGATTTATTATCCACTTATTCAGTTATCCACGGGACACAAAACAACACACCTACCATAGTGTCTTCCTAGAAAATGTGTCCTCTCTAGGCATTTTTTAGGTCCTCCAAGACAACTTTATATTATTTTACACCGGAAGTCCCATTATTTTCAATGGTGTTCACTATTATTCACAGTTTTTTGTATCCACGGCCCCCCAGAACCAATCCCCAGTGGATACGAGGGTCCTACTGTATAGTGCTATATGCACAATGCAATTCATGGGGTCGCCATAAGTTGGCATCTTGAAGGCACCTACACACACACATTTGCATAGTGTGAATGGGCTCCAAGACTGGTTGGTTGTTTAGTTCCCCAGCACTTACTTCTGAGTAAGGAAAAGTGACAGGCATAGCTCATGCTATACATTTATTGTGACCTTGATCTATACTTGTTCTGATCACACACCCTGCTAGTGCATTGGTAGCTACTAACTTGGAGTAGAAGTGACTTCAAAGAGAAATGTGCATTTCAAATGGACAAGTAAAATCTTAATGTGCAATTCCTTCAATAATACATGCAATACATTTGCAAATACCAATCTGACGTTCAGGTTACTGTCATATTAAGCAAAACTACATGGCTGATTCATTAGAAGCAAATAATTGAGTGACAGCATTAATATCAAATTTATAAATATTAACAGAGTGCATTAATTTTAAACCTAGTTTTTCTGTGAATACTTGGTCCAAGAGACGATTTGGATAATTCAGAGAAATTAAGAGGAAGCTTGGAAGTGATCCAAAATATCTTGATGCAGTTAACCACAAAATAAGAGTTATTAGCTTATCATAATTGCAGCCAATTTTTAAAGTAAAGGAGTACTCCACTGTGGATTGCTGCAAGGAAGTGGAACAAAGCGTGTGAAATGAACAGATGGATTTGATTTTAAACAAATTAAGCCCACTCCCTGGGATGTAACAAGTGATTTTGTAGTTTTCCATGTTATGGGTTAACTTCCCACTGTGACCTTCTCAGCCAGCTTGCTAATTTTTTTTCTTGTCATTAAGCATAATCCTTGGAGTACAAGGGCTTATTACTTCCAGCCGCAATGCTCACATCATCAGCAGCCTCCATGTCTGTAAGGCAGGAATAAAGAACACGTAGCCCTCCAGATGTTATTGGACTGTAACTTCCATCATCCCTCATGCTGACAAGGGCTGATGGGAATTGAATCAACATCTGGAGGACCACATAGTCCTGACCCCTGCCATGAGGACTGCTTCATATGCTATAAAGTTCACAAAGAGCACACTGGCTTTATCGTCATGTTATTTTCCTATATGGAAACAAGTTCTGTATAAATAATCTTTCTTGTACGAACTAGCCCTAAGAGTGTATTTAAAGCTTAAATTAGCAGTCATTTGGTTGTCGAAGGATGTGCCCATTTCAGACAGTTTGTTTCTGCCAAAAATGTTGAGATGAGCGTGGTGTAGTGGTTAGAGCACTGGACTATGACTCTGGAGACCAGGGTTCGAATTTCCACTCAGCCATGGAAACCACTGAGTGACCTTGGGCAAATCATACTCTCAGCCTCAGAAAAAACCATGACTGAAATGACTTGAAGGCAAACAATGACGACTGTGCCCAGAACATGGTTGAGCTGCTTTTTTGAACAGTTGCTGTTGTTGTAATTTATACCCCAGCTTTTCCCTAGAATGGGGACTCAGGTTCCAGAATCCCAGCCAGTACAGGCAGTTGGGGATTCTGAGAGATGTAGTCCAAACAAGTAACATTTATATGCTCTGATTATACTCCTGTGTACCAATGGCAATGTGCCTTTGCAAGCAGACCTGTGGCACCATACCTGTTGGCATGATACATATCAAGGGATGGGATATGTGCAGTGCCTAATGCTGCATCACCATCACCCTAAGCCAAGGTTGTACATATAGTACACATTTCTAGGTAAGGAACCACACATGCACAGCAGTCATCCAATGGCGATGGGAGGAAAGAATGCACACAATTTTACTAACAAGTGTCTGATGCTATCACAAATGATACTATCAAGGGAGCAAATTAACAATTCCTAGCACTGCCCATATAGCTCTGCATCATGACGGTTATTCTCTTCCCAATAAATAACTAATCTAGGCAGCTAGCAGTAGCCAAAATTCATAAACAACATAGGAAAATTACACCCGTAAACATGAAAAGGGACTCCAAATCAGAAGCAGCATCTAGAAAAAGAGAACAGCAACAAAGCAAGTCTTTCTTGTTCAACAGTAGAGTAGACTGCCTTCGGGGGTGGACCCTCCTTCTTTTGAGGGCTTTAAAAGAGGCTGGATGACCATCTTTCAGGAGTACTTTAGTTGTGTACCTCTGCATAACACAAGGTTGGAATAGATGGTCCTTACAGTATCTTCCAGCTCTATGATTCTATGTTTTTGAAAAAATGATCAGCAATAGAGCCAAGCAGACCTTTTATCAGACATGGTTCCAAATTCTCGGCATTGCCAACTCTGTTCACCCTTTCCTGGCCCTCTTTCTTGTGCCAGCCTGCTGTGCATCAGACACTGAAACTGTGCAAAGTGGATCATAATGCCAGGAAAGGTTTATATGCAGGAAGACTTCCTTGATACATTTTCCTCCCAGGTCATATAGGGCTTTATAAGTTAAGACCAATAGCTTAATTAAATTCCACTTGGAAACATTGTAAAAACAGTGTATATCTTCACTTAGTGCAAAATATCATACAACCAGCAGCCTTTACACTGCCAGAAAAATGGGGAAAGTTTGTGACTTAAATTGAAAATTACAGAGAAGAATCGACCTCCTAGAGTCAACTATTACAGGTTGCAGTAAATCTACTTCAGGAGGGTCAGATAGCGTGTACACAAACTCATCTCAGAACTTGACAGACAGAAGAGCCCTAATAGATCCCCCCACAGTGCAGGTTATATAAGTCTGATTGGCTACACACTATGCTAAGCCTCCTAACTGGCTCAGTCCATCAAAGCAAAATACTGCTGAAATTTAAGTCTTAGCATATCAGTGGTTGTTCGGAACTTCACTAGCAGAAACTTCCAGTGTTGCACCTTAAACACTGCATATGTTTACTGAAGCTACTGAAGTAGATGCAGTGGATGTCACTTTCCACCAGTTCTTGATTCCTGGGAGGGGGGCTGATATAAATACATAAATTTACTTTAATTTATGTAGAAAAGCCAGAGCCATCACATTTATAAAACACAAGCCGAAGGACTCTTTTCTGAGCCTTCAAATCACATTATTTGCAAAAGCATTGTGAAAAGCAAAGAAGCAATTAAGATACCTCAACTTCAAGAACAGGAAGGTCAGGATTTTTTTAAAAAAGGTGCCAGTAGAATTGGCATTTTCTGGTGCTTGCAAGTTTTGATAGCTTTTGATACAGTAACAGCCTGAAAAATTACCTTTTTGGACTAGAATTCCCAGAATACTTGAGCCAGTACAACCAGAAGGTATTCTGAGAGATGCAATCCAAGGACAATACCCCAAGTATATCTGTTCAGAGGTAATCCCCACTGACTTCAGTAGGACTTATTCCCAGGTAAGTGTATATAGGATTGCAGTGCAAAAAAGTAACTTCTCCAGGCTCTGAGGCTGCTGCCACAGAAGCTGCACAACAACTGCACATGAAAATGTTTAGTTATTCATATTCATAAAGATGCACATCTGAAACATGACCATTAAGCATATACAGACAAAAACAGTACTAATTTTAAAGAGTATTAAACTATGCTATCAAGGATAGTTAATATTTTACATTCCAAATGCAAACTTATATATATATTAGGGCTATAACCATTCCACACTGCTATAAAATGGATTCAGTAGAATGAACATATAAATTGAAAAGAAAACTAATGTCTCTTCAGGCACAAAAGGAAAAACTCTGTCTGCAGTTGAACCAATGTGGTTCTCAGATGTGTGCCACTTTGGCTTCCAAGTGACAGTTTTCAGATTTACTGTAGATAAAGCTTGTCACTTACCAGCAAGGAAGTGGCAAACATCTTTAAAAAAAATAAAATCATAACAGTATAAAGAAGTTCTATTCATTCTCATATTGCTCTCATATGATTCACACACATCACCTGTATAAAGCATTAATCAGCCTGCATTAGCATTATCCCCTGTTCTTCCAGAAACTCTTGGCCCTACCTCTTTCCCTGGAAGCACTGTTAGCTTTGCAGCACTGTATCAATGTGACAATGGAAGGGCTCCAAAGAGGCAAAAAAAGCAGACACTTTTTTTCCTGACACAACATGAAAATCAACCATAGTCTACAAACCATTAGTAGATTACAATCTACACTCCTTCATAATTCCTTTACAGACAAGTATATGTAAACTATTCTTCAGAAGTCATATTTCTGTCCCCCCCGCTTAAATGTATAAAATTCTCGATTTTGAATTTTCCATAGTACAAATGCGAATTCTGAATGCAAAATATTTGAAGCAAATTGACTATAGTAAAGCAGACTTTATCATTGCACAAATTGATAAAACCTTAAAAACCTTAGCAAATGCTTCATGGTTCTACTTTGGCTTATTAAAAGATTTCACTTACAAAAAGGTTTTTTAAAGATAATTTAAGGGGCACTGGGGGAAATAAAGAGACAATTTGTTGATACTAAAGCCTTTACTGTAATAAACCAAATATATTTACAATTTATACAAACGCTTGATCTTCAACAAAAAATACAAAAACCCATATCCCGAAAGGCAAAACCAGGAAACATGTTTATCCAAGATACAACTGTTCTACATATGACAGAATATGGGTGGAATTACAAGTGCTGGAACATAATCCCACTTATTCAAGCAATGATTTTTTATGAGTTCATAAAAAGGAAAACGAGATCCCAAAGGCTGCAACCATCTTCAACAGATGCTTCTTTTTAAAAATCCATCAAAACTATGCTACATTAATCCATTTTGCCTTCTTATTTCACATTGGTCCAGTAGCTGGATGCCAAAAGTTGCCTTCTGTTTTAATAGAACTTGAATATCATTGTGTGAAGATGTGAGAAAACCAAAGTTCTTCCCTTTTTTTAAATTACAAAAAGGTAAAGTCCTTCTACATCTACAATTTAAGAACATTTTGGCCCAGTTCAACTCTTTGAATTTCCAACATAATGTCTCAGTAGATAACTTCATAAACAGTAGCCTTCTTGTCTCCAGAGCCAGTAACTATGTATTTATCATCAACGGAGATATCACAGCTAAGCACAGAAGATGACTCTTTCGACTAGAAGAGAAAAACAGATATATTATGTTGTGTGTTTATGTATGTGTGCAAAAGAAAAAGAGAAAGAACCTCTGTTTACTCCTTCCCACAAAATGCCAAGCTCAGAATTGATTCAGATAAAGATATACTGTAATAGGCCCAGTATGGAACAAAACTTTCTAAGAACAGAATAGGATAATTGCATGCTCACTTCTCTGAGTTCTTTGGTGCAAGTGTGGAATACAAGTATGAATATGAATTGTAATAGGGTTTTTTTTTTGGCTTCTTCTCATTTCCCACTCTTTCCAAGAGCCTTGGAGATCATCTACACTAGCCAGGAAATGCTGGCTCTCCGCTGGCATATCCTGGCTACGGAGCTGCCCATTCTCCCCCCCTCCCCACTTCCACATTACCTGGAGAAAACGGGCCAGAGTCCAAACAAGACTCTGGCCCATCACTAAAACCGCTGCCACTTCCCCCTCTAATGCAGAAACCAGACAGGGGTCCCACACTATGTGACTGCCAACCCCCTGCGTGTGACCAGCCTCAGGTATATGATGAGGGACCCCTGCCTGGCTTCTGAGACAGCCAGAGAACTGGTGGCAGCAATGAGGAGTGGCGTGCCAGACAGGCCCCTGCAGGCACACAGAGCCCAATCCAGTTTTTGCTGCATAAACCAGGTATTTTCTTAGAATGGTTTATTGGGCCCTATCCCAGCTTGCCTCTGTTCCAGCCCCATATTTTCTCCAGGGGTCATTTGGACTGCCTGGGAGCAGATTGTGGTAGATGCCCTGAATTGCTTGTACTGCAGGGCTCTGGAACAGGGTGAGCTGGGGTAAATCACCCATGTAGATAAGCCCTCATTCTCCAAATCCTCTTTATGAGGAAACTGTCTCACCTGGAATATACTGGCACCATATGGAGTCCGCCAGGCATTTAGAAGGTTATCTTTTCCAGTACTGACAAACCATTTACCTGAAATAAGACCAACAGTAAAAACATAGTAAAACATTCCACACCAACATGAAAAATTATGTTTTAAATTTTTAGCTTTTGTATCTTTTAACATACTTTTATACTGTTTAAATGAGATTATCTTAATTGTTTTAAAAACTGTATTGTTAGGTTTTTAACTAATTTTATTTGTGAGCCACCTTGGGTCCCACTCTGAGAGAAAGGCAACATAATAAATAAATAAATAAATAAATTATTTTTCATACTGTGTTGTATCTTAAAGGAGCATTTTTTTTCACATGACTAACCTGCTTCTCAGATTTCCTAAATATGTTCCAAGATTACTTTGAGTGAAGGAGAGAAAGGGTGCTGGGGAATGGAGAGTGTGAAAGCCTGTCAAAGATGACTCTATAGAAAAATGATTTAATTGTCTACGTCATTCAACAACCTCTCATTCTGATGAGTGTTTCTGAATGGTTAACCAATACACTGTTGGTAATCAGCCCCAGGGTATCCCCAGGGTCTTCTGATGACAAATCCACTCTTGTGAAATTACTTGGATAAAGTGTGTATGTATATGAGCCTTTAAGTCACCTGTCAACTTATGGCAACCCATAAATTTCATAGGGTTTTCTTAGGCAAGGAGTACTCAGAAGCGGTTTTGCCAGTTCCTTCCTCTGAAATATAGTCTACAGCACCTGGTATTCATTAGCATTCTCCCATTCAAGTGCTAACCAGGGTTTACCCTGCTTAGCTTCCAAGATAAGAAGGGTCTAGTGCCTTTAGGGTATAAAGACTGAACTAAACAAGGCAGACCCAGCTCAGTAAGCAATAGGTACCATTTGAAATATTTGATGTTCAACATGGTACAGCCTTACAACCTAAGTGTTGTGATCTAACCTATGAATGCTGCCATCATTTCATGCTGTTGCCAGTTTACAGACCTCAGCTATCTCTCACACCTATCCTGGAGGAAGGGTATTAACTTTTATTTTTCAGTTGTTAAAGAAATATGAAATGAAAGCACTTGTGTCCTTTAAAATACCCCTCTCAGGTGGGAAAGGGTTATAGAAACATAGATGGTTTCTACTCATTCCTCTTCCAACTTACCACAGTATGCAAACTTGAGTGACAGCACACAGCTCTCATGCAGATGTAGCTGATATTTGTCAGGTTTATTTACATGCAGAACTTCCACATTACTGCTCTCCATTCCCACAGCCAGCCATTCACCAGTAGGACAATAGCCAAGGGAAAATATCTTTTTTAAAAAGAGAAAGAGAAAACGGGAGTCAGTTACTTAAAGGAAAAATAAATAAAATAAATAAAACAAAACCTTGAATCTCTTTTAAAACACAGAATGATTTGAAGCAGAATTATTTGGAGCAGGTAGTGTTGGGATGTTTCTATTTGTACAAAATTAAGTATAGTCGGACGCCCATATCCATGGGGGTTCCATTCCCAGACGCACCGTGTATTCAAGAAACTGTGGATAACAGCAAACCCTATTAAAATAAAAGCCTTCCGGTAAAAATGTACCATAGAGTTGCATTGGAGGACCTAGAAGATGCCTAGAGAGGATGCTTCTCCAGGCATTTTCCAGCATGACTCTATGGTACGTGTCCCTTTTCTGTGTCCTGCAGATAACTGAAACCAGGGATATTGGTTCCACCGATACAGGGCTCCGACTATACACATAATATATAAGTAATACATAAGCACAAATGTATTTGTTGTGCTAATTCTGTAACATGTAGCAGTGATATACATGCAGACCTCCATTCAATGCTGTTTTAAAAAAAACAAAAACAAAAACAAGAAATGTATTGTTATTTTTAACAAAGGTACAGACAATGAGGTGCAAATTACCTATCGGGTGCATCACTGCCAAAAAACAATTGTACTTCATAGTAAACACTGCCTCAAAGCAATGCAAGGGTATACCAACAACTTATGTGAATATTAAGAGTAGTTGTAGTACTGTTATTAAGGCTTTGAACTCCATCCCAAAGTTAGTAAATGTACCCAATATATAAGCACTGTAATAATCAGTGCCTTTACAGATGGTGCAAAAAGCCCCACAAAAAACTAGACACCTGGGATGTGAAGTCATGCTGCTGTAGCTGCCTCCCTTCTCTCAAGTCCCAAGATCTTACAGTGTTGTCCAAACCTCCCGTCCAGAGCTTGGTACCATCATTAGAAATGTCAATACAGCTGGCTCCATCTGTGTGGCCCTGGAATTGCCTGATAAAACAAACCAGATTGAATAATGATTTCCTGCCAGAACTCAAGGTAAACACTGTTGTGTTGTTAGTTTTGGATGTGTGTGTATGTGCGTGTGTTTGAAATACCCTTCACATTGGCTGATTCATGACAAACAATAATCCTGCTCCTTCCCCAGGTAAAATATGCTCCCTGTACACAAACTATTTGCAGGTGCCAAAGAACATGAACTATATCACAAATTGGTAAACGAGAACTAACCACCCATTTGCTCAGACCTGTAAAGGGTAAGGAGATGATTTGAGGAGTTGTAACGTAATGCACTATGATGACACTTAGAAATTAAATTTAACAGATAACGAAATTAAACTCAAAGTACAAAAGAAAAATTGCCTCAACAGAGGCACCTAGTTATTTATAGACTTTGCTTAAGATGTGAATCAAGAACACTTAAAAAAAGACTTTACAAGATACAGCTATATAAACACATGCAGGATGGGAGCCAAAAACCTACACTTTTGCCTTGCCTTGGCTGAGTCTGCAAAAATGATGCCCTTGGTAGCAAACAGGTCATGATCTGTCATCATTGTTCAACTGTGTTTTACATTTTTTAAAACTCTCTGTGTTCTGCAATCCCTGCTCTCAGTAACAAAGAGTCAGCTTGAGCCTCCTTTAATCCCTAAACTGGGGTGTTCAGAGTGCCTGCTTTTTTCCATCAGCAATTAGCTTTAGTTCCCTGCCTTTAGAGCAAAAAAAGGAATGATGGCAATGGGACAAGCAATGAATCACCCTGGCATGTCTGGAGTCATTTCTCTGAAAATTCAAGGAGTTATTGGTTAACACACTCCTTTTATTTTCTGATACTTTTACTAACACAAGTGAGGGTAAGAAATGAACCACAACAAATTGGCAACAAATACTTATTGCTAAGGAAAGCTGGCATGAACTTAGCTGCTCCACAGCCGTGAAGTATGTACTGGTAAGAAGAGGATAAGCAGAAGCTCTTGATTTTACAAGCCCACTATGGGGAATTGGAAATACACACACACACACACTACTTTGTCCAGGTAAATGGCAGGTGAACCCACTCCCCCACCCCACATGTTTCTCCAAGTCTAATATACAGGTTTTTCTATATCTAGAGAGCCTTGTATCCAACCATGAAATGAAATGGTTGGATAGAAAGCTTCTTTCCAGAATTCATCTGTCCATGTACATTTCTTTTCCCTTGTAACTCACCCTGTTTTGTTACTTATGTATGCAATGGTTCCATACTGGCACTGGAAACCAATGTGAAGAAAGCTTTTTGCATTTTGTGCTGCTCACCAGGCACAGCTGCCATCTTACTTCATTATGCTCACAACGGCTGGAATCCTATTGGTTAGCCCCAACTAGAGCAGACCTATTGTATCTATTGTTGTATGGCAAGTCAATACTTAAATCAATCTCATTGATTCAACTGGCCTACTCTAGCTGCGATTAACAACAGGATCCTGGCCTCTTTCTTACATTCCCTTCTGCACTGGCATATCAAGAAAGATCTGGGCTGCAAGAGGCTTAAGACAATGGAGGCTGCAAACTGAAAGAACTACCAAGCCATTGCCAGAGGATAGTACCAATATTACAGTATTTCCATTGCTTGCATTATAAAAGACACATTGGCAAGTGACACTTGTTTGACTATTCATATAAAAAAGACATGAGTGTCGAATGAGGGTGTTTTCTACATTTCTGTCTCTATTCAAGAATGTAACAAAACATTTCTCGAGGCTTCACCAGAAACTGCCAATTAATCAGAAGAGCTGAATATTGGATGTTTCCTTCATCATCAAAAGATCTACTTGTTTACCCAGGCATTTTCTTGATCACTAATGTCAGTTTACTCTGGTTTTACGAATTATCTTTAATTATTTTATGGGTTTTTTAAAAAGCTATTGTTTTAATTGTATCTGTTTTTCTGTCAATTACTTTGATTTAAAAAAATAAAATGAGAAGCAGTAAAGAAAGACATTCCATTCAACAGTTTGTAAACAAACTGCTTTTGGCTATGATTTGTCCCTCTTCCCATAGGCAAGTTTTTTCTTCTTTAAATACAATGCTTCCCTTTGAATGAATACAATGCCTGATCCAATATGTCTGAGATGGGAACCTGTGCACTCAATGTTGCTGGACTAAAACTTCCATCACCACCACCACCACCGCTAGGTACACTGGTGAGGGCTTTTGGGAGCTGAAGTTCAACAATGCCTGCAGTGCCAGACCTGCATTTCTGCAGTAAATAAGCTTGGTAAAAGAATATGCCTCAAAACTCATATGAAAGGTGCTGTTCCTCATCACAAGTAATTGGGGGGAACACTTTTTGCTATGCAACTCCAACCATACCTCATGGATCAGACACAAAGGAATAGTTAACTGATAGTGGACCTGACTTCAGCTGTGACTGGACAAGACAAAATCCACTTGTGGGCTTCAAGGACAACCACTATACAGCAGAGTATAAATGGGCCTGTATCTACATTCTGCAAGCTGTCATTGTATCACTAAAAAAAATCTCACCAGGGTGAGAGTATGGGCTGTAGCCATGTTATGTTTGCATAGCAGAAAAGAATAACAGAGTCCCGTGTTACCCTAAAGCCTAACAAAGTCTTTCATCTGAAACTATATTTTTATTTTATCAGATGTGTGGAGAGTATTGCTTCAATTGGGAGGTGGGTATATACATGCTTGGATTTGGAGGGTAAGATTTTCCTATATCCTGCACCCAACTAATACATGTGTATAAATGTATCTCCCAACTGAAGTAAGACTTCATGCATCTGATGGGGTGGACTCCACTCCCTAAAAGCATAGAAGCAGAAACTAGGAAGAGGCATTGAATATCATCCAGACAATACCAGCAACCTTTTTGTTTTTGTTTTTATTTTTTAAAAAGTTAGTAAATTTGTGGATTTAGGCTTGAGCAAGAAAATACATGATACAAATATTAGAAATCAGAGAGTCAGTTAACCAGCATCTGAAGCCAGGATCTTGGGTTTCAGTGCCTGACGAACTCTGTGCCCTTCTACGTTACTAGCAGAAACAGAATAAATCAAAAAATATGGGGATATGCAAAAATACTTGACGTTTATATAAAAATGATACAGGCAGCAAAATTTGGACCAGTTTGTATTTTGGACTAATGTTTTGGTATTTCCTATAAGTGTGGAGCTCTTACAGTCCTGTGAATAATTAAGATGATTCACACAGCCTGCAAGTGTCCAGAAAAGCTTAAGTGCCCAAACTTTGAAGCTTTAAATAGCTTCTCATTACCAAGGCAGGTGCAAATGTCATTTGTACTTGCTGAGATTTACTGTGGGCTACTGCCAATTTTGTTGCAAAATATGAAAAGTTGGTCTTGTGGTCCACCAAACACTGTCATATTACAAAGCTATTTTGGGCAGTTCATACTTACTACCTTGCCAAGGCATTTGCATCAAGGTGTACTGACACATTCATCCATTAAACCTGAAGCCTTCAAAGAAAATTAGGTTTGTGGACATTATGTTAACTACACTCTGTACCTTACAAACCTGTTTTAGAGACTGTCTGCAAAAGGAAAAGTCTCTTAGCTATGGGTTGGAGAGAGGAGAATCTGATCAGCTGCCAAAAATAAATGGAGTGGGGGGGAGAGAACACACAGAATTCATGACCTAATTTCTACTTTTATTTGTCCTTTAGCTAAGTGAAAGATTTAAGAGCTGTCTCATGGATTTGCACCTTTGAGCCAGAAGCTTTGGGAGAATTTAACATTGAGTATAACCAACTGAGCATTTTAAAAAAAAATATAGATTGGCCTGCTCCAGTACAGGGTACTTGATACTAAGAGACTGAAGTTTAAAAAAAAAAAAAAAACCTCTTAAGTGTAGGTTAGCAGAAATGCCCAGGACATCTTGGAGACATTGGCCAGTATAAGACTACAGTTGTCCCTTCATATTCGCTGGGGTTTGGTTCCAGGACCCCCTGTAGATACCAAAATCTGTGAATGCTCAAGTCCCATTATATGCAATGGCATAGCAAAATTGTGTCCCTTATATAAGATGGCAAAATCAAGGTTTGCTTTTTGGATTATTATTTTTTTAAAGAACATTTTCAAGCTGTGAATACTTAAATGTGTATTCCACTCCGTGGATACAGAGGGACAGCAGTACTTTCTTAAATGTGCAGCAGGATAGCTGCAATGGGTTTTTTGAAAGAATTCGGAAGTCAAGTAGGAACAATAGAGGTGAAACATGGCTAGAGCTCCGAGGTTAGCAGGTGCCATTTGCATACAGCTAAACCAAAGCTGGTTTAGTGGTTTGAGCATTGGACTATGACTCTGGAGACCAGAGTTTGAATCTCTGTTTGGGCATGGAAGCCCACTGGGTGACTTTGGGCAAGTCACACTCTCTGAGCCTCAGAGGAGGCAACCTCCCTTTGAGTAAATCTAGCCAAGAAAATCTGTGACAGGTTTGCCTTAGTGTCACTGTAAGTTAGTAAATCCCAGTATTCTGACCAATACTCAAACCACTACACCACACTGGCTCTCTGCTTTTAAGAATACAGAACAGGGACTGACATATATCATGAAGGGGAACCACACAAGGAAAGGAAGACTCAAAGAGCAGTAGAACAGGAAGCTGAATTAGGCAGAAGAGAGTACATGTCTCAGAGTCAAGAAAAAGAAAGAATAATTGTGAAGCAAACTTGGGATACAAGAGGTAGGACCCCAAGGAGAAGAAGCATACTGGAGGAAGACGATGTACTAAAGTGTGTGACAGAAGAATGGATGAGGAACATCAATGGAAAAGCAGCTCATGGTTTGCATATAAAAGAAATGGGAATTAATTATGTACAAATGTTGCCATAATTTGGCTATCATAATGTCAACTGTCCCTGGTGAAAGCTAATCCAATGGGGAACTCTGCAACTTCTCATTATTTGCAAATACACCAAAGCATTTTTATTCTGCTTTATGCTTTTCCCCTGATGTATGCTATGCCAAAAGCAATTGAGGGCAACCAGATAACCTGAAAATGAGCTATTAATATTCTGGCCACTCAGCATTTTCAGAGATGTTTGCAGAGCACACCTGCTGTGCTTTCAGGAAGCAAAGATGGCTAGCAGCCAGTTATATTATATATATATATATATATATATATATATATTAAGTCAGCAATGGTGTTTATGTACACATAATAGCAAATAAATATTGCCTGAAAACAAAGCAAAGGGAGTGGCTGTTGGAAACCTGGTAGCCATTTCAAAACTCAACAGGAGTGTGATCAGTCATGTATAAATGTTCCCACAAGCATGACAAAGCTTTTTAAAGGCTACTGCAAACTTTCTTGATCATTTGTGTTGATCTCCAAACTTTTTAATCCTATACATGGTGACAAAAGCACTCAAATACAGCTAGCCACAACCCTACCTCATTGTTCTCTGAAGGTCAGCTGGCCCTGAAGGTTTTCAAAGGCTGGAAATGGGGGGGGGGAAGAGGAGGTGGACTGTGGGTGTATAAGGAAGTGTGCTGCTTTTGGTACTGAAAAGCAAGTAGAATTTGAAGCAAAGATATTCCAAAACGAAGAAAGCCTTGGTTTTTTTAATGAACTTGCCACATTAACAAACAATAGCTTTATTTATTCTGACATTTATCTCCTCTGTACTGGCAACCATGGTTTGACTACACAGAGTGGGGTGGGAGAGTGTCTCACCCCATCATTTAAGCATGAGCCCCCACCCCACCCATCCCCACACACTTGGAGCACATGTAATCCCTACAAATATGCCTAGTACCCTCAATTGTCAGAAATCTTGCCTGGCTTCCTCTCTGGCTTCTGAGGTTTCAGTACAGATTATCCAGACACTTTCATAACATGGATGGAAAAAAACAGCCACTTTTAGACAAAGCACCTTTCACAGGGCGACTCTGCAGACAAGAATGTTGAAAGAACATCAACTGACCTGACCAGTGTTTGATTGTGCAGATCCCACACTGCTATGTTCCCATCACTACAGCAGGAGAAGCAGACCTTGGAATCTGGGCTGATTGCTAGAGCATAGCAGGCAGGGGCGGAAGATGTCAGCTCGGCCTTGATACGGGGTGTTGGAGCTGCCAGGTCCCAAATGGATAGTGTGCTGGCTTCCCCACCAACAATCAGGGTGCATCCATCAGGGAGCAATTTACAAGATCGAATGTAGTTATCTCTGTTCTGTGGGAAGGACAAACCCACCTCAATCACATTAGTACACTTTCTGTAACAATGAGTAATGACATGTTTTATGCCTCACTCAGATTCTAAACACTAAAACATTTTTTAAAAACCCAGCAACCTAAGGACCTGCTAATCCAGTGTGGATTAGTGTTGAGTGTTAGACTAGGGACATTTTCAGATGATCCTTGGGTTTCCATGGCTGAGCAGGTATTTGAATCCTCCCAGAGTCCTAGGACTTTTTCAGACAATCCTTGCAGCGCAAGGATCGAGCGGGAGAGCTTCGTAGCTGCAGCGCGGCAGGGGGTCCATTTCGGATGCCGCCGTCCCTGCGGCGAAATCATCCGTGTTTCTTCTGTTTAGCATTGGAGCCTGCCATGCCATATTCAGCCAGATTTTATTCACGGAGGTTGTCCGTGAATAAAATCTGGCTGAATATGGTGCGGGGGGCTCCAATGCTAAATGGAAGAGATACGGACGATTTCGCCGCAGGGACGGCATCGTCCGAAATGGACCCCTGCCGCACTGCAGCTACAAAGCTCTCCCGCTCGATCCTTGCGCTGCAAGGATCGTCTGAAAAAGTCCTAGGACTCTGGGAGGATTCAAATACCTGCTCAGCCATGGAAACCCACTGGGTGTCCTTATTTTTTTATTTACATTCTCTTAGCCTTAGATGAAGGGAATGGCAACCCTCCTCTGAATAAATCTTGACAAGAAAATCCTAGAATAGAGTTGCCATTAGTCAGAGTGAAACTTGAAGGTACATTACAATAACAAAATCCTGTTTCCTCCTACTAAGAATATTCAAATTAAGTTCTTTCTTGGAAGCATTGCTCTCTGCTTTCTTTTTCAATGTGATGGATGACTATTATTGCATTTAACTGAGAATAAGTTTAGCAAAGAACCAAAATGTGTTAGAAATGCAACAATGCTCAGTGTTTAAAGAGTTAAATGTATTTTAGACAGACCAGCTGTCATAGGGTTAATGAGTGTTTCAGTGACTTAAAAAATCTCAAGTCTTATCCATATATCCTAACCTCTCTTTGAATGATATTCTTAGGGTTCACTCCACTTCTTTTTGCCTCCTTTTTGCAGTATCACTGCTCCAAAAATAAAACAGTCCTTTTTCTATTATAGCTTAGCTTAGCCTAGCACCTTTAGAGAGCTTTCCTATCTTTAACAGAGTTCCTATAAGTTTATTTTATTACCTATAGCCATTGGTGTCAATGTTCTTAATCATAGTAGCTAGCTGCTGCATGCATGTACACACTCTATCAACAAGCCTGAGGTTTGTGTGTACGTAAATGTATCTGTGCATGTGTTCTTGTATTACAATAACAATGCACTATTGTATTCTATTACCATACGCAATACATAAAAGAGATTAAAGTCTGACAGATTCATTTGAGGAAGAACCATATGAAAATGAAACTCCAATTTTAGAAAGTGAAGTGGAAGCCACACTCAGAGCACTTAGGAGAAATAAATCATCAGAAAGAGATGGCATACCAATAGAGCTGCCTCAATCTACAGACAGAATCTACTCTAGTTCTAACTAAAATCTGTCAAGAAATATGGAAAACAAAACAAATTGGCCCGCAAATTGGAAACACTCAATAAACATCCCAGTCCCCATGAAAGGGGAGACCAGGGATTCAGTAACCATAGGACCATCACTTTAATTTCTCATGCAAGCGAAGTGATATTCAGATTCTACAATAAAGACTTTTACAGAGCAAGAAATGAGAGATGTCCCAGCTGGGTTCAAGAATGGAAGAGACACTAAGGATCAAATTACAAACATATGTTGGATACGGGAGCACACCAAAGAATTTCAGAAGAAAATCAGCATGTGCTTTATAGATTTTAGCAAAGTCTTTGATTGTGTAGATCACTCTTAAAGAAATGGGTGTGGCACAACATTTAGTTGTCATGATGTATATAACCTGTACTCAAGACCAGACACTACTGTTAGGAAAGAATAGAGAAATGGAATGGTTTCTAATTGGCAAGGGAGTCAGGCAAGGCTGCATTTTATCACCCTATCTGTTTATGCTGAACATAGCATACATAAAGCAGGACTAGACTCAGAGGAAGGAAGCGTGAAAACTGGAGGAAGGAACATCAACATTTAAGATATGCAGATGACACCATACTACTAGCAGAAAATAGTAAAGACTTGGAACGATTACTGAAGAAAGTCAAGGAGGGAAGTACAAATGCAGGTTTAATTCTGGACATAAAGGAAACAAAAATAATGACCACAGAAGATTTACCTAACTTTAAAGTAAATGATGAAGATATTGAAATAGTTCAATATTTTCTATACCTTGGCTCAGTCCTTAATCAGAATGGAGATTGCAGTCAAGAAATCAGAAGATGACTAGGACTTAGAAGGGCAGCTATGAAGGAACTAGACAAGATCCTGAAGTGTAAGATATACAATTGAATACTAAAGTTAGGATGGTCCATGCCATTGTATTTCCCATTTCTATGTATGGTTGTGAAAGTAGACAGTGAAAAAAGCTGATAAGAAGAAAACCAACTTTTTTGAAATGTGGTGCTGGAGAAGAGTTCTACTGACACCGTGGATGGCTAAAAAGACAAATAAATGAGTTCTTGAGCAAATCAAATCTGAACTCTCCCTAGAGGCCAAGATGACTAAGCTGAGACTGTTATACTTTAGGTGCTTCATGAGAAGGCATGTTTGGTTAATTTGAGGGGAGTAAGAAAGAGGAAGACTGTATTCCAGATGGATAGACTCAATTAAGGAAGCCATAGCCTTGAATCTGCAAGACCTGAGCAATGCTGTTGATGGCAGGATAACTTGGAGGTCTCTCATTCATGGGGTCACCATACGCTGAAGTCGACTTGATGACAGTTAACAACAATTAAAGACAGAACTTGGAAACACTGATTCCTTGAGCCACAACTCCAATAATCTTTCGAACAGTGGCCATACTGGCTGAGGGATTCTGGGAGATGTAGTTTTTTAAACGAAAGGTTTCTAAGCTCATGTCAAAGGAATCATTTTGACAAAACTAGCCAGCCTTCACTAGGCCATGGAGGCTCACTTTACAGCTTAATTATTAATATCTCCAATTTCACATTTGATAATACTTGTTGCAGAAAAACTAAGAGGAAAAGGAATGGAAAACATTCCAGGCCTTGGTTATTACAGGTTTTAGTCCATAAATGCAGCAGTTGCAAAATTCTCACTTTTAATAGCCACATTAGAGTGGTAAAAATTCTGTAGCAGCCAGGAGGATAAAACCAATAAAAATTGTCCAGTACTGCTAAGAGAAAGCAATTGTTTTATGTCTCTATGTTACACTTCCCTTACTGTAAAAGGGTTTCTTTTTGTTATAGTAGGATTTTTATTTCTCACCTCATGGGTTGTAATAAAGAATCGCACATCCTAAAGTTAGGAATCTTGAAGCATTGCCTACAGAAGTGGTAGAACAATTGCTTTGCTACGCTGAAGGTCCCAAGTTCAATCCCTGGCATCTTCAAGCAGGGCTAGCAAAAACTCCTACCTGCAACTTCAAAGAGCTGTTGCCAGGCAGTGCCAACTATACTGGGCTAGATGTACTAGTAATGTAATTCCGTATAAAAGCAGCTTCCTACATGCACCACTGGCAATGTTTGGAATCAAACAAAGGAGCAGAAGTAGAGAAAGATACAGCAATAAGGATAGCATGGTTTGGCTTGTAGTATTACACTCCATTAAATACCACCATCAAAATTACACTCTGCCTGGCATTGTGGCTTCAGTACCTTAAACACCAACTAATCGTTACATTTCTGCCATCTGTATCACAAAATTTAGGCAATAGGGAAGCTCCACAGAGGCCACAATCCCATAAGAAGGTATTCTTGGAGCCAGCAAAAAGAGTGGATCCCTTCTTTCCAGTCACTATCTATGCTTGAGATATGGAATTCCCCTTTTGACCACCACGGTGGCCCACCCATCCAGAGAAATCCCAACATCTGGGAGGAGCAAAAAAAAAAAAAAAAAAAAAAAAGGATTACTTGTGGTTGTGGTAGTGGCTTGGCAATGGGTGATGGAGAATCTTCTGGATCCATAGACTTCTCAGATCCTGACCATGCTCCCAAGACTTGAAAGACTGGTGACTTAGGCACAATTGCATGCCACAGACTTCTTTGAAACTAATGGCTTGCTGTAACATCAGTACTCCTCATGTTCCTTTCTTTTAACAATCAATAGTCCCCTTGTATAGAGAGTGCATACTTAAAGTCCAAATATTTCTGAGGATTGGTATGTCTACATTTATATATGTAACAGAAACTGTAGCATATTTATGAGAAAGGTTGTTAGGAGCTGTACATGTGTTATCCTAGACCAGTGCTTCCAAAACTCTGGTCTTCCAAGTGTTTTGGACTGTAGCTCCCAGAATCTCTGTGCATTATCTAGGGTGGCTGAGGCTTTTGGGGGTTGAAGTCCAAAACCCATGGAGGACTAGAGTTTGGGAATCACTGTTTTGGACAGTGTAAACAGAGTAAATGCATTTCTGTTTTTTGAATAGCCCCTGAAGGTCAATTGGTGTCAAGGCAGAAATGTGTTGGGTTTTTTAAGAAATAAAAGTTTGTGACCATCATATAGCATGTGGAGCTTTGTCTCCTTTTACTCCTCCAGTAACATGAATACTCATCATGAGCATTCCTGAAGTGTTTATAGTTAAATCTTTAAAAAATATTATGGCGAACACTACAACTACAATTTTAAGAAAGGATCTATCCTCAACAAATTGTTTTTCCACTCATCAATTTGATCTTATCTAACTATAAAATGATCAGATATTACGGACAAGCATTTTGAAGCCTAGCAGAAAGACCTTCCCGCAAACAATTCAAATACTGGCTATGGCTAAATAAACTAATAAGCTATTAGTCACACCCGCTCTGACAAAAGCAGCTAATAATTTCTATTTTACAACTTTCACATTCTTTAGGGAAGATAAATTTAAGAATGAAAAACATGTAATATCATTTGCCTAGCAAAGTTATTTCTGCTCTCCAGGAATGCAAAACTGAAAGGGCAGAAAAACAGACACCCACAGATTTTGTGAAAAGAAACTGTAATGAATTATTTGGGGGCCCTTTATTAATTTACTTTATTGCTTTAAACTTTATTTTCAGTTTATAATGCTTATATTTATTTTTTATTATTTCAGTTTTGCTCTTAATTTTTTTTTTTTTTTTTTTTTTTTTTGGCCATAAACAAAATGTGTGGTCATGCAGATAAAGTAAGCTACCTAGGTAACTATGTTCACCTGGACATGCTTCAATACTGGTTTCCAATCGAATATCTCTTTACACAGAAGTGGTGTGTTCACTTACCAGACAGTCCAGCTGAGAAACAGGACTCTTGTTGCCAGGCTGGCTGATATCCCAGACTTTGACACACCCCTTCCCACCAGTGTACACATGTCTTGTTGGGTTGCTTATGGTAACTGCACACACCACTTCCCCGTGGTTCAAGGTATTGATCTGGCGAGCATGCCGAGGTATTCCTGGTCCAATGAGAGCATCTGGTGGGAAAGGAACTGGTTGCATCTGACCATCTGCAGTAACGTGAAATGAGTATGCTCTGTTTGGGATGAGAAGAAAAGAAGAAGAAAAGAACACAGGTCATTATCACTAGCCTAAATCTTGTGTTAAATCACAGCTCTGGCTAGTTCATATATAGGACGCCCCCAGTATTATGGGACCAGTACCCATAGCTTCAATTATCCATTGTCTGAAAAATATAGTCTTTCTACGCATTTCCTATGTCCTCCAGTGTGACTCTATGGTAACTTCCAGAAGTCTTCCAGAAGCTACCATAGAGTTGTTCTGGATATTCCTAGAGAGGTGGCCTCTCTGGGCCTTTCCTAGGTCCTCCAGTGTAATTCTATGTGGTTTGCTATTATTACCTGTGGTTTCAGGTATTTTGCGTTAAGTCTGGAAACATATCCCCCACAGATACTGTGAGCAACCTGTATTAAAAGCAATGAAGTAGGAAATGCAGTGTTGTTGTTATAGTTCTGAGAAGAAGAAAGAACAAATCACTGGTACATGGCTGGTGACATAGTTCCTTCACACAAGACCACCACCAGGTCTAGGTTCAGCAGGGACACTGGCATAGGCACTACTCACTGAACACATGTGAATATGAAACTATGCCTATGTTTACCTGAAGAAATGTCCTCCTGATTTTCCAGTGAAAGACATGAATACTTGTGATGATCAAATTGCTTCTCAGTAGTTGTGGAACTTTATTCCAATTGATATCTGCCAAGCCTCATCAAAAGGCATCCAATTGGGCCTTTAAAACCTCACCTCTTTCCCTTTGCAGAGTTATCATTGAATTATGGGACTGTTGTGTATGGCTGCACATGAAAGTAACTTGGTTCAAGATTACTTATCTGAACTCTCCCCACCCCCAGTGCTTGGTGACACAGGACTTTACAACACACGGCAAAGCTTGCTGGTTTATGCTTGATGCATGGGTATTCAAGGAAACGGTGTAGGAAACCAATGCAATTACTTATTTAGAAGCCTTAAGTCTATCATATGTGAACAAAGGGCTGGGGGGAGGAAACAGAAAGGAAACTAAAGTGTTTTCTCCCTCTTTCCATCCCTGCTGTATTTTCATTCATTCCTAGTCTTATCTCTGCAGGGCTTAAAATATTGGTTATATGGTTTTGTTAGTCTGGTCTCCTTAAACACACACCGAGAAGAAACCCAAGCCAGGTAATTATCAGTTTCACCATATAAACAAAGATACATTCCTCTCAACAAAGATATAAAGGTTTTGTGGCATTTCTAGCTAATTAGTAAAGAAACATACATTTGCCCAAATTATATAACTCCATGGTAGGCTCACCTTAGGATCGCTATAAGTCAGAAATAACTTGAAGGCACATAACAACAATGGATCATATCAGCTAGCATGGTTCCATACTAGACTTCTGGGATCTGTAGTATGGTGAAATATTTAGAATTTCTCTTTAGAGGGCAGCAGTTCTCATTCTTTGGTAGTCCAAATGTTTTGGGCCCAGAATCTCTAATCACTGGCAAAGCTGGCTGGGACTGTTGGATGTTAAAATCCAAAACAACTGCAGGATCAAAGTTTCAGAACCACTGTTCTAGTGGACTCCCCTAAACTACTGCACAGGAGCAGAGTAATCTGTATACCTCACTTAGCTAGGAACCCCAGGATTCTATGGGATGGAGCCATGAGATTTAAAATGATATCAAACTACTATAATTGTATATAGGATTATAGTTAAGATGTGCACTCTGAGTGTACCAAAGCTACAGAAAACTGCAGGCTACACAAAATGGCAAGCAGTAATAGTGAAACTATTAACAGAAGTATATTTATGGAAAGGAGAGAAACTTACAGTAGCTTTGTATATTAATGATATATGAAACTATAGGAAGTACCATCCCCATGCTTCTAATATTTGCACACATCATTACTGTCCAAAGTCACTCTCAGGATTTTCAAGACAGGAAGCCTTAAGCTAGGGCTCAATTATTTTTTAAGTGGTTTTAGGCCTTGGATTCTGTTAGCGTGGTGTCAGGTGGCGGAGAAGAAACAGGAAACAGGGTGTCCAGAGGGAGCCCTTTCATCATCAGCAGAATGGAAAACAAGAGTGTGTTCCTAAGAGGCTGATTAATTCTTTAAAAAAAAAAACACACAACAACAACAGGCAGTTCTAGTCTAATTGTTTTCTGCTTGTAGAGAAATGATATTTCTCTGGAAAGACAGAGCTCATACATACAGCTTTTTAAAAACAATTGAATGTACAAAGCACAACACCCACATGTTGCTCCATGTCAGAAACAATAAAACAGTGATCAGCTGTGGTGCTTCAGTATGAGTTATTTGTTTTGGGAGGAAAAGGAAAGGATGGGAACTCTCACCTCTACCAAGAGGAGGATGCACAGCTAGAATGCTGCATCCCATTTACAAAATAAATTCAATGTGACATCCTGATTTGTGTACCTGAAAGAAACTAGCTTTCAAACTGAGGCCAAAAACTCTCCTGCTGTCAATATGAATCTGCCACAGACAGTGCATTATCTGAACTTCTACACTAGGAATTTTCAATAGACTTATCTATCACAGATAAGGATATGCCATCAGAAAGTTGCTATGGGTAACTGAAGGCATCCTGCTGCCTGGGGTGATCAGGCGTAGCGTCAGCCTAGTTTCAAAGGCAAATAATGAAAGGAGATCAACTCAGCACCTAGGATTTTCAAAGTTTATCTTGTCTATTTATATAGTACACACAAGCTAAGATGGAAGCAGCGCCCAGCAAGCAGTAAGTGTGTGTATGTGTCTGTATGTGTGTGTAAGGAAAGAAACTGGTAGTAATGGGGGGGAAATATGTTTTTAAAGTTGTCTAAAAAACAATGAACAGGAACTATGGAAAAGAGGTCTGAAACTGCACAATACACTTAAGTCTTTAGCTCCTGTTTGACACTGGTTCTATTTCTTGGCTTCAGTCATTACAGAGTTACCCGAATTAAAATACTAACAATTTTGCCAATAGCCACACAGGTGATAACATTTGCTGTTTTAAAATAATAAAAATAACAAGAAGGTAGAAGCTCTGGGGAGGATATCAACATCCATTATTGCATACCAGATATTATACTACACTCTACCCTGCCCTGCCTGCCAATGCTGTGTGCCATGAAAATAGGAGATACAGAATCCCATAATGCTTCCAAGCATGGTGTATGCTCAGGGCAATCTTTAACTATGTAGTGCACATGCAGAAATTCAACATCCTCAGAATTCATGCCTGATCAAAGCTGAGGAGTCAGAAAGATGTCTGGACAGTGTAGATGTGCTGTAGTCAAAGATGTTGGGGCATTTTCAAGAAGAGCTGAAACAGAATTATGCAAACAACCAAAGAAATGTCAATATGCTTTATTTGCATTGATTTGTACAAATTGCAGGATTCAGCTTTCTGTGATGCAGAATCTGAGTTACCTTGGCCCAGACTTTGAATCCTGGTGGTCTAGAATATAAACACTAAGAACAACGTATAGCAGAGCAAACAGTTTACCTAGAAGGACAGAAGTGTGAAGCTGATCAATTCACACTGACAGAGCTTGGAAGATACTTATAAATTCATTCTTCTTAAAAGTACCATTTTTATCAAAACAACATTTCCACACCTACAAACCAGAATATCATCCTAGCACTGGTTAGTTATGAAAAATAACTTTCCCAGCTTTATTTTAGAATAGGTTCAGAGATCAATAACAGGGTTCTTGCCTCATAGTTGGGAAGCTATCTTATGGTGTATTCACAAAGAAGTCAGTAATTATGAGTCCAAATCCACTTAACTTTTCAAAAGCCTAAAAATGGTAGGTACTGGTTATACAAACAGGATGAAAGCACTGGGCAGACTGTTGTTGCTATTTTAAGTTTATCAGTAGAAGAGTGTGCCCTTTCTGGTAAAACTCACTGTATCTACCCCCTTGGGACTCTCATCAGTTAATATGAGGTAAACAAAGTGTGCTCTAGCTGATTCAGACTTAACTATAATATCCAAAAGTACTTACGGTTTTCCTCCAGGGATTCCAGCCAGATTTGGAGGGATTCCAGGTACTCTCATATGTGGAGGAGGATCAAATCCAACCTGATAATGAACAAATAAGAAATATCTCAAAACTTGGCTGGTCAGTTAGAAAAAGCACTCTCTTTGCTTCAGCTTGCTGACCTGCCAAATTGGAACAGAAATTCAGGCCTAAATCGAATTGCTAGTCCCACTTAGAGTAGACCCATTGAATTATATAAGTGTTTTCAATGGGTCTGCTCTAGCTGGGACTAGCAATTGTATTTAAGCCACAGGAATTTGTACACAAGATCGTTTTAAAAGCACATAAAAATTGGGTATTGCTCCTAAACAAGCACATTTATGTTTCATTCTGCAGAATATGGTACTAATAGTTGAAAGTTTTTTTTTCCTTTTATGGTGAACGATCACCAAAATGGACATGCACAGATGCATATACTCTCTCAGCTAATTCAGCTAATCTAAAGGAGAAGTTTCAGATTTCCTCCTTGTAGATGAACCAGAGAAAAATAGGTGTGTGTGTGTCTGTCAGTGGCGAGGCTCACAGACCATCTTTCAACTAATGGTAAGCAAACCAGGTACTGCAGCTACAATATCACTCAAAGGATGACTAAAAGTACTCATACTTTAAGACAAGGGTAGGCAGCTGGGCAACTTCCTGATATTTCAGACTACAGCTCCCATTAATATGTGTCTGAAAAACCAGTGCTCTGAGACTATGGATAGTATAGTCCAAAACATCTAGAGGAGATACCAGGTTCCCTATCCCTGGGATAAGGAATTTGGAAAACTAGGCCTAAAAATGTCTACAGATGTGAGGGATTATGATGTTCCATCCCCACCTAGATAGCTAGGTGTCTCTTATTATAACGGAGGGATGTCCCTAATTTGAGGGTTGGAAAGCTTGTCCCTTATTGGGGTGGCAGGTGTCCCTTATTACAGTCTCCCCTCTGTATCCACAGATTCTGCACCCACCAAATCAACCATCCACAGATTCTTTTTTTAAAATTTATTTTTATAAAAATAATTCTTTGTAAATAAAAGAATCCATTTTTTTTCCTTTCCAGATATGCAGTCTATATACAATTACAGTTGCCCCTCCACATTTGCGACTTTCACATTCGCGGTTTTGATCATTCGCGGAAAGCTGCCTGCGACACCCCCCCCCCCGCTCAACACCCCACTCCCTTCCCAAGGCAGCGAGGAGGGAAGCTCCTCGCTGCCTTGGGAAGGGGGGTGGGAACCAGCTGGTGCGCTCGCGCTACACCCCACTCCCTTCCCAAGGCAGCCAGGAGTTACTCAAGAAGCTCCTCGCTGCCTTGGGAAGGGGAGTAAGACCCAGCTGGCGCGCTCGCGTTACACCCCACTCCCTTCCCAAGGCAGCCAGGGGCTTCTCAGGAAGCTCCTCGCTGCCTTGGGAAGGGGGGGTAAGACCCAGCTGGCACGCTCGTGCTACACCCCACTCCCTTCCCAGGGCAGCGAGGGGCTTCTCATGAAGTTCATAGCTGCCTTGGGAAGGGACTGGGGTGGAAAACCGCTCGCTGGCAGGCTCATTTCTTATTTGCAGTTTTTTCACATTCACGGGGATTGTCTGCCCCTAACCCCCGCAAATGTGAAGGGATGACTGTATACTTATACAGTTATAAACCAATAAACATAATATAATCTTATCTTCTTTGTTGGGATTACCTGCATGTCTATACGCATTTATGATTATATCTATTTCTTATAGTAAAGATCAAACAAGCTTATAAATTACTACCATAAACATAACACACATTGTCCTTCTCCAACCTTAATTTGACTTCCCACCCATCAGTTATTTGGATTCTCTTTTGGTATGAGTTTCCATTCCAAAATAATGAACAACAAAAACAACAACAACAACAACAACAAATGCCACAAATTGAGAGTTAGGTCTTATAATTGACTATATTCATAAGCTTAAAATGCTTACTTTCTGATAGCTGATATTTGCCTTTCCTCATTGATCAATCTCAACGTCCCAATTAAAAATGAATCTCAATAGTCATAGCTTTGGAATCCCATCTCTTTTCGAAATATAAATTAACTGACTTCCAGCATTCACAGTGATTAGTTATCACTAGTTTCACAAGATAGGAAACTTTATCTATTTCTTGTATATCTAAGAATTTTAACAACCATTCTTCCAGTTGAGTGGTATCTTCAGTTTTCCATTTTGAAGCAAACAATGATCTGGCAGCTGTCACCATATACGCACCATATATTCCGGCGTATAAAACAACTGGGCATATAAGAAGACCCCCCCCCCAATTTTTAAGTCAAAATATAGACTTTAGGGTATACTCACCATATAAGACGACCCCCAATCACCTGCCCTCCCTGAAGCCGCGATCGGGCTCCCCTTCGTGGCTTCAGGGAGGGCCGATGGTGGCTGGAAAGCTTCCCCCCTCCAGCCAGCCACCCTTCCTGAAGCCTTCCCAAAGCTGGCTGAGGAATCGCGGGGGATGGCTGGATGGCTAGGGAGAGGCTCAGCCACCTCCCGCCCTTCCCCAACCCAGGAGGAGGCTGGCCAGCCTGCTCGTGAGTTGGAAAATCACAGGGGATGGCTGGCCAGCTGGGGAGAGGTTCAAACTCCTCCTGCGATTCCCGAACCCACGAGGAGGCTGGCCAGCCTCCTTGCGAGTTGGGGAATCACGGAGGATGGCTGGCCAGCTGGGCAGAGGCTCAGCCACCTCCCGTGATTCCCCAACCCATGAGGAGGCTGGCCATCCCCTGTGGCCAGCCTCCTCAGCAGTTGGGGAATTTCAGTGGATGGCTGGCTGGCTGGGGAGAGGCTCAGCCCTTCCCACCCAGCAAAGCTCCCCCCCCGTGCAGCTGCTCTGGGCAGGGGGGGGATAAGGTGGCTAGCAAGCTTTCCCCCCCCCCAGCCAGCCACCTCAGTCATTCTGAGTCCGAGATGTATCCGGCATAGAAGATGGCCCCTGACTTTTCAGCTGATTTTACAGGCTGAAAAAGTAGTCTTATATACCAGAATATATGGTATAACAGTAATTTTTCATTAGTACCATCCACAAAAATCCTAAAATCAAAGCAAGCCTTGATTTTGCTATTTTATATATACCATTGTACTATACCATTGTATATAATGGGAGCTTAAGCATCCACGGATTTTGGTATCCATGGGGGGTCTTGGAACCAAAGCCCATCGGATACCAAGGGCCCACTGTATAAAGGATCTTACCTGTTTAAGGGTTGGAAAGTTTTTCCTTTTATATAGACTGAATAAGTTGCCAAAAAAATTAAAAAAAAATAAAATCCCATATTTGGGAGTAGACAGAAATATGTGTATCATGTAATTTTTCAATGTTGACAATATGTAAATTTTAGAGAAACACACGGCTAAGTTTACTGAAATCAATACTTTCATTTGGTATTTAGCTAGAACACAAACTTAATCGATACCTCATCAATCCTGAATGTCATGAATTTCAACTGCCCCTTACTGTTATTTTGAAAACCTGACAACACTATCCCCATCAGAGCAAAAGATACGTACTGTCCAATCTTTCACATGGGCAAGAGCACTTTCTACTCTACTAAATAAAAAACTTATATCGTACAAAACCAATATAAGATATTCACTATACAAACATGCTTCCTCAAGAGAACATATGCCTGCTCAGTGAACCAATGAAACAACGTTCTGCTTCAAGTTATCTTCTAATGAAGCAAAACACCTGATACTGGTATCAAAACCAGAAAATATATTTAAACATTAAACTGAGGCACTTGATTTTCAAACAAGGTGGACTGTAGTAGAATCCTTTCGTTCCATGTAACAGCATGTACCACATGGCAAACAGTCAAATCCTCTGGTGTTGTCCTATCCCATGAGTCTGATAACGCTCAGTATTGAACACAAGTTACTCTCAGTGAACCACAACTCCTTAGCAGTCAGGCTGCAGACCTACCATAGGGGATCGTCCATAGGCAACCACAGCAGCAGCTGCTGCAGCAGCACTCATTTGTGGGGACATGTTGTGAAGACTGGCATAGGCAGCTCCTGGGCTGGTTAGTTCTCCATTCATGCCAGCATGAGGTACCATTCCAAATGGAGCAGGGTATGGTCCAGGTACAGCGAGAGGTGTTCTCAAGCCAGCAGCTGCAATACAATGAGATGGCATGTTTAGGCTGAGTGCAACTTTTTTTTCTATCCCCTTCATCCACACCAAAGAGCCTTCTAGCTATAGGCCAAACGATGTTTAAGTAAACCTCTTCCTTCCCATTGCAACTCTATTTAAACTAACACTGTATATGCATAGACCCCCAAAGCAAAGGCTAGGCTTCCTCTCATTCTGTAAGATTATCTAGGGTAGCTCTGCTCAGAATTCCTCCTTTAGAAATTATTAGGCTGAAAAAAATTGCTGCTGTAGTTGAAGCTGATTGGTATAGTAAAGGGAGAGGATGAACTTTTCTTTCTCTGAAGCAAAAAAGTTTAACTTTATCAGATAAAGAAAGTTCTGTAATGGAATTCTGCAAGTGTTCTGTAATTTTTGTTTTGCTCAATTAATCATTCTCAGATTTCTTTTCTTTTTGGGTGTACATATAACTGGGATTAAGTCATTTCAACCATATTGAATGTGATTGCTTTTAACAGAACCATTTACCCATCAAATGAGCAGATGTTAAAATGCTCATGCAAAGTAGGTTACATTCCTCGCACTCCTAGCTGCCTTTGGCTGAACTCCTCCCCCACAAAATATTCACCTTCAGAAACACATATATACACAGGATTCCTGAACATATTTGTCCTTTGCTGTTATTTTCATGGCTGGGCAAGATTTATATATATGAAGTCATTGACTATAGGCAACATTCAACTGCCCAAGGTGTCATTTAAAAAAAAAAAGTTGTAATCCAAAATATATGATAATGTGCAAAAATAACTGCACTGAGAACAATGATCAGAGACTTTGTGGAGGTCTTCTACTGATGATATTGAGATGTTTAAGAGATCACACAAAGAGCCAAAAAAAAAGTCAGAAAGAAACGGGGATGCAAAGAGACTGTTATGAATGGGAGCCCTTAACACACTGGGTTTTCTAAATCAACAACTACATGATAACATTGCATAAACTGTGTAAGCAATAATTAATCATGACTAAAAAAAAAAGTTTGTGTTACCAGCTTGGTTGACGAGAGGGTCCATTGTTGGAGGTTTGCCAAGGCCAGGACGAAGCCCTGGTGTTGCACTACTTCCCGGGGTTGGCACATCACTTCGTGGAGTTGGTGTGCTGGATTTCAGAACTGGTGTGCTGGCTTTTTCATGCTAGTATCATTAAACAAATGAAATGAGTATCCTTTTAAAATCCAGGTCATATTACACAGTGTTTCACAATAGCTCCTACCATGGTATGTACTCACTACCCATTCCCCTCTGATCAATTTCCTAAAATCCAAGCAATACTAACAATATTGACCTTCCCCATTTCTGTGGAAAAGCCAAGACATGGAAAATGCTTTTAACTATATTCTTTACTGGCAAGAGCTAGTATTGGTTAGATAATTATTTAACTTTTATCAGTTATTTTAATTTAAATGCAGCAGTTGCAATTACTTCAATATAAAGTGCTGCGGGGGCCATGTTGACAAAACATTTGTCAGTTTGATGTTAATTACGTATAGCTATTTTGCTGACTACAGACAGAGAGTAGTGAGCATTTGACAGTCACAGCCTAGAATGCTTTAGTACTTTTGAGAGTACAGTTGCCCCTCCACATTCACGACTTTCACATTTGCGGTTTTGATTATTCGCGGAAAGCCGCCTGCCCCCGCTCTCCACTCCATCCCTTCCCAAGGCAGTGAAGGGGTTCTCAGGAATCCCTTCGCTGCCTTGGGAAAGGGGGGGGGGTGAAAAGCCTCCCTCATTCCACCCCAGTCCCTTCCCAAGGCAGCGAGGGACCCCCTACGCCACTTTGGGAAGGGTGGGGGGTGAGGGAGAGTGGCAGCGGGGGCTTCAGAAGCCCCCTTAGCCATTCTGGGAAGGGTGGGGGGGGTGAGGGAGTGGCGGGGGGGCTTCAGAAGCCCCCGTAGCCACTCTGGGAAGGGCGGGGGGTGAGGGAGAGTGGCAGCGGGGGCTTCTGAAGCCCCCGCAGCCACTTTGGGAAAGGCCAGAGAGAGGCAGCACAGCCTCCTCCCTGCCCGCTGCTGTCCCCGGCCTTCCTCAGCGGGCTCCGGGGCTTCTAAGGCCTGAAGTCCCCTCAGAAAGGCTGCGGAGAGGCCAGCCAGGCTGGCCAGACACCCTCCTGCTGCCTCCCTCCCTCTGGGGGGGGGGGTGCGGGAGCAGCATCGGTTATTCGTGGTTTTTCCACATTCGCGGGGGTCTCAAGAACCTAACCCCCACAAATGTGGAGGGACAACTGTACTTCAAACCACCCTGTTGGTGCTCCTGGACCTCTCAGCGGCCTTTGATACAATAGATCATTCCATCCTCTTGGATCACCTGAGAGGGTTAGGAATTGGAGGCACTGCCTTGCAGTGGTTCCACTCCTTCCTCTCGGGCAGATCCCAGAGGGTGAGGCTCGGGGACAGTTGCTCTACTAGAATAGAGCTTAATTGTGGCATCCCTCAGGGTGGCATCCTGTCCCCGATGCTATTTAACATCTATATGAAACCGCTGGGAGAGATCATTCGGAAGCATGGAGTGCGGTGTCATCAGTATGCTGATGACATCCAGATATATTTCTCCATGTCTCGGTTGTCAGCTTCAACTTCAAATGGCATCTCTCCTCTCAGTGATTGTCTTAGGGCAGTAATGGACTGGATGAGGAAAAACAAATTGAGACTGAATCCAGACAAAATGGAAGTACTAACAGTTACGGGCCCGAAACCAGGTTCCAATCCTGAATGGAACAACTTCCAATCCTGAATGGAATCACACTCTCCTCCAAAGACTGTGTCTGCAGTCTGGGGGTGCTCCTGGATTTATCACTCCAGATGTCTAATCAGGTAAATGCGACAGTCAGGAGTGCCTGTTATCAACTTTGGCTGATACGCCAGCTGTGCCCTTTCCTGGAAAGCAGGGACCTCAAAACTGTGGTACATGCGCTGGTAACCTCTGGTCTCGACTTCTGTAATGCACTCTACATGGGGCTACCCTTGTGCTTGACTCAGAAATTTCAACTAGTTCAGAACATGGCAGCCAGGTTGATTTCTGGCGTTTCTAGAAGAGAGCATATAACACCTGTGTTAAAAGCTCTCTACTGGCTGCCTATTAGAGTCTGGGCACAGTATAAGGTGTTGGTTATGACCTTTAAAGCCCTACATGGCTTGGGTCCAACTTATCTCCGGGACCGCCTCCTCCCGTATGACCCTCCCCGTGTACTTCGGTCCTCTGGGAGGAATCTGTTACAACCTATGAAAACAAGGCTGTCGGTGATCTCCCAGAGGGCCTTCTCTGCTGCCGCTCCCAGATTATGGAATGGCCTGGCGGACAAGATCCGTCTTATTATCACCTTAGACAGCTTCAAAAAAGCTGTCAAGACGGATCTTTTTCGGCAGGCCTTTCCCAAATAGCTATCTCGGCCCGAAGATTCGGGTGCCTTTTCCCTTAAGCTGTCACTGGATTATTCTAATTTTTTTCCTCTTTTTAATTATTGTATGTTTTTAATCTTTTTAATTTAATATTGTTTTAAGGGGTGGGTGGGTTGGGGGTACTTATGTAATTATGGCATTTTTATGCTGTAAGCCACCCCGATTGCATTGCAGAGGGGCAGGATAGAAATAAATTTTATTATTATTATTTTATCACATCACAGTGAAATCAAAAGGCAAAATCCCTATTTGACTTAGTAGATATTGTTCAAAAGTTTGATTCCTTTGCAAGGCTTACAAGATTTTCTTGGGTGGAGAGCTACTTCTCTAGACTAAGTGTTGTGGGTATACAGTTAGAATATTTTGGACTCTACTCAGTTTCTTTCTCATGAGATGTGGACAGATAGTTATCTGCTGTTTATGGCATTGTTATATCCAAAGGAAAATTCCAAAGAAAATCAGAGCTGAAATCCCAGCATTTCATTTTGCGAGCTGTTCAATATACTGTAGTTACCAGTAATTTCAAAGCACAGAGAAAGAAAAAGAAAGATTATTTGAGGATAAAGAAAGATCTTTACATTATGAATGAACAGGAGGTTCTTACACTAAAGTGCTGCCCCTCCACCCTTTCAAGCAACTCAACCAAAGCCTGGAAATCATTGACTCACATCTGAAGCAGTAATAAGTAGTGCTGATTATTGGGAAAATGGAGGCCTAGAGACAAACCACATAACAGGGAAAAATACTCACCAAACCTATTTCTTTGGATTTCATAGATGCAGAACTCCCCGAGGAGGCAGTGGATGCTGGGCTGCTGGAGGCATCTTTCTTCAAGAGGCGGGTTTTGTCTATGCCATTCTCCCGTGGTGAATGAGCAGGACTTGCCCGTGGAGATGAAGGGTCCTGAGTTGATGGGCAGAAGCAAATACGTGTACTGTTATAATTATATGCATATATCTACCAACACCACCACAAAGAGGGGGAGAAAGAGAAGGCGGTGCTGGGGCACCTTTGGAAACTGAGGTGCACCACAGTTAAAGGCAGCAGTATTTTAGCTTAAAACCAGCACAGAGCTAGATTTGCTTATGCCTACTGAAGTGAATGGGCTTAAACCTGTCTAGGTCTGCATTGTACTTAGAGCTGGCTAAACTGTGACACATTTACTATATAACCCAGGCCAGGGGTGGGGAATCTTTGGCCTTCTAGATGTTTTGGACTTCAACTCCCTAAAGTCACAGCTAGCATGGCCAGTGGTGTAGAATTATGGGAAGACCAAAACATCTAGAAGGCCAAAGGTCCCCCACCCTTAGCCCAGCCAATAGTATGAGTTGGGGAGGAGAGACCATGGTTTCCATGGTAAACAGGACCAGTTAAAACCAGTAAGGAATTTATTGCACAAATTTTGGATCTATCTCCCAGAATTAATGGCAACACACGCACACACACACACAAAACTACAAAAAGAGACTAAACTACAAAAAACCAGGTTTAAGTAATTTGAGTGTTGGACTAGGACTCTGAGAGACCAGGGTTTGAATCCCTGCTTAACCACAGAAATCCACTGGGTGACATTGTGCAAGTCACACTCAATCTTAGAGAAAGGGAAGCACTAGCCCCCTCTAAACACATCTTGCTAAGAAAACCCCATGATAGATTCACCTTAGGTTTTCCATAAGATGGAAACAAAATTTGAAGGCATACAACAAGAACCAATTAGAAAAACCTGTCTTCTATGACATATAGCATAAAGCAACAGTATCATGATTATGTGGCTTTCTAATACTCAAAATGAGTATACAGTAATTAAATAACTGAATATCACTGCAATCCATAAGCACAGGCAGTGTTGTTGGAATGGCCCCAAAAAGACTTGCTTTCTAATAGAAAACTTCCTGTACTGCCTCTGCTAGTCTGCTCCCCCTGTCTGAATGACCCCATTCACAGCAGAGTAATACACAACTTTCAGGGACATCAGAGCTTTAATCACCTAGCCTTTTCCATCTCAAATTAATACAAATGAAAAGAAATTTTACCTCATTAGACACATCCACAACTAAGTTGTCGTCACTTTTGTCCCCGTCACTGTCCTAGTATTTAAAAAAACACACACATACAATTATGTTCTGTCATATTGTCAGTTACATTCATTAGTTATAAACAAATAAGCAAAAAAAATCAAATCAAAACAAAAAGAACTCAGATCAAATACATTGCACGTGGAAGCCTTTGGCCCTTCCCTTTCTTCTATTGGAGACTACAGGTATACTTCAGTTAACAAAGTACATGTGTTCCTGGACCTTACTTTTTTGACAGAGAATAGGGATAGTTTCCTATACCACAAAAAAGAAGAGCAGTTTACAATGTTTCACTGAAGTTTTTATTCAAAACTAACAGTATGCTTATGTGAAATGAAACAATCAGGTCAGGTAAGCCTTGCACAAGTAAACAAAAACATTTTGAACCTTCGGCAGCCTGTTCCAAAAAGCATGAAGGGATGACTTTCTTCTTTCACCAGTTTCTACTTTTCTTATGATTTATACTCATGGCCAAGTAGATCTCTGCTTTTTTAACATGAGGGTAGCTGGTGAGACAGGTTAATTCACTTCCCCCCTTTCTTTCTGTTTTGCTGTTCACTCATGCTCAGTAAGGGATTTTAAAGGCACCTTTAAAGATGAAAATACTCCTCACAGAATTTGAGGAGAATACAATTATGCCAAAAACTGCACAGGAAAGGCCTTCACTGCTTTCCCCATATTATTTTTAAAAGCTCCACAGGGAATGTACATTCCCACTCATTGGGACAGCCAATTTGCTTTGCTTTGCACTCCCAATAAGAATGGAAGTGAAAGGTTATTGGTCAGGGGGCAGAACTTGCTAACAAGACAAGTGCCCGAAACACCTATATTGGATTTTCGCTGTAGTAATCGTGTGCTACGGAGAGAAAATAGCCTTTTTGTTTGTTTGTTTGTTTACTTCTTTGTTAAACAAGATTGATCCTTGGATTTAGTTTTTTTTTTTTTTAACTGTTCAGCGGTGGCAACTTGAGGTAAATTAACTTGTGCCCTGATTCTCAGGTATGCCTGTTGGAAGAACAAAAATGGAAAGCTTTGCATGCCCATGATCTTTTTTTAAAAAAAACACCCATTAAGACAAATAGAAACTGCTGCAAATTGGCATTACTGTACACCAATCCACATTTTATTGCTTTGTATAGACAAGCCCTTTGTTGTAGGCAGGCACAGATAACTAGAGTAGGATCAGCTGGGGAGTATCCCATTCTTTCCAAGGTCATGCTTTATTGTACTGTTTACTGCAGACATGCTGCTACAACACAGCAACTGAAAGTCTGTGTTTCACCAGTCTATCACCACCCTCCCAATACCAGGGCTATTTAAAAAACAAACAAACAAACAAACAAAAAAACCCCAAACATCCAGGGATACAGAGGACAAGGAGGAAAAGAGGATGGGCTAGGTGGCAGAAAAAGACTTTGTAAAAAGTACCTGCTTTGTCAGAGGCTTTGGGGTTGTCTAAATGGTGAAAATACTCCTCATAGAATTTGAAGAGAATACAATTTGTCTAAATGGCATCCCACATCAATCCACAGTATTCGGAAGGAAGGGGGCCAAATCCACTAAAACTCCACAGGAAAAGCCTTTCCAGCTTTCCCCAAAGTTTTAAAAAAGTTCCAAGGGAATTACATATTCCTACTCATTGGGACAATTTGATTCACATTCATTTGCATTCCCAATAAGACCAGAAGTTGACGTTGATTGGTCGGATGTGGGCAGGGGGCAGAGCGTGGTAACAAGGCAAGCACCCAAAACTGCCATGTTGGATTTTCATCTTAGCGATCGTGTGCTCAGGCAACAAAACAGCCTTCTTCTTTTCTTTTCTTTTTTATTTAGGTGGAATATTGCACTTTTGCACATTAGATATGTTTGTTTTTTTTAAAAAAAAAAAATGCTGTTCAGCAGCGGCAACTGGCAACAATAAGAACATGAGTAATTCACTCATGCCTGCAATCTTGATTCACAGACATACCTGTTGGGACATCAAAAGCGGATAGCTTCACATGACTGCAATTTTGCCATAAAACTGTTAAGACAAATTGAAGCTGCTTTGCTGAACGAAAAGTTAATTTCTCATAATAGTGTCACCAGGGATTGGCTAATTAATTCATAAAATATATAAAATATGTTCTGTCACACACTCTCTCAATTTCTGAGATTTTTAGGAAATAGCTAGGAAATCAATGGGCCAAGAAGTCACAGTAAACAGTACATGCTGAGATGTCTGACTTACTGTAACTGAGCAATTCCTGCTTGGCTCCTCCTGTTGCTGAACAAACCAAGAAAACTCAGTCTGTGGCTTACCTTATTTACTTTACAGCCAGACAATATCCCTGGCTTGCTCCTGATCTAATGACTAGTATCAGTATCATCATCATCATCATCATCATCTTTATTTATACCACACCTTTCCCCCAAAACTGGAACTCAGGTCAGCTTACACTTTAAAACAAATACAATATAGCTAAAAACATTCAAAAGTCAACATTAAAACATAATTAACTAGACACAATATTAAAACAATTTAGAACATAAAAACCAAACAAGCAGCCCCCACACCCTTTATGAAGCTGGCTTTCTATCAGAGTTCACACTTTTGTGTAACAACCCTTGTACTGTAGTGGTTTCTCCATCCATAGATAGCAAGTTAATACTTTTTGTCAGATTTCCTTACATAGTGGCTTGAATCCTTATCATCCACTTTTCTTTTCTTCATGTCATTGGAATAATCAGGCCCATTCCTTCGTTTATCTGTATTCCGCAGGCTGTCAGGGACCAAGAGTGAATTACTCTGCAAATACAGACACAAATACAAGGTTATCAACCTTTACTACATTCATCTTTAGAGTATATGAGATTCCTATGGTCATTTATAAAGCCCTATTATTGTTGTTCAACATTTATTAGTTACTTTCCTACACTGTGCTAATGTTTACCCATCAACTGTTCCAATTTGGTGAGGGGAGTTCCTATTAATACTCTGTTTTCCCACTTTTTCAGCTGCTTTTAAAATGTGCCAGTTCTTTTCTTCCCTCTCCTCCCTTTTGTCCTCAGCTCACTTTAGTTGCTGCAAACTGAGCTGGCAGTGTTCAGTTAACTTAACAGAGGGGAGAGGAAAGGAGAGGTTCCCAGCAGGGTCTAGCAAATGTAAACTGCTGTAGCCTCTCCTTGTTTCTGTGTTCTTCCTCAACTAATAACCTTTGCCATTTTTACTACCCTCTGATGTTGCCTGGCCACAGAGTTATCTGTGCAGTGTTCAATTGTATACTTATGCCAATATAAAGAGCTTAAACACAAAACATATAAAGAGTTGAAATTTATTCTGATTTCTGCAAGGAAGCCATTTTAGAAAGGCTCATACAGTGTAGTGGAGTTTGCAAAAGTTTGCTTATTTTTGTTTTTTTATAAAAAAAGCTAGTTGCTGTAGAGATTCTTAATCAACTATTATTTTATGTCAAGAAGATATGGTAAGAACAGGACTACAGTTGTCCCTTCATATTCGCTGGGGTTTGGTTCAAGGACCCCCTGTGGATACCAAAATCTGTGAATACTCAAGTCCCATTATATGCTCTCTCTCTCTCTCTCTCTCTCTCTCTCTCTCTCTCAGGCTTTTCTTCGCAAACGAAGATTCAGGAAGGACTCATCCCGTGCTTTCTGCAAGCGCGCTGATGACTGAAAAGGCCAATCCGAGATAAACAAGTCCGGTTGCAGAAAGCACAGCAGAAGGTCTCCTTGGGTGATGTTTCTGGGTTGTGATTCTTTCTGCGTTGTCGTTTCTCTTCAAGACTTGTTAGGCGTGAGTTCTCAAATAAGGCTGCAGCATTGTGGATAGTGCATCTCCATGCCTCCCGATGTGAGGCCAGGGCAGACCATTGTTGGTGATCAATTTGGCCGAGCCTGAGATGTTGTTTCAGGGAGTCCTTGTATTGCTTTTTTGGAGCGCCCCTCTTACGCTGACCCGTGGCGAGTTCGCCGTAGAGTACTATTTTTGGGAGGTGATGGTCCTCCATGCTAGAAACGTGCCCTGCCCAGCACAGCTGTGTTCTCAATATCATGGCCTCAATGCTGGTGATCCCTGCTTGCTCAAGGACAGCAACATTCGTCACATAGTCAGTCCAGTGTATATTTAGGATTGTGCGTATACAGCGCTGATGAAAGCATTTGAGGAGTCGTAGGTGGTGGCAATAGATGACCCATGTTTCAGATCCATAAAGGAGAATAGACAGTACAATGGCTCTATGCACACTGATTTTTGTGCTTCATCTCAGGTGTTTATTACTCCAGACTCTTTTGTGAAGTCTTCCAAATGTGCTATATGCCTTTGCTAATCCGTGATCGATCTCTTTGTCAATCTTGGCATCTGAGGAGATGATGCTTCCCAGGTAGGTGAACTGCTGAACGGACTTGAGCACAGATTTGCTGACGGCAATGTGGGGATGGTGGTGTTCGTCCTGTGGTGCAGGCTGGTAAAGAACTTCCATTTTCTTCAGGTTGACTTCCAGCCCAAACAGCTCTGCAGCTGGTGCGAAGCAGGACATGCAATGGCATAGCAACATGGTGTCCCTTATATAATATGGCAAAATCAAGGTTTGTTTTTGGGATTATTATTTTTTAAAGAATATTTGCAAACTGTGAATACTTAAATCCATGGATCCCAAATCGGTGGATATGGAGGGACAACTGTATTTATCCATGAAATTCATTTTAACTAAACAGAAAACATTTCTGTTTATGAAAAGTAATGGTATCTCTTAATCACCTGCTAATTTACAGTTTGCTGTAATCTGGCTTTCTGATTGTCAATATGATAATGAATATTTAAGTAAAAATCAAGTGGAGCTCCAGGAAAAGGGCAGGGGGGAGGGAATGTGCAGAACAGGGCAGCAGAATTCTGAGTTGGTGTAGCACTCTGTTTAGGCTTCCACTAAATGTGGGAGATGCTGTGGATAAAAAAATGTGATTTGTTTTCAACTCTGTTCTGGAATGTAACCTCATAGCCACTTAGACGTGTCAGAAATTGGTATGTGTATCAGATCACAAAAGTATGAAACTTAAGCATAAATCTAACTGTACTGTATGTTAAAAGCATAAACAAAAAAAAGTACAAAATGAAAGAACTGCCCTGCTTTAACTAAAGAGGCAGGCAAATGGTTGATCTACAGTTAACTGCTAGCACTTTTTTAAAAAAATGAAAGTTACAAGATAAAACTCATAATGTGAAAGAAAGCCCAAAAGATGAGAGCATAGAATAATCTTGTCCACAATCTACAGGCTACTTTCTTTTAGATAATACTATGTACAAACTGTTGACCCAAAGGGGAAGAGAGGCATTTTAGATATTTCTGGGTCACATGATAATTTGACATGCCTCCATTTCTCATCTTCCCTCCAGCTAAAGCATTAAACATGTCACAATGGGCTCTTTTAAGTTCAGGATTAGCATATGCAAGAAGGGCAATTTGTTCAATGGTGTGTTAATGCCATGAACAATGCTGAATGAAGGGTGGGGAAGGAGGGAGGGCTCTTTTCACAAAGACCTGACAGGCCTCCTTTCTAAAAGTCATCTTTACAAGAAAGCATAATGCCAACACGCTTTTCGAAATTTATACAAAAATCTGCCTGGCACCACCAGACTGCTTCAAAGAACACATCTATGCATATTCAAAATTACTCAGATCTAAGAAGGAAACAACAAAAAAGGTAATAGGAACAGCTCTCACAATAATGGATGACAACTACTCTAGGAGCTTTGTAGTTCTCATGAACCAATTCTTAACCACAAGCAAAAAGGAAGTAGAACACACACACACATACAAAGAAAGAGCACCCAAAGCAATCTGAACTACCATTTAAAAGCAAACTCCATCCTTTTTTATACCTCCACACACACTGGGGTTCTTCTGTAAAGCATACAGGAGGGCCTAATGAAATCAAGTAAAAAGCAGTCTGTAGTCATGTCTCTACCACAGGGTTTTGTGGCTGAAAAGGTAAGTTTGTTGGATCAGTGAACTCATTAATCTGAGAATGGGGTTAATTTTTTAACCTTCTAACAGAAACAAGGAAACTAGGAATGGCAGTACAGGAGGATTTGAATACCAATATTAATTTCACATTTTGACATGAGACACAAATTGGCAAAATCTGAGCTTGTAAGAGATCTAGGGATCAAGAAGTGTGTGTGTGAATATAAAGAAGTGGTAAAAAAACACGTTTCCCTCCTCTTTTATAGTATTGTACCACTATTATTATTTATTGTCAGTTTTATAGTCTAAGAAGTGTAATCAACTGGAGTTGTGCACAATCAATAATTTGGATTCCATCTTGGAATCAGTGAGGTATCACTGAATAATGTGGCACATTCCAAGCAGTGTTGCTTTTTGTAATCATGCCATTGTGATTCCATTTATAGTGATTTTATTCAGATGTCTTGTCAATCCATTTGAATTTGCCCCTAGAGATCTATCAGTACAGGAACCACAGTTTTCTTTCCCCAGTGGCATGGAATTTCAATTTGTAGGTCTCAGTATTTCATAATAATTTCCCTCTTTTGCGGCTTGTCTACACTGGCCAGAATACTCTGCCTTCCAGCCAGAGTATTTTAGCCCTGGAGCTGGCCTGGATCCTTCGTGATATTGTGATGAGGCAGAAAGTCTTATGCATGTAAGGAAGCCCTCAGCATGTGATTAAGGCTGGTCACATGGAAGGGGTCTTGATTCACATGCTGGGGGCCTCTTTCCTGGCTTCAGAGTGACAGTGGCAGTGGAGGCACCTGGTCAATGTGGAGGTACTGGCCAACGTGCAGGTACTGACACCAGGAGCCTTGGTGGTGCAGTGGTTAAATGTCGGTACCACAGCCACAATGTTGTGACTTAGATCCTATAGGGCTCCAAGGTTGACTCAGCCTTCCATCCTTCCCTAGGTTAAAATGAGTTCTCAGCTTGTTGGGGGCAATTAGCTAATTCATTCTAAACCACTTATGGAATGTTTTGCACTGTTAAGTGGTACAGAAATATAAATGCTATTGCTATTGTGTTCCTGTGGCAGACACAAATGGGTTTTCCCACATGGCATGGGTTTTACCAGGGGTTATTTTGAAACATTTTAAAAGGGTTTACCCTGCCTCAGATATCATCAGGACTGTCTGGAAGCAGATCAGGGCAAGAGCCCTGCATAATTTGGACTGCATGGCTCCAACACAGGGGAAGCCAGGGTAAAAAGCCCATCTAAACAAGCCCTTTGTCTTCAATTCTGCTGTCTTCCAGGATTGCTATATCTATAATCTAGGCTTCCTCTGCCCTCAAACACAGTTACATCTGGCATATTATGTTCTAAATGTCTGTCAGTTTGAATCTTGAAGTCCCCTAGGATTTTTATGTCACTATTTTTTTTACCGCTTTTGCAGACTTATGTTCCTACACGTTCTTTGAGGATGACAAATCATATTTTTTGTATAGATTTCCATGTATCATTGCAGCCATTTTATTATGGCAGTTCTTAAATTCAGGCTGCACAACCTTGCTACACAAAGTGATAAGGTGGTCAAAAGTTTTATCTTTGTCTTTACACTGATAACATTTACTATCTGTCGTTATTTTTTTCAATATTTGCCTTGATGCCATTAGTTTGAAGTGCCTCTTCTTGAGCCACAAACACAGGTCCTACAGTTTCTTTTTTCACTATCCAATCCCATAACCATTTCGAGATGGTCCCCTTTTCTGCTGTTCCTTCTATGCTTTAAATATGCTGATCATTTAGGGGTTGTTTTGTCAGACTCCAAGGTGATTTCTCACATATTTTGATTCTTCAGTGTTCAATATATTCTCTGTATCAACATTTTTTAATTTGCTTTCTCTGATGTATTCAGTTTGCTTCACTTGTAGAAACACACCAATACCAATATTATGTGGTAGATATAGTCAATTAATATCACTTTGAGGATGTAAAGCATGGTTTGCTCACATAATTTCCAGGTTTTTCTATCTAGTCCATCTACTTCTGCTTCAGCCCAATCACCAAGTAATTTGTATGGGCCAGGTATTTATGGCTTGAATAATAATAATTTTTACTGTTTTGATTTTAGAACTCTGTGTGTGTGTGTGTGTGTGTGTACATATATATATATACACTTGATACTAGTGATTTGTTTCATTTTCTTATGTTGGGTGTAATATTCCTAAAGACTTGTAGTCTCCATCATGGTTGAGGCTTTTAATTACATTTCCATCAGGGAATTTAGTCCTTTTGATTGAATAATTTTACTCCTATTTATCAATAATGTACAACGTTTATCAATTTCAAATTCCACTGAGATGTCTTGACTAAATATGTTGTTGTTGTTGGAAAGATACTTCACCTTTCCCACAAAACTGGGACTTAAGGAGGCTGTTCCTTATTACAATTCCTTCCAAAAATATCAGGATCCTGCTACTTTATAAACCAGGTCAAAATCCAATGCTTACATGATGCCTCTAGCTTAACAATTACAGTTGTCCCTTTATATTTGCTGGGGTTTGGGTCCAGGCTTCCACATGGATAACAAAATCTGTGAATACTCAAGTCCCATTATATGCAATGGGATAGCAAAATGGTGTCCCTTATATAAGATGGAAAAATCAAGGTTTGCTTTTTGGATTGTTATTTTTTTAAAGAATATTTTCAAGCCATGAATACTTAAATCCATGGATACAGAGGGACAACTGTAGTCCTTATTGTAAATGGAAAGCAAGCATATACTGTACAGTAGGACAACCATATCCATTGATTCAGTTATCCACATGATGCAAAACAGCACACCTACCATAGAGTCTTCCTAGAAAATGCATCTTCTCTAGCCATTTTCTAGGTCCTCCAAGACAACCCTGTGGTATTTTAAACCGGAAGTCCCATTATTTTCAATGGTGTTCACTATTATCCATGGTTTTTTGTATCCGTGGGGCCCCAGAACCAATCCCCAGCGGATATGTGGGTCCTACTGTCTAACTTTTACATTTGCTCTCATGCGTCCCTTGTTTAATAATAATAATAATAAAATTTATTTATACCCCGCCCCTCTGTTAAAACAATTGGGGCGGCTACATTCCCTTGCTACATTCTCTCTTCATTTGCTTCTCCTTGGGGCAAGCAAAGACCTTTCACTTACATTACACCAAAACATCATATATCCCTAAAAGGACATCGATATTACAAATTGCTACTACAACTAGAAAAGAAATTAGATATTAGTAATTTCAAGTTCTATAACTTGTACATAAATATGAGGAATTGACATACAAGCAGTTACTTTTACCATACAATCTGAATAAGAAGTTATTTGCTATCGAGTTTCTTAATATAAATTTAATAAATACATGTAGCTTAACACATGTCAGCAAACTGTAAGAAAGGGTAGAGGGAGAAAGCTACAAGAAATGGAAGCTTATAGCTGTATGTTCAGTATCATCAAAAATATATTGAAGGATGTTTTTAAAATCTTAAAATACAGTAGGACCCCTGTATCCACTGATTCATTTATCCACAGGACACAAAATAGCACACCTATCATAGAGTCTTCCTAGAAAATATGTCACCTCTAGCCATTTTCTAGGTCCTCCAAGGCAACTCTGTGGTATTTTAAACCAGAAGTCCCATTATTTTCAATGGCATTCGCTATTATCCATGGTTTTCAGAATCCAGCCCCCGCCCCCGAACCAATCCCCAGCAGATACGGGTGTCCTACTATATTTTTAAAACCTTCAAACAACCAAGCAAAATAAGTATTATTGGGTGTTAAATGGTGTAGGTTAAACCTGCAACCAATTTAAAAGGTCAACAGCAACTTCTAGAGGTTTCTAGCAACACCATTTGACTTCTCAAACCCATCCCTTGGAAGAAAACATATTTTTAGGTATTCGATCTAAGGGAGTTTAGGAGCCACAAAAATAGCCTTGGGGTGGCATATGGCTCCTGGGCTACACTTGTCCACCCCTGCTTTAGGTCTTAAACACTGGGGGCAAAAAATGATTATAATTCAAACTACTTTGGCCCGGAGCTGCACCACATGACATTCAGACTACTTTGGCCTGGAGATAAGTGCTACACCTTACCTGGCAAAGCCCAAAGCTCATTACCAGACTTGTCTACAGAAGTGATTCACCTGGATTTTTACCCCAAAACTTTCCCCCTCCTCAGTGCCACCACTGGTGTGCAATTGCTTGGTCTGAGGTCAGACCAAGACGGCCAGCCATATAATTGCATGCCTGGCCACTTGTTCTGACCTCAGAGCTAGCAACTGCTGTGCCAGGGTTCTGCCTGCCTGGTACACGATCATTCACTCTGAGGTCAGAACAAGGCAGGCAGCCAGCCACGTAAGCATGTGGCTGGCCACTCGTTCTTACCTCAGAGCTAGTGACTACTGTGCCAGGGCTCTGCCTTCCCAGCCAATATTAGAATGAGAAAGTGGTGTTGAGGAAGAGAAACCATGGCAGCACCTGCCAAGCAGTACTTGTCCTGCCTTCCCACCCCCACCCCCACCCTGAATCCAGGGCAGATCCTTTCTTCACACTCCAGTTTTCTCCAGAGTTTCAAGCAAACTCTGGAGAAAACTGTGAGTTTTTAAAATCCAGATTAAGATGGTATACTCCAAGTTAGGGGTATACCACCTTAATCTGGATTTTAAAAACTCACAGGTTTAGCAACCAAGGACATGTTACCAAATAAATAAAAGTACGGAAAGGAGTCAGACAGGGATGTGCACAGGCTCCACTCCTATTTAATAATTACATAAATTCCTTGATCCCTCACTTAAGTAACTCTTCTTGAAGAGTTCCCCCTAAACTTGCCCATAGACTGATGACACAGTAATTGTCTCACTGACCCCAGCTGGCCTTAAGAGAGTCCTTAGGTTCTTATGCAGTACTTATGCAGTACTGTGCCGAAGAGGAATTAACAATAAATTACACCAAGACTAAGATCCTTATTTTCTCAAAACATCATAACTCAAAACATCTGAGGCAAAGGAGCTGGATCATAGGAGGGCATTCAATTGAGCAAGTCAAGTTTTTTTAAATATCTGAATAGTTTTTCAAGTCTCAGGAAGTAGGAACACCCATTCAAACTATGTGTCCCATAATGCTCAGAGATCTGTAACAGCTATTCAAAAATATTACTTCACAAAAGGAACACAGCTCATTCCTGCTGCAATCAAACTGTTTACTGTTAAAGCTCAAGCCCAGCTACTATATGAGGCTCAGTTGGGGCTATACAGTAACATGATCTCTTTGGAAAGAGTTCAAACAAAGTTTCTGAGAACTATATTTCAGGTTGGCCGATGTATTCCTAACTCAAGTCTTGTGAAGAGAGGCAGGTGTTAGTAAATTGGAATCAAGTATTTGGCTGAACATCTTTACTTACTGACTAAAATTACATTATAATCCTGAGGGGCTGACCCAGTTAATTTTGATGGATAATTATAAATTCTCATGGGAAACAGCTATACTCCAGAAATTGAGTTGTTGTGGACTGGCGAGTGACATCATTCTACAATTAGGAGTAGAACAAGCAAAATCTATAGTGAAACAAAGGATACTGGATATAGAGGGTCAATCAGAAATTGCAGACTTTTCCAGTTACACATTTGTTAATAGTCAACTAATGATCCCTGATCCGGCCTCATATTTACATTATGTTACTGTGACTAAATTTAGGAGTCTTATTGATGGCTCATTTTAATGTTTTAATGTTCTTCCTACAGTGGTGTTACAAGGGAAATATGCACACTGGTGCTGTGGAAACCACAGCCCATGTTCTCTTGTATTGTCAGTTCTATAGAGATATAAGACATCAGTTGATTACGCCCCTGCTAACTAAATTCCCGGGCCATTCTGACTTCTATTTGCGGTATTTGCTGGATAACCAGGAGCAAACTGTTATATTCAAAGTAGCAAAGTTTTTCTATGTTATGTGCAAGTTACGCCCTCAAATGGTCACAAATAGTGGTTGATGTGAGTTATCTAAATTCTGCTGTTTGTTCTTTCTTTTATTAGTCTTTACTAAAATTTACGACTGTATTTATTATTTTATCTTATTGTCCAATGGTTGAAATAAACTGTCTGTCTGTCTCCAAGTTAGGGGCGTACGTCATGTGGCCTTATTACACCAGATTTGGGGTGTCGGGTTTTTTTTCACTAGTGTAGACAGGGCCTTAGACTTGGACCCCACAAAGTAAAAAACAGGTTCATAGCAAATTTCTCTCAGTCCCACCACTACCACCATTACAAACCCATCTAGTGTGGACACAGGGGAGGGCCTTCTCAGTGGCTGCTCCCCAGGTGGGCATTTCCTTTCCATGGGAGAATAATCTGTTCCCCTCTCCCCTCCCCTTTCACCAGCTTCTTTTTAAAATTAAAACAGTGTTGGGATGGTTGACTGGTTGTACAAATGATTAATGGTAGGCAGTTGCTGTATTTTTATCTTTATTGTTAATGCTTTTGAATTGTTTTATACTTTTAACATGAATGGCATTTTAGCATGATAGCTTGTTTAATTGTACTGGAACGTTACACCATCAGGTTTTTATCTCAGTTTTGGTTTAACTTTGTTGTAAGCCACCTTGGATCTATGGGCTCTATTGAAAAGCCATCTGAAATGACATAAATTCCTGATTTGAACAAAAGCTCCCCGACAACACTAAAAGATATATATTCATGAAAGCCAAGCACATTCATATTAATAGTCTTCTCAAAAAACTAAGGGACAAGCCAAGAACAAGTTTCTTCCCAATGAATTCTTCTTGGCTACAGCTCTTTTTTTAAAAATTGAATCCTAACCTAAACTGTTGAATAACAGCTCTAAATAGAATGCTTTCTAACCATCAAGGCTTGTCACTGCTTATCATATTCATTTCTAAAAGCACAGTATATTTTAATATGATGTATTACAATCAGTAGTACTAAGAACTGTTTAAAATCAGTTTGGTTCTGGTTAAGAGACCATTTTTAGCATTCCTCACCTTCAGCATTTGTACTAGCATGTGTGTTGCAACAGTGCTATTCAAAGCATAGTACAATGCTGTGCTAAAAAAAAAATACGGTAATTAAAAATATACTGAGGGCCAAATCTACCATTAGTGCTACTTAGAATGGGCCCACTGAAATTAATCATTCACAACTAATTTAGACTACTCTAGGAAGGACAAATGTTTATTTAGGGCTGGAAGTTTTGTTAAAATACTATAGTATGTTGCAGATATACAGGCATGATGAGGACAGGGATTTTTCTGTGTCGGTGCTTTGGTGCTCCACTTATGGAATATTCTGTGTGGAATTAGTTCCGTGGAACCAATTTATCTTTCTAGTTTTGAGTTTAAAAAGACTTTTATCTCTTATGAGTATTTAATGGATTTACTACACTATTACAGTATTATTATTTTTGCTTCTGTTCAAATTGTCATTTTAGAGCTTGTTTGCAACATGCGTTTGGTTTTTACTGGTAAGTGGGGAAGGACTGCAGTGGTTTTCTCCCATAGCAATTGGCTCGCTTCAGTACAAGTCCCACCAAAACCATGTATGCATAAGGTTCCTGCAACAATCCCTAGTATCAGCAATTAGAACCAGCAAAAGATCTTACAACAGGGAGCTTTTGCTAGTCTATCTAGACCACAAATGGGTAGCTGCCATGAGTTTAGGGGCCACTTTTCAGATTGGCCATCTGCTCAGCTTCTTTTAGTTTGTTTTTGTTTTTAATTTTAAAAAAATGAAATATAGGTTGCCCCAGTATCTGCAGAATCCATATCCATACTTTCAGTTAAGGACATATACCATAGACTTGTGCTGGAAAATACCTAGATAGGTGTCCTCTCTAGGAACTGCTAGGTCCTCTGATGCAACACTATGGTATGTTTGTACCATAAGTCCTTTATTTTAATAGGGTTCACTATTATCTGCAGTTTCACGTATAAACAGTAAGTTCGGGAATATATCCCTGTTGATACAGGGAGTGACCTGTACATTAAAAGTATCTACATATATATTACATAGACTAAAAAAATAATTTTGTAATATTGATTATATATTAGTAAATTCATTAAAACCACAGCCACTCATTTTAACAAACGAAATCCCCTATTCATATTTGATTAAGTACTAATTTTATATTCATATATAAATGAACCATAAATGTACTTACATCGATTTTAATTAAAAAGATATCAACTATCCCATTGACTTTAGTGCATTTGATTCCTTTCCCCAGTGGCTATAGTACATTATACAGTTTGCCAATCGAACACAAGGACTCGGGGCCACATGAGGCTCACTGGCTGCACTGTCCCACCAACACACACCATGAAGACAATGCTGGCCTAAATGGACCAATGATATGTCTTTGCAAAAGGAAGCTTCCTCTGGTCCTAAGTGGTCTTGGATGATTACAAATCAGGATATAAAAGCTTAAAATATAGTATGATCACTGACAGCAATCTTCATGCTAAATATACTTCTTGGATGATCACTGGATATATTAGGGTGTCTCACAAGACCCCATTCACATCCCTGTTTGGCAGTTCATATAGTGGCCTGATGCAGCTCAGCCTGATTCCAAAGCCACCCATTCAGACTGGGATCTACTCTCATTTTAGGATGCATTTGAATTTGAAGCACAGTCTTAAGTTTATGTCTGTATGCCAGCTGATGTTGTTTATTGGGTTAATTCTAGCTGGGACTAACCACTAGATGTAGCCCACACAATGCTATGAAGACAGCCTTTATGTTTTATGAGGTTTAGATTCTGAAGATTTTTCATTACAGACTTTTTAGAAGAAGTACAATACAATGAAACCAAATTGAGATGCTTTCACAGAGACCTAAAGTACCAAGAACACTAAATACATATCATGTTTAAACAACACTGCTCAATTTTACTTGTTGATGTTAGGAATTTCATTTAACTATGGCAGTGTCAAGGACACACAATATACCATGAAACTCAACAGGAAGTGACATCATTTTCTGATGTTTAACAAAACCAAACAATACAGAATAGTGTATGAGAAGCAGGCTAGCTATCAACTTATACAAGCAGTGATTTGTATACATCTTAAGTATGATGTAGGGTGGGAAGACCTAACAGAAGGGAAAATATAAATGCAGTCACTTTTGAAATGCTTATTAGCAATATTGGATCATGAAGAAAGGAAGTGTGAAACCTTATCCTTATCTTGCAGGCAGACAGGAAAAGATCTTTAGAGCCACTCAAATTCCTAGCCGCTTGCAACACAATGAAGTGACTAATGACAGTGAACAAAAGAAAAACTGAGAAACAACTCCTCCTGCTGCTGTAAAACTTCTTCATTTATGCACAGTATACAACTGCTGAGATTGTAAATAAAGTTGACAATCTCAGTAGTTGTATACTGTGCATAAATGAAGAAGTTTAAGACTTTACAAAAGAGTCTGGAGTAATAAACACCTGAGGCAAAGCACAAAAATCAATGTGTATAGAGCCATTGTACTGTCTATTCTCCTTTATGGATCTGAAACATGGGTCACCTATTGCCAACACTTACGACTCCTCGAACGCTTTCATCAGCGCTGTATATGCACAATCCTAAATATACACTGGACTGACTATGTGACAAATGTTGCTGTCCTTGAGCAAGCAGGGATCACCAGCATTGAGGCCATGATATTGAGAACACAGCTGTGCTGAGCAGGGCACATTACTAGGATGGAGGACCATCACCTCCCAAAAATAGTACTCTACGGTGAACTCGCCATGGGTCAGCGTAAGAGGGGTGCTCCAAAAAAGCAATACAAGGACTCCCTGAAACAACATCTCAGGCTCAGCCAAATTGATCACCAACAATGGTCCGCCCTGGCCTCACATCTGGAAGCATGGAGACGCACTATCCACAATGCTGCAGCCTTATTTGAGAATTCATGCCGAACAAGTCTTGAAGAGAAACGAGAACACAGAAAGAATCACAACCCAGAAACATCACCCAAGGAGACCTTCTGCTGTGCTTTCTGCAACCGGACTTGTTAATCTCAGATTGGCCTTTCTAGTCATCAGCGCGCTTGCAGAAAGCGCAGGATGAGTCCTTCCTGAATCTTCGTTTGTGAAGAAAAGCCAGAGAGAGAGAGAGAGAGACAACTGCTGAGAGGCAGTGTGGTGTAGTGGTTTGGGTGTTGGACTAACAGTCTGGAAATGAGGGTTCAAATCTCTGATTGGCTGTGGAAACCCACTGGGTGACCTTGGGCAAGTCATACTCTCTCAGCCTCAGAGGAAGGAAAAGGCAAATCCTATCTAAACAAATCTGGCCAGGAAAACCCTGTGACCTTAGGGTCTCCATAAGTCAGAAGCAACTTGAAGGTACACAACAACAGTACAACTCCTGCTAGAATCTGTGCAGGATTTGAAGTCTCACACAGAATCATCTCCAAATTCACCCATACATTCCTCTACTGTATGTGTGAAGCTATTGAGAAACAGTGGCAAATGTAGGAGTAAGCCAACATTTCAGATTTTCAGATTTTTGGCTCACAATTCAGATAGGGCAATAAAAGTGGTTGAGGTTTGGGCAGGATGACAAATGGTTATTTGTGGTTCTCCCCAGGGGAAGAACCACTCCCCTCCATAGATGAGTCTAGGAAATATATGTGCAAAGATGTTTTCCACACCTCACACTTGGGGTGATCACTTTCCTGAAGCAACACTATCTCTGGATATTTGAGAATGATGATGATAGCTGCTAAAAGTCCCACTGTGGATAAACTAGTACAACCCCCAGTTATCAAATGGAGAGGGACATATTTTGCCTTAGCCCTAAATCTAAGCTCTACCAGTTAACAAGAGAAGCAGTAATCATATGGTTTTACCAGTATGGGGAGGTGGCAGTGCTTTCTATACACTAGACGTAATCCTCAAGTACATGGGACCCCAAAGCCATAGAGCCTTACACTGATATCACCAGCAGTAATTCTGAATGCAATTTTATGTTGTTGTTGGGTTTTGTTTTTGTTTTTTGCATTATTGTATTTGCTTTGTTTTTTTTAAAACTGCTTTCAGCTTCTGTTTAGTGGAAAAAGCAGGAATAAACATTAAATGAAATGAATGTCAAAAGCAAGCAGTGAAAGCATCTGATATCCTGATCTTAAACATGGGCACTACATTATACACAAGACCCAGCTAAGTATAGTGGTTTGGGTGTTGGACTAATACTCTGGGAAATCAGGGTGTGGATTCACACATCCTGGGCAAGTCACACTATCTCGGCCTCAGAGGAAGGCAACAGCAAATCTCCTCTGAAGAAATCTTGCCAAGAAAATCCTGTGATAGGGTTGCCATAAGGACGAGTCAACTTGCAAGCTCATAACTGCAACAAGGTTATGTTCCTTTAATTCAGCTGTAAGCTGCCATGTGCACTCTGGAAGTGGGGGATCAAAATAAACAAAATATGAAATAATAATAGAACATACTTGGAATAACAGAACTAATAGGAACATCAATAATAGTAGTGATGACGGCGATAGATAGGGGCTAGACTAACCTCCCTTGATAAGGGGGTTCCACAGCCTGAGTGGCCAGCAAGAAAGCCATCACAATATTATTCTCATCAAACAACCCTCTGAGAGTGCTGGGAGCAACGGAAGAGCCAATTCTGAAAATATTAAAGTGCAGTCAGGCTTATGTGGGAGGCTACAGTCTCTCAAATACCCTGACTCTATGTTGTATATGTCTCTTATATTCTATAAGAGCCCAGACAACATAACCAATTTATTCCAATAAATGTTAAAGCTGTACCTATTATATAACTGTCAGTGTTAATTGCTTGTTTAACTAATAAGCTAAAATATTCATGAAAATTTTCCCCAAAGAACAGGAAGGAAAAGCTTGACATTTAACAGTGTATATAATTTATCATTCCCATAACATGTAATTCTGGATAACACACTATCCGAAAAGAGTCGCTGCATATACAGTATTGGGTTTTAAAGTATCTTATAAAGTACCCTGCAATAGACCAACAGTAATATGTGCTACTATAACTTGAATTGCAACTGTGCTCTGCTCATACATCACAAAAATGGCCCTTATGAACAGCCCCAAGGGTCTGAGAGGCACACTTGGGCTCCAGTGCACACAGAACAGTCACTGGATCCCAATGATGATCACTACCCCTTGCCACCCATGCAGTAACCATTTGTATACATTCATCAGTTCATGTATACTCTGTTCATAAAATCATCTGCAGTTAGATATTCTAGTGGGGCTTACTGGTGTCTGAGGCTATTGCACTTGTTTGCCTTTGTTGTATTTGGAGTCTTTTAACTTTTTTCTGCAGGGCTTCATGTGATCTCTTGGGAACTATGCACTACAGAACTCATCTGCTGAGGTGCTGTGGAAACTTTATAAGCGAATATGATTGTCATGGCTGAAAAACCCTGATCAACTGTTGAGGATTGTTTCCTGCCAGTTTCTAAACAGTGTTGATTGGATGTGTTATCTTTACCCCACTAAATATGGCAATATTGCAATTTTGTTGTCCTTTTCCTCTTCTGTGCTAGGCTCAACACATATTGCATAGAGGAGCTGTTCTGCTGGTGTAGCAGTAGCAATGTCCCTAGCTTAAATCCTCAAGAGAATTACTCTGCTGGTCTTCTCCAATGTTTTGTGTTTTTCAAGATTACCTAGAACCTTAGTTCTGAGGGAAAGAGACAACTATTCAAAATACAGTCGTCCCTTCACATTCACGGGGGTTAGGTTCCACAGACCCCCATGAATGTGAAAATTCCGTGAATAACGACTGCCCTTCCCCTCTCCTGCCAAAGCAACCACGGGGCCTCCAGAGGCCCCATAGTCATTTCCTCCCGCCTCCCCCTCTCTCCCCAGGCCACCACAGGGCCTCCAGGACCCTCCGGAGGCCCCGTGGTCACCTGCCCAGCCTTCCCCCTCCCTCCCAAGGCCTTCATGGGGCCTCCGGAGACCCTCCAGAGACCCCGTGGTCACCTCCCCAGCCCTCCCCCTCCCTCCCAAGGCCTTCATGGGGCCTCCCAAGGCCCCCTCGCCGCCTCTCCCACCCCCCGCCCGGCCTCCTAAGGTGGCAAGGGGGCCTCAGAAGGCCCCCTCCCCACCTCTCCCACCCCTCCTGCCTGCTTCTCTCCCCCTCCCCCAGAAGAGGCCACAGGGCTTCTAAAGCCCAGTCACTGCTTCTGGGAGGGTGGGGGGGAGGCCCTCCCAAAACCACGAATACTCAAAACTGCGAATGCTAAATTCGTGAATGTGGAGGGGCAACTATATTTCCTGGTCTACCTTAACCAAACATTATTCTCAATGTTTCTTTTTGATAAACCTATAGCCAGTTTGTAGAAGATGCAACTTCTAACCAATGCTCTCTGTAAAAATATCCTAATAAAGGGCAAAGTGTGGTCCTAAGATAGAATTCAATGCAAAGGAAGATTTAGGTGACCCCGAGGCACTGATTCTAGAAGGCTACATAACATCTTGATCTGGGCATATTTGTCTGCTCTAGCATTATCTATGAGAGCTAAGAGACTGTCTTCTCTGTCAGGATACAAGAATGTTGTGTCCCAGATCATACACAGAGATTGTAGGATTTGCACAGGGTTTAGACGACTGTTCTTCTAAATGATGATGAAACCTACCTGTGTCAGCAGTTTCACCATCTTTACAACATCCACCTATGTTTTCCTATGGAGTATGATGATCCAGCAACCACAACGATTAACATCTTGGCAAACATCCCTGATTAATTGGAGAACCTACTTAATTTTGTTGTCTAACATAGACTCTGAGAGAAAAAAAAATTCTTATTGTATACTTATAGACATCCCAATGATCTGTGGACACCATGCATTAATACAGACCTATCTATAAGGACAAGGTCCCCATGTGGAATGGATGAAGTAAAGCTGGTAAATTTAATATCACATCTCAGTTAAATTCCCCTTTAAACATTAGAATGCATGTTGCTCCCATCTCTCTCAGGAACAAAAAAACACTACATAAGATTCTGTGGGTGGGACATTATCCGTTGTCTCACAGCTGATTTATCTCATGGGACTATAGTACTTGGTAGTCTCCTCTACTCCTCTCGATGTAGGAGGGATTACACAACTCTACCTGTGTGCTTCTTTTCAAACCCTATGAGATAGCTTCTAATATCCAGCTGTCCCTGAAGTGATGTGTTTCTACTCCAGAAACAGGTTTGTCAGCCTCCTTCCCAAGGGGCCTGTGGGTGTGGCAAGGTATAAGCCAGTCTTTTCATTTTATTGATGGATTTGCAGTTACCTTAGTTGCTATTAATAAGCCAACTTGCTGCGCTCTTGTCAACCTTGCACCATAAGGCAGGCACTTCTGCTGGAGAGATTATTTGTTAAAAAGCTGTGTTCTCCTTATGGAGGTGTCAGGAAGGTTAAGAAGTGGCTGAAGGTAAAGACATCTCTCTTTTCTGCTATTTTCCCTTACACCTCATCAACAGGCCCCACAAATAGATGTGGTCTAGGTGGGACAGTCGAGTTTTGTAAGATTTGAGCTAGTGTAGCACAGGCTAGCATGTTCTTTGATATGGCAAGGGATGAAAGCCTAACTGAGCCCAAAGCAAGTATGCACTACATGGGCAGACAGTCTCTCTCTCTCTCTGGCTTTTCTTCGCAAATGAAGATTCAGGAAGAACTCATCCTGGATGAGATTAAGAAAGGGCTACTCTTTCTAAACCTCTGAATTTGACTTACAAGATCATCCAATCTTAGCATAGTATAACCTCAAAGCAGAACTCAGGAGTGGGCAACTGTGCAGGGGGTGGGGCCCAATTTTCACCCCAACAGACCCCTTGATGAGGGTACACTGATATGTTACCAACACACTGGAAGTAATATCATGTCAGTTCCAATTTTTGTTCAGGGTAATTTGAGATTGTTTGGGTGGAGTTTGGCAGGCTCTAGGGACAACTACAACCTAAGCCTCTTTTGGGGTGGTTTGGGGCATTTTGAGCAGGCTTGAGAGTAAAAAATGAACCCCGAGGGGTTAGAGGACATAGCTTGGGTTCTGCAGGGTTGCAAAAAAGGATTCAGGTGCTGCATCTATTTTGTGTTAATGGCTGAGGTATCAAAATAGTGGTGTCTTTGGTATCTGCAGATGTAAGGCAGACCAAAATCAACTCATTTGAAATGTGCTGGAGAAGAGTGCTGCAGAAACTGTGGGTGGCTAAAAAGACAAGCAAATGGTTCCCAGAACAAATAAGTCTGAATGCTCCCTGGAAGCCAAGATGACTAAGCTGAGACTGTCGTACTTCAGTCACACCATGAGAAGCCATGACTCAGTATAAAAGACTAATGCTTGGAAAGGTGAAAGGCAGTAGGAAGAGAGGAAGACCACATAACATATGATTAGACTCAATCAAAGAAGCCACAGCCCTGAGTCTGCAAGACCTGAGCAGAGCGGTTGAGGACAGGAGGTCTTGGAGGTGTCTCATTCATGGGTCCCCATGAGTCGAAGTCAGCTGGAAGGCAGTGAACAACAACAAAAGACCACAGCAAGACATCACTATTTTGAGAAGGAAAAAAGCCTGCTTTGCCATTAGAGAAGGGGTAACACTTGAAAGTAACATTGTTTACACTATGCAATTTAGTAGCAGGCAGCTCCTTGTACTCAGTTTTGAGAACCTGTTCAAAAGTGGAATGGGGGCAGCAGCAACTCCTTTCCAGAAATATGTGTGTCTCTCAAGCCATAGTAGAGACTGGAAAGGTTCTTTTTTTTTACCTAAAACTCATAGATTCTGGGACCTGCAGTCCAAAAAATGTAAACCTCCAAGTTCTGTTCAGTTCAGGCCTCAGTACCTGAGGCACCCAACCTGTGAGGGGCAATACTGGCAGGAAAATGATCAGAGGGATGGTGTTTTGTACTGATAACTGCTGGGGGTAATAGGTTTGATCCTGGTAAAATTCTGAGTCAACAGTCATGGGATCAAAGATTATAAAATTTCTAGATCATATTCATCCAAGGTAACAAAAGTCGTCTAGCCTGCCAGGAAACTGTATTCAGTAGTTCAGTAGGCAAGCTGCTGGAACTGGGTCTTCCTGTCCACTTAAGTATTTACTTGCAAGAAAATAATAAAAAAATCATGTCTTCTTTTTTTGAGAACAGGCCCAAAGGTGTGTTGACAGTAGGAGAAAAGCAGCATTTATACAGTGGAATAAAATGGCTGCCAAAATCACACTACCTTGTGTTGACCTCTGAAGCGGAACATTATCAAAGATACCTAGATGATTTGTATTTCTTCTAAGATGATTGATGTGAGGAGAAATTTACATTCTAAGCACACAGCACTAACCTAGGAAGCATTCTTCAATACAAAGACTGCAATTTTAAAAAATAAACAGTGGCATGTATTGAAGGACAGATGTATATGAAGCTGTCTCAGAGTGACACAGAAACATTAGTTAATATACAGCTCAAATAAACCTACTGACTTGGATTAAGTTCCTTGGGGCATATAAAATTAACTCTTTTTACAAACTATTCAGCACATTCATCAACATTCTTTAAATTACTGGCACTCCACTGTTTATTTTTTGCTCATGCTTCTGTGTGCAAGTACTGTTTTGTTCATTGGTGTTTTTAATAGTAATTTAGCCAATTATTATGTGCCCATTCTATTACACTTTCTCAAACGGCAAGGTTTAACCTATTCAGTATACTGGGGTTGAATCCAAGGGGAAGAGGAGCTCTTCCATAAGGAGAAGGCATTTTCATCTCATGGAAACTGTTTTACACTTCTGCCCAGAGTACTGAGCGGGGGGGGGGGGGGAGGCACTAAAATCCAAATATATTATTCTGATTTCACAATTTTCTAGGAAAGCATGAAAGTTCTACATCATGTGATCAATATGGCTTTGCTCCGCCTTTGCCTTCCCCATGCAGGTAAAGTAGTGAAGAGACCTCAGCTGCTCCTTTGAAGAGCTGGCTTTGAAGAGAAGACAACAGAATCATCTGAGGCTCAGTAGTGGGACTTAGTTGGCTTTGCTCTGTGTCCACTTTTCCCATATGGGGAAAGAGAGGGGAGGTGTTGGAATAACTGAACTGTGGCTTGAGGTGGGGGATCAGTCCCTATTTCAATTGCTGTTTTCTATGGGAGGGACTTCAGAAAAGAAAGGCTTCTTCCTGAGTGGGATGAACTGGCCTAGGAAACAGAGTTTGTCTGCAGGACAGAGGATTCCCATCACTGCTAGAGCACAGCGTAAACGCTTCTTTTAGCAATACCACATGAACAGTGCCAGCAAATATTCATAGGATCCCATTTTAGTTTAATAAATTGACAAAAAGATTGAAAAACAGCACTCTGCAAGCCAGAGATCTACAATTCTTGTTGATTGTGGCACAGACCACTTCTTAACAAATTATTTATTTATTTATTTATTTTTATTTATTTAGTTATTTATACCCCGCTCTTCAGCCACAAGGCTATCAGAGCGGCTTACAAATTGTTTTAAGCAATAGCTATTTACACATCTACACTGCATTAAACAGTTTCCAATGTGTGTTAGCTAATTGCCCCCACACCTTATGTAAACTAGTTGATTTCTTTAATGAGTTTAACTTTAATAAGTCATCCGTAACAGGTCAACATGGACAATCTGCACCATAGGCTTGGATCCTAAACAACTGCCTTCTGTGAACAGAACAGTATGTGATCCAACTTTGGATTTAGAACAGGATCCCACTAGCAGAAGGGGGACACACCGTTTCTAGCAATACCTCCTATCCCCGCAACCTCCCCACATTGTTCCACTGTTTTGTGGAAGTAAGGGGACTTCAGCGAAATGGGGAAATCATCAAAAATTGCCTCCCCACTTCCATCAGTGTAGACAAACTTGAGTTTGAAGGCATAGAGATCCTTCTGAGATCTGCCTATGGGTGGGGTAGGACAAAGCTGACTTAAAGGTACTGGATTACATTTCTTGGGGTGTGTATCTAAGTAAGTTTTACCTCATTGCTTTTGCTGATATAACTCAACTGTTTTAAGTTTCAAAAGTACCTGAAAAAAGTCATCAGTAACAGCAATAGCATTGGTATTCTTGAGATGGGGTGCAGTGGGGGAGGGGTAAAATGAGGGCAATGCCCTGAATAAGAATTCTCAAATTAAATTTTCCTCAAGTCCTCAAATCTGCAGCATTGTAGAGAATGAGGCGCTGGAAATCATTCAGCCTAGAATTGTTACATTTGCTGTTTTTGCACCCTCTTGGTAATTTTGCCTTTCCCTTTTCTTTGGATGACTAAACTATACTAAACTAAAAATTGCAGTTGAACTAAATGTTCAACTGCAATTTTAAGTTACTGCAATACTAGAAGTTGTAGGAAGCATAAAAAAAATCAAATTAGAAGCAATTTACAACACTATTTAATGTTATAATGAACAAAAATATGGCCTCAAGAGTGGGATGCGGAAAGGTGCAAAGAAGCATGGTGATTTTTTACATCAATGAACAGTTTTGTCTCATGAATCAAGTGAGTGTGTACCAGCTACCAGAACAGGTGACTATACCAGAATATGTCTTCTGTTTCAGAAGAAGTGCTTTTTAAAAATAATAATAATAGAACTCTTCAAATATGACAGCCTAAGCATAACAAGAGATTTTAAAAAACATTCTAGTTTTTTTCTTTAATAATGCATTTGAGTATAAAAAGGTGATGGCAGATTAGATGGAAAATGTCTGATACAGTGATCGCATACTTAAGACAAATGTATGTGAAGATAAAGTAAAAAAATAAAAACTCTAGTGACTGCTAACTTCTAGGGTTTTCTGTTTTTTAAAAAAACCCACCTGTTTTTCAAAAATACACACATGTAATGCAATTAATGTAGGCTTAAGCAGCTGCTATCTAAAACCAGATTAGTTTTCAGGGAATTTATTCTAGTAACTAAAAGGGCTGTTCAATCTCTCTCTCTCTCTCTCTCTCTCTCTCTCTCTCTTTCTCTCTCTCTCTCTATATATATCTTCTGCCAAAGCACTGCTGTGCTGAAAGAGGAGACACCATACCCATTATCTAAACTAGGAGAGATATAGCAAGGAAGCCTACTGGGAAAGAAATAAAACTATCTGAGTTATCAACTACTTAGTAATTGAAAATGTTAACGTTAGCAGGAATATTGGTACTTACTGTGCCCGGATCTCTGTCTGTTCCCGTAGTAACCAAGAAATGCACAGACAAGCCCGTTCAGACACAGAGGCAAGAACAGAAATAAAAAAAGGGGGGAAAAATTAGAACACAAGCCGCGAACAGTTTTAAAATGGCTTTTATTTATATAAGTCATTGCACATTCCTAATACAGTGATTTCCTGAAAATTACATTTTTGTAAACATGATTTACAGTTTTAACCATACACAAAGCCTAGTTCTTTCCATGACAGAATAAATTACTTTTTTCTTCAAAAATTATTCAAGTGCAATTTTGCCCAATATTTAAATGTGTCCTAAACAAACCTACAAAACAGATGTAATGATTGAAACCTTTCATTTCAACACATTCACCTCAAAATTTGACTTTCTGTTTGCTCACCCTTCACCCACTCCCTTTTCATTAAAGATTACTTTGTTTAATAATAATAATAATAATAATAATAGAAAAGGGGAACCAAATAAGAAAATTACCCACTTATTCTGTCTCAACAAGTTTCCACAATATTGTGCAGGCCACTGAGGTTACAACTAAACATCTGTCTGGATGTCAAAATGCCCTGCATTTCATAAGCGCAGGAGATCCTTAGTGATCTCCAAGGTCAAATACTGAAAACCTTCAAGCTGAATTTTTGTTTCATTGATCTTATAAATGCAGAACTATTTGTTTACTGTTTGGCAATAAGTTTGTTCTTGGCTTTTGTTCTACACAGCTTGTACTTTCTTTTAGAGATGCCCACAATTTGCAGCAACCTGCAAGTACTCATTTGACAAGGGTCCTAATCAGGCTTTCCATGCCTCTCACCTCTGTGGTGGTCTGCATCATGGTGCTTCTTGTCATCTTTTATTGCCAAGTGAGACTGCCCACCCAGAGCACTTGAGAGGGCAAGAAGGCCAGCACTGCTCCCAAGTGGAGGGATTCCTGGAGGCTGAAGTCCTGATGGGTGTGGGGTTAGAGGCACTGGAGGTCCATGGCCATGCGAGAGGTGCTGAGCTTGCAACTGTTGCTGCTGTTATTTGCGGAGGTATTTCCAGGGAAAAGCAGCCCACGCAGCAGGGAGTTTTGAAGGAAGGAGAGAAAAGGAGGAGGACTGGTTAGCCAAGTGAACTCAATACTACTTCCTGTTTCAAAGCCTACCCCCATTCCAACCTGCTCCAGCTAATCACCCCATACTAGATTTCACAACTGCTCAAATATTTCCTCAGATATTGATCCTCTTTTGTATTACAGGACTAAGCCATGTAATTTAATCTACAGCCCGACTAACAGGAGATTTGTGCCGTCTAGACTCGTAAAGACATCTGGCACCTCTCCAAATCCACCTCTATATTAACAGAATTAGTGTAGACTCAAAGACTACTGGCACATCTTTCTGCCCCTCCTAAAAAAAAAGCTTATTTTCACAACTGCTTTGAGTAAAGATAGAAACAAGGACTTAGAAGGTTGTGTCTAAAATAAAGCACTGCAGGAACGTCCACTAGGAATATTTCTCATATTCAACAATCAGCTGTAACCATACAAGTTCATTTTGGCATCTAGCATTTATTAATGCTCCATTCCTTTCCTTTCTTAAATGTGTCCCCACTCCATGAGCACTGCCAGAACAGAGACAGACGGTGGATTTGATGGAAACCTCACTTTGTTTATTGTTACCTCCAAGATACTATATTTGAGATTGACTCCACAATGGCCACCTTTGCAGCCAAAATTCTAAACAACCATCATAAATTAGACAGCATGCCCAATTGTTCTCATTGGCTCCTCCTACAAGTAGAAGTGGTACATAAGTAAGACAAGCCAGAGTCCTAAGCCACAGCTTGTTCCTGGTTTAATATCGTCTATCTGATGAGAAACAAGCCAGAGCTCCTGGTTCATGGGTCACAACAAATCATCTACTTCAGCTACAGTAGGACCCCCGTATCCATGGGGTATTTGTTCCAGGCCCCACCATGGATAACAAAATCCACAAATAATAGCATATGCCATTGAAAATAATGGGACTTCAATTTTAAAATACAATAGAGTTGCCTTGGAGAACATAGAAAATGGCTAGAGAGTATGCGTTTTCTAGGAAGAATCTATAGTAGCTATGCTGAAATTAAAACCGTGGATAACTGAATCAGTGGATAATGAATCAGTGGATACGGTGGTCCCACTGTACTCAGCAAATGTAACTATGCATTACCAATAAACCACAATTGTTTAGAATTGTCATGTCATACTTGTTCTGCTAGATGAATGCATTCAGTTTCAGACGTCAGTGTGACTGAGGGGGCAGCTACACTGGCACTGTAATCTGGGGCCAGTCTGGAGCATTATGCTCCAGAGCTGCACTGGATCGATGGGATAGCAGGTATACATACCAGCACAGATCTGTCCAGAGCTGTGCCGTAGTCCAGATGGGCCTACAGGCCAACACCGCATTGGCCCCACTAGCGTGTCACCCTTGGTGCCGCCGCCACCGCCTCACTAGTGGCCAAGCAGCTCTCTGAAAAAGCTTGGCAATTGTTGTTGCTGGCGAAGTCAGAATGGGATGCTGCACCATGTGATCAACAAGGGAGGAGGTAGGCTCTCGCTGAGAGCTGCTTGGCTGGCAGGCGAGGCAGTGGCAGTGATGGCACTGAGGGGGATGTGCCAGTGGGGCTGATGCAGTGGGTGTGTTGATGTGTGAACAAATGGGTCACTCCAAATCCAGCTTGGTCCAGCTGTCCACATGTACAAAACACCAGGGCCACTCCAGAGTTTCCTGGGAACTCCAGAGCAACCTTCAGTTTCTGTTAAGCCAGACTAATGGCTAAAAAGAACGAATTTGCTGTGTGTGTTGTGTGGACAAATCACACTGGATCCAGGGTGAGTACATGTTTTATTGTTAGTGTAGACAAGCCTGAGCCCAAATGTAAGGGAAAAGAAAGTCACTTAAGCTGCAGGTTTCAATCCTTTACACATCTACTCAGAGGTAAGCCACACTGAGTTTCATGGGACATACTCCCAGGGAAATATATATCGCATTGAAACCTGAACTTTATATCTTGGCCATCTAAAAGCGCCTCTGAATTCTCGCCATTTTTTCTTCCAAAATTTGACCAAATTGCTTACATGTGTAACCACTGCTCTTTGCTTTGATGACTCCAGGCAGTTTCAGCTATCGTGTCTGTTAAAGAGTAGTATTTTTGAATGATTTTGTTTCTTTAAAGAAATGGTTAGAACAGTGGTTCTTAACCTTTTCTTTACCACGGACCCCCCTTTAAATATCTTTTGTCGCCACAGACCACCAAGACTTAACTCAAAATTTAAAGCAACAACAGCAACAATGATGATGACGACAACGATGATGACAACAATGTGATAATAATAATAATAAAACAGAGTCCCATCTTGGGAGAAAGGTGGGGTAAACATCTAACAAATAAAAATAAAAAATAAATACAATTACACCATTCATAAAACCTTTCCTCAGAGGCACTGGAGGGGAAGGGAAGACTTTTCTCCTGCTGCTTCCTACAAGTTTGTGGCTGGACCAGATTGAATGGCAATGGAGAGGCCAAACCAGCCAGTCAGATTTTGTCTCGCTCCTGTCATGTAGCTGCTCTACTGTGGGCCAAGCTACCTCCAAGCCTTTGCAGACCACCTGTGAGGACATTGCCCTGGGGGTCCACAAACCACAGGTTAAGAACCACTGGCTAGAAAATTCTGTTCCATGTCTAAAGAGGAACCTACTTTTTAAAGAAACGAGAATTTGAGGGGAGGGAGTTAAGGGAAAATAGAAATTTGTTTCCCTTGCAGGTACTTAGAATAAAAATGTAACATAAGCAATCCTACTTTTCAAGTTAAAATTGGCCACCTGTTATCAATAAAATTCTGGAAACAAGTTATTTGGACAGTCAGTGAAATCTAGTACATAGCAATTTGGAGAGAGCTAAATTTAAAATATCTTTCAGTCACAATTTCATTAGGTAACTTTGAGCAAGTCAAGAACCCAGCTGCATTTCCCATAATTAAAAAACTAACCAATCTACTAAGTTATTATGAATACAAATGGTATAAAGGATTTCATATTTATAGTACATTTCTGAGTAAGAATCCTAACAGACACAACATACAATATATTAGATATAGTCGTCCCTTCCTATTCACGGGGTAGGGGTGAAGTACCAGTGCGAAAGTGGGGAAAAAATAATAAAAAAAAAGTATGCCCCTCCCAAAAGACCTAAAAAGCTTGGGTCGACTTACACAAGATCAGAATGATACCTTTGTCCACCATGGTGCTGCTTCTGCTTTTGAGGTTTCTCTGCCATGACAGGGTAGGAGGGGGAGAACAGGCTTCTTTCAGGCTCAGCGAGCAAACAGGGCTTCTTTCAGGCTCCCCCGACATGGATTAAGCCCTGGCATGGAATCTGCAGAGCAGAAAAGGGTTGGACTGGATGGCCCTTGGGGTCTCTTCCAACTCTGAGATTCTATGATTCTGTCTTCCTGCAGGGCAGAAGGGGGTTGGACTAGATGGCCCTTGGGGTCTCTTCCAACTCTAACGGTTCTATGATTCTATCACACATGTTCCTGCAGGGCAAAGAGGGGTTGGACTGGATGACCCATGGGGTCTCTTCCAACTCTAGGATTCTAGGATTGTGTATTCCTGCAGGGCAGAAAGGGGTTGGACTAAATGGCCCTTGGTGTCTCTTCCAAATCTTTGATTCTAGGATTGTGCTTTCCTGCATGGCAGAATGGGAGGTTGCAGCAAAGAGCACACACCACAGATTAAACTCTGGCATGGACTTTTGGAGCTTGCTCTCTGCCTGTGAGAGGTTTCCCTGTCACAGAGAGAAAGCAATAACCTGTTCTTTCCTGCAACCTCTTCCAGCAGAGAGCAAGCTCCAAGAGTTAATGCCAAGACTTAACCCATGTCAGGAGAACCTGAAAGAAGCCCCCGACACAGTGGAAAGCCCCTCCAAAGAGAGAGCAGGGGGTGGCACAGCATGGAGTAGGCTCTGCCGGCACTGCAGGGAGTAGGCTCAAAGAGTTTAATCAGATCCAAGAATACAGAACACTGCGAGAAATGCTTGAATAGGAAGGGACGACTGTAGTTAGAAGCATCTCTTTTAATACTGTACAACCATATTTATTTTTTGTGATAGTCTACAGGATTGTTTTTGCTGTTTAATACTTTGTTTCATTTGGTTTTCATCATGACTCTCCCACTCACCATCTTCTTCTCCTGTACTTTTGCCAACACTCAGAAAAAGTAGCCCACAGAACGCGACAACCCTCCCCATGCTCAACCACTTTTTAACCACATGGGAGGGAATCATTTGCCACTACAGTATCTCTAAAAACTATAGGCAACCTTCATAACATCTCCTTTCATCCAAAATTCAACAATCAGCTGACACAAGGCCAGGAGACCCTCTAGAATCTATTTTAGTGTGTTGTACAATATATTTTTTTTAAAGAAAAGCAAGGCCACTGCCTGTAAACAAAAGTGCTTTCACTTGAAGATAGATTATTTGTATCCAGACTTCATGGTTTCATGTGAATGCACTTTTAGTTGTCTTCAACAGAGAGAAAAAAGAAAACCTGGTGACTCCTCATACAACTGCCCTTCCCCATGGAACACTTGATATGGCAGAAAGCCTCTAATTAAGTTTCTAGCTTCATCCAAACCAGAAAACTATGGTTACCAGCTTCAGAACAATGTCATGGATCAAACACTGTGGTTTAAAATTGTGACCTATTATGAAGGTGGTTGTCGTAGTTTCCTGGTCCAGATTAAGTAGGAGACTATGGTTAATTGGAGTCTTCCTAGCTTATCAAGCATGCCAACACCATGTTGGAAAAATTGGGTACAAAGGCAAAAGACTAATTTGCATTGACAAAAACATTATTGTCCAAACTAGCGCAGTATGCTTTTATCATATTAACCATTCCTTTATTCATAGTGCTCCTTTTCATTAAATAACTTGATGTTCATTAGGAATTACAATATTACCTTTTTTTTTTTTTTTTTAAAAAAAGCCAACTTTCAACTCACAGGAAGTAACTGAAAGACTATTTTAATACATTTTAAAAATATACTACACTAGCTGGACCTGGCATACCATATGCTGTTAAGAACCTCCTCCCAAAAATCTGGTAGACCTCACAACAACCCTGTAAGGTAGGCCAGTGGATTTAAATTCCTCCTCCTCCTCTTTCTCAGCACTCTACACTTTTCCCAGAATTGCTGAGGGTGAGTCACTCTGTTGCCCTGCTACCACTGCAACCAGTTGACTGCCTGGATCCCATTGCAGTGGCAGCAGTGGCTTCCCGCTACTGCTGCCATCGCCAGTTGACTGCCTCGGTCCCATCGCAACAGCAGCAACGGGGTCCTACCACCAGTTGACTGCCTGGTTCCCGTCATAGCAGAAATAGAAATGGATATTACTGTGTAGACTTAAATCATAAGTGGGAATTGTACAGCCCTGACCCAGTTCCATTAGTGAACTGGAAAGGCCTGCAGCCTTAGTAACTACAGTTGTCCCTTCATATTTGCTGAGGTTTGGTTCCAGGACCCCCATGGATACCAAAACCCATGAATACTCAAGTCCTATTATATGCAATGGCATACAAAATGGTGTCCCTTATATAAAATGGCAAAATCAAGCTTTGATTTTGGGATTATTATTTTTTAAAGAATATTTTCAAGCTGTGATTACTTAACTTCGTGGATGCCAAATCCGTGGATACGGAGGGACAACTGTATAGCCAACACTGTAGCACATTGTTTGGTCACTCCCAGTATGACATTGAAATATATAGATTTGCATGTGGGTAGTAATTGGCTGAGGGAGTGGTTGGGTATGTTTCCTAAGTGGCCAATCAGCACACTGGGAAAGGCAACATACCCAAGAGAATTTTATTTATATACACACACACACACACTATATATATATATATATATATTCTTAATTTTTGTTGCAAATGTAAAATTCTAGATGGGAGTCTGCATACAAACAGCTATCCAACAGATATTTGTAGCAAAAGCTTTCTGGAGAGTTTCCTTTGCAGAAATAGTGATTGAGGTTTTTTTCCTCTTCTGTGAATTGCAGTGTAAACCACATTGGAATTTTGAGGTCTGAATACTTAAGCATAAATTGTATAGCATTTCAGAGATTTAGAAAATTACAATTCTATGTGTCTCAAATGTTCTTCATCACATCAAGATGGGATAAACATCCCACCCTCAATTGGCACCCAAGGCCACAGTCAGATACTCATATTCTATCTTAATTGAGAGATGAATGAGCCTTTTGCAGAAGGAAGCAAAGAAATCAAAACATCTTTTGATTGACTAAGATATGTGTTTCATATCAACCAAGAACCTATGTTCAACAGCTTCAGAGCAAGTGTGGGTCTGAAGCCATGGCTTCAAGTTATTTTCCTAACTGCCTTTTTCCAAACTCATAAAATATAGTTATACTAGTTCAGGCAAAATGTGAGACTACAGTTAATTGGAAGACTTCCTTGTTTATCAGCTCATGCAGAAGGGCTGAAGATGTTGCATATGTTCATAATAAAAAACAATATATCCATCCAAAATGTGTTCGGTATTTTTTCTTTGTATGGCCTTTTAGGTTTTATATGATTATGCCAAATCCAGAGATTATTTATGCAAATATGCTGGTCTAAACCATGGTATCTCTGGAATGCAACTCCCATAATTCCTTATTGGTGGCTGTGCTGGTTAGAACTTGTGGGAATTGTAGGCCAAAAACATCTAGGAGGCCAAATTTGCTTACCCAGCCTAAATTCAATTGCTATTACGGTAACTAGAGTAGACTCACTGAATCAATGGCATTTACATACATTTTAACTTACTGTTCAGAAACTGATTTTCAACTCTAGTTGAGACTGCTAATTGAATTTATGTCACTAGCATTAATGGCAGTTACTGACATACAAAGAATGATCATAAGCAGCAATATCAAATGTAACATACATTCATCCCAAATGAAAGGATGAATTACAGGATTCTCCTGTTCTGTGTAAAAATCCCTGGGTCACATTGGCATGTCCACGCTTACAGATATTGTGCAATCACTTCCATATCTATACATGTTGATGAGTTTGGGCTACATGAGAGAAAATCATAAAAGAATTCATAGCCAATTGCCACTTCTGTCTCTTCCTCTATCAGGTGAGATCAAGTATATCCCCAAAAGATGACTGTACCTAAAATCACTTTCAACGGCTCAAACTATTACAACAATTTCTGATACATGCTTGTGAAGTTACATTGCCATCAGGAATAGAGGACATGATATAAACAACTCATGTTTGCAGGACTGAACAGAAAAAGAAGTTCAAAAAGGCTGATAACAGAACCAATTATGTAGATGCAAAAAGTTATCCAAAATTTGTCATCACAATGGCAAAAGTCTTCTCTTTATACTTGGTGTAACAAGCACACTGTTGGAAAGTCTCAACATTGCCAAAAATACATTACAAAATATGTGTGTGTGCATGTGTCTTCAAGTTACCAGTTGACTTATGGCGACTCCATGGATTTCATAGGGTTTTCTTAGGCAAGGAATACTCAAAGGTGGTTTTGCCAGTTCCTTCCTCTCAAATATCGTCTACGGTACCCTTACTACTACTTTTTGTTTTTAAAGATTGAAAATAGAACTCATTAAGAGGCAAAAAAGCTATGTTCTGTACCACAAAGGTTTGTCATCCAGTAAAGTGTGTTTTGTTGTTGTTGTTGTGTGCCTTCAAGGCCTTTCCGACTATCATGGGGTTTTCTGCGGACTAAGTGTGTGTGACTTCCCCAAAGTCACCCAGTGGGTTTCCATGGCTGAGTGGAAAATTGAACCCTGATCTCCAGAGCTGTAGTCCAATGCTCAAACCACTACCCCATACTGGCTTTGTGGTTTTTAAACTGGTATATTAAAACATATATGCCATTTCCCCCTCATTTTTCAAGGACGTTAAAAGATGTGCATGGGCTGCAATAGGGACAAGACCTGCAAGCTGATGTTTTGTGTTATATTTCATGATTATTACAGTTGCTCCATACTTCCTGACACACAAACATTTTCACAGATGGTATCCTTCTATTTTCCTCTTTTATGAGGTATGTCTATTAAATAACGGAACTATTTCTACCTTTCAGACAAATAAGGAGGACTGATTACGAACACCTGAGTGGTGACTTTGAACATGTCTGAACCTGCATGGCAAACATCCACACACTCAGCCGTTCAGTGAATTGTCAGTCATAGTTTAAATCAGCTGTGCTGTTGTTGTGTGCTGGAAAAATGCTAAGTTTAAAAGTTGAGCAATGTGTCAATTTGAAATTTTTAGTAAAATTGAACAAAACACCAATGGAATCTTTTCAAATGCTTACTGAGGCCTTCAGGAAAGCCTGCATGTCTCGTGCATGTGTGTTTGAATGGCACAAAAGATTCAGAGAAGGACGTGAGAATGTGGAAGATGATGAATGCCCTGGACGACCTTCCACTTCAAGAATGAAAGTAATTGTGGAAAAAAAATCAGCCAGATTGTTCGAAGAGACCACCGACTCAGTGTCTGAATGATAACTGAAGCTGTGAACAAAGACACTGTGTGGAAAATTTTGCATGAGGATCTCAAAAAGTTTGTGCAAAGATGGCCTCTAGGGTTCTCACACCAGAGCAAAAAGTGCTGCAAGGAAATCTGTGATGAGATTCTGCAGCAACCTGAAGCAGACCCAAAGCTTTTTCAAAAAACCATCACTTGTGATGAAACCTGGATCTTCCTGTATGAGCCTGAGACAAAATGACAGTCAATGCACTGGAAAACACCATAATCACCAAGAATGAAAGAAGCACATCAAAGCAGGTCCACATTCAAAGCAATGCTCCTTGGGTTTTTTGACATCAAGGGTGTAATTTTGTCAGAATGGATTCCAGAAGGCAGAACAGAGAACCAACATTATTATAAGGAAGTTTTGACAAAGCTGAGAGAAAAAGTCAGAAAAAATAATGGCCAGAACTGTGGAACAATGGCTTCATTCTTCATCAAGACAATGCGCCTGCTCACACAGCACTTTCTGTGAAGCAGGTTTTGGCCGATAAACGCATTATTACACTTGAATATCCTCCATATTTGCTAGATTTGGCACCATGCAACTTTTTTCTTTTCCCTAAAGTGAAATTGTTTAAAGGAACATGTTTTTGAGTCAACTGATGATGCAGTTAAGAAGAAAACCACAAATGTGTTGAAACAGCTGACAGAAACCAATCTGCTCCATGTCTTTGACCAGCGGAAAACAAGACTGCATCAGTGTGTGAGCGTGAGCAGGGACTATAGTGAAGGGGACAAGCATTAGAATTGCAAAACATATAAAGAAAGATGGGTTGTTGTATCAGTCTCGATATTTCATAGACAGACCTCATAATGGTAAACTTGCAACAGTAGGCTAACCTACTGATTATTCTACCACATATTCTACTCTCTCCCTTACCACTAGACCCACTGCTACAGGTACAGTAAGAGGTGGTGTGCAGACTTGCTCTTCCAAACAATACTCCCTGGTTTTAGCACTAAAAGCCAGAGAAGGAGCAAAGGCAAAACCAAGGGAACAAACCAATGTTTGAATAATAAATGTCTCCTTTTACCATCAAACTTGCCAGTTGAATTTGCTTGTGTGACCTTTAAACTACATTTTGAGAGTTCACAATGTACCATCACAGCTTTAGCAAGGATGACCAGAGAAATGCATCACTGTCTCTATTCCTGCAGTCACTAACAGACACGAGACAAAGTTAAAAGAAGCTTAGTTCCTTGGACTGAAATTAAATATTGGTAACAAAGTTAAACATTCATAACTGAAGTAATGCAATGTTTGCTTTTCATTGCATTGGAATGTCTTCTAGTATAGGCCAGGGCTTAAATCCTCAGGGGATTTTTCTTAAAAGTTCACTTCTGTGGGAAAAGGGAAGTGGGGAAGAGAAAAACCAAGGAGGAAACCTGCACTTTGTATACACAGTAAAGTATGTTTAGCAAACCAGATTTACAACATTTACAATAACCAATGCAAGTGAACTTTCTTAAGTGTTAGAACAGGGAACAGAAACATAGCAGCATCACAACAGCAAAGCAACATGAGGAAAGTTTGGGAATAACAGCTGAATGCAATTCTGGAGCTTTTTAGCAGAGTTTGGGAATATCACTGAGCTACTGTTCTTCTTACCACTTCTCCCAGAATTCCCAAGCAAGATTCTGTGACCTATCGTCCAAAGGAGTAACTTTCTAAGCTCTACCTTTTCAATGGAAAGACGCCTTTCTTTTATCTCTGTAGTTAGGCTCCAAATGATCCTTAAGTGTGGTTGGATGTCTGTTTCTGCACTTATGTCATCCATCATCGGGCCGCTTTATTTGTAATCGCATAAATTTAGTTTCATATTTAAATGTGATGGGAGGGGATGGGGGTGAAAGAAGTAGAGGATTTAATTTAATTTTTTAGAAACTCATTATCAGGCTCAGGTCTTTTACATACTTGAGACATCTGGTCACCCAAATATCTTTCGGTCAGTATCTTCTATGTCTCAGCCAGAAGAACTGAATACACTAAGTCTTAAGCCTTTTGTCCCACATATCCTCTAGCAGGCACCTGATGTTATTTTGTCTTCCTACTCACCCCCCATTGTCTTTAAAACAACAATATTCAAACCTGGGATTGCATTTGACATTAAATACCAACTGCTGCTGAGGATTCCAGAAATCACGCAAGGCAAGAACTAAGCAGTTGTAGCATTACTTCTTTGCTTTCACTTCTCTTTGCATCCATATTTCTATTTTACAACAAAACATGCATCCCAGTTATTTATAGGCTTTCTAAAGATTAACTGCATGCTCATAATAAACCCTCAAGAGGTTAACCTCATCCTCTTAAGCTTCACACACTACAATCTCAGAGATAGCTGGCAACCACAGCCAAGAAGAGGAAAAATAATCCAGCATCCTGCTAATCCTTTAGTCAATCACCTCATGCAATGATGGAAAGCTCTTTGGAGGCCGACAACTCAATCTGTCTCACAAGTACTGTCAGTCCAAGAGATACATTTCACAGAACCATTAGCAGCACACCTCAAAGAGGGGAGGGGGGAGAACCTGACACCTCTCAAGTATCAAATTCTTTTGGAACAAGCTAAACTGAAATGCCCTCACAGACTGCCTAGTTCTTGTGAATACTGTACTGTTTACAACACTTAGAAATGCTTTTACAATTAATCAAGCTGCTTTAAAAAAAAAAAAAGGCCTGACAATCTCCACAAACCTTATACCGTGATTTTATTGGCAACCAGTGTGGTCTAATTACAACTGTCATTCAAATTTCTTGGCATGCACAACTTTTAATTTTCCAGCCTGTTGCTTAACCATCTTCTTCCTTCTCCAATCCCTTCAAATTCTACCAAGATAATCCACTTATACCCTTCATGCCATAATCTAGATTCTCTCCACTCAAAGGAAAATCTACCACCATGCTCAAACATAAGAGAAGCAGAAAGGGGACCATAGTAAAGCATTTAAATGCTTAGCTTGCCAGGTCTCTATGTTGCTTATTTTTTAAAAAATAGTTAATTGGAGACATTTTCTCCATATCCACAGAAGATGAACAGAACTGTCTGTGAAAAGAGGGGGTGTATATATTTTATCCTGTCTACGCCTCACTATTTGTTCCCACATACGCTACTTTCAGCTCCTCTTCCATGGCAATAAATGCCAAATTGCATAACTCTGCAAATGGTACTGTTTGGATAGAAGCAATTATTAGAGACAAATGTCTTTTTATAGATACTGTTTGGCAGAGAAAGCTCCTTTTGTTTTTCCTTTCCCTGCCCCCAAAACTGAGCTGATTTGGGTCCCACTCCAGGATAATGGTGGCATATAAATTAAATTAAATTAAATTAAGAACATTAGCATCCCCATATCCGCTGATTTGCCATCTGCTGATTCAATTATCTGCGGATGGTGAGGGGGGGGCAATGGCACATGGAGCTAGCAGGGGGGAGGGGCAGGGGAAGGGGAGGTGAGCTCACCTCCCCCCTCCCTTCTCCTGGGAGGGTTCTGGTGGCCCACAGAGCTGACGGGGGGGGTTGGTGGGGGAGGGAGGAGGTGAGCTCACTTCTTTTCTCCCTTCTTCGTGGGTGGAGGTTCCGATGGCGGAGCTGGTGGGGGGTTGGGTGGGGCTTCCGGTGGCAGCGTTCGCTATTATCTGCGGATTTAATTATCTGTGGTGGGGCCTAGAACCAATTCCCCATGGATATGGGGGTCCTACTGTATCTACTTGATCTCTACATTGTACTTAGAATTCAAAGACATAGCCGTCTTAGTCTGAAATATCAATATGCAAATGAATCTTATAGCACCTTAGAGACTAACTGGGAAAAAGAAGTTGTAGCATAAAGCTTTCACAGACTTGGGGGTTGTCTAAATGGTGAAAATATTCCTCATGGAATGCGAGGAGAATATGACCTGTCTTAATGGCATCCTGTATCATTGTGCCATATTCAGAAGAAGGAGGGTTAAATATGCCATATACTCTGCAGGAAAAGCTTTTGCTGCTTTCCCCAGAGTTTTTTTAAAAAACATCAGGGGGAACATTCCTGCTCATTAGGACAAGTGACCAAATTGATTCACTTTCCCAAAGGAGAAGCTGAAAGCTGATTGGCTGGATGAGCGTGGGGGCAGAGCTTGCTAACAAGGCAAGTGCCCAGAACCACCATGGTTTTTTTCACTTTAGCGAGCAAACGCTCATGCGATAAAATAGGGGTGGGTGGGTTTTTGTTTTGTTTTTAAATTTTCTATTAAGGCTAAATATTGCACTTTTGCACCTTAGATATGCTTTTGTTAAAAAAAAAATACTGTTTGGTGGCGGCAACTTGTGAGAATAAAAACTTAAGTAATTCACTCATGGCCACCATCTTGAATTGCAGACATGCCCATTTGCACAGCAAATGCAGATAGCTTCACATGCCTGTTGTGATCTACCAAAAAAACAACAACCCAAAAACATTAAGACAAATTCCAGCTGCTGCCAAGTTGTCTTTACTGTGGAGCAATCCCCTTGTTTTTGCCTCATATAGACAACCCCTTGGCCTACTTCCTCAGATGCATGGACACTGTACTTACTTACCATCTTGAGCTAGTTTGCTTTATTTCAAAACATGTCTATCTTTCAAAAACTTCTCATTTTTGCTAATTGAAGGCTTGTCCTCCCTACAAACATACACACACTTCTGTTCCCCCTAATTAATGTGTCAAATGAAAACAAAAATTTAGCCTTGCATCTATATAAGGTCATTCTCAATTAATGGGTCAGAGGAAGAATTTAGAAACAATTATTTGGGATCATTGTGCCATGTCAGGAAACATAGCTCTTACCAAAAATGTGAACTCTCATTGGTAAGCACCAAGAATGCAGATTCTGCTTTATGTATAGCAGACTACCAATGGCACACCTATTATCCTCCAATGCAATTTTTCTCCTCCTCCCCTCATTCTGCTTGCCCCTACTTTCATGGAACAGAGATATGTTTTAGCACTGTTAAGCCATTGGCTACTTGATTGTGTTTCTAATGTTGGAGAATGCACCAGCCTATTTGCATTTTAAAAAGAAGTCTTTCATAACCTTTCATGCTCACAATAGATGTCTAAACCGTTAAATTGCTATTTCTTTTATTAGCTTGAAAGACACTGGAGTTTAAGAGCATGGCCCCCGCAATTGTTCTTTACACTAAGTTGGGTCCCTGAACAATACTGACAGCTGCTATCAAACTGGGCTGCAGTTTACTTTCAGTGCAGCTGCTGCTTGTAGGAACAGACAGGCTCCTGATGCCTCCTCCCCTCTGGGGAGACAGGCTGACACAGTGCATGTTCAATGAAGAGGAGCAAAGGTCCACTGAATTGTCAGCCCAATTTTATGCTACTCCAATTTTCCAGTGTGCACACAATTCCTTTCAAACAAATCAAGCATATGTCAGAGCATGAAACTTATTGTGCAGCACAGGATAATTATTGATATATACAAATGTGAACAGAGAAAGAATCTCTTATTGGACCAACTTGGTGGGATTTATTTATTTTTTTTTAAGAAATGAAAGGAAGCAGTAGTAGTAGTAGTAGTAGTAGTGAGCGTTGCAGTACATAAGATTATTCTTCGGGCTATAATAGAATTGTCAAATCAGCTGTGCCAGAAACTCAGATGAGGGAGAAATGCTAGACTGTGGTAGTTTGGGTTAGACAGGATTGCATGTAGCATTTATGAACACTCAATGAAAACTGAAGTAAATTTCTACTGGCAAGTGACATGTCAATTCCTCAAGTACTGTAAGGCTGCAATCCTCTATACACTTACTATGGAATAAACCCTAGAAAATAAGAATATTTCCTTCTGAGTAAATTTGCACAGGGTTGCACTGAATGCAGCAAAAATAGCACCTAGTAAAAGCTGTTCTTAATAGAACAATTACAGGTTTTCAGATCAGATTAAAATGCAACTTGTTTATGAAAACTAGTAGCCTACATCCAATTGCTAGTCTCAAGTAAAACAAACCCACAACTGAATCAATTGCTAAATGATAAGTCAACAATTACATAAAGCTGACTGATTCAATGGGTCTTCTCTGGTTTAGACTAGCAACTGGATTTAGGTCAATGAATGGCTAGTCTGAGTCTTTTAAAAATATATTATTAAGTAGGGAGGGGAAGAGACAGCAACATAGGGAAGTGTGACTAGAGCTTACAAAAGAATAAGTTGGAACATTGTTCTTTTGGGTCAGACCTGCACCCTCCCAAGGACAAGGGAGCACTTAGGAACAAATATAAACCCAGCCAGACATGTCACAAAAGTGCCATGGTCCAAGTGAGTCTATCTTCACTGTTTTGTTTCTGCTTAGTGGCTCCACAGGCGTAGCTGAGAGGTTGTCTAAATGGTGAAAATAATCCTCATAGAATTCAGGAGAACACGTGTTGTCTTAATGGCAACCCACAGCAATTTGCCATATTCAGAAGGAGGGGGGCAAAAAATGCCACATACTGCACGCTAGGAGACTCTGCAGTTTTCCGTGACTTTTTTAAAATATTGTGTGGGGTGTGTGTATTCCCCCTCATTGGGACAAGTGATTCAATATTAATTGCTTTCCCATAGGAGGGGAAGCACAAAGCTGATTGGTTGGATGAGGGGGCGGGGCTTGCTAACAGGTCAAGTGCCCAGCACTACCCTGTTGGATTTCCGCCTTAGTGAATGAGTGCTAAGGTGAGAAAACAGGGTGTTCTTTCGCCCCCTTTTTTTCAACAGGCAAAGTATCGCTGAAGCGTTCAATGGAAAATCGTTTTTTTAAAAAAGTTTGGTGGAGACAAATTAAAAACATGAGTAAATCACTCATGGCTGCCATCTTGACCAGCAGGTATGCTAACCTTTTGGGGGCCAAAATACAGTTAAGACAAATCACAGCTGCTGCAATTTGCCATTAATGTGGAGCAATTCGTTCCCCCTCCCCTTGTACAGACAAGCCCTGAGACTTCTTAAATTATGCCCATTATCCTGAGGTGCTTGGTAACTGAACAAACAGACCAGGTGAGCTTTTGAGCAGAACTTTCATGTCAAGAATTTGTCAGATGAGTGAGGGTTGCAAAGACAGCAGGCAAACAGAGACTTAATTACTATTTTTAAAGTACTTGATTGGAGGGAGAAGGGAGAGAAACAAGGTCCTGGTTTGAAAGGAGGGGATGTTTATGCAGAGCTAATCTGTCAAGTGTAATAAAGCAGCTTGAATAAAATTTAAGCTGAAAATCCACTGACACTCCCCATTGCAGGGAGGAATAGCTATTAAAAGGAAATGAAGGTCACCCTCCCAGTTTATTTCACCTAATTGACTGCCAATAGCTTACCACAGGCAAAGCAACAGCAGATCTACAATTGAGAAACTGATAAAAGGAGAGTTTTCAAGCTGAGGCTCATTCTTTTAATCCTCCCTCACTCTTATGGTGTGTTTTTCCCCCATCTCCAGTTGGGATGTAATTTTAAGCACAGATGGATTAACTGGTCCCATTGTCTGTAGACGTCATTGGACTATGGCACTGTTAATCCATACAGCAGCATGTCTAATTATCATTACAAAGTGTCTGAGGGAACTATAAAGACCAGCAGGGCATCTTCTCACAAGCAATTAACATAAATTGATAAATGAATAATTTGAATCTGCTCAAGGCACTTGCATATGAATAAAATCAGAAGGAGGAAAAGCACTCCTTGTTTCAGCTCATTTTGCTTGCTCAGGAAGGACAAGAAACCCAAGCAATTGTTCTTGGGTTTGGAACAGGGCTTGGAAACTGAACTTGGATAGCAGACAGAACATGGAGCTCACCAAGTTCAGTAGTGCAAGATAAATTAGTTACCTGGGATTGACAATCACTTACAACCATATACTATGACAGTTTTCCCACATAACACTAAACAATAAATTAGCATGACATGAGCAAACTACCATAATCTCTGGGCTTTGCATTCTTCCTCCTCCTTCCATGTAGTCAGGAGGATTTTTTGGAAACATTCATTTTTGCTTAGGCATAGCTTTCTGTGTTTGCCCAGATTTAGAACTATTATTAAGATTAACTGTGGTTATTTTAAAGACCCTCACTTCAATAACTATGGGTTGAAATTAACCAGTTAATACTAACGAAGGTTATTGGTCCAGAAGGCACAATTGACTGTGGTTAGCAGAACAAAAAACTTCACAGTCACTCCTTTCAGCTAAGAAAAGAAAACAAATGTCCTCAATTGCTTCAGAAAGTTGAGATGTAGCAAAGGAAGGAGAAGGAAGGGAGAGGAGACCATCCGGCCATTAAAGCACTCAAATGCAATGAAAATAATTTGTTAATCTCAGGGATTGTATTTCAGTTTTGGCAGCATTTGCTTTTGCAACCAACTAACTACCAACCTGTAAGGTACAAAGCAGAACAAAGCCACAAGTCTACAAAATAAACAAATAAGCAAATGAGTATGATTAAAATATATAGGCCCAGTCAGACAATATGATTTTATAAAGTACACTTTCAGTAATTCTACCATTTTGAAAAATATGTAGGAGCCCAGACAAATGATGTTTAAGAATTAGCCTTACATATCAAAGCAGTTATTACATATCAAACATTAACACATTAAAAGTACCAAAGCAATAAGAAAGGAAAGCTGGTTATACACACTGTAGGAGGTAGACCTGGAAGGCCACGTACCCCGATGATGGCATTCAGCTCAGCCATGGTCACTTGTTTGGCACGTTCTACAGCTTGAGCCACTTGCTGTTGATGCTGGAAAGACAAACATGTAATTTGTATTATTGTAACAAGGAAATTTTAAAACAGGGAAGGAATATTTTCAAGCTGCAAGCTAGTATATAGTTCTCTGTGTGGAAGAGAGGACAGAATGTGACTTGCCATTTAACAACCACCAGTCTTTGGCTTTTTCTTTTTTAAATTACAACTCTTCTACAAGTGAGCATGTCCAGTCTGATATACATATATCATCTCATGTATTCATTATAAAAGTTAATAAAATTGATATGTTTCAAATACAGAGACAGTATTTCAAGCCAGAGTTTGTTCTTACAAATGGCATGGTTGTGCTTTCCTAGACACTAAAACTGCCATCACAAACATGACATGTATTTTCAGGGATAATTAACAAAATAAGGCCTGATTCTAGAAATTGTTTCTCCAGCAGAGCAAGTGTTGTAGAACAACTAAAGTGCTAGCTCCGTGTTTGGCACTATAATGACATCCAACTATAAAAAGAGTTAATACTTAAGCACAACAAGAGTCACATTCCTACCCATAACTGTGGTAGAGCCAAGCTGTGTTAATCCAGTCTCTAAAGTGTCAAGGTAAAAATTGGCAGAATTCTGCAGGCCAAATACATAGTAAAATGAATTTTTCATGAAACAGCAATCCAATAATAATCACCAGAATGCGGTCCTCCCTCTTGTGTCTCCATCAAAGTTATGCATCAATATGGTATCAGCATTTTTTTATTGTATTTGATTTTTCTAGGAATTGTATTGTACAAATGCCACTAAAAAGTTTTAGAAAGCTGCTATTAAATGCCAACATTTTTATTTACACAGAATTTAACAAATGGCTAGACTAGCAGCTGCCAAGCTAACACTGGCATTAAAAGAAATCTTGATAATCTTTTTAAGTCGGCCTCCTCCTGTGTTGGAAAGAATAATTTTGTGGTTGAGCTGTTTCACCAGTTATATAGTTGGTATATCTCATCTGCTAGACCAAATTAACAGGGGGGCTTGCATACTTCAGCTACAACAGATGTTCCTTACTCTTGTGAATTTTAATAAAATTAACATCTTTTAAAATTAACTAATTTGCAATCAAAGATTCAACATAATTTCACTTTAAACAGCTGAACATTTGTACTTACTTCTTGAGACAAAAATGGGATGACTTGTGCACAGATTGTATTCAATCTCTTGGCAATTTCTGTCTATAGAGAAAAGTAAATATTTAGATTAAAACATGCCATTCTATATTAGTTAATTTATATAATCATGTGAAGTACAACTCTTATAAAAAAAATTAAAGCAACCCAACATTATATCCAGTGTCTTGTTGTATGGTTAATCAGAGCAGGTTCTGTTACATCTCCAGCACCTCATCTCCCCATATATTAAGACACAAATCTATTCTTTGTTAAGTAGCCTATTAGCAAGTAAAGCATTGGTTAAAATCCAGGATGGACTAAAGACTTTTAAATTGACAAACCTATTGCATTTCATGTGACTAGGTCACAGAGTGCCTGCTGTCAACTTCGGCTGATACGCCAGCTGCGCCCTTTCCTGGAAACCAGGGACCTCGAAACTGTGGTACATGCACTGGTAACCTCCCGTCTGGATTTCTGTAATGCGCTCTACATGGGGCTACCCTTGTGCTTGACTCAGAAACTTCAACTAGTTCAGAACATGGCAGCCAGGCTGATTTCTGGTGTTTCCAGAAGAGAGCATATAACACCTGTGCTAAAAGCTCTCCACTGGCTGCCTATTAGTTTCCGGGCACAGTACAAGGTGTTGGTTATAACCTTTAAAGCCCTACATGGCTTGGGTCCAACTTATCTCCGTGACCGCCTCCTTCCGTTACAGCCTATGAAAACAAGGCTGTCGGTGACCTCCCAGAGGGCCTTCTCTGCTGCCACTCCCAGATTATGGAATGGCCTACTGGACGAGATCCGTCTTATTACCACCTTAGACAGCTTTAAAAAAGCTGTCAAGACGGATCTTTTCCGGCAGGCCTTTCCTGAATAACTATCCCAGCCCAAGACTCGGCTGTCCTTTCTGAGCTGCAATCAGATTTTTTTAACTATTGTATGTTTTAATTTTTTTTCTTTCTAATTTATATATTTTAATTACTGTATGTTTTAATCTTTTATAATTTAATATTATTTTAAGGGGTAGGTGGGCTAGGGCACTGTGTCTATGGAGTTTTTGTAAGCCGTCCCAATTGCGTTGCAGAGGGGCGGGATAGAAATAAAATATTATTATTATTATTATTATTATTATGAAATCATTTGTTACAAAGGCATCCCCATAACACTGCAATAGAGGTTGAAAGATAAGGCACCTGAGCAAATGAAGCTTTTAGATAAATTAAAGAAAAACATGCCAGTAGGAAGCATCCTTAAAATAAACAGCTTTTCTAGTCTGGTGCAACTGGAGTGAAGGAATGCACCCCACTCAGTTCTTATCCATAGAACAGGGTTACATTGTTATTTCTGACTCAAGGAAATTGGATTCATAACCTAGAAGACAGTACACCAAACGTAATACAAATTCAGGGTTTATTTAAACTAGGTTGTATATTATGTCTGAACTTTACCAGAATTATTTCTGGGTCAGTTATAAACAGGTTCATAATCCAGGAAAATTGTGAGCACTTTCAATCCACTTTTATATGCCTCAAGCTAAAAAAAGCAAGATGGAACTGGTAGGATAAAACCCTGTGGTAAAAGGCTGGAACAGATGAACCTATGACAGTGGAGCTTTGTTTAGCAAGAATAAACCAAGTTCACCTGGAATTTCAAGTGAAATAAATGGATTAGAAAGATAGACTGGATATAAAATTACAACACATTGCATCCAAGTTTAGATGCAGGTGTCATGAAATTTTTAAAGTTGGTCACTAGCTTGAACTAAAAGACTAGGATCTTGTCTGCACTGGCTGCTTAATCCAGAGCCTGGCCCCAGATGGACCACAATGGTGTCCACATGCACAGGGTCCAATCCAGTGCGGCGGCACAGCATTGTCTGCATGGGCCAGCTGGGCATGGCATTGGCCCTGCTCACCTGTTGCCCTTAGTGCCATCTCCACCTTGCCTGCTGGCCCAGAGAGCCTGGAATCTCACATTGCTGTTGGTGAGTTAAGTAGAGGGTACCCATGCAATCAACAAGGAGGGCAAGCATTGAGTATGTGACACAGCACCCTCTGCTGATCTCACCAGCAGTGATGGGAAATGCCATGCTCTCAGACAGAGCTGTTGGGCTGATGGGCAAGACAGTGGTGGCTGTGGCACCAAGGGAGATGGGCCAGCGCGACTGATGTGCTGTGTGGGTAGCCGTGCACTGTTACAGCTGGGTTGCTCCAGCTCCAGCCCAATCCAACTGTCCACATGACAACAGACCCCAGAGCCACTCCAGGGTTTTCAGCAAACATCTGACATTCCCCAGCTTCACCTATTATGGGGCAAAGAGTTAAGGGCCAGAAAGTATGGATCCTCCCCAGGAAGTTGCCATCTATTGTCCGGACTACCAGTGCTGGATGTGGGGGTGAGAATGTCATCTTTGGGCCATGCAGACAACACCTTAGAACCACCTAGTATTTTGTGTTGCTAACTCATCACTCAGTGTTCAATTGCATCACAGACATCATATTCTAGAGGGCTAGAATTCAACAGCAGCCGTCACATATTCATCTCTCTCACACTTGACGTAAGTTAGTTGTATGTCTCACAGCTTACTATAGTTTGTCTAAACTCAAACAGTGTTCATTCATGGTTTTCTAGATGTGAGCAAAGTTTACCACAGCATTTGTAAAGGGTACTATGACACCAAAGTCAATATTTGCTATTGTTTATTTATTCCAAGTTTTAGAATACCAAGCATTATATAAATCCACAGGTTACCATGCCATACTATGTTCAGAGGGTATAGATATTCTTCTCATATCAAAACACTATCTCTGATGACTGCTTTTTGCATGTCTTCATTTTTGTCATTTCACTTATTTCTACTGTATATCCTGCCCTGTAAGCATGGCTTTGGGCGCCACAAACAATCCAGCTTCATTTTCTAAGGATGAAACATGGTCCAAATGTATATATGTGTGTGTGCCTTCAAGTCGCCTGTCGACTTATGGTGACCCATGAATTTCATAGGGTTTTCTTAGCTTCCAAGAGTAGAAGGGATCTGGTGCACTTAGGATATGTGTATTTGCACCTGTTGACTTGTGTCAATCCCATTAATTTCAGAAGTGGTTTTGCCAGTTCCTTCCTCTGAAATATAGCCTATAGTACCTAGTATTAATTGGCAGTCTCTGATCCAAATACTAACCAGAGTTGACCCAGCTTAGCTTCCAGGATCAGAAGGGATCTGGGGCCTTTAGGGTATTTAGGCCCATCCTTTAGGGAATAGAACCATTAATTCCTTTTAGAAGAAAGAATGTAAGAGAAGGGAAATGTATAGCATGCTTCGGAAGTAGTTTGCCAGGACTGGAAATGGCAAGTACTACTTCCAAAGGTTTGGGTGGAGAGCGGGAACAATCCAGTTTGTGACCACAAAATCCTGCAATCTGCACTGGATATGCCATGGGAGTGGCAATATTTGTGCTCTTTTAATATTACAACAGCATTGCAGTACATGATAGGCCTATCACCGGTACCACCACCACCCCCCGGGGAGCTAGGAGAGTAGTTATTTCAATGCTGCTTTGTTCACTTGAGGCTCCCAGGGAGGAGAAATAGGCAGAATATAGCTAGCAAAGTCCCAGAACCATGCTACACCTACCTGTAACTTTTCCAAAGTGGGTGCAGACCTGCTGTGAGATATAGCCTCTGTGTTCATTAACACTCCTGCCCCCACTCTATGTGGATTTTCACTGGGGTTAAACTGTCCAGTCATTACTGGCAATATCTGGCATGTCATTCACATATTTACAGCACTTTCTCACTGTTACAGCATTATGTGCATGTTTATTAGCAAATACAAGAACCGGTCAGCATACCATCATATATCCCTAGACTGTAGGACTATTGTAGTAATTATTCATGAATATAATATTATTGGCTGTAAGACATTGGTTCAATGGCTCTAACTCACTGCACCTAAGAGTCAGATAAATTACTAACCAATTTTAACTCAACACATGATTTTGAATATATTTCCTTTCCCTGTCTGTAGCAACTCAAGACCATGACTAGGCTGAAATCTATAGCTGCTAGTAAATGAATGCTTCCGTTAGAGAACCAAGACAAGCTCACTGAATTTTTTTAAAAAAAACAAAACATGTTCCATTCCAGAAATACTCAACAGGCTGAAATTCAACCTATAAAGGAAAAAGAATGAGCAAGCCCCAGCAGGTCAGCCAATCAAAATATAAGCCATGGTTTCTACAGATATGCCATATAATATAGAGAGCATTAAATCTGTGAAATGCCTGTCACAGCCTCAAAAGTTCATGCAGTATTCATGACTTTCTGAGCTGTCACCAGATTGACACAGCTTATCGTTAAGATTTCTGATCTGCAAATACAAAGAGGACAGTTAAAACACTGAGAGACAAAAGAAACAAGTCCTTGCAGATAGGAGATACATAAACATTAATTGCCCACGTCCTCTGCGGCTCACTAGCAAAACAGATTGCAGGGGCCAGGGCCTAACGTGAAAGCCCTTCTGTTTGTATGGCAGCTTTCTGTGGAGCAGCTCAAGTGGCCTTAATTGTTTATGTTCTTAATGCAAGGCCTCTCAAACGCATTCATTTTTAATAGCAGGCTTGAGTGTGGGGCCTATCTAAGAGTACACATTAGTCCTGCTATCAGCAATGATGGTCTTTTGATTTATTTGTAAATGACAACGTTGCTGAGCCCCCCAGACTCAAGAGTGCTGGCCTTTTATTTTTGAAGCATCATTAAAATTAACATGAAGGAATCCAGATACATTTTGCAAGATGAACTTGACACTGAAAAATGTCCATCATTTGTAGGAAGGGTGTGCATGTGTGTGCGCGTGTGTCTTGTTAACTTTAAGTGGTTTGACCTAAAACGGAGCCACCTGCAAGCACTGTTGCCACTTTGTCAAAAGTTCATTATTGAAGTGAGTGGACAAAAAAGGGTTCAAACAGTTGTAAACAAGTTTATCAAGAATCTTAGCCAGATGATACTCAGTATATACCATTTTTTCATATATTTTCTGCAGGAGGTGACAGGAGGTGTGTGATTGTTTTTTTAAAAAAATGATATTCTTCTCTTTTAACTAATGAATCTTTTCCTAAATCATTTAGTTACAAAACTAACTCTTGTAACTTGAAGGCTTTTCATTACAATACAGTCGCACCCTCATATCCACTGATTCGCCATCTGCTGATTCAGTTATCTGCGGTAGGTGATGGAGAATGGTGGACAGGAGAGGGGAAGAGGACAGCTCGCCTCCCTTCTCCCAGCCTCGCGGGGGGGGGGGGGGGGTTCCAGCGTCAGTGACCTGGGCCACAAGCAGGATTACCACTGCCTCATCTTTCTCCTTCGTCTCCTTCTCCACCACTGACTGGCAGGAGCTGAAGCCGACCCAGGATGGCAAAGGTGGAAGCCGCATGCGCCAGGCTGGCCTGGGTGATGATTGGACAGAGGGGCTCCAGGCAGGTGGCTGAGTGCTTTGGGCAGATCCACAGCGGAGCAGCACTGGCACCCTGCAGAGCTCGGGAGGTGTTGTGCCTTCTGCCTCTTGCTCATCCTGGGTAAGTCTGGGGGGGGGGCCACGGGGAGAGATGGGGGAGGGGGCTCGAGGGGATGACCAAGAAGGGAGGGAGGGAGAGCAGGGGGCAAAGGCACACTGGACAAAGAAGTTGCCCAGGCTCAGCTCAGAGGGGCCGGCTGGGTTGGGCTGGGCTAGGCTAGGCTGAACTGGGTGGGTGAACTGGAGAAGTCCTGCTTCTTCTGCCTTCCTCTTCCTGCCTGCCTGCATGCCTGCCTGCCTCCTCCTCTAGGGCATTTGCTATTATCCACAGATTTCACTATCCACAGGGGTCCCTGGAACCGATCCCCCACAGATACAGGGTTCTACTGTATATGAGGTGATCTGCTTATCTTTGACACATCAAAGATCGTATTAAGGGGGCTTGCCCCAGTTTCTAGTTGTAAGTGACCAGAAATTGTCTGAACAGTTTGGACTACAATCGATCCAAAAACCCTGCATCGTCTGGACAGCTGGGTGCAGGAATTTGAAGAGAGGCAGTTTCATTCAGCCCCTGCAAACAAAGCCATTAACACATACATGAACTATGAAAAGGAGAGTTTTGGGATTCTAGGGCAGTTTTTCTCAACTGTTTTACCCTGGAGGAGCCCTTGAAAGACTTTTCAGGTCTTAGGGAATCCCAGCATAAAAATTATATCTACAACTTTTTTTTTAAAAAAAAAAGCATGTTCAGTCATGATCTCTCATGGAACCCCTAGTGACTTCTCACAGAACCCATGAGATCCAGGGGATCCTGGTTGAGAAACCTTGTTCTAAGAAAACACTCTCCCTGAACAAAAATGTGGGATTTGTTCAAATGTGGTATGTATTCATTACTGCTATCTGAATGGGGTGTAGTTCACTGTACCACCTCGTTTTGCTGCATGGACAGATTGTACACGAGCTGGTGTGCAAGAAGGCTAAGAAAGTTCCACTTCCTAGGCGACAACAGTTTTCTCAAAACACTTGCAACCTATTATTTAAAAAAGAATCACAGATCTTACTAATAACCCCTGCATGTTCAGAAAAACAAAATCTGAACAAAAGACAAAAAATCCTTTCGGTATCCTCCCATTCTTTTATGCTGAATGCTGAATGTTCTTTACTAGTCACAAGTGGCACCTCATCAACTTAAGAATCCAATGTCCCCCATAAGCTCATCACACTTGGTTCTTGATGGTGGTGGAGTATCCTTCATTGTAAGAAAATGCAACTCTGTCACATTAAATAGGTTGCTATTGAAAGGCCTTTTACCTCCAGTTAATTTTCTGCTCATGCCAGGAAAACTATATTACTGTATTAAAGTGGGAAGGGAACAGGGCAAGGAGGGAAAATAAGACAATTCATTTTTTCTCCATCCACCTCATACTTTAACATTTCCCCCCACCCCACTTCTCAGGTGGAAGAAACTATTCTGAGGTTTAAAAAATGCTTAACTTAAATAATCGCAAACTTCTTTACCCTCCACAGCTAGTTATCATCACAGAGGAATGCAAATAGATGCATTTTTGCATATTTCTTATATTTTAGACCAGGGCGGGAATCATATGGACTTCCAGATACTTGCACAGTATTCCTCACCATTGGTCAAGGCTGGATTTTCAATGATGCAGTTGGAGCTCCAATTGCTCCAGGCTCTCAGTGGTTAGAGGGAACATGCTGCTCTTGATGCTCCCCTCCCCCACTAATAGATTGTACTGTGATGTGGTCAAGGGAGAAAGGTCCCTAGAAAGATAAGAACTGTAGGTATCTCTTTTGTAGCCATCCCCAAGGGTGGGTAGCTTTAATTCACCTTGGCCCGCTGGGTGATGGTTGGTAGACTGGAGTCACTGGCTGTGACACTCTGGCCTTGGTCATGCCACCTTCATCTTCAGCCGCAAAAGGGCTGGAGGGGGATGGTCTCATTGGCCAGGCAAGACTACCAAGTCTGATCTGTCACAGAACAAAGTGGGCTCTTGAACAGTGGTGTTGACACCTGCCTAAAGAATGGGGGCTTTTTTAAAAAATTACTCCAGGGACACATCACCTTGATCAGGCCTTGCCACTGGCTATTCTTGCTGAGGCTGCTGGAGTTGCAGTCCACCCACATGAGTCCCATTTTAGAGAATGTCAACAGTGCTCTGAAATATAATAAACAGCTAATGTATTTCAGAGTACTTCCCCCCCCCTTTATTGCATAATTACAGATGACACTTTGTAAGATGGTTGGCTAAAGGTGCGTTATACCTGATAGCCTCTGCTTTTGAAGGAGACTTATTCCAGTAAGCCAATTCCTATATGCTTTCTTTCTACTGTTTGAAAAGAGTGTATTGTGAATTCCTCATTTACCTTGGGCTGAACTTTGCTTCTTACAAATAGCTAAGAAATGTGTATTACAGCTGACCCAGTCTGTTTGTGCAGGGCATATTTTGCTAACATCTCCACACACTCCTCTTTTGGGAAGAATGTTCAAAAGTGTTTGAAGGAGAACAGTTATCAGTGAACTGGAAATGTATTTCCACTGTAGAGACCAAAACAACACACATTCTCTCAACGAGAAACATATCCCATTAACAGTAATGTAGTACAAACATATCCTTATTTGTACAAATGTGTTCCCTTCACAGTGTAACACTTTTTAAATTGAGTCCACTTACTTTTATGAGATACTTTTATGAGGTACTGGTTGGAGCAGAATGCGAACCATGCCATTTTGGCATGAGGTGCTCCCCTGCTTGGATTACAGGCCAACCTTAGTATAAGGGAACATACTATCTTTACATCAGCATCTTTACTGCTGAAGAAATTAAGCATGGTCCTTTCTTATCCTCCTCAAGTTGCATGTAGAGTGATAAAACAGGGGCTATGACAAACAAAGTGTGAAAGGGAAGGATTTGGGGCCAAAACTTGGCCATGCTAGCTCACTGCTTCTGGGAGTGTCAGTCAAAAAAGTTAATTTCTTACCTCTGTTTTTGTTTTGTTTTTGTTTTTTACAAAAACCATTGCACCTGTCAACCTGGAAGTTTCCACAGCAAACACTGGGCATCACGAACTGTCAACAGAGCACTAATATACACAGAAGACAGTATAGGATGTATTTTGGCTACAAGTGACAAAACTTGTTGATGATGATGATGCTATTTATATTATATAGTCATATTGGGGAGGGGAATATCTTAGCATTACATTGGGGAGGGGAATATCTTAGCATGACACCCAGAGTCTCCTGAAGTCACAAGGCTTGAGACTTTTCAGTGATTACACCCACTGTATGGTATGCTCTCCCAGTTAGGATGGATCAGATCCTGATACTACACAGTTGGAGATGCAATATGAAACTGTAGCATTTTAAAAAGGCATTTGTTTAACAGTGTTTGTAGCAAGTGAGTTTGTTTTATGATTAACCTGATTTTTAGAAACATTTATTTATTTAGCGTCCTGCCTTGTTACCAATACAGGAACTAAGTTGGCTTATAAACAACTTATTCTTGCTTATTTTAGTTTTGAAGATTATTTTAAGAATTGTTATGTTTGGTTATGTTGTGAGTTCCCCCTTAAAGGATATAAGCTTTTTAAATAAATAGAATTTAATAACTATAATATGCTAACAATTACTAAGCAGCTTTCTGGAGAGGTTGATCTACTTGTGGCCTCCATTTTGAGGGATATCCTAGCCAGGGAACCCAAATGGCCAATTAGAGTCTGCTTTAGGTGTAGATCATTCCACATCAAATTGTTCATTAAAAGTCCCAATTCATATAGTATTACCACTCCAGAAGGCTACTGGGAAGTGGGGAGGAGCTGAACTGAACCAAACAGCACTATAAGTGTGGTCCTCTCCTACACGATATGCTACATGTATGTGGGAGGAAGTATTACATATTATTAGAGCCACAGAAGCAGCACACTCTTCAGGCAAAAGTCACCTGCACTTCTTATATCCTCTGATCTTTCAAGTTCAAAGCTGCCCCAGAAGTTTACAATCTTTCCTCTCACTTCCTGGCACATCAAATCAGTAGAAGTACCAGGTGCAGATGTAACTTCCATAAACTCTGGACTAATTATTGTTTTACCTATGCTTGACAGCTATTAGATCTCTCTTGTTGATCAGATATATCTGCTGGATTCATTATTAAGGCTTACTCATGGGGATGTAAAGTTGCCTCTCCCTGATCATAGGAGTGGGAGTATTAATCCCCCAAAATATATTTGCCAAAGTCAAGATTTTATCTCCCTGAGGATGAGCCAGAGAAGAATTCCAAGCATCTTACCGTATATTCCGGCATATAAGACAACCCCCCAATTTTCAACTAAAAATCTAGGGTTTGGCATATATTTGCCATATAAGACCACCCCCCAATTTGACTGGCTGACTGACTGGGGGAGCCTTGCCAGCTGATCTCTTTTTTTCCCAACTCATGAGGATCTCCTCGAGGATCTCCTCGTGAGTTGGGAAAGCAAACAGGATCAGCTGGTAGGGCTCTCCCAGCCAGCCAGCCAGTCGCAACATTCGCCCCTCTCTTCCACCTTCGGTTGCTCCCCAAAGGGGGTGAAGGCAGAGGAGGGGGCCGAATGAACCTGGTTTGCCTCGGCCACTGCCCATTCTCTCCATCTTCATTCCCTTTGCAAAGGGAATGAAGACGGAGGGGTTGGGCGGCATCCGTGGCAAACTGCGGCATTCGCCCCTCTCTTCAACCTTCCAGTCAAACTTGACTCGAAGGTGGAGGAAAGGGGCGAAAATGCCCAGTTTGCTTCAGCAGTCCCCTTCCCTCCATCTTGGCTCTCTTCCGAAGGGGACCAAGGCGGGGGAAGCGGGGGCAGTTCGGAAGAGAGCCAAGACAGAGGGAAGGGGGCTGCTGAGGCAAACTGGGCATTTTCGCCCCTTTCCACCCCCTCCCTCCGGCTTGGCTCTCTTCCAAAGGGGATGAAGATGGGGGAAGCGGGGGCGGCTGCAGCAAACCGCTAGATTCGCCCCTTTCCTCCACCTTCAAGGAAGGTGGAGGAAAGGGGCGAAAATGCTCGGTTTGCCTCGGCCGCTGAACACACAAGCAATTGAGTGGCGGCCGCAGCAAACCGCAATGTTTGCCCCCCTCCTCTGTCTTTGGTTGCTCTGCAAAGGGGGAGAAGGCAGAGGAGGGGGGAGAATGAACCGGTAAACACTTTGCCTCACCCCCCGCCCGATCTCCTGCCTCTTCGCTCCGTTTGTGAAGGGAGCAAGGAGGCAGGAGATCGGACGGTGGGGCGAAGAAGCAAAGTGTATCCGGCGTATAAGACGACCCTCAATTTTGGAGGATATTTTTGAGGGCTCAAATGTCATCTTATACACTGGAATATACGGTATTTTTAAAAAAGCTAAGGCCAGGTTGCTCACGCAAATCCATATGCTAAACAATGCATTGGTTCCAAAAAGAAAAGAAACACTGTGTGTGTGGGGGGGCGGAATCGAGTAGAAACACCTAATAACTACAATTAGGACCCTAGCTTCTGCAGAACTATAAGGTATTTGCTCACAATTAAAAAAAAAAAAGTCCAAAATACAAGCCATTTAAAATTTTTAGAAGACTCCCTAGGGTACTGTGAAATCATGAAATCATCTTTATAAGAGAGAAGGAGAAGGAGATATGATCACCTAATTGAAATTGAAATGATACATTTAGCTTCGCCACAGAATCAGCAAGCAAGTGGGTTTAATGCTCTGGACTCGTGCAGTATAAGGCACAGCAAAATAGAGCTGAAAACTCCATCCGAATGAACAAAATGTTCTTCTTGTCATTTATACTGTGTAACAGTAATCCACCAGGGAATAAAGGTCAAGGCTGCACTTTTGGTCATTACTGAATCATTTGAGATGATCTGTGGTGAGGAAAATCGAAGGCTGCGACTATGCAGCAAATGGCTTGACCTCAGACCAATTTTTGTCTCCATCTGTCTAACAGACATGAGGATAAAAGCTCTTTATAGGGTGTTCTTGGTGGGTTTCTTTCTTTTTTAAAAAACCATGCTGCAAGCCAGGAATCAGCTCGATAGACATTAATAAGGAAAAGTAGGCTTTTCTACCACACAAAAAATACACTTTGATTGTTATTCTTTATAATCTAAAATATTCCTGTCTCTTTGAAGTCTACCCTCCTAACTTTTGAAAATTGTTTAGACACAATAGTTTGTATTCAATGATCCCTCCATAGCACAGGAACATGTTTTTACTAGCTGCAGTGGTAACCAATGGGTAAATTGAAAGAGAGGGGGAAGATAGTGATGGATTCCTGTATCTGCAGCCTTCTACCAATGCTACTTCTGAGGGGCAAGGAAGGCTTCTAAAGAGATCTTACAGGATAGCACCAGGGACTTGCAGCCTTCCCAACGGAAAAGAAGGACCTCAGTCTTGTTCAGTGTAATCTTTTGATCCAAGCTGTTCTGTTTTTAAAGGTCTCTTGAGCTCAGAAAAAAATATCTTCAACCCAAACTGAAACCATAACCTGAGGGAGGGACAGTTTTAGAAGGGAACCGGACAAATTAGCAGAAGTTAGCTACTAGCCAGGATGGTTATATACCATATTTTCTGGCGTATAAGATGACTTTTTAACCCAGGAAAATCATCTCAAAAGTCGGGGGTTGTCTTATATGCCGGGTGTCGTCTTATACGTCGGGTGTCATCTTATAGGGTTCCCCATTGTGGCTTCAGGAAAGACAGGTGGTGGCTGGCTGGCTGGGGGCAGGCTTGCCAGCCACTACCCACCCTTCCCAAATGGTAGCCATGATAGGAGGGTGAGGCAAACCCCTAAAATCGCCCCTCTCCTGGGCTTTCACTTTCCCTGCAAAGCGAGCAAAGTCCCAGCAGAGGGGTGATTTAAGAGGCTTTGCCTCACCTCCTGCGCTTGCCTGTGTCTTCTCTCCCTTTACAAAGAGAAGCAAAGACCTAGGCAGGCATGGAGGGTGAGGCAAACCCCTAAAATCACCCCTCTCCTGGGCTTTCGATCTCCCTGCAAAGGGAGCGAAGGCCAAGCAGAGGGGTGATTTAAGAGGCTTTGCCTCACCTCCTGCGTTTTCCTGTGTCGTCATTCCCTTTACAAAGGGAAGCGAAGACCCAGGCAGGCACGGAGGCTCCCCATCGTGGCTTCGGGAAGGGAGGGTGGTGGATGGATGGATGGGGGGAGGTTTTTAATTTTTTTAAAATTTTTATTTGGTGTGCATTGGAAGAGGGGTAGTCTTATACTGCGAGTATATCCCAAACTCTAAATTTTAACTGGAAAAGTTGGGGGTCATCTTATATGCCCGGTCACCTTATACACCTGAAAATAGGGGTATATCCTCCAATATCAGGGACAATATGCCTCTGTATATCAGTTGTATCAGTACGTGAGACAGAAAGGCTAGAGAAGGACTCATGTCCTTCTTCCCACAGGCAACTGACTGGCCATTGGGTAGAAAGAGTGTTGGACAGCACTCAGTTTGTTCTTATGTTCTTAACATACATTCACACTGCTCTTTAATTACCTTGATTATAACTGTAGCCTGTTTATATTTAATGAGCTGTAAACAAAGTGGCTAAGGGACTGCCTGTCTTGTTACAAACCTGTCTGAATGTTAAGCTCTTCATAAGGCCATCCTTAGAATACCAACACCAAGAATACAACCAAAAGGCCTGCTTGATGGGCATACTGAAGTGCCCTTTCTGCTCTTTTGCTTCCAAATTATGGAATGCATTCTCCTCACTACAACTCTTTTGGGAATTCACCAGAACACAGAGATGAACTACAACTAGGAGTTGGGATGGGTTACACCTTTGTACAATTGTGTGTGTGTGTGTGTGAGAGAGAGAGAGAGAGAGAGAGAAGGGCTCTGTAACCCCATTTGTCTGAACATGGGTACAAACTTTTAATGAATGGGAACATTGATAAGGTTGGTTTCCTGCTTACAAGAGCATTATAACCACATTCAGCTAAAAGCAGTTACAGGCCTTTGTGTTCACTGTACAAAGGTCCAGCTGACATCTGTGTGCCAGGAGGCAATGGAAGAAGATAGATCTTACCTGTCTGGTCCCATTTCCATCCCCAGCATTAGCCCTAGAGGTATACAGGCCTGACCAGGACTACAGTTGCAATCAATTCAAGCTAACACTGTATTTAGGAGTTGTGATCAACTCTCATTCTTATTGTTTTTTGAAGACACACCTTTTCAAACTGGCCTTTTAAATGTTTTGATATTTGTTTAGGTTATTTTTTTATTTTTATCATTGGCGTGAATGCAATGTTTTTTATTGCTTAGTTTGCTTTTTATTATTCTTTGTTTTAGAGATGATTATCTATAGCAATAGATAAATTGAGACATTCAGTACTCAGACACTGAATCACAAAATATTCTGCTGTTTACCACCATTATTAAATTCATGTTTTCTTCCCCCTCCCCCATGTTACCGTCCATACACATGCATTATGTATAACCTTTTATTTTAAACGAAATATGCTAGTGTCTTATTTTGGCAGTGACAGCAACACGTTAAGAGACAATGTGCCATTTCAAAATGTTTAAGCCCCCACAGTATATCAATGTCAAACAACAGCATGTCAAACTAAGATTCAATTCAGGTAAGTGCCACTGCCAAATGTTCTTGTTCCCAGACGTGCTTTAAGATTATTTTTATTGCGTAAAATTTAATTTGTTCCAACTCACGTCTCCATGACAACATTGGCTAGCCCTGCAAATCATTTGGGTAATTGGATATCTTATCTCTCTATTGCTCTCAAATCGAATGATTCTGCTAGAATTGTAACAGCCAATCAAGTTTACAGGCCTCCTGAGTAATAGACTTAGAAAAGTAGCCACATTCATCTCCTATTTACAGCCATATTAACCATTACACAAAAAGCTATGGAAGGTGGCCTTCACCTATATTTCAAGTTATCAGTGCTGTCACCATTAATATTATCATCAACAGAAAGGGGTGGGAAAACTTAATCTAAATAGATTAAACTCAAACTGATAAACAGGCACATATACCCATTTCAAATGAGCTTTGATCAGTGGCTGTCCAAATGTATTTGCAACAACAGCACATCACTTCAAATCTCCCCAGCCTCTCACACCTAATATACCAGTAACAACTGTGCCTTCGCTATTACGAATACAGTATTGCATATGTTCCTCTCACCAGCTAAGAATGCAAATATGCCTATAACATTACATTTTTACTAATGTCTCCGTGCAGCTTAAGAGTTTGAATGTGAGTAAATGCTGAACTCAAAGAGGGCTACCAACTGCATTATGCTCTCCTTGTCTGTCTCAATAAGTCATTCACAGTCTGATTCACAAGTCAGTAGAAACCAGAGTAATTTGATTGAAGCAGACTTAATTCTCTTAACTGGTTAGGGGATGAGACAGTTAATTGTTCACCTTTTCATTTCTTTTCAGTCTATGAGCTCTGTGCTTTCTGCTCTTTGTCAGAGCTACTTCACGCATGATCAGTTTCTGACAATGGCACCTCTTCCATGCAGGAAATTGTGAGTAAAGTCACATGTTGGAAACCTAGACAGGCCTCTTTTGCCATGTCTCCAGGTCAACTGGGGATTCCCAACACGTGTGTGCTTTTTGTCCGCACACACATTTCTGTGCTTGTCACATTGGTACACACAGGCAATATACAGTTCATAACCTGAAGTGATATACCTATATGAAATAATATATGAAGCCTGAATTTCTTTTTACATAGTGCACAGCAGGTCAATGACACTAATCCTCCTTGCATATCTCCACCCAGAAACTAGCCATTCAAATACACAAATGTACATATCCTCTCAGACAGGTGTTCACAGTATATAAACACCACCACCCAACATCTCTACCCAACCATTGTCTGAAGATGCCAGCCACAGATGCAGGAGAAACATCAGGAATAAACTCTTACAGAACACGGCCTCACAGCCCAGAAAAAAACCAAGGAAAATCTATGGATGCCAGCAGTGAAAGCTTCAACTTCACATTCAGTGTGGTAGCTTTCACCAAATAAGCTCCTATGTGCTTTACTATATATTCAGTACAAGTAAATAATACTGCCCTTACTAAAGACCTTGGTGGGCTGGTAGATCTATGCAAATTGCAATGAAAGTGGGATGTTTTCCTAATAATCATCCTATATCATGACAAGCAATATTATCATGTTCTCCCTTTAACAGGATTTACACAAGAAGTGATAACATTTATTCCAGCTAACCCTCAGCATATTTTCTTCCACTACTACTTTATTTCAACTAAATAATTTAAGGACTGATATATACAGTCACATGGAGTGATTTATCATTCACAGCATTCAAATGAATATATTGCCTCCACTTAAGAATATAGATATTGGGGCAAGGTAAAGCAATATGGTGGCTTTGTTTTCTCCTTCTCTCACAATGGTAGAACCCAGGGTCTCCTGTGAAGCTGATCACTGGGAGATTTCAGATGGATAGGAAATACTTCCTCATACAGTGCATTACTAAACTGTGGGATTTACTGACATGTTAGCACATTGGTTGCCTTTGAGCATGTGAAGAGGTCTAGGCAGGAAAAACATTTTAGCAGAGTTTTCATCATCTAGGCAAAGAAAATAAGCACACAGACAGACACAGGCTTGTGTCTAATTCTACTTCTCTTTACTACAGCATATTTAAAATATTTACAGAGTTACAGAGAATACTCTCTGTGAACTATACCTCCCAGCATTCAGCAGAAAAACAGTTCTGGTACTGTAAAGCCCCAGAACAGAACACAACTCAGCTGAAACAGAGTCACATTGCATAGCTCATTAATACATAGCTTACAGAGACTTTTGGTTCCCACGAATGAAGACTGCACCACATTCCTTTAGAGAGAGAGCTCTGGTCTCAAGGCTATGTTCTCTGATCTCTAATCTAGATACACAGGCCAGCTGCAGCCTGGTCTCACTGCTGGCCCCTGTAGGCTGTTATGTTACACATTTGCTCTTTACAGTACCAATTTATCACACTGCATGTCCCATAATCCTGACATTTACTACCATAAGAAGCAGTGATGGCCACCAACTTGGAAAGCTTTAAAAGGGGATTAAACCAAATCAGGGAGGATAAGCCTATCAATCACTACTAGTCATGCTTCTCAAATACTAGTTCCTGGGAAACTTGAACAGCATCATGCCGTTGCCCTCCTATCCCGCTTGTGGACTTCCCATAGGCATGCAGTTGATTACAGCAAAAGCAGAATACTGGAGCAGATATGCCTTTGCTCTGACCCAGCATGGCTACTCTTAAGATCTTAACATGTGACTTGTGGGAGCCAGTTGACACATCTGTTTATGGTGAACCTGTTAAAAACAGGGTCTGTTACGTTACTCTAGACCAAAAGTCTTGTGTCAAACTATGTGGCAGTAAACCAATAGAAACTCAATGGAACCTACATCTGAATAGGTATGATCAAGCTATATGTTAGAAAATGTAGCAATGGATAAGAGAAGCACTGTCAGTAGATGGCTGACTCTATGAGCCTATTCACACAACTACTTTGGTGTTGCATAGCCTTATGTTTATGTCAATGTGGAACTGAACTTGTCACCACAAACATAAAATGATGACAGTGCTCACTGCAGCATATTCACACACCCAGCTTATTCCAGGCACTTTCAGTCCAAGCGGAATAAACTAAAGAAGCCCTTGTAATAGCCTGGAGGGAGGGGGGTATGCCTCACCCCACATCTTTTAGGCTTAGCTGAATGCCATCTTGACCAGCCAGCAAACAAAGACCCCTTTTGCTTTGCTCGCCTTCTACAAAACTGAAAGCTACCTTTGTGTTTTCACTCACTAATCCATAGAAGCCTTTCACATGGCACAAAACAGAGGTTGCAGCATTTTGTTCCTTAAATCAATTTTCTTCTCAGCCATCCACTAGATGTTCCAGCACAGAGAAAGAACAGTCCTTCCCTTCTAATTCAAAAATCCATACTGCCATTGCCCTTGCAAACTGCTAAACAAGCAGTATTGGCAATTCACTTGTGTTCAGTAATATATTTACTGCAAATCCCAATGGCTTCCCTGCTAATGCAGTTTTCTATTGTGTCTCTTCTTGTCAATACACTGACTGGTCACCTTACTCCATAAGCTGCTTTGACCGGCTGTTTACTCAAGATATCAAAAGGCTGAAAACAGAACCAAAAACAAAACAAAACAAAAAAACCCACTGACAGCACATAGTTTGATTTTCTATCCAGTAATTTTTGAAAGCCTTACTACATAGTTCTGACATTTAGCCAATGGTTTCTGTCACCAATCCAGAAGAGGCACAGCACATGGCAGATAAGCCATGCCCTAACTTTAATAATTTCCAATCAGTTTAATTGTTTAGAGTGCCTTGATTAACCAAGGTAAGACTGCAGATAAATACTCCTCAGACACTCAGCAGAAGAGATCATTGCTCTCCATACTGCTGAAGGGCATAACCAACTATGACTATGTTCCCATTGTAGATAACATGTTGTCTCTTTCAACTTAGGAGTCAACCCAAACCTCAGGGAAGGGCAGGTTATACAGTCCTGTCCTATGAATGTATCATCTCAAAACAAATGTAGCAGATTGATTGTGGGGGTCCATTCCCTTTTCAAGTTCTTCCATGCCTCAGAATGTTTACACAGGTTGATGAGGAACACTAGCCCATGGGCCGGAAGACCCGTAGAGGTCCCTCAGCTGGACTGCAGCTTTCCTCTCCTATTGCTCAATATCCTGTTTAACACTACAAAGCATAAAGCAGCAGAGTTTTGCAGAAGGTCCAGGAGGGAGGGCAATGGTGCAACAAATCTCTCCCAGTGCCTTCCCTGGTGTTTGGTTGTTTCCGTTGGGGGAATAGGTGGAGTGCACCTGGTGCCATCTCGCTACCATTTTGCAACCGAGGAAGAAATATTACAGAAGGTAGCACTGGATAACTCCTTGCACAACCTTCCCAAAAGTACTTACACTGGCATAACCAGCATATTTATGCCACAAGCATTTTTCCACCCTGTCAATTGGATCTGCCACTAAATGTCTAGTTTTGTTGACAGATACCACAAACTGATATAATCTGCAGTAATCCAGTGTTAAAAATTCACCCAATAATAAGTTCATAACAAAGAATCAATATGTTCAGAAGAAATCCAGAAACCCATTCGTATCAGTAATTAAATTGCAAGCAACCAAGGGGGGCTATTTTTAGATCTGTTTGATCAACAGACTACTTTTCATTGAAATAGTAAACCTGTGTTTTAGCCTATACCACTCCAGGCAGGCACCAACAGTCAAGACTTCTCCACACAAAACAGACTCTCTTTATTTAGAAATCTAGATAGCTAGAACCCTGTCTTCCTGACATCTACTTTACTGTGATGGAGAGTTCAAGCATTATGAACTCCCCCTGCAATCTCAATTAACGCAGCCAAGATTCAAGTTTGTCGCCTGAGTGAGGACTAGGCCAATACTTCTATTCCTTTCAAAACAGCCCTGCAGAGCCGCAGACATCTCTTAATTTCCACTGCGTTTAACCCACTACTGTAGTCATCCACTACTGGTGATGCAACGAGCAGGGGAGACGTCTTGAATACATGAGTGGTTCCTTAAAAGAGAAGATTAGCACTGTTAGCAGTATGCACTGCTTTTGAAGCTGTAATTATTTGGAAGCGAGAAGGAAGGAAACCAAATAGAAAAACGTAGAAGGGCAGAGTGACAAGCTTGCCTGAAGGCAGGTCAGAAAGATCATAGCAATCTACCCGAAGCAGACAAAGGCCCACCTGTCACTTTTAGGATGGCAGGAACTCAAACACTGTAGTAGTTTATATAGTCTGTCAGTGGGTTCAGCAGTGATCAATCTTTCTTTGGCTGGCTGCCACTGAACAAAGGCTAATCTTACACCTAAACAATTTGGGGTTTAACACAGGCGAAGGTTTACCTTCTGGTTTATTCCACAGGCCAACAGACATGACTGGTGAGAATGATAGACAGAGGGGTTCCCAGGCAGCTACAGATATCCAAGAAAATTGTGTCTTGGCACCAAGTTCACCACAGTAATGCCTGCTAATTCTGACTGCCATAATAAGTTCATTAAAATGAAGTATTGGCATAAAACAGGTAACCTTTAAAGCAGTTTACTAGAAAGATTTGCATCAGGTTTAGATCAAGGATTAAATTTTTTTTCTCCATAATGCTAGCTAGAGAAGAACCTAGTTGTTAAATACCACCCCTGCCCCCACCCACACAAAACTCTGCAGGTAATAGTGAACATGACAAGCAAGGAACTTGTTTTATCTCCCATAAATATAGCTAAAGAGTGCAATCCTAAAAGGAGGCAATCTCTCAGTATTTTTACCTGTGCTTGTGCTGGATGGAAGAACAAGATTACTGATGGTTAAGTAGTAGCCTTAATTTCTTCTGCTTTTGCTCTGAAAACTGAAATCCCATGAGCAAAAGTCCATCTGAGGAAGAGTCCCACTGAATGAAGGGTTCAAGGCCACTTTTGCCAACTCTTCATCCTGCTTGAAGAGCCCTAAAGGTCTGCCAAAGAAGATGGGGGAGAACCCAAGAACAATCTAGGAAATGGCACAGGGGACAGCAGATTTTTAAAATCAATAGAAATCCCCATGTAGGATCCTCCAATGGATCAAAGCCAGTTTCACAAATTCAAGAAGTAAGCTAAGCTATATATATTGTGGCAGGCAGAAATCTGTTTATATCCACATAACTGTGGAAGGCTGGGCGGGGGTGGAGGCTCATTAACTTTCCATGACTCCTTGAAGGGCCTTCCCCCATACCTGCTTCCATTAAAAAAAATTCCCTCTCCATGGGCCACCTCTCATTTACCCAGCCCTCATTTATATGGTATTATTCCTTCACCATGGCCAATATCTGAGCATTCTGGTACAGGGTATGGCCTCCTACACATCACAAGAGTTATAAGTAAGAGAATTTGGTAAATAAAATGTAACTAGCAATAAGGGGGAGAGAGACAACAAGCTTGCAAAGACCGAGCTTCATAAAAGACAGTCTCAATACAAACAGTATTCCACAACTGTTTCCATTTTTGTTATATGGCAAGAGACACACAGAGTAGGCACTTCATTATAGTAAGAACTCTTGTACATACACTTTGATTATAGTGGGGCAGGCCTAGCTATCCTAAAGGCACCAGATCCCATCTGATCTTGGAAGCTAAGCAGGATCAGTACTGGTATGGGAGACCATTAATGAATACCAGGTGCTTCTGTAGGCTATATTTCAGAGGAAAGAACTAGCAAAGCCACCTGAGTATTCTTTGCCTAAGAAAACCTTATGAAATTTATGGGGTTGCCATAAGTTGACATGTAACTTGAAGGCATACACACACAGGATAGAGGTAACCAAACAGTCAGTCATCATATTGAACTTTTTCAAGAATACTTAAAGTAGTTAATGTGACCCTCACTACAGGTTTGTACATTAGAAATCAACTACATACTGTTACATTTACCAAAACTTCAGCACTACCTCTTGAAGTGGAAGAATACAGAATTGCAATTAAGGAAGTCCACAGTGCAACTGCTCTGTTTTTTGAGAGGGGAGAGACATAACAGGGGACCAGGAACAGGATGTAAGACCATACCCTCAAAAAACTTTTATTTACATGTCTGGAGGTCAAAAAGCCAAGATTAAACATTAGAAATCCAGTGCTAATATGGAAGAGCAACTACAGTAGTAGGCAATAAATAATTTTCTCCTTGAGTCATCAGCCTAAATAATTGCTTAACCATGTTAGCAAAGCAATTGCAGTGTTTACTTTGTCAAAGTTTTGAGAATCAAGGCCACAGGGAGAGATCTCAGAAAGCATTCATACAGAGAAAGAGAGAGAATGATGTAGAGGCACAGGCCTTGCTAACATTAAAGCTCAGTGAAAACTTTCCCCATCATAGCATTTTCCCATTTTTTTAAAAAAAAGATGTTGTCAGATATGACAACTTTTGTGTCCCCTGATGATGCCTTGCTAAGCATTTGGTTATAAGCCATAAAGCAGGAATAATTTCAGCCTGTCAGGAGTCTAGCTAATGCCCAGTTTTCCCCTAGAGAGAATTCCTGTCAAACGTAATGAGAGCTCTGAAGGCCCTCTCTCTACAACATAATGAGCACTTAGGCCAGGCTGGTGATCAGCCAGCAAAAAGCATCAACTTGAGCTTTGCTACACCCTGGAGGCTACACATCACCAGTTTTAATAAGAATTATGATTACTCTCTACCAAATGTCTAGGAACATACTGTCCACATTTAAAGTCAGGAAAGTTTATCCCAATCACCCTCCTACATAATTTTCTTAAAGTCTTAAGTTTATCAAGGCAGTCATTAAAAAAACACCCACACCCATACCCCTCCCCTTGGAACATATTGCTCAGGTAAGAAGGGACTTATTTAATTCTATGCAACTGAAAGCAATAATGCAACACTAGTTGTTTCCAAAGTCAAGGTTTATCTACTATTGTATGCAGTATAATGAACTTGCAAACTCCTACTGAGTAAAACATTGCCTTCACAAGCTTTCTCATCAAGAAATGTAGGGAGTTCATACTGTGGCTTTAAAGGCAGTGCCACACTACTTACAAAACACTAAAATAGAACAAAACAAAACTGGTTTAGTAAATTCACTCATTAAGCATAAAAACAGAGACCTCAACTTGCTGGCTTGATCTTTAAAAGTAAACTCAGTGTTGAATCTCTTGCTTCAAATGACCACTTACTTCAGTTACACCAGCTTGTGGGGGGCAATTAGCTAACACACATTGGAAACTGTTTAATGCAGTGTAGATGTGTAAATAGCTATTGCTTAAAATAATTTGTAAGCTGCTCTGATAGCCTTGTGGCTGAAGAGCGGGGTATAAATAACTAAATAAAAAAAATAGATCAGTCAAATTCTTAAAACTAAGACCAACTGAACTAAAAATGATCTAACAAGCTGCTACACTTACACCTCCACTTAATAACAAGTGTGAGCAAATAACATCTTGGGTATTTTCTTCTTCCAAGAGAAACTTTAATATTTTTATCTATACTTGACTAATTTATTTCCAAAATAAGGATGCATCTGGGTAGAATACTATAAGTGAAGAGAAAATTAAGGTGTCTGCCCCCTCAAAATTTTTAGCAATATATCCAGAGACTACAAGCTACTTTATTTATATATGTGAATAATTCAATATGCCTACCCACATGCACTGTCTGTACCAAAGAGGCACCTATAACTGACACACTGTGCTGTGATAACTTTGAATTACCAAAGACAATCTGACAGACTTTATAGCCCCACCACACTCCCCTCCCCCCCCCCCAAAAAAATCAAAGAGTTCAGAGTTACAAAAGCAGAATTCAGCACTGAAACACACTTGCTTAATGGAAGCCTTTGAATATACTGAAGATGTGAAGCCTGAACTAATCAATTTCTTCGCTGTGCCCTAGCCGGTCAGCCATGCTCTTTAATTTAATGAAACAAGAGTTTTAGATGAAATAGCACATATACATCAAGAAAGAATTGTATTGTTGCACTTTGAAATGTGTCCAACTGTGCAACTTCATCTAATGATAATTTTTTAAAGAGGCCATCGATTTCTGAAAGACTTATTGTACCAGCATCTTGATGAAAAAGTGGATGTCAGCATATCTACAGAATACTTACACCCTGCCATTAATGCTTTCTTTGGCAGACAATAACTACTCAATTGAAGGTCCTTTGGGCTGGGCAATCATTTGGCTTTTCTTCTCTTATGAGGTCCTTAGTGCCTTGTTCCAGTTCAATACTCTTTTTATTCACCATTATAGCGGCCATAAGTGTGAATTTTATGGGAACTTGCAAACTCAGTCATAAGGAGAGCTTTCCAAGTCACTAATCTTTTCATGCTTTTAAATTGCTAGGATTTGAGCAACCGTCACCATATGCTGCATGGACATAAAAGACTGGGGAAACAGATCCAAGGTTGCACCAAAATGGAATTTCCTCCTAGAAATCCATTTCCTTGAAAGCATTTAACTTTAAGTGTCTTTGAAGCACTGGATAGTACCACAGCAATGATAATTGTTTCCTACAGTGCTCATACAACCAACTAGCAGTTTATAGAAAAGCTGTGTATTTCACACAAAACCATTCCCCATCTATTAGGGTCCATCTATTGCATGGCCAATTTTAATTATAAACACAGAATCTCTTGTTTCAAAGAGTACTACACATTTGTTACTGAATGAATTTTGTAGTAATTTCTTACCTGTTTGTGCATTTCAATATTTAATCCATATGACATTTCATAGTACTGTAAAGAAGCAGGAGAAAAATCTGTTAAAAATAAAATCTGGAATAGCAACACCACCATGCACAAAATGAAGCAATTGTTTTGTGCTACTCCAAGGGCAATCAGGAAAACAGATTTCAGCTAAACATTATGAGCAATATCCTAAGAGTCTGTTGGGCAGTGTTATAATTTTACTCGGGAGGCACTGGGCTTGCTTTTGCTGGAGGTATTTGTCCAGAGGCTAGACAACTATCTGTCAGGAATACTGGAACTGAATCATGCTCTGAGCAGGGGGTTGGTCTAGCAGCCTCCAAAGCTCTTCCAATTTTGCAACTTTATATGAAAGAAATAAGTAGCCAAGGTCATATTTACCATCACATAGTGCCTTTGCATTTCTGTCTTTTCACTTGCCAGCTTCTCACATTCCAGTTTAAGGCTAGGAAGGGGAAAAAACAGTCATTCTTAGCTATGTCAGTTCAGGCATTTGCTTCTATTTGCATTCTGAAAAGAAACTAACATATTTTGGGAAACTGTCATAGTATATACAGTGTAAATATAGAGAAGCTTTAGCATTCTGCTTTAATATAGAAAACCAAGCCTGAATACACAGAGTACATAATATCTATTCAGATCAAATTACACACAGAGAGAGCATGCAGAAACCGAGCACTTACTTAATGGTTGTTAGAAATGGCAGTAAAATACAATTCCAACCTTCTTGCTCATGTGAAATTCATGAAGGTAGCCATTCCACCACAAAAAATAAAACAATAATTTAAAAATAATAGCAGCTGGGTTCCTCTTCAGGCAGTAACTTTAAAACAGTGAGAAAGCTCTGAAATAGTATTTAAGGACTCAAAAGTACACTTTCACTCAGTATAAGATTGTGGAGCTGATTTTAAAAAAAAACAAGCAAGCAACTATCTCTTTGTATGTGTACCTTGCAGCAAACCATAAATAATCATTAGGTACTTGTCCTTCCTAGCTTCTGGGTTGTTGTTGTTTAAAAAATCCTTTCATAATGAGTACAGCAGTGTAATTTTAGTGATGCCACGAAGATATTGCTACACCACATGCATGCTTAATCACACGTATGCTTAATTGCTTTATATTCCTACATTAGCAGTGTATGCTTTTCAGCTGAAAGTAAATGAAACATATCTTAGGAGTCCATGAACATTAGCTTAGGACAAAGTCTCAGTGAACTCTATGAGACTTATTTCTGAGTCAAGGTACATAGTTTGATGCTGCCCAGGTGCAATCCAACGTACACTTTACTCATTAGTGTGCCTCAATAAACACAGGAGGTTTTATTCTTCAGTGGTTGTTTGACCTCATGCACTTCTACACAGAATTAACATCAATGGAAATTTATTTCTAAAACTCCTACAACTGAGATTACAACTAAAGTGCACTCGCTTGAAAACAGAAGCCCGAGGCCATTAAGACAAATCCTTTAGAAAATTCAAGTGCCCAAGTTTTGCTTCTATGATAAAAGGGTATTTGCAGTGGTATGCTGTAATACCTGATCTGCTCACACAATCTTAAAAAACTGCTGTTTGATCATTACTTATCTGAATGGGCTTGATCTTTGAGTTAAGGCAGTGCAGTCGAGTGCTCAAGCTGTGTAACACTTGATTTCAGTTTTGTGTGTGTTCTTACAAACTAAGATAATACACAAAGAGCCATAAAACATTTCTAAAACTGGTTGTAAAACATGTTTGCTTTGAATTTCTATTGGATGTGTTAACAATTAAGTATACTTAGCAATGAAACCTAAACCCCATTTTTTAACGGATGTGTACACCACACATGCTTACTCTACTACAATCTGATGTGCACTTATTTGGGAGTAAGCCTTACTGAATGTAGGGGGGGGGTGTCCCTTATGAAAGGATGTGCTCAGAATCAGATTGTTATTAGCCAAGAAAAGTGTTCAAATACCATTTTGAAAACAGACAGGAAAAATGACTCTTTTACTAGAACTGGGGGCATCACAATAATACTTCTGCTTTTAGAACATTTTAATGGATTTTTCATGCATTTGGTGGTGGCAGGGTGGAATATGAGGACAGGAACACTGACTGATCAAATGTCAACTCGGGCTCTTTCAAAGGTGTCCAAAGCAAATATTGACAGTTCCTGTGAAGGTCTGAAAGCACATTTGTGGGGCGGGGGGGGGGTGTTCACCTGAACTGCAGAAACTCCTACAAATAAAAACAATGGTTCAGAATGTAGTCCTCCCTTCTCCAATAGTGAGTGACAGGCCTTCAACTGACTCCACACGCCACCACCTGGGCACACATACTAAGTGCACTTTAAAGAAGCCCAACACACCCCACGGAACAGTGTGACAGTGACCTGGAATCCCCAGCAAGCGCAAAAGAAAACAGGGGTATCCATGCCCCGGCCAGGAGGCCGCACCCACCTGTGATACTGAGCTTGGAGGAACTGGAACTCCTCCTTGATTCGGTCTAGAGACTCCGGGATGGTGAACTTAAAGGACTGTCCTGCAGCCTGGTGTGGCGTCTGAAGCACAGGGTGCCATGAGGGGGAGGGGGAAAGGGGGAGAGAGAAACAAGGAGTCAACTTGTAAGGAAACTGTTTAGAGAAGGAGAGGAAGGCGCCCCTTTAATCCCCAGACCCTGGGAACTTTTGGCCAACCATCCCGAACACAACCCAAGCAGGAAGGACAGAAGGCGGCCCTCTCAGCACGGCCGAAGGGCACCCCGCCGCCGCCGAGAAGCTGAGCTGGCATGAAACACCCCCCCTACAGGCTTCCACAAGAGGCTGCTAAGGGTTCCGTGGGATATTGAGATGGGGGGGGGGCTTTTTTTGAGCTGTAGACATACTAATCTTCAGGCTGGAGTTCCCTGAGACATGAGAAGTGCTTCAAGGGTTCCCTCAGGGTCAAAAGGTCGAGAAAGGCCGTCTTAGAGAGACTGGAGCCCAAGTCTCCTCCCCACAGGCTTGGCGTGCTTTAAAACCCAACAGGCACCTCAGCATATGCCGCCAAGAGGCCTGCTCCCCAACGCCTTGGTCAGCGGTGTCTTTCCCTTCATGTACTTATTACCAGGGAGTTTTTGCTCTCTTTTTTATTTTTTAAGCGGGGGGGGGAGAGCATCTTCTGCCACCACGACCCTCACCCCCTCCCTCCACTTTATACCCCGCGTGGGCTGGAAGGCGGGGAGGAAGAGAGGGACCGACCCCTCCCTCGTCCTCAGAGGCTGGTAGACCAACAAGTCCAGGAGTAAACAAAGGAGGAGACTCTCCTGCTTCTCCCCCCCTCGCCCTCCAAAGGGCTGCGAGAAAGCAACGGAGGTTTTTCAAACGACCCCCCCCCCCAGGAAAGGCTTGGTGCGGGGGCGGGAGGTGGCCGTGAACCCAAAAAGTTTCCCTCCCGGGCTTTTGCTGGGGAGGCAGGGCTTGCCTATATCACCGCTCGCCCCCCCCCCTCCCAAGCGCTCCTGCGGCGCGCCCGGGCACTTCGGGTCCCGCTTCGTTCCCGCTCCCCAGGACTGGCCCGAGCGGAGGCTCCGCTTCTGCCCACTTACGGGATGCCGGCTCTGAGGGAACATGGCTCTTGGCCGCAGCCGCCGGGCTTCCTCCGCAGCAACTCCCGCCTTCTCTCGACCCGAGCGCCCAAGTTTTAAGCTCCCGCGCGAAGCTTCCCAAACCGGGGCCCGCGGCTCAGCAGCCCCTCCGGCTCAGGGGCGGCAGGCACCGCATCCTGGCCCGCCTTCTTCCCGCCCGAGCCCAGGCGCCGCTTCCTTTGTTGCGAGGCTGGCTTTCAGGGCAGACGGAGGCAAAGTCACCGGCCGGGCAAGGGAAGGGGGCCGCAGGAGACGGCCGGGCTCCTCCTCCGCCCTGCTCGCCGCTCTTCCGCTGCCTTACAGAGACGCACAGATTTACTTATTTAAACAACAACACCACCACAAATGTGAGGGGATTTTCAGGAATTCTCTCCTGTTCCTGGGCCGCTGGAAGAACTTGCCAGCTGCACTTGTAAGAAGACCCAGAGAGCCCGAGAAGACGCGGCCCTTCCTTCCTTCCTTCCTTGGAGTCGATCCGAGGGAGTGGGGCCCGCGGGAAGGTGGCGAGGGAGACGGGGAGAAATCCAAGGCAGTCAAGCGCCCAGTCCGACGGCGGGTCTCGAGGGCTCCCAGCGAAGGCGAAGCCCCGGGCGGCGGAAAGGGCCCGGAGGAAAGGGCGAGCGAGGCGAGGCCAGGTCAGGCGCGGGACAGACGGGGGGGGGGAGGAAAGGAAGTAAGTGGTGGGGTGTGTGTGTGGGGGGGAAGAGTTTCAACCGGAGGGATCGCGCACGGAAAGCAGCTCCAAGGAGGCAACCCACCCCTCCTCGTCCGCAGAGTTGCAAAGGCAACGCCGCCGTCCCCCACCCCCCGGGAAGGCGCTTCAGCCTTTCTTCTTCCCCCGGCCGAAACGGGAAGAGACAATCGAATCGCACCAAAGCAAGGCCACCCTCCTCCGCCCTAGGCCCACAGCACGAAGGGTGCGTGTGTGTGTGCTTCCCCCCCACCCGCTCCGCCTAGTTAGGCCCCGAAAGGCAAACGCGACGTCGGAAGAGCAGCAGCAACAGCTCCAGCAGCAGCATCCCCGGCCACTCGCTTCTTTTTGTTTCTTTCTTTCTTCCTTCCTTCCTTCCTTCTTTCTTCCCACCGTCTTGCTCAATCCTGGGCCAAAGTTCTTTCCAGGATCCCTCGAGGAAACATCCAGGCGGGGGTGGGGGGGGTGGAAGGCGGCGATCGCCCACCGCCCTCTTCCTCCTCCTCTTCCTCCCCAAATAGAGATCACAAGGTTTTTTCTTCCATGGAGCCTTAAGAAGAAGGAGAAAGGGCGAAAAAACTCCTCGGGACGCGCACAGCTCGGCGGCGGCGGCGGCGGCGGGCTCTCAATAAACGGGACACAATGTATCCGCCCGCGCTGGTTACATTAACACGCGGTTTCACACTCCTCGAGCTAACCAGCTTCGGTGGCCCCGCCCCTAAGAGGAGGGGGAGCGGCCCGCCCGGCCAATCGCCTCCTCGGGCACCAACGTGGGGCCGTGACGTCGAGCCAATGGGAGGCGGCGCTGGCAGGGCCTGGCCTCGCCTCCCGAGCGCTTCTGGACTCCCCTCCTCCTCCTCTCCCCCTTTGCGAGGAAAGCTTTCTTAGCGGAGCTGCAGGACCCCTCCGAACCAGCCAATGGGAGGCGGTGGAACGCTCAGACAGGCAGGGAGAAGGGGAAGGTCGGGGAGAAGGAGAGTGGAGAGGCGGAGGTGTCAATCAAAGTAACGTGGGACGGAGAGAGAGAGAGAGAGGACTCTGCGAAGCGGCCCCCCTCCCTCCCCCGCGCTTTCTCTTTTATTATTATTATTCCTTTACCTCGCCCCGCGCTCTCCAGAAATCTATGAAAATAACACAGGGAGATAAATAATGCATCGTCCCTGGTCCAGGACAGGCAGGAGCTGGAGTCTGAGAGATGCTTCCCTGTTTAAGCTAATGGAGGAACGAGGGGCCCGAGATGTTGCCGTGGGGAATGAATGAATGGTGTGTGTGTGTGCTCATTGCGATCGGGATCAAAGTTTTCCCCCAAACGGCGCTTCCTTCTCTGGGGCTCCGGGAAAAACCTCGCCTCGCCACAGTTTTCCCCTTTAGTTTGTCAGAAGGGCCGGGGTGCCAACAGAAGGGCCAAGGTGGCCACTGAAGTGTTATGAGGCACATTTTATTTTACTTTATTTTGGGGACCTCTTTTGCTCTTAAATATCTTTCGCTAATATCCAAGCTAACAGCCTCGTCGGAGATTCCTAACTGGTCCGTGGCCTTGTTTTTTTTTTAAGGCCTATCTTTTAAGGGATTAAAATTAAATCTCAGGGCAGACTGATTCATCCTTTGTAAGCTTCCCTGTCCAGGCGCTGCCATCCCCCACCCCTTGAAGAAACTCCAAAGGTAAACAAATTCAGAGTCTTAGGCCAGGGGCAGGAATTGCACACACCCCTCCACAGCTAGCCAGACAGCAGATCCCATCATCCTTTGCCAGCATAGGCAGCAGTGAAGAGTGTTGGGAGTTTGGGCTCCACCCAGTTCTGGAGGGCCACCCACTTCCCACCCCTTGGCTTAGGGTACTGCGAAAGACAGTTGTCCATATTTGCTGGGGTTTGGTTCTAGGACCCCCCCCCAATACCAAAATCCATGAATATTCAAGTCCCATTATATGCAATGGCATAGCAAAATGGTGTCCCTTATATAAGAAGGCAAAATCAAGTTTGCTTTTTGGGTTATTCTTTTAAGAACATTTTCAAGCCGTGAATACTTAAATCCATGGATACCAAAACCATGGATATGGAGGGACAACTGTAGGAGGATTTCAAGCAAACTTGTTATTCAACTATCAGGCCTCCACATTTCAGTCCCTATGTTTTATGAGGGCTTCAGAAGAGATTGTAAAATCGGTGAAGGAGAAGACCGGATTGCTTAAAGCGCGTGAGGATGCCACAGTCAGAAAAACCCAGAAAGGCTCATACCGTGATAAAAAGGCATCATATGGCTATTGGATCTCCCCCCCCCCCCTTTGGTAAGAACAATAATGGAAGAAACAAAGGGGAACAGGAGGGCCAACAAATGAAGACCTTATTGTCTGGGATCCTGGTAAACTTCCATAAACCAGGCAGTGTGATGGCACAGTAAAAAATTCATCTGGAAGCACCCTTATTCATTGGATAAAGGAGACTAAAGAAAAAGGCCAACCTTTAATGAGTTTAAGAGGCTATTTTTGATAGGATAGCCTCAAAATCCCTACTTGATTCAGAGAAGTGCCATGTACAACAAAACAAGAAGTTTTGGTGACTCTTTTCATCTCATTTATATCCAGAATACAGTATATCCAGAATATGACATAAAGGCCATAGTGCAAGGGTGAATAGAGTGCATCATTGTCAGTTTTACTTACTAGAACCCTGAGACACACCAATGAGAAATTGGTGCATTAAGATGCACAGTCTGAACCCAGATATCGCTTTTGAGTGCCAAAACCAAATGGAGCTCACTGTCTTTCCATACAAAAATGCACTCCTATTTGTCCCAAACTTTATCCATTTTAGCAGTTTAATTTAGGGTTGGAAGGGAATAATTTTATTTCTACTCTTTTTTAATAAAGTCAGAAATTTTTCCTAATCAGCTGCAAATTACCCTCTACAATCCAGTTGTGTTTCTGATGTCTATATAAACATTTATCAAAACTACTAAAAGTGCATTTTTTAAAAATCAGCCTAATAGTCCAAATTTCAAAATGTGGAGGCACAGTTCTTGAATCTAAGATTATTTGGCCCTATTGGTGTCTCATTTATAAAAACTGGTTTTAATAATAAGTCACACTTATCTTTGGAAAGAAAAAAATTCCTTGCAAATTGAGTTGCTGAAAAGTCTTCAGATATGGTTTTATAAATGAAATCCTTCATGAATGTAGATGGTGGATTTCACAGATGCTGCAATGAGGTCATGATGTCATTGTGCACTACAATTCCATTTCATGTTTACTCAGAAATAAATCCCATTGTAGTCTATGGGCCTTTCATCTAGTGAAGTGTGCATAGAATTTAGCTTGTCATGCTGGCCAGAATTCATCACTATTTATACTTTTTTGTTTTGTTTTTTAGCATATGAAAATGGCACTGTTCCTTCCCAGATATATTCTAATTATACCTTCTTTGCTTAATTTGTTATTGCCACAACATTCAATAGTCACATTTCTTTTTTTAAAAAAAACCTTTAGAAAAGCAGTATTTCATCCAAAATGGGGTTAGTTTTTAAACAGGTGTGGTATGGTATGGTTTAATTCTACACAATGGCTCATGGTGGTGACGCTACACTTGACACTTTAGAGTGTTCTCATACAACAACCTCCAAGTGTTGCCAAGAAGGTGCAGACCAAACAGACAAACAAAACGCTATCTACAGTCTCAGTATGGGATTCAAAGAGAGGACGCTGTTAATTCAAAAGAGTATGGAGAGCTACATATTTCTGTGGCATGCACATCAGCAAAGGAAATATGTTTACTACTCTTTATAAATCATACAGAGCTCAGTTGAGTCATTTTAAAGCTTATCACTCTAATCAGTGGTTTTCAAGCTATGTTGTGGGTTTCTCAGAAGCTTATCAGGGATTTCATAATGAGATACCAGACACATTTCTTTGAAAGACTTCTTGGCACCTAACGCTACAGATCTTCAACAGCAGGGAATGCTGAGTTTGTTCCAAGGTGTACTTCCAGTTCACACAACACAATGATGAGCTTCAATAGGTCTGGTAAGCACTCTATGTGAATTGACCAGAAAAGAACTGAAGAAACATTGACCTCTAAATGTTTTGAACTTCAGCTGCCAGAAGCCCCAGTCAGAATAAAGGATTATGGTGGTTATAGTCCAAAATATGTTAAGCACCAAAGGCACCATGTCAAGACTAGAACATTCTCCAGAATGTTCTAAAGGAGAGGTACAATATGTAGATGTGGAAACAATTCCTCAAAGGCAGATATGTGTGGTTGAAATCACAGGCTTAGATATTTGAGGATAGAAGTAGGAAAAGCTATACATGCCAATGCCCATATCTATGGATTTGATATCCATGGTTTCATTTATCCATGTCTGAAAAAAAATGTTCTTTCTAGGCATTTCTAGGTCCTCCAATGCAATTCTGTGATCAACATCCAGCGTTTGTCTCATTGAAAATAATAGGGTTTCCTATTATCCATGGTTTCAGGTATCCATGGTGGGTCTTGGAACGTATTCTCCATGAATATGGGGGTCGACCTGTATATTACAGTGCATATTGTACCAGATGAAGAATATAACTCCATTCTGCTATTTTCACCAGTGCTCAGCTATGGATACTAGCATGAATCCTTCTGGTACTTCCAACTGAAGTAGGCCCACTGAGGCAAGTATTACATGGTACATGGTGAGTCGACATTTATGTGTATCCTATTCATTCCATGAGTCTTCTCTAGTTGGGAGTATCATCAATAGGATTCTGGCCTGTGACTCTTGTAACAGGCAGAAGAGATGCATAACTATGTACTTAAGAGTACAATCCTATATGCATTTGCCAGGACTAATTAAGATCAATGGGGCTCACATTTAAGTAGACTTGTACAGGCTTGCACTGTGAAGTATGTAAATGGTAGCTACAAACCAAGAACCAATTCTGATATAGCGTTATGACAGTGAAGTTTAAGTTAGGGTTTATGTTTAACTTGCTGGCACATGCTGTTAATATGAGCTATAAGATCATTCAAACAACGTATTTTGCAATATGAAGATGACTTTACTCCCTTTCACACCCCAGACTTCTGGGGGTGCTGTATAATTAATCAAAAATTAATTTGATGAAATTATTGATGGAATTTAATTTTATCTGGGCATGTTCTAACACATCCTGAAGATACATTCTGTTGAGCATGTTCCTCCAAACACATGCTTTTGAGCTACTTGAGATTTTGATACCAGAGAGCACTTTTTTTTCTGTTGAAATGACAGTGAGAAATCAGTAGAATATTTAAAGCAACAAATGCTGGCTGTTTGTTACATATTTAACAAATTATTCCTGTTCAACATCAGTTGATGGTTGGTTGGTAAAAAAAAATATGTTCTTTTATTATATTGATTCACACATTAAATTGGGGACAGCTTCACTGTGACCTATAAAGGACTACAAAGGGCTTGCTACAATACACATAGACAGACAGACAGATAGACAGACAGACACTTTCCAGGATGCTTTCAGTTGTTATCTCACCCATGAGTGGATTTAGACAATACATTTTTCTACCACTGCTAAGTGTCCTGTTCAGTTCCTGCACCCACCCATCCCACACAACACACCCATCCCACACAACACAGTTCCTGCACCCACCCATCACACACAATATACATATGGAAATAGGTTGTGCATATGATTAAACACACAGTACACTGTTTTGATCATGAAGTCTACTGCATACTAGACCCTTTCATATATCCCAGTTCTATATATTTCCCAGTTCTACAGGAACTGTATTCTTTTTATGGATGGGGATGGGCACAGCATTATTCTCAAATCCAAGCACCTTTCACATTATGGCAGGACAAATACTGTATTTATATTTTCTACATCTTCACAATTAATGTTCTGATAACCAGGATTGTAAAGCTCAGGTTGTGACAATGTTTTGATCTCACAAAAAAGAATCTAGTGTTCAAAAACTGACCCTAGATGCTGATTTGGCAAAAGATGTGATCAACACTAATGTTGGCATTATGAAAGCCATACCAAAACATTAACCTAACTGGGATAATATTCTCCCAAAGAAACCTATTCCCCTGTAATGAAATTGTGCATTTTAAACATCAGTTGATACTAATATATGAATCTGACCAAACTGTGGTGCTAATTAAGAATTCTTTCTCATTCTACTTCCTGCAGGTTGAAAATGTATAGCTACATATACCTATAGGCAGCCAACAATTCAACCTACACACTGATTATAGTCACTCTGTCTTGTTAATTAAGAGCGACATCTAAAACTGACTTTGCAAATAATATTCTTCAAGGAAGAATAATCAGTCTGACATTTATGTATATAATGGCTGCAACTTTTATGTAAAAATCTTAAAAGAGCATCCTCCCCCAATTTCAATAGGCTATAAACACATCTAAATGATAGATTAGTACAGTACAACACCCATATCCACGGGAGATTGGTTCCAAGCCCCACCACAGATGGTGAAATCTGCGAATAATAGCGAACACACCCATTGCCATTCCTGCCACTGGGAGCAACCCTGGGGGTGAAAGGAGAAGGGAGGGAGAACTCCTCCTCTCCCTTTGCCCCCTTTGTCATTGCCATTGCCACCACTGAGAGACCTCCCGGGGGAAGGGGGCAGGCTAGATCCCTCTTCCCCCTCCCTTTGCCCTTCACCCTTGCTGCAACTGGAGCTCTCCAGGGGAATGGAGGGGGCAGGAGATCCCTCCTACCCCTCCCTTCCCCCTTCACCATTGCCAATCGTGGATAATTGAATCAGCAGTTGGTGGGGTTGCTACTATATCATTATTAGAGAACATAACTTATACTCTTGTCCATATCTACATTACATGGAACAGAGTCTATCTTAAGAATGGAGGATTTACAGTGAAATCCTTTATCCATCTACCTAGAATTCAAGTGACCCCCATTAATCAATGGAACTTACACCCAGGAAGACCAGATTATAGATGGATTGATTTAATAAAGGAAGCCACAGCTCTGAGTTTGCAAGACCTGAGCAGGGCTGTTGATGATGGGGGATCATGGAGGGTTGTCATAAGTCAAAGCTGAATTGATGGCAAATAACAACAATAACAGCAGCAAGAACAACGGCACAGCGAATATTGGATTTCATATGTGCTTCCTGGGGGGAAAATGTCTGCTCTTCCTGCCAGGGAAGACTCCTTAACTTAGATTGTCCTTTGGTGTTTTTTGGGGGGGGCTGTGAGGCTGTGTTCTGGAATAGTTTCTTTCTGACGTTTTGCCTGCATCTGCGGCTGGCATCCTCAGAGAATGGTTGGGTAGGTGTGTGTGTGGAGTTTATATGCTGTGAACCCCTGTTGGGGAGTATATGTAAATTTGTGTAATTAAATTGTTACTCCACAGCTGCTTGAAAAGACCAATGGCAAAATATGCCATGCTGGCAAATATGAACAGATTTTATGATTTAATACTTTTGTAATAGAATTCAAAGACATAGCCATGTTTGTCTGGAATATCAGTAAAGAAGGGGATCTTGTAGCACCTTTGAGACTGAGAGAGAGAAAATTGTACCTTAAGCTTTCATAGTCTACCTCCTCAGATTTTTCAGATGTTGATAGCATATAAGAATGGGTATGTTACAGGTTCTATACAATCATGCACATGTAAAGAAATTATTATTGTGACAAGTATTTATCCTTGAGCCTAGATCCTATTTGGGAATCTTTCAGTCCATTATATATTTGCAGCAATGGGAAATCATGTCCACCAGGTCATTTGGATTAAATAGATACCTTTTATGACGGTTAACATTCAAGTCTGAAAAAACTCTTTCCCACATTAGATGCTGGATTAACTGTGTCCATCATTAAGCAAAACCAATTTTGAGACAAAACACATTTTTATTGTCCCTTCTGAATGTCCTAATCCAGATTCATTTATTTTCTTCTGCCCCCAAACCACTTGGTTATTCATGAATGTGATGGCTGTGATTAGCCATGGTCAACTGTTCTGTATTTCCAGAGTGACTGCTTGGGCCTAAATTAAAAGTTGCTACACTTTTATAAACACACAGATACTTTCTGATTTAGCAAGGTTGTAACTTGCTTGGGCTGATTTTGTGATGCCTGGAGGGATGCTAATGAAGGACATAATTTGAAATGTCATGGAGTTTAAGGTCATACCTTCTCCTTGATTCTCCTGCTAGGATAATTGCAGTAGGCAACATTTTCACACAGTTATTTCAAAAGGCATTGAGAGAGAGAGGAGCAGCTACAGTCTTGAGTGTAAATACTCCTATTCAATATTATGTGTAAATAAATAGGAAACCGCTTGTGGATTTTTGGAGCAATAAGGAATCTAAGGATGAAATAATCTGTGATTATGGTCATTAGTAATTTTAGTAGGATTATTTAGTTGGCTCTGTAATGGTAGAATAATATATTTTTTTCTTTTTTACTTTTCATTATGTTCGGGATTGTGGGGTCACAATCCCAAAGAGCCCTACATACTAGTTATATGTCTTTCCCCCCTCTTTCCCCCTTTCTCTTTTCCTTCTTTTTGTTTCTTCATTTTTTTGAATGCATATTACATTGATTGTGAATTACACTGTTATCTTAAAAATTAGTTTTTAAAAAGCATATAAATAAACAAATTAATTTTGTTATGATATGAAACAGCATCCAACACTTCACATTCATTATAATGTATCCTTTAATGCCCATACTTTTCCACCCTAAGAAAATTAATACAGAAAACTGACAAGAATTATTATGTAAATTGAAGCAAGTTTTGGATCCAGTGGCTCCAAAGCCAACAACAACCCAGTCCCAAAATACCCTGTTTCAGGCTATATTTTTGTTCCCACAAAGAGGAAGACGAAATAGTTGTTACAAACTCTTGCTTTTGCATTTTGTAATCCATTTCCAAAATGCTTCTGTTTGTATCAGAAAGGAGAGTAGAATGGCCACCTTACATTGCTTTGAAGGCAATGAAGTGGCTCATAGACAGACTCATACAGTCAGATGCAAGCAATCAGTATTTTGTCCTATAAAGGGAAAAACAGTTGACTCTCTGTTTCCATGGATTCTGTATCCACAGATTCAACCATCCATGGCTTGAAAATATTCCACCACTGCCCTCCTCCACAAAAAAAGCCCAAACACAAACCTTGATTTTGCCATATTATATAAGGGACACCATTTTATTACACCATTGTATATAATGGGACTTGAGCATCCATGGTTTTTGGCATCCACAGGGTGTCTGGTGCCAAACCCTAGTGGATACCAAGGGCTCACTATACAACAGAGCATAGTACAGTCAGTCCCCAGAATCTGCAGAACTAATATCTGTGGCTTTAGTTATCCATGGGACACAAAATAGAGACACATACCATAGAGTCGCACTGGAAAATGCCTAGAGAGGTATCCTCTCTAGGCATCTTCTAGGTCCTCCAACACAACTCTATTTTATTGTATGTTTTTACCAGAAGTCATTTATTTTAATAAGGTTCACCATTATCTGCAGTTTCTGATGCCCACTGTAAGTCTGGGAACCAAACCCCCCACCGATATAGGGGTACGACTGTAAATTCATTGCAGTCAGGCTTAAATGGGAGAACTACCAAGTAAATTGTGGCCCATTTTAATCAGTGAAATGCAGTGCTATTTGCATTTAAAAATTATGATTAATTATATTTATAATTTCACTCTCATCCAAGAAGTTCCAGGCAGGGTGCACAGCCCCCTGTGTTCATTTTATCCTCACAACAGCTTTGTAAAGTAGATTAATGTGGAAAGAGTGATTGGTCCAAGGCTTTGTGATGAAGTGGGGATTTGAAGCTCATTCTCAGCAGTGTTAGTCCATCATTTTGACTAGGAGACCACACAAGTTCATGACTTTGGATGGCCCTACTTGCAGAGCATATGAAAAGTCTGGTCAGGACATTTGCCCTACTTTGCTCTTTGTTTTTTTCAAGCTCTTCACTCTTTTCTTTCTTGTCTGTTTGATCTGTTAACATAGGACCATTCCAGTTTCTATGATGGCCTTGTCTAATCCAAATGGTAATCCAAATGGTAACAGGATTAGAACATGTGATACTCCCAAAAATACTACTCTACGGTGAACTCACCACGGGTCAGCGTAAGAGGGGCGCTCCAAAAAAGCGATACAAAGACTCCCTGAAACAACATCTCAGGCTTGGCCAAATTGATCACCAACAGTGGTCCGCCCTGGCCTCACATCGGGAGGCATGGAGACGCACTATCCACAATGCTGCAGCCTTATTTGAGAACTCACGCCGAACAAATCTTGAAGAGAAACGACAACGCAGAAAGAATCACAACCCAAAAACATCACCCAAGGAGACCTTCTGCTGTGCTTTTTGCAACCGGACTTGTTTATCTCGGATTGGCCTTTTTAGTCATCAGCGCGCTTGCAGAAAGCGCGGGATGAGTCCTTCCTGAATCTTCGTTTGCGAAGAAAAGCCAGAGAGAGAGAGAGACAGTCCAGATGCAGAGATATTATGGAAAGCCAAGTGCTGTCCGTTCCTTAAAGCACATGCCCACCCCTGTTCATTTTGTTTTATCAGGGGCCCGCCTAAACAGTGAAAATACCCCTCATGGAATTTGCTTGGAATCCTACTTGTCTAAACAGGATCCAGTGCCAATTCACACTATTCAGAAGGAGGGGGGGGGCAAAATGGCAAAAACAATGGGGTAAAAACCTTCACAGCTTTTCCCATATTTTTTGAAAAACCATGAAGGGGTGCACATTTCTGCTCGTTTGGACTATCTAACAACAAAAAGAATCAAAGGGAAGCACAAAGCTGATTGGCTGGGTGAGAGTGGGGGCAGCACGTGCTAGCAGGGCGAATGCCTGCTGCCACCATGTTGGATTTTCACCTTAGCATTTTCTGTTTTGCTGTCCTATAAGATTGGAAAATCGCTCTATCACACCAGTGCACCTTGGGACAACTTAAAAAAACAACAGCAAAGGTGAAGAACTGATATGAGTAAACCACTCACGGTGGTCATTAGCAATTTGAGGCTTATGAGGGCTTCTAAGGCCAGAAAAAACATTTAGACACGTTGCTGCTGCTGCGAGGTGCCAGTACTGTACTATGAGGTACTTTGGATTCCCCCCCCCTTGTGTAGATGAGCCCTAGCATTGCATTAAATCAACAATTGTGTATCTCAATGCAATCTTGGAGTTTTGATCTCAGGAGGGGGACCTGGAATATAGGAAGGAAGGAAGGAAAGAAGGAAGGAAGGGAGGGAGGGAGGGAAAAAAGAAACGGTAGCAGTGATCGTGAACACTTAAAACAAATAAGATCAGCTCCAAAGACTCTTCTGGTTTCACACAATATGGTAAAGTTAGAGATTGCAGGAAACCAAGAGAATTAAATTGGTAACATTTGAAGATAAATGACTTGGTTTTATGAAAATGACACACTGACTGGCCAGTGTGGTATTTTCTTCTTTTTTAAAAAAAGAAATCCAACAATTTCTTTGTTGAGGCATAGATCAAAAGAGGCCACATATGTTTTCATTTTGTTCTAAGCCAAACTGGAAAATTACATCCAGATGTTTAATAGGCATTCTGTTGGCTTTTTTCTCCATTCTTCTTTCTTTTTCTTTCCTTGCATTGATTAGAAATGTTGGGACTGTTTACTTACAAGTGTAGCTGGATCATTAGGTAATGCAAAAAATGTTTGCAGTGAGTTGCTAATTAGGCCTTTTGGAAGACTTCCACACTTGTGAACAATTTGTACAGTGGTCCAAAAGAGATGAAGAAGTCGTAGTATTTCAGAAGTTGCTTCTCTTCTGTGCCTGAGTGAAAATGTCTGTCCCTTTCCCCAATCTTTCTTTGGCTGCAGGAAACTGATGTTTGATCCTAATAGGCTGAAGTGCAAATCAATTAGGAACAGACCACACACACACACTCCTGTAATAATGGTGTTTAAAACAAAATCCTAATGTGCTCTATGCATGACAAGGAAAATGTGATAAACTTTGAACCATAATATTATCACATTCACATAATTTTTGGAGCATACTTTAGAGACAGATGGGAAGTAATTTATGATGAATTAGTGTACTTGAATTCATTACTGTAGCACTTATAATTAAAGCATCTCCTTTAAAACTTCAATACCTTTACAAAGTACTTAGAAGCGATTTTTTAAAAAAATGTGTGTGAGTGTGTGTGTGTGTGTATATATGTGGAGAGAGACAGAGAGAGACTGATTTAAAAAGATAGAGATGAACAGAATCTTAGACTTTGGAGAGGCATTTTCTTTTCCCATGTGTGTTCTGACATATGAAAGTCCTAAGAGATATGATAGGGTATAGCTGTTTTAGAATAAAAATGAAATAAATAAAATTTGAGAAAGGTGTCAGAGATATTAACCATTGCACACTTGCTGAAGAAATTGTTTTAGACTCCATGGCTCCAATCTGATAACCTTTTACATGTAGTATCACCTTTCTGAGATACTTGACACAGTGAGTAATCTGTATAATAAAGACCACCTGCCAATGCATCCTTTTTCTGCCCCTGGTATCTGCCTGAGTTGAATAAACGGCTGCTGCTAAACTCCTGTAACATTTATGTTTCCACCCTGCCTAATACTCTCTCTCTGCATTTGATGCTTTTGCTTGCTTACTTGTGTTTTGTTTTTGTTTTTTTACTTAACAACAGCCCGAAGACATGCCCTGAGGGAATTTGGAAGCTTGCTCACTTCTTTGAGACATTTTAATTAGTCCTACTAAAGGAATTATTTCCCACTGTTTAATAAATGTATTGAATGCCTCTGTTATTTTTCATCTCCCCCTCCTCATAGACCAACACTATTACTTGCCATATGTTTATTGGATATTGGTGGTACAGTATGCATCAATCCAGGTGCAGGTTTCCCAGAGCAAAACATGGTATTGAAAATAAGATCTAAACACAAATATATTATCAAACATAACAACTAGTATGTTTAGTTTAACTAAAGTGAAGAATCTAATAGTATGCATAAATCACCTCAGCAGATAAAAAGGGATAATTTCATCCTTGGTGGCACTGTGGTTAAAATGCCAGTACTTCAGGTCACCATGTTGCAAGTTCAATCCCAGAGGGCTCCAAGATTCACTCAGCCTTCCATCCTTTTGTAGGTTGATAAAATGAGTACCCGGCTTGTGGGGGCAATTAGCTAACACACATTGGAAACTGCTTAATGCAGTGTAGATGTGTAAATTGCTATCGCTTAACAATTTGTAAGCCGCTCTGATAGCCTTTGTGGGTGAAGAGCGGGGTATAAATACCTAATTAAATTAAAAATTAAATTAAATTAAATATGCCCAGACTTTGGAGGTAGACCTGTTTATGGAAAGTGTCACCTACGTGGTAGCTGGTGGCCTGTATGCCACTGGGGCAGTGAAACAGCTCTGGATTTTCTGTCAAAGTTTAAAGGAGTTATCTTAGAGGTATTTAGGGGAGAGGTTTCAGCACCTTGGACAACACCTTTAAAGTTCAGACTAAAACCCCATGTGATCTTCCTTCTCCTCAGACATGGAAGCCACCAGCCACAGTTGTGTGCCCCCCAATCCCAAGATGTTGTTGGATAGCATAAGTCCTAACCAGACTGGCCAATGGTAAGGAATGATGAAATTTGTAGTCAAAAGCACCTGGAGGGCTATCCATGTTGGAAGTGAGGAAGCATCAGCACTTGTTTACATCTCTCTCTGTGTGTGTCCCTGATCTGTGTTTATTTCATGTTTCATGCAGAGGTCACTTCCCTCGCTTTTGTGCCAAGAAGTTTTAGTGTTTTACAAACCTTTGGACTTTTTCAGACAAGGGCTACCACATAAGAAGCTTGCAGAAGAGGTGTGGCACTGTTGTGCGGCAGAGGGTCCATTTCAGACAACGCCATCCCTCTTTCGGCATCGTCTGTGTCACTTCTGTGTACGATTGAAGGCAGTAGCACTATATTTTACTCACGGAAGTGTCCATGAGTAAAATATAGCACGGCTGCCTTCAATCGTACACGGAAGTGACATGGACGATGCCAAGAGAGGGACGGTGTCATCCGAAACAGACCCTCTACCATGCAACAGCACCGTACCTCTTCTACAAGCTTCTTGTGTGGTAACCCTTGTCTGAAAAAGTCCGTTGTGTCAGAAGCCAGAAGCTAGCAACCATCATGCATGCATGAGAGTCAGCCTTAGGGACTCTTTTACCCAAAGTCAGGTAACTATCTCCTATCTATCTATTTTTCCTATCTAAGATGTATTCTCTGCCATAATAAATGTAAGCTCTGCTTTATAACTTTATTGGAGCATCCTGCATGTTTTATGTCCTGTTTTGTATCAGAAGCTCATGTCGCACTGGGGCTCTGCTGCAATCTGCTCAATATAAATAACAAAATATCCTACAATCCATTCTTCAACCTTGCTGAAAACAGTACAAATTATAATTTAATGAATTAAAATGGTCTGTCTTGCTTTTTGTTTGGATTTTGTTTTAATTCTAGAATTATATTACTGTAATAGAAAGCTGTGCTGATACAATATGGTAAATGGTGTTCTAATGTTGGCCAAGGCAAGTCTGAAACAGTCTGTTCACAGAACCAAACTCCATAATATCTTTTCATTGTTAGTTCAGGAATTAAAGGGTTTTTAATTTGTTTTATTTTTATGCTGACCATGGAGAAAATGTTTATGTGAATGAACCATAAAGCCATGGCTTTAATCAAGATCTGTCTTTCTTCCTGAGCAACCGGAATTGGCAGCAAACTTCAAGGTAATGCTCAGTCAGAAATAGTAGAACAGTGGTTCTTAACCTGTGGTACACAGACCCCTAGGGTGATTGCAGTGTCCTCAGAGGGGGTCTGCAAAGGCTTAAAGGCTGCTTGGCTCACCTCCTTCCTGCAGTGTAGCAGCCACATGACAGGAGCCAAGTCGAAAGCTGGCTGGCTGACTGGCTTAGCCTTGTGCATTGCCATTTAATCCACTCCACCCACAAACTTGCAGGAAGAAGCAGGAGAAAAGTCTTCCCTCCCCTTCAAGTGCTTCTGAGGGAAAGTTTAATGGATGGTTTAAATGTATTAGTATTAGTATTATTTTAAATCTTGAGTTAAGTCTTGGGGGTCTATGGCAACAAAAGATATTTAAAGAGGTCCCTGGTAAAGAAAAGGTTAAGAGCCACTGTACTGGAATGTTTATTCCAGTATTCTCCAATGTGGCACCCTCCAGATATCTTGGACAGTTTGTAAGTCTAGCCAGCGGGCATGAAACTATCCAGAGATGACATCAGGGACCAGCATCATCAGACATTTGCCAAGGCTCACTCTTCTCTCCAGGCTGGCCCTACAGTTTGGCAGAGTGCCAGGGTGAGAGAATAAGGAGCAGTGGCAAGAACTGCTGAGAGGCAGACCTCTGTGATGCAGCATGCCCTTATCGGCTGCCTTCAGGTGCAATGAAGAATGCTGTCTCATTGTCACCCTCAGTGTAAAGTTCACCTTCCTGTTAAGTGGGCTTTTGTGTATGGAGTGGAAGAGAGGGGAAGGTATATTTCTGCAAGTGGCAGGTAGTAGAAAAAGGAATCTCACAGTCTCCCTTTGGACTGTGTAAAAAGGGGTAGCATTCAAAGGGTGGTGGCAGCATACCCAAAGGAGGTGCAATTTAGGGGAATTCCCAAGCAGAGGATTCCCCAAGATTGCATCTCAAAGTACAGCTTTGGGGTTCTCAGGCAGAAGAACCCATGAACTGTATCACAGAAGGGCAGCCAAGTCCTCAGATGGTTGTGCGCATACGTACACTGAGGCAAGGGCTGATCACATGGTGGCAGCGGTGGGATAGAAGGACCTCTGAGCCCCATCACAAAAGGTATCATTTTTCCCTTTCTCACAGTTAGCAAAATGTTTTTAACCATTTCTCCCATGCTCCTGTCCTGCTCCCAACATCTGGAGGCTCTAGACACTATTGCTGTCCCCCACTTTTTTGTTGCTCCTCTTCCTTAACCTTGACCTCCCCTCTGACAATGCAGACAGTGGCACAAGCAAGAAGATGGAAAAACATCCTTAACTTGCTTTGAACTTTTCCTCTTTTGGGTTCTCCTGACTGGGCTCAGAAGATGGTCAGTGTGAGGAGATGCTGGGCCCACTCAGGACCATCTGGACCATGTCCCCCAAACACCTGAAGCCAGCATGGGCTCCCTTCCTCCATACACTCACTCACTGTCACTGAATGTGAAAACTATGATACTGTGGACTCTGTATGAGCTATTTGGGTGATTGTACTGATAGTTTTTTGGGGGAAATATTGCATCCTTTCCTGTGGTCATTTACAAGTTTTGGGGGGAAAATATTGCATCCTTTCCTGTGGGCATTTACACTCTTGTAGTAGCTAGAAATAATAGCAATACTTAGCATTTATATAGTGCTGTCAAGCATTTAAGAGTGCTTTATGTGCAAAGTCTCATTAATATTTACAACAACCCTGTTAGTTACAGTAGTATTGTTGTTCCTACCATGCACATGGGGTGTGATGTTGAGCCCAACCACCTACTGAGATCACAGGTATGACCATATATGAACCCAAGATTTCATGGTTCTCTGCTCAATTCCTTACAATGAAATTGGCAATCTTAAACATATCTACTCAGAAGTAAATCACTTTGCAAATACTTACAGATAGGTACAATAAGTGTCTGAGAGGGTTACAGAGAGAACTCTGTGAAATGACAGAGAAAACATTTATTGTCAAAAGTCGTACTACACCACAACTAAATATACTTTGCAATTTTTTTTTTAATTTTTGGAATAAATATATATAGCTGCTTAGTTTGGCAGAAGAACCTTTTACAAATGCTCCCTTTTTGAACATTTGCCCTGTGTTCATCATATTTCTTTAGTTACTTTAGCAGAACCACTTCATTGCTTTTGTATGCCAGAACTAATCTAAACAGTCATAATAACATAACATTTCCATCACAGGTCACTTCTCAGATTTGAAAAACGAACACATAACATTTCCCCCATTTGTCACAATCTGTAGTATGAGACAGCAGAAAGGTCTAAATCCAACATAATTCTACTTTAAAAAAATATTATTTCCATTTCCAACAGACTATGTGCAGGAAACATACATTTTTATTATATTTCATAGTTGTTCAACTGTAATACGCAGAGTTGAAATGTTTAGAAATGTTTTTCTAAATGTTTAGACCATCCGACTGCACTATCAGAAATTTTAAAAAATCAAATACAGAACACAGAACTGAGAAAACGGCCAGATCATAGAGAACTATGCCATAAAAGCTGAGATAACATGTTAATTTCAATATCTAAACAATATTAATAGTATTAAGATTATATTGAAATGGCTAGGACAACAGACACATAAGAATCTAGTAGCACCATTAAGACTAATTTGGAGGAAGAAATTTCTAGCATATGCTTTGTGGACATAATCCGCTTCATCTGATGTTTTTCTATCATACTGTGTTCATGGAAAGCTTATGCTAGAAATTCTTTCTTTTTTTTCAGTCTCAAAGGTTCTCCTGGATTCATTATATCTTTTTAATGCTAAAACATACTAACAAGGGCTATTCCTTTCAGTATTAAGACAACAAAAACATCTTTGCCTGGCACCAGAGAGACAACACTGAAATAATGAGACGAGTTCCTCTAGGAAGATTATTTGGGGAGTGTTAAACAGGTACTTTCTCATCACCCACCAAGCCTGGGATTGAAAAGTCACTCTGAGAATGGCTTACATTCTGGAGACTATCAGACATGTCCAAAAAACCCAATAGCAACATGCAAGGACATGTTACTGCCCCGCAAATGGGACCCAGTTTCAGATGTCCTTGTCATCGTTGCGTGCTACTTCTGTGCTACAGCAGTGAATAACCCATCACTTTTAATTGATGGGGAGGTCCTGTCAATGAAAAGCTACACCTTACTGACAGTGGCAGCACAAGAGGAAAACACAATGATGACGATGTCATCTGAAACCAGATCCCATTCATGGCATAGTAACATCGTCCTTGCATGCTGCTCTTGTATATATATATATATATATATATATATATACACATACATATGCACACACACACACACATCTAATCATCTCCTGTGAAAGTTTTAGACAGTGACATTTTGAACAAAAAGGATATTGTACAAAGTGTTAATGTTGTGTGTTCCTGAATTGTCTCCTGCTTGGCTCCCCAACTTGTTTATAGATAGGTTCCTTGAAAGATGATGAAATTTGGGATCTGTATGTAGTATTGCACAGTCACACTTCAGTTTAAGTTCAGCTATGGGACATTCTCCTTCCCCACTCGTGAGGGCAGCAGTCTAGTTTAGAGGATACTCATGTGACACATTGAGTCCTGTCTTCTAAGGAAGGACTCAAGAGGAATACTTGGAGTTGTCACTGTTGCCCCTGGCATCTGTCACCTGAAGCAGTGGCAACCTTTTCTTTACCAGGGACATCCTTTAAATACCTTTTGTTGCTGCGGACCCCCAAGACTTTACTCAAGATTTAAAACCCTATAATAACAATAATGCCTGATAAAAATAATAATACAATTACACCATCCATTATCTCTTTCATCAAAGGCACTGGAGGGGGAGGCAAGACTTTTCTCTTGCTTCTTCCTGCAAGTTTGTGACTGAAGCAGATTGAACAGTAATGCGCAGGCCAAGCCAACCAGTCTTTGCCTTGGCTCCTATCACGTGGGCTGGACAGCCTTCAAGTCTTTGCAGACTCCCTGTGAGGACATTGAGGCCCCCTGGGGGTCCACATACCACAGGTTAAGAACCACTGACCTAAAGCATTTGCCTCATTCTGCCTATTGATAGGGCTGGCCTACATCTGCATGTTTGTGTCAAACAGAGACTAGTTCAACTCTTTCCCATGATACAACTGAGCTGCTCTGCATGTTCTCATAACCTAGGATAGCTGAGATGTTTTAAAAGTAATGGAGCCCACCTCACATCTGTTTGGTATCCCCTTGAGGGTTTTTTTTCCCTGCCATAGGTGAATTGGTGTAATGCTTTATACCCAAAGCTAATGTTTTAAAATATCTACATATTCTTTTCAGCATATGGGTGGAACAATGACACCTTTTAATAAACTGCTGACGACTGCTCATAATATAATTATTACGGGTGTGGTGCATGAGTCTGAATAGCAGAGATCAAAAGAAGATGGAATTTGCATTTACTGCCTCTCTTTGAAAATGTCAACACACATCTTTTATGAAGCAAATTTGGGAAGTACATCATGCACACATATTTCAGACATACCTTTTCAACCACCAGGTAGGTCCCTAGATCAAAGAGGCTAAACTGGTGGGAAAGGTCGAGTTACATAAATAAATAAGAACATACAACTTATGTATTTAAGAATGGCAGACTTTCCCAATACTGTCTCACTCTTAGAACTTAGGAAGCTGCCTTATACCAGCATTCTGGAGTAAGGCATCTATCTAGTCCTGTATAATTTACTCAGACTGATAGTGCTTCTCCAGGTCTCTGAAGAACCTTCTAGTCCCACCATATATGTGTTCCATTTTGGAGTGCTAAGAAAATCGTCTGTGTTAAAAAAAAAAAAAAAGACCTAACATTAGCTATGGTAAAATTATTTATGCTTTAAAGAGTAGTTGCATCCCTGAATATGTACTTGAAGACATGCATATGTTCTGCACATGGTCTTATTTATGTTTTCTGTCTACAGAAGGAATAGAAGATCATGCTTACGAAATACCTATATGTGCATCTCATTCAGGCCAAAAGGTAGAATACAAAGAAAACTGTGACACTGTTGCTGCTGCTGCCGATAGCTGCATATCCACTCAGGCCATCCATTGCTGGCACCACAGCCACAGCTTGTGTTCTTGGTGTTTGCATGTGAAAAGAGTAGATATGGAATGCTCACTTGCAAGGCTAGTCTACACTGGCTGCTTAAGCCAAGGCTACATTATGCTCCAGACTGGCCTCAGACCAACTACATGGGCCAGCTGGGCCCATACTGCATCAGTCCAGCTGGCCTGTCCCCTGGTTTTTCAGCGACCACCACCACTTCCTCACCAGCTGAGGAGCTCTGTGGAAAGCCTGCCCAGCGCACTAGCACTTCTGCTGTGGTCAAAAAAGAGTGCCCATGTGGTCAATGAGGAGGGTATAGGGACCCCCCTCCTTGGTGATCACATCTCTGGGTGCCTGTTCTGACTTCAGCAGAAGTGACGGCACACTGGGCAGGCCTTCCACAGAGCTCTTTGGCCAGTGAGACAGTGGCAGCTCCAATGGGGGAATCCATCTCCTTCACCGCACTGCTCAGTGCAGGGTAAGAGAAACGGCACCACGTTTGCTTGTGGACAATTGAATCAGGCTGAGTTGAACCTGATCCAGCTGTCAGATAGCAAAAGACCCTGAGTTTTTTCCAGGAAACCCTGGGGTTTTCTTCAGCAAGTGGAAGACCATGCAATCTTATGCAGGACTACTCTGAAGCAAGTCCTATGGGGCTTCATCCCAAATGAGTATAGCACTGCAGCATTAATGAACATGAGTTTAGAAGAAACAGTTTTTATGAAGCATTGCTTTCCTTTTTTACTGAAAATAAACACAAGGTGGGGTTTTTTTTTTTTGGGTTTTACTTTGGCCATTTCAGCACATGAATCTGCAATATTCAACAGTTGATTTATATAGGGGAGCCCTCTGAATTATAAAGTGAATATGTTTGTTGTTTTTGTTGTTGTTAATTGCTATCAAATTGACTTTGACTTATGGCAACTCTATGAAAGTCACCTTGTTATCAGTAGTCCTGCTCAGGTCTTGCAACTCAGGGTTGTGGCTTCCTTGATTGTGTCTATCCACCTGTAATGTGGTCTTCTTCTTTTTCTATTGTCTCCTATCTTACCAAGCATTATTGTCTTTTCTAGCGAATTGTGTCTGCTCATGATATGTCCAAAGACTGAAAGAATGAGGATTTTATCAGACCACCCCCCATTAGTGTTCTTTTGCTGGCATATTTTAAAATGTTTTTACGCCGGCAAAAGAACACCCTTGATCAGACCTACCTTTAGGTCTTTAGGTTCACAGGCAGCCCAGGCCCTAATGGAGAGTGAACAGAGCTCTGTTCACTTCCTGGATCAAGATCTCACTAATTGTGAGAAGACGCTAGCATGGGAAATTTAAAAAGAAAAGCAAAACAAACACATAAAAAGTACAGAAAGGCACAAAAACACACTTTAAAAGTCCCAAGTACACCGGGGGGGGGGGGAGGTTCATAAAAAGAGCATTCCCTACCTGGCTGTTATGATCTCACCAGGAAGTGCTTGCCCATTGATGCTGTATTCACATGAGTACAATGATGCAAGGATTCAAACGCCGGCAATGCCGCCAACAAAGTGACATGGGAGATCAATTGACGGCTTGGCCCGTCAATAAAAAGGAATGGGTTTTCCACAATACATGCCTGTGAAAGGGCAACATCGTCTGATATGAGCACCCTTTTGCAATCATTAGGCATCCTTATGATGCCATATTTGCCTGGTCTGATAAAGTTCTGAGGCCAAGATCACATCCTCTTCTCTCTCTCTACCCTCTGCTCTCTTTCTGTTAACTCAGGCGTTTGAGTGTTAACTGTCTGTTGCAGAAGGTCCTTTAACTGGGGTGTATTATATTTGTTTATGTATCATTATTATAATATTTTAAACACCTTTTAAAAACTGTTTGCCCCTGGCGCCTTTTAAAAACTGTTTTAAATTAATGTTTTAATATGTGTGTGTGTTTATGTGCCTTCAAATCACCTGTCAACGTATGGTGACACCATGAATTTCATAGGGTTTTCTTAGGGCAGGGAGACCCAGAGGTGGTTTTGCCAGTTCCTTCCTATAGGACCTCGTATTGGTTGACAGTCTCCTATCCAAGTATTAACCAGGGCTGATCATGCTTAGCTTCCAAGATCAGATGGGATCTGGTGCCTTTAGGGTACTTAGCCCCCTTGTTAGTATGTTTATTTGTTTAATTTTAAAACACTTCTATATTATCCTGCTTATAAGGCTTTTGACAAAGTCCCCCATGATATTCTTGCAAAAAAGTTAGTAAACTGTGGGCTAGACAATGCAACTGTTAGGTGGATTTGTAACTGGTTGACTGACTGAACCCTAAGGGTAGTCATCAATGGCTCCTCTTCATCCTGGAGAGAAGTGACCAGTGGGGTGCCACAGGGTTCTGTCCTGGGCCCAGTGCTATTCAACATCTTTATCAATGACTTAGTTGAGGGAATAGAGGGTGTGCTTATCAGGTTTGCAGATGACACCAAATTAGGAGGGGTAGCTAATACCCCAGAGGACAGGCCCAGAATCCAAAATGACCTCAATACATTAGAAAGCTGGGCCAATACTAACAAAATGAATTTCAACAGGGAGAAATGTAGGATACTACACTTGGGCAGTAAAAATGAAATGCATAGGTATAGGATGGGTGACATATAGCTTGAGGGCAGTACATGCGAAAAGGATCTAGGAGTCTTAGTGGTCCACAAGCTGAACATGAGTCAGCAGTGTGATGCAGCAGCTAAAAAAGCCAATGAGAGTATAGGCTGCATTAATAGGATTATACAGTTGTCCCTTCATATTCGCTGAGGTTTGGTTCCAGGACTCCCCACGGATTCCAAAATCCGTGAATACTCAAGTCCCATTATATGCAATGCCATAGCAAAATGGTGTCTCTTATATAAGATGGCAAAATCAAGGTTTGCTTTGTGGATCATTATTTTTTAAAGAATATTTTCAAGCTGTGAATACTTAAATCCGTGGATACCAAATCCGTGGATAGGGAGGGACAACTAGGAGATTTTCACAGCGGGGCCAAAAGCCCCCTTTCTGTCCCGCAACAGAATGGAGGTAAATGTTTGCACACTTGCTTCCATTCCACTGCAGGAACGGGCGTTCTCCCTCCTTGCTGGCCAGCCGTAAATGCAGCCATCATAAGGCTGCCTTTAAGACCAGCCGGCTGAAATCCCACTCATTCTCATGAGACAACAAGCAGGAGGGAAATTCAAACATAACCCTCCCAGCTGTCAAAACACAAAACAAAATGCCGAAACAAATTTATGCTGTAAGCGTTGCAGAGGGGCGGGATAGAAAAAAACAAGGACGGGGTGGAAGGGTGGCATCTATCTTGATGTCCCGATCATGGCAGGAAGTGATTGGCATGGAGCTCCTCCCCCGTCCCTGTCATTCAAGAACAGGGGCGGGTCTCCTCTTCGCACACCCATGATCCATTACAGAAATGGAACCGGGTGTTTAATAATGACTTCCCTTGTGAATACTATATTACGGGGAGAAAACAGAACAGTAACACTTAGGGCACAGAATAGGGTGAATGTCGTCTGAAAGAAAAATCTTTCAGTGACCCTATTCCATGTCTGTAACGGGACAAATTGGCTGTGTGAAAATCTCCTAGATCAAGGGAAGTAATAGTGCCACTGTATTCTGCTTTGGTCAGACCTCACCTGGAATACTGTGTCCAGTTCTGGGCACCACAAGAAAGATATTGAGCAGCTGGAACGTGTCCAGAGGAGGGCGACCAGGATGGTGGGAGGTCTGGAGGTCATGTCCTATGAGGAGCAGATTAGGGAACTGGGCATGTTTAGTCTGGATAAGAGAAGGTTGAAAGGAGACATGATAGCCATGTTTAAATATTGGAAGGAATGTCATACTGAGGATGGAGGAAGCTTGTTTCCTGCTGCTCCAGAGACTAGAACATGGATCAATGGGTTTCAAACTACAGGAAAAGAGATTCTACCTAAACATTGGGAAGAACTTCCTGACAGTTAGAGCTGTTCAGAACTTCCTGACAGTTAGAGCTGTTCAGAAGTGGAATACACTACCTCAGAGTGTGGTGGAGTCTCCTTCTTTGGAGGTTTTTAAGCAGAGGCTTGATGGCCATCTGTTGGGCATGATTTGATTATGTATTCCTGCATGGCAGGGGGTTGGACTGGATGGCCCTTGAGGTCTCTTCCAATTCTATGATTCTATCCCTTCTTTTAACGCTATTGTTTTAACTGCAAGTTACTCAAATTGTGAGCTGCCTTGGATCCCATGTTGGAATATAAATTAAATAAATAAATTATAAATAAAATAAGTTAAGCTCCTATACACTTTTAGGGTAGCATAAATATGCAGCAATGTGGTTGTGCTGGATCCTACAGGTGTGCAACTGATTGCACAACAGGTATTGTAGCCTTGAGTTCACCTATTGCTCAACAAGTCTAAAGTTCTAGAGTTCTTGCACAATGATTGGACCATGCTAGGAACTTCTCTTATGCATCCTTTAAGAAAATATAATTGTTTGCACAACCATTTTTATTCTAGCATAAGGCTCTGGCCATAATGACAAAGCTGAGTGATCTTTTGTTGTAATGCGCCCTTGTGAATTGGGATAAGGTGTCGTTTGCAGTAAGGACAAAGGATGGCATTACTCTTTGGCACAGAAAGAGGAAGGAGGAGCATTTGTCACAGCTTGGTACAGAGTTCCATCGGTAAGCTGTGTTTGCTGCTAACAGTGCTGCTTGGGCTCCATGTGTTTATGCTTTGCTGAGATGAGCTCCAAAGACTTCAGGGGCCAAACAAATGGGCTAGGCAGGCCACATGCGGCCTATACTCTGCACTTTTCCTACCTCTGATCTATGCATATGTCTATACCTATGTCTATAGGAGGTTAAAAAGAGACCGATTGCTCTGCAGTAAAGCCAACTAGCAGCAGCTGCAATTTGTATTAATGGGTTTTTGGGGGGGAATTATGTGCAAATGGGCATGCCTGCATGCCTGCAAATCAAGATGGCTCCTGTGAGTGAATTACTTGCATTTTTACTTACCGGTTGGCTGGTGCTGCACAGTATTTTTTTGAAAACGATACCAAAGGTGCAATAGAGCAATAACAGAAAAGCATAAACAAACCAACAACCCCCCAAACCCCCATTTAATTGCATTAGTGCTCGCTTGCTAAGGTGAAAAGAAATGGTGATTCTGGGGGTTTGGGGGGTGCCTTTTGGGGGGTGCTTGCCTTGTTAGCAGGTTTCATCCCCACGCTCCTCCGTCCAATCAGCTTTCAGCTTCTGCTCCTTTGGGAAAGTGAATCAATTTGTGTCACTTTTCCCAATGAGCAGGAATGTGCATTCCCCCCCCCCAATGTTTTTTTTAAAACTCTAGGGAAAGTTGTGAAGGCTTTTCTTGTGGAGTATATGGTGTATTTAGCCCCCCCTCCATCTGAAAATGATGCGGGATTGCATTAAGAAAGGTTATATTCTCCTCACATCCCATGAGGAATATTTTCGCACTATTACAGGAACATATGATAAAAAGGGTTAGTGTGCCGGGACACAAACACTTCAAAATACAGTGGGAAAGAAACATTTCCAGAGGTTGGTCTGATAAAGAAAGTCCTTATTCTACCTATTTAGAACATACCTTGCCATTGTTGAAAGAAAATAACTTGCTGTGAGTTAATTTCCAAACTCAATTTGAGATGTCCATGCATTCACATAAAGTACTACATGGCTTGGGACCCAGACTGAAAAGTGAACACCTGTTCCAACTTACATCAACCTGGCCAATTAGGATGATGATTTGCCTTTCTTTATGGTGAAGATAAGCCAGGTGTTTTGTTTTGTTTTTCACCTGTGGCATTCCTTCTCCAGGGAAATTTGCCAGGCACTTGACTTGTTATGTCTTGGGCAGCTGGCGAAAATGTCTGTGTTCTCCAGACTTTTAAAATGTTATCCTTCTTGGTTTGTTATTCCTGTTTGTAGTTATTTCATTTAATATGATGCATTCCATCTTGGAATTAGCAATGAAGTACAGCACAGAAAAATAAAATAAAATTAATAAATAAAGCAAGTCATAAAAATAAATATTAAAAACCTAAGAGACACTTCAAAGTTTCATCATTTTCTATGCAGAAAGAATCTCTGGGGGGAAATATGCAAATTGCATAGAAAAGTTCACATGTGCAGAAAAGCATACACATACGCGCACGCACACACACCTAAGAAGCAGTGCTTCATGTGGAGAAAATGCATATGATTTGCAGTGGCCATAAATGTGCTATTTGTGGTTTCTAAGTAACAAATGGAGTCGAAAGAAGTATGTCTGGCTTTAGACCACAAACAGGGGAGAATGAATTTGTACTCTTGGGTCTCTTTTTTCTAAAAACAAACCAAAACCCCAAAAAGAAAAAAAGAGAACCTTCTCTTAAAGTCTCATGCTGAGTTTTCACCACAAAGTTAGGACACTTCCAGACAGTTTCCTGAGCTCTCAATTCAGCAATTGTGTGGTAAACCAGAAGCACAGAGAAAGATACCAAGGTGTGAAATTCAGATTACTTGTAAAGCCAGAGCTACAGTCAACACTGATCCAACAATCATTGTAGCCCACATTTATGAACTTGCAAAGAAAGGAATGGGAGAAGGTTTCTTCCTCCCTAAATGTTAAACAGTGCACGGGCTGAGGTGTAACATATACAATCTATTTTAAAGGCCTTTTCTATAGGATTCCAGAAGAGGCAAGTTACCCTGAGTTTTGGCCAGAAAAGGGGTAGTCCAGGAAATAGCTGAGGGTCAAGGAGTGCAAGAAACAGCCCTGGGGGCCATATTTGGTCCCACAAAAGGACTTTGTCCACACCTGCTCTAGATCCTATTGGACTCTGGGGTTGTCTATACAGCAAAAATATGCCTCATAGAATTAAAAGAGAATACAATTTGTCTTAATGAGATCCCACATCAATCTGCCATATTCAGAAGGAGAGGGGGGCTCAAACACCAAAAACTATGCAAGAAAAGCCTTTGTGGCTTTCCCTGTATGTTTTATAAAGCTCTGCAGGGAATTCATATTCCCGCTCATTGGGACAACCAATTCGCTTTGCTGTGCATTCCTGATAAGAGCAGAAGTGGAAAGCTGATTAGTCAGATGTGCACGGGGGTGGAGCTTGCTGACAAGGCAAGTGCCCAAAACTGCCATCTTGGATTTTCACCATAGACAACAAAACAGCTCAGACAACAAAACAGCTTTTTAAAACTTTTTTTCTTATTTATTTAAGCGGAATATCACATTTCCACACCTTGGATAGGCTTTTTTAAAAAAGTGTTTGGCAGCAGCAGCTGGTGACAATAAAACACAAGTAATTCACTTGCGCCCACCATCTTGATTTGCAGGCATGCCCATTTGAACATCGCATGTGGATAGTTCGCATATCTGAGACATCATTGAGACAAATGAAAGCTGCTGCAAATTGGTATTAGTGCACATCAATCCACATTTTATAGCCTCACATAGACAAGCCCTCTAATTCCTGTAAGTACAAGACCTTACACTGTTTCATTGAAGTAGAAAACTGACTTCTTTCTCATTTCTTTCCATGACACTGCTGGAGTGACATGGAAGAACCAAGGGATCACTGGTGCCTGGGTGGGAAAGACCTCTGAGAATGGATGTGCCATGTTGTTCTGGACTTCCAAACATTGACATTTGAGGTAAGTTTTAAGCCAATCTGAGCATTTTTCTGGTGCTTGAACAGAGCTGATTCAAAGTGAGAGGGAGCCCTGAATAAGGTAATTCCTGATAGGCCCTTTCCTTCTCCCCAGAATCCTAATGGTAGTAGTGGTGGCAGTGGGTCTTGTCACCATTTTAAATTCCCAAAATGCAATGCTATATTGTATACTGCAATTGAACAATACCATAGTGAGGTCATTCTTTGGAATTAACATGATAGCTAGATTCAACTGCCTGCCATTTGTTTATAGCACTGGGACAATCTGAAACAAATCTTCATGTTGATCTGGGACATGTTCAAGGATATCCTTGAACTTGCTGTTCAAAAATATCAGATGCTGCCTCATGGTGGACTCAGCCCTTTGTTCTAAGAAGAAAATTAAATATTTATACATAAATTGATAGATGAAAATTTGTCACACTCAAAGGTAACAATAAATAGTGATGGGTGAGAATTTTAGAAATTTGGGGAGAGCATTGGAAATGACCTTTTCCTATACTACTAAACACTTGGTAAGTTGCAAACATAGCTTGCAAAAGTGACTTTTTCAGGATTATACCTCCCAGAATCCCCCAGCTACTCTAGCTACTGGTGTAGTCTTCCGAGAATAACTTTTTCAAACTCTGGATTTGTGAGGTGGGAAGGGGAAACACCACATTACAATTGGGAGGAGCCCTCCATAATTTCCTGAGTCAATGGAGACTTTGGGACATTTTTGGTATCTACATTGCTGATATACGTACTGGGAACTGTAATTTCTCCTTGTCCTGCCGAATGGAGTCCCATATGTTCACCCTATGAGTTTCATGGCTCAGTAAAGACGTGAACCTGGATCTCCAAAGTCCACATCTAGAGGACATTTCACACTGCATAATTATAGTGCTATGATTCCACTGTAACTGTTACAGCAACATCTATGGAATCTTGGGGTCTCAGTTAAGAAAGAAGTATTTAGAGCTCTAGTGCCTCACCAAACTACAAACCCCAGGATTCCATAGGAGACAGTCATGGAATTAAAGTGGAATCATAGTGCTATAACTTCGCAGTGTAAAAAAGCCCCCGCTTCCAGTATTCCCATATAGGAGATAAGTTTGGCCACTATGGAAACAGAATGTTAAACAAGTCTTTGGTCTTAAGTTGTTGTGTCCTTACTGAGTCAAACAGTCATCCCTTCCATCCACACAGCTATTTCTAGGAGAGAAATGAGAACGACAAAGGAGTTGGTGAAGCTAACATAATCCCACCATTACCTTTCACATAACTGTAACCATATGAGGGAAACTGGTACACCCAAATAGGGCTATAGTCCTTGTATATAGAGATCACAAATCTTTTCCACCTCACCTTCCCCCCCCCTCCTTTTTTTTTTTTTTTTTTTGGCACACACGCAACTATATTTCACATTTCATTTCTGGAATCCAGTGATGACAGGTATGGTGTAACTATTCCTAATCCCTTTATTTTCTCTTTATACATGAGGAATGTGATTATGTTTTATAGGTCTTATACAAACACACAGTTCTATTGTCACTTGCTTTCCTACCTTAGTTGTAATGCCAACAATGTGATGTTTTTATCTTTTCCATCTCAGACTTCACCCCCTGCATGTCTTTCTTTTTTCTTTCTTTTTCTACAGTTTGTGTGAAATGTACACACGTTTGGCAACAAGGTGGTAATTCACGCTATGCTTCATAAGCAATTGCTCACCCGTAACTTTCAGCCACACATTTTACAGGCAAACATTATAGTATAAAAATATGTATGATGCAAGACAACGCCCCAAGACCTGTACCAGTCAGGGAAATTATGGATTGTATCCCTTTTGACATGTTTCCTTTCCACAAAGGAATATTTGACCTCTGTGAATGCATTATGCGCTGGCAGTGTTTCCCTAAGCTCTAGCTGCTGGGGCAGACTATAAACCAGTGTTGCCCAAACAAAATCATGTTGAAACAACACAGGCACACCCACTTGGTTTGAAGTCGAACACAGATGTACTTTTTTTCAAATTAAAATTAGAACAAACCATGGTTCAGAATTCAGAGGCCCAAAGGATAAGAATGTACAGCAGACTGAAACCCAACCCCCCCCCCCGCCAAAGTAAAGTAGAAGGCAGAGTTATTTATATATTGATTCATTCATTTATTTTTATTATAAAAAGAGGTTGTTCCCTTGGGAATGAAAGAAAAGCTGTCTGGAACCACAGCTTTTGCTGTTCCAGAGGAAACTGGCCTGCTCTCTTCTTACTTCAGCCATTTTAACTCTCATGCACCAGGGTAAGAAAAGGCTTGTCTTGCGGGAGTTGAGGGGTATCTTCTATTCTCAATGAGAATCCCAATGCATCCTGGGATGTTTTAAAAAGTTCCTTGTTCAAATACATGTTTGTGTGTGCAGAATCAGGACTGCTCCACTGAAATACACAAAGTCAGAAAAGTCAGGATGATAAAAATCATAAAAATGATGAAAAAAATAAGGTGAGATTAAAACAAATTAAAATGTACACTTCCTGTATTGTGGGATATTTCCTGGCTCCAATGAATTCCAGTGTCTACCAATGCCCTGTTGACAACCAGACCACACCAGTTCTCCTTTGTCACATTAGGGCTCCTTGAGAAATGGCCTGGATCATTTTTGTCCCAAGACCTTACATTGCCTCGGATAAAAAAGTACTCATGTGGCAAAAAAGTGATAGGTTTGTTGGGGCACTATTTTTGTTCCAGGTGTTTCTAGGGAGGAAACTGGCTGAGATTGGGGAACTTTTTTTTTTACAGCTGTTCAGATGACAATGCCGCGGAATGCCTACACTGGAAGTCAACTTCTGTGGGTGGATTTGCAAGAAAATATGGCTCTGAGGGAAATAAACAAATACTTTGTTTCAGTTCACAAGTGTTAAGAACCATTTTGGAAATGGTAAAATAAGGCTGAGTAGGAAGCCAGAGTGGTTCCCCCACCCCCAGTTTAAAGTAGATTTCTTGAAATCAATGGGATAAAATAATCATGACTAATTTCAATCCTGTTGTTGTTTACCTTCAAGTCTTTTCCAACTTATGGCAACCCTAAGGCAAACCTATCATGGGCTTTTCTTGGCAAGATTTTTTCAAAGGGGCTTGCCTTTGCCTCGTTCTGAGGCTGAGAGAGTATGACTTGCCCAAAGTTACCCAATGGCTGAACAGGGATTCAAACCCTGTGTGTTGTCTAGAAAATGAAAAAAACTTCTAATAGAATATGAGGAGAATACCTTTTGTCCCAACAACATCCTGTGGTGATTCATCATTTTCAGAAGGAGGTGGGCCAAAAACTGCAAAATCTATGTGGGAAAAGCCTTAGTGTGTACATTAGAGCTTATTAGGACAACCATTTTACTTTGCTGCACATTCTTGGATATTGCGGAACTGGAGATCAGATTGGTTGGACATGCAAGGCAGCACCTGGGTGCTCCCTGTTGGATTTTCATGTTAGCAATTGTGCGCTTTTTTGCTGCACCAAGGTGCCCAAATAATTTTTTTAAGCAGAAAGTTACACTTGCGAATCTTTGCTTTAATGTTAAAAAAAATACTGTGCAAGCAGCGGCAATTAGCGGCAAACACGTTAATTTACAGCTGCCATCTTGATTCGTGGGCATGTGAACTTCAAATGTGGAGAGTTTCTCAGCCTATTGTTTTTGCTGAAAGACCATGGAGACAAAAGAATGCTGCTGCAAATTTGCAATAAAGAGCAGGAATGAGCATTATATCCTCTCATCTAGACTAGCCCTGGTCTCCAGAGTCATTGTCCAACACTCAAACCACTACACCATCACCTACGTCCTGTAGGTGATGATTATTTATACACTTTAAAAAAAGATTTAAGGGATCTTAAAACATCTTTAAAATATACAGAAGTTTATTTCAAAGGCCTGAATCAATTCTGGGACTTGTGTGACATGTTGTTGAACTGCAACTTCTGTCATTCATCACCATTGGCAATGCAGACTAAAACAGGTGGGAGTCATAGCCCAACATCTGGAGGGTTGTGCTTTGATCACTCCTGCAACAAGCTTTGCATGTTGCCTAAATTACAGGATGTTTAAATTCCTCTTCAGGCATGCATGATGAAAAGAAACACACTACAAATAGGCATTTTTCCAGTATTGTTGTATTCAATATTAGAATTATTTACTGGATTTAACATTAAACTAGCTGTTTGTATCCTTCAGATGGTATACAGTATGTTCAATTTCCCCCTCCCCCATTTACTATTTAATTGTTAATTGCTGAAGGTGTTATACTTGGCTGTCCTTCACCCTACATTAGCTTCACAACAACCCAGTGAGGTAGTTCTGGCTGAAAGAGAGTATGTGACTGCCCCAAGACCACCCAGTGAATGTTATGGCTGACTGGGGACTTAAACATGGATCTCCCAAGTCCCAGTCCAGCAGTTTAACCTCTGTGACACTCTGGCTTTCCATATGGCAGAAATGAGCAAGGTCTGGCCCTGGGACTGCATGCAGTTGTCAAAGCTGCTGGGAGTTGCAGTCTAACAAACAACTGGAGGGTAATGCAATTGTCAGACTTTGCCTAGTAGACCTGCTGAATACATGGTTGAATGGTAAGTGAACACTTATTTCATTCCCACTGGTATACTCTAGTTGGGACTAGGAACTGGATTTAGACCAATGGCTTTACTTTAAGAGTGAGTAAGTCTGGATATAGCTCATTATATTTCTCTCTGTCCCTCAGCTACTTCATATACTACCTAGACGATAATTTAAAGTGACTCTCTGTTCTATATTATATTATGTTTAAGAATTTGATCAGGAGGGCTTTAAACTGAGTCATATGGAGGAGGGAGACAGTATTCTGGAAGGCAAAAGGGCTGGAGAAAATAGTCAAACTGTCATAGAAGGAACAAGGCAAACAGCACAAGGACCCAACAGTGGGAGGCAAAAAACTTGCACAGGCAGCAAGTAAAAGGAACACATGGTCTTAGATGTCTCTACACTAATGCACAGAGCATGGGAAATAAGCAAGATGAACTTGAACTCCTAGCACTACAAAACAAATATGATATAATAGGCATTACTGAAACCTGGTGGGATGAGTCGCATGATTGGAATGTAGGAATAGAGGGGTATAACCTTTATAAGAGAAACAGGCCAAACAGGAAAGGAGAAGGAATAGCATTACAGTTGTCCCTCCACATTCGCGAACTTGACATTCGCGGTTTCGGTTATTCGCGGTTTTGGGAGGGCCCCCCCGGGCCCCCCCCAAACCGTGACACGGGGCCTCCAGAGGCCCCGTGAAAGACCTGGGGAGGGGTGGGGAGGCCTTCGCGGGACGCCCGGAGGCCCTCCGGAGGCCCCGCGAAGGCCTGGGGAGAGGTGGGGAGGCCTTCGCGGGACCCCCGGAGGCCCTCCGGAGGCCCCGCGAAGGCCTGGGGAGGGGTGGGGAGGCCTTCACGGGACCCCCGGAGGCCCTCCAGAGGCCCCGCGAAGGCCTGGGGAGGGGTGGGGAGGCCTTCGCGGGACCCCTGGAGGCCCTCCGGAGGCCCCGCGAAGGCCTGGGGAGAGGTGGGGAGGCCTTCGCGGGACCCCCGGAGGCCCTCCGGAGGCCCCGCGAAGGCCTGGGGAGCGGTGCGAAGGCCTTCGCGGGACCCCCGGAGGCCCTCCGGAGGCCCCGCAAAGGCCTGGGGAGGGGTAGGGAGGCCTTCGCGGGACCCCCGGAGGCCCTCCGGAGGCCCCGGGAAGGCCTGGGGAGGGGTGGGGAGGCCTTCGCGGGACCCCCGGAGGCCCTCCGGAGGCCCCGCGAAGGCCTGGGGAGCGGTGCGAAGGTCTTCGTGGGACCCCCGGAGGCCCTCCGGAGGCCCCGCGAAGGCCTGGGGAGGGAGGGAGGGAGGGCCGGGGAGACCTCCGTGGGGCCTAGCAAGGCCCCGCGAAGGCCTGGGGAGGGAGGGAGGGAGGGCCGGGGAGGCCTCCGCGGGGCCTAGCAAGGCCCCGCGAAGGCCTGGGCAGGGAGGGAGGGATGGCTGGGGAGGCCTCCGTGGGGCCTAGCAAGGCCCCGCGAAGGCCTGGGCAGGGAGGGAGGGAGGGCCGGGGAGACCTCCGCGGGGCCTAGCAAGGCCCCGCGAAGGCCTGGGGAGGGAGGGGGAGGGGTGTTTGTTATTCGCAGATTTTTCACATTCGCGGGGGTCCGCGGAACGGAACCCCCGCGAATGTGAAGGGACGACTGTATATGTCAGGGATATTTATACCAGTGAAGAGATCCATGACATCAATACTGGAAGCCAGGTGGAGAGCATCTGGATAAAAATTAAAGGGGAGGGAAATAACAGGGATATTATTCTGGAACTCTACTACAGACCCCCAAGTCAAACGGAGGAACTGGATGATGCCTTTCAAGAACAGATGAACACACACGCAGAAAGGAGAGATGTAGTAGTGATGGGTGACTTCAACTATCCTGATATTTGCTGGAAATCTAACTCAACCAAAAATTCAAGGTCTAGCAAATTCCTTACTTGCCTGGAAGACAATTTCATGGTCCAAAAGGTAGAAGAGGCAACATGGGGGTCAGCTATTTTAGCTCTGATCCTAACCAACAGAGATGACCTGGTTAATGGGGTGCAAGTGGTGGGATCCTTAGGTGAGAGTGATCATATTCTCCTGGAGTTTGTTATACAATGGAAAGGAGAAGCCAGGCATAGTCAGACACGCATTCGTGACTTTAGGAGAGTTGATTTCAATAAACTCAGGGAAATACTGGGGGTGATCCCATGGTCAGGAATACTAAAAGAGAAGAGACCTCAAGACGGATGGGACTTTCTCAAAAGGGAGATACTGAAGGCACAATTTCAAACAGTACCAATGAGGAAGAAAAATGGGAGGTGTCTCAAGAAACCAGGATGGATGACTAAAGAACTTTCAACGGAGCTAAGTTTTAAATGGAACGTATAGGAAATGGAAAAAAGGGGAAATCACCAAAGAAGAATTCAAACAGGTAGTGAACACATGTAGGAGTAAAGTCAGAAAAGCAAAAGTGCAGAATGAGCTCAGGCTTGCTAGAGAGGTTAAGAACAATAAAAAGGGGATTTTTTGGGGTATGTCCGCAGCAAAAGGAGGAACAAGGCAATGGTAGGGCCACTACACAGAGAAGATGGCAAAATGCTAACAGGGGACAGAGAAAATGCAGAATTACTCAACACCTTCTTTGCCTCAGTGTTTTCAGAAAAGGAAAAGGGTGACCCACCTGAGGATAATGGAACAGAGGACACAAGAGGGGAAATCCAGCACAGAATAAACAAAGAGGTAGTACAGGAATACCTTCTTAATCTAAATGAATTTAAATCTCCAGGACCAGATGAGCTACATCCAAGAGTATTAAAAGAGCTGGCAAATGTAATCTCAGAGGCATTGGCAATAATCTTTGAGAACTCCTGGAGAACAGGAGAAGTCCCAGCAGACTGGAGGAGGGCAAACGTTATCCCCATCTTCAAAAAGGGAAAGAAAGACAATCCCAACAATTATCATCCAGTTAGTCTGACATCAATACCAGGGAAGATTCTAGAGCAGATCATTAAACAGAGAATCTGCGAACACTTAGAAGGCAATGCCATAATCACAAAAAATCAACATGGGTTTTAGAGAAACAAGTCATGCCAGACTAATCTGATCTCTCTCTCTCTCTCTTTTTTTTTTTTTTTTGATAAAATGACCAGCTTGGTAGATGAAGGGAATGCTGTGGATATCGCATACCTTGATTTCAGTAAGGTCTTTGACAAGGTTCCCCATGACATTCTTGCAAACAAGCTTGTAAAATGTGGGCTAGACAAGTTGACTGTTAAATGGATTTGTAATTGGTTGACCGGCCGAACCCAAAGGGTGCTTAGCAGTGGCTCCTCTTCATCTTGGAAAGATGTGACCAGTGCGGTGCCGCAGGGTTCTGTCCTGGGCTCAGTGCTATTCAACATCTTTATCAATGACTTGGATGACAGAATTAGGGGCGTACTTATCAAATCTGCATATGACACCAAATTAGGAGGAGTAGCTAATATCCTAGAGGACAGGATCAAAATTCAAAATGACCTGGATAGACTGGAGAGCTGGGCCAAAGCTAACAAAATGAAATTCAATACGGATAAATGTACTGCACTTAGGGTGGAAAAATGAAATGCATAGATATAGGATGGGGGAGACCTGGCTGAATGAGACTATGTGCGAAAGGGATCTAGGAGTCCTAGTAGACCACAAGTTGAACATGAGTCAACAGTGTGATGCGGCAGCTAAAAAGGCCAATGCAATTTTGGGCTGCATCAATAGAAGTATAGTGTCTAGATCAAGGGAAGTAATAGTGCCACTCTATTCTGCCTTGGTCAGACCTCACCTAGAATACTGTGTCCAGTTCTGGGCACAATTCATAAAGGATATTGACAAATTGGAGCATGTCCAGAGAAGGGCAACTAAAATGGTGAAAGGTCTGGAAACGATGCCTTATGAGGAGAGACTTAGGGAGCTGGGTATGTTTAGCCTGGAAAAAAAACGGTTAAGAGGCGATATGATAGCCATGTTTAAGTATTTGAAGGGGTGTCACGTTGAGGATGGAATAAGCTTGTTTTCTGCTGCTCCAGAGACTGGAACACGGAGCAATGGATGCAAGCTCCAGGAACAGAGATTCCACCTCAACATTAGGAGGAAGTTTCTGACAGTAGAGCTGTTTGGCAGTGGAACACACTCCCTCGGAGCGTGGTGGGGTCTCCTTCCTTGGAAGTTTTTAAACAAGCTGGATGGCCACCTGTCGGGGATGCTTTGATCGTGATTTCCTGCATGGCAGGGAGTTGGACTGGATGGCCCTCGTGGTCGCTTCCAACTCTACAATTCTATGATTCTATGTTATTAAATTACATAATCAATTAATCACATTATCAAAGTAAAAACATCTACATCAACCCTGACAATACCAGGAAAATGTCTTAGTAGATAAAGTGTGTGTGGTTCTTCGTGTTGGATTGAAACAAAGGGCTCATCTACATGGGCCAGGATATGCCAGCTCCCCACCCCACCCCGCAGTGTATCCTGCCTGCATGTCTGGCCCATTCATCCCTCATTACCTCCACAAAATGGAAGGAAGTCCAGATGGGGATGCCCACACGGTCACTGCAGCTACTGCCGCCATCTCCCTCACTCTCTCTGAAGCCAGGAAGCCAGCCCGCAACATTTGACCAAAGCCTCCTGCATGTGACCAGCCTTGATCACATGCTGCGGGACCCCTTCCTGCTGTGGAAGAGCAATGGCAGAGGGTAGCTGTGGCGAGAGGCTGGTGTGCTAGAATGGGCTCCTGCAGTCATGTGGGGCCTGATCCATTTTCTGCCTGCAGGAGTGGCTTTTCCTTGGTATTTAGGAAAAAAAACACTGTAATAGGCACTATCCCATCTTTGCCCTGGGGTTGTGAGGACTGCCCAGGGGCAAAACAGGGCAAAACCACTGTGTTGTCAGAACTGGAGGGCTCCAAGACAGGGGCAAGATGAGGTAAATTGTCTGTGTAGACAAGCCCTAAATTAGTGTCCTACACATATATACATTCTGTATATGTGTGTGTATGTAGATGTTATTGGCTTCAAACTGAGTTAGCTGAACTTATTTTCCACTTGAATCAATGTGGTAGGTTAATCATGAGTCTCACAGACGTCAACAAACTCAAGTAATGTTAATGCAGGATCTGTGAGTGTTTAACTATAAAGACACACCAAGTTGTTTGCTTCAATGTAGTATACTCTTATCCAGGAATACGCAAAGTGGCACCCTCTATAATTGTGGATGAAAACTCTCAGCTGGGGTGGCCAATTGTAAAGGATTATGGGACTAGTATGTATCCCCAAACATCTGGAGGATACCAGCCTCCCTGCCCCTGTGATAATCCATCCTGCCAAGCTGCTGTGTTAGTCCAGCAGTCTCAAAGCTCTGATACATGTATGCCAAGCATGTATATGAACAGGCCTCTCTGTCCAATTCAGACAGAAAACTGTTGGACTGATGCCCAATGACAGGTGCCCGCTCCTTTATTTCTACTCTACCAAGTTTTAAAACATTAAATGTCTGCCACTGAACCATATCATTACAAGACCATTCACCCTTAGCCAATGAGCATAATGCTTCATCAACTGCTTTCTTGTTCTCTTGTTTATATGTGGGTGCACGGGTGCCTTATATGCACTGCTTATACTTCTGCACAGTAGACAGTTCTGAGCCAACACATGCTGACAATCTGCACTGAATTGCTCCTACTTGTTGGCTTTTTTAAAAAAAAAAACTCATGGGCTGACAGATTCTTTTTTTATTTTATTTTAAAATTTTTCATGGTTTATCCATGGCTTACTGCCCTTTACTTGGTCTTTTGATAGCTTGCTTGTGTAAAATTATCAGGATGTCGCTGAAAACTGGCAAAAATTAAGGGCATTTTTAATAGCATAATTATACACATGAGGGAAATCATTAGTAAGTTAAATGAGCTGTTTTCTTTTAAAACTATTCTACTGTTATGCAGCATCAAGATTGCCAGATGGCGGTCTTTTTGCCCTGACCTTCAGGTGGTTTTTCATGTGTGCGATTATATTTTCAACTACTTTGCTCATTTCTAAAGTGAGGGGGAAGAAGGGGGGAAAGCAGCTATATAGGTCAGAGGTGGGCCACTTGTGGGTTTCCAGATGTCTTCCTACAGTGGTTTCCAATAGCCCTAGTCAACATAGTTAATGGTGAACAGTAAGGGGAGTTGTGGGGGGGCACAGTTACCCACCGCTGATGTTGATGGAGAGGAAGAGGTCCTAGAAGTAGGACTGCAAATACTCTGTACCCATAAATCTTTGAGAGCAAGTTGAATGTCAACAAATAGCCTCACTGTTACACAGACACATGGAACATTTTCTGATATGAAAACCGGCAATTTGAGCTCATGTATTGATGTTATTTAAGCTAACTACTCTTCTTCAAACAACAACTTAAAAGCTTATACATAAAGTAGTGTTCTTCCCGCTATTGCTTAATATTTTTTTTATGGCTCTTCCCAGGGTATGGTATAGGCCATAGTATTTTCTTTTGCCATGTTTTGTCTTCCCATCTTCCCTGTCTCTCATGCCCCCTCTGATGGACTTTTTTTTTCTCTCACTCTGAACATCTTTGGACCAAATTACAATCTACGGGCATTGATATGCAGTTTCTAAAATGTATAATGGCTTTATATTCTCGTACATCCTTGCAACTCAGAATCATTGGAGAAAATTTTTCTGACTCTGTATCAGTTACAAAGGGAGTAAGACAAGGGTGTTTAATTGCTCCCCTTCTCTTCAATTTATTCATAAATGACATCATTGAGCACTATTTTCCAGGTAAAATTGGAAATCAGAAATATTGAATCCTCCTTTATGCAAATGATGCTCTCCTGATTTCTTATACTCAACTGAGTCTACATAGATTGTTGAAATGGTTTAGTTTATATTGTAAGAATGAATGTCTATAATTTACCCAAAAGCAAAAGTTATGATATTTGGTAAATCTAAGAAAAATTGTAATTGGTTACTTGATGGGAATAAAGTGGAGCAAGTATTTTCCTTTAAGTGCCTTGGTGTGGTTTTTCAATTGGGAGGCAAATGGTCTTCACTGGTTTAATCAAACACCTTGTTAGCTGGCAGAACTTTAAATGCATTAAAATGGGGCAATCGGGTCCAGCCCACTTTAGAACTTTATAAGATCACAGTCCTGCCAAAGTTGTTATATGGAGTACCACTGTGGGCTATGGCCAACTTAGACCCATTGGAAAGAGCACAGAATACATTTTTGTGTAGACTTCTGGCAGTTTCCATTTCTACAAAACTGGCATTGCTCTGTGCAGGACTGGGTATAATGACAATCAAAGCTGAAGTGCTTAGATAAGCCCTGCTTTTTTTGGATAAAAATCATTTTCAAGCAGATATCAGAATTTCTTCTGATGATTTTGGAAGAGATAGGTCCAAACTCATGGAAGCATAAAATGCAGCTGGTGACCATGAATCTGGGATTTTCTCTCTCTCTCTCTCTCTCTCTCTCTCTCTCTCTCTCTTTTTTTTTTTTTTTTTGAATCAAGGTTTTGATAGTGCTAAAGTATTACTGCTCCAAAGGCTTAAGGATACTGAGATACAACCACAGGCGACTGAGATCAAGTCCTGACAATCCAATAATGTTTATGCCTCCTTTATTCCATTGTAGTTATCTTTTCCAAAATGCCTGACAAATTTACCGAATATTAAAACAAGGGTAGCTTTCACACAGGTAAGATTAAATGTTCTTCCATTGGCAGACTGGATGGATCGGCATAAGAGGTTCCTAAGAAGGAAAGAGTATGTGGTTGTAATTCTGTGTCAATAGAAGATATAACTCATATACTGCTTGAATGCTCCTTTCACAATGATCTTAGAAATATCTACGGTATATTTATCTATTGTTAAGATCAATGAAGCAAAGGTATCTCTTGTAAAGGTTTGTTTTTGTTGTCTGAAAGTTTTTTTTTTAAAAAAATATGTGGAAATGTGCATTCTAGCCCATTTGAATAACCCATTTGAATTGGGGCACATCCCAGAAGTCAAAATGTGATTGGTCAGATGTGTGGAGCTCCGTTCACTTCCTCTTTCATTGCCGGGGAAGCCTTTGCCAGGGGTTAGAGGTAAGTGCAGTGGGGGGCATCCTTTTGCTGGCATAAAAATGGATTTTTTTTAATGCCAGCAAAAGAATGCTTTTAAGGGGCTCAACTGATAAAGTTTGTAGTGTGATAATCTCTGAAATCTTTGTGGCTGTAGGTGCCTGTTGTTTTTCAAGTGTTGTAGCCTCTTGGGGTTTTGGAGAGCTCTATTGATATTTGTTAATGGGCTTATATCCATTGTTTGCTGTTTGGAATATTGCTCTGGGATTTAGTTCTGATTCTGCTTCTTCTACTGCTATCCTCATTAAACGTTTTGTTTCCTGCATCTTTCCTGTATCGGTATATTCATTTTTAACCTAACTCATTCCCTTTCACTGGATGGATAGGTGGATGAGAAACTGGGTTTTCAAAAATCCGTGCAATTGTTTCCTTCTCTCTCTAGCTCAAATCTGGACAAGAGGAGGAATTCAAGATGTTACCATGTTAGTTACTAATGTGTACGAAGCCCTAAATGGCTTAGGAGCCAAGTTCTTGAAGGATTGCTGTGATGGATCCCCTTGCTAGGCTGGCCCTATAGTTCCAACCCTTGGGCTCTTGGCACTCATCTCGCCCCCATTCCCCTCAAGATTCCTCCCTGGATTGGGTTCTTGGGCCTCAACATGATCTCTGTATTGACCAGCAGCTGTGTTGTTCAGTGAGTTCACTTTGGTAAGTATGACCAGACTCTCATTGAAACCTTAACAAGAACAGCCAGACACAGTTGTAAAAAGGAATAAATAAGCAGAAGCTTATTAATACACAGTTAAACCACATATTAACACCTGAACTATTTAATCATTCACAGCTCCGCCAAACCCTATTCAGTTCTTTTTCCTGTCTTAAGAGTCCTATCTCAATTACATTTTTTACCTATCTCTAGGACAGCTTTCTGCTGAAGCAAAGCATCTGAGGCATTCTGAGATTTTCCAAGGGCATCTCAATAAAGATGAAGTCCTAGAACATATCAGCTAAAACGGTTATGCATTTATTTATCTGCTGAGAGGGCCACATCCTCTATTTTCTTATGTGCCCAAAGTGCTTCACCTTGCATCTATTACTCAATGTGCAGTCCAGATTCTAAATTTATTGAATGCCAAGAGGTCAAAATCCCACGTGAAGTCTAGTTCTACACATCTATGTGAGCTGAAGACCACGTACGAAGTCCAGGTCTAAATAAGGTACTTCCAAAAGATCCTCCACAGCATCCCAGTGTTGTTTGTCACCTCAAGGGTGGACTGGAGTCTCATGGAGTCAATGATTTTCAGTGAAGGACAAAGACTACACTTCTTGAAGCAGCCACCTTTTCTGACTGTGTTTCTTGGAAAGATGGGGGCAAATGGAAACGATTTCATATGTCTTGTCATGGAAGAGAAACTGTGTCTAACATGGAGGGTGTTAAAAAAACAAAACAACCACAGGGTCCCACACTTTGCTGCAGTGAATGCACACCAGGAAGATTTAAGATCACTCTACAAGACTAGTAAAATCTCTCAAAATGGGGTGAAAGGTTCACACATCCCTAATCTGTACCATTCATTCTCACCCCATGAAGATATTTATCGACCACAGGTACTGCCAGGTGTGATATGTAACAGGCAGATAAGTCCCACCCTCTTATTGATGCATACGCCTTTGATATTTGCTTCTTGGCAAATACACACACACACACACACATATATGCAATCAACATCTTACAGAGAAAAAAGACTTTCCCCAGGTTTCTGAAAGGATAATTGAACAAATGTGTAGCAGAGTGCTACATGCCTAGCACCAGGGCATATCAGTTCTAGATTATGAGCCATCTATTTGCATTATAGCAACTTCCAGTTTAACATGACACATTTCTGAGTCAGTGAAGAGGTTCCCTATTACTTTCCTTTTTGGCTCAAAGTCAAATCATTATATTCCCAATACTGTTTGAAGACCAGGCCACAAATGCCCTCATTAAGATGTTCTTTGTCATTGTAGGAACATATGCTTAATCATTTGTGACCACTTGTGTGAGACTGTTGGTTTATTGACAAAAAGACTGACATCTCCTGAGGTGGTTTTAAAGGATTATTCACACATACACATTCATACCATCGGCCTGATAGCCATGATTAGCCACCTGTCATCCAGTGTTCTGTTTTAAAAGTTTCAGAGCATGGTAAATTGTAATTCATGGAGAATAATGCTTCTATTGGCATTTGAAAGTGAATATTTCAATGTATGGATGTATGGATTTGTCTACTGACATTTAGGACATTTTCGTATAGCGCAAGCAGCCTCGTCGCTTTGCGAGGCTGCTGCGCTGCAGGGCGTCCCTTTCGGATGATGCTGTCCCCTGCTGGTACTGTTGTGGTACCGTGGGGACATTTGAGCGTACAGTACCGGCAGGGGAGAGCATCATCCGAAAGGGACACCCTGCAGCACAGCAGCCTCGCAACTGTATAAGAGGCGTCCGAAAAAGTCCTTAGACTGCATTGTCATTTTAGGACTGGTTGACATATTACCTTGTCCATGTGAACAAATAGTGAAAGCCTCCAATGAGGCCATTACTCAAGAACCCTGTGAGGTAGAGAAGACTCAGCAGACAGTGAGGAACTGCCCTTTTCCTTTGCTACAGCTTTTTCCAGCTCAGTTGAGGTGAGCCCATTCTTCCCCTTTACAGGTTGGGTGAATCAGGTGCCCTGAGAAGAAGGAAGGAGTTTACCATCTAGACAAGCTTCTGCTTTATCAATGACTTGGATGAGGGAATAGAGGGTATGCTTGACAAGTTTGCAGATGACACCAAATTAGGAAGGGTAGCTAGAAGCCCAGAGGACAGGATCAGAATCCAAAATGACCTCAACACATTAGAAATCTGGGCCAATATTAACAAAATGAATTTCAACAGGGAGAAATGTAGGATACAACACTTGGGAACTAAAAATGAAATACATATATATAGGATGGGTGACACATGGCTTGAGGGCAGTACATGCGAAAAGGATCTAGGAGTCTTAGTGGACCACAAGCTCAACATGAATCAGCAGTGTGATCCTGCAGCTAAAAAAGCCAATGTGATTCTAGGCTGCATTAATAGGAGTATAGTGTCTAGATCAAGGGAAGTAATAGAGCCACTGTATTCTGCTTTGGTCAGACCTCACCTGGAATACTGTGTCCAGTTCTGGGCACTACAATTCAAGAAGGATATTGAGAAGCTGGAATGTGTCCAGAGGAGGGTGACCAGGATGGTGAGTGGTTTGGAAGCCATGCCCTATTAGGAGCGGCTTAAGGAACTGGACATGTTTAGTTTGGAGAAGAGAAAGTTGAGAGGGGACATGATAGCCATGTTTAAATATTTGAAGGGATGTCATATGGAGGATGGGGCAAGTTTGTTTTCTGCTGCTCCAGAGACTAGGACACGGAGCAATGAGTTCAAACTATTGGAAAAGAGATTCCACTAAAACATTAGGAAGAACTTCCTGACAGTAAGAGCTGTTCGGAAGTGGAATACACTGCCTTGTAGTGTGGTGGAGTCTCCTTCTTTGGAGGTTTTTAAACAGAGACTGGATGGCCATCTATCGGGAATGTTTTGCTTGTGTATTCCTTCATGGCAGGGGGTTGGACTGGATGACCCTTGAGGTCTCTTCCAACTCTATGATTCTATGATTCTATGACCCTTCTTCCCACTCACAGGGCTTGTCTAGATGGGCTATTTACCCCATCTTACCCCCATCTTAGAGCCCTGCAGTCCAGACGATTCAGGGCTTTTGTCCTGTTTTGTCCCCAGGCAGTCCTCATGATGCCCTGGACAAAGACGGGCTAAGACAGGGGAAGACAGGGTTAAGCCCATTAAACCATTTCCACAAAATACCCAGGAAAAACTACCTCTTTAAATATAAATCAGCTTGGGCCTCACAAGAATGCAGGAGGCCATGCTGGCAGACCTGCCAGTCTCTGAAGCTACTGCTGCTTCCATCTGTATGGCATTCTCTGAAGCCAGGAAGCAGGCCCACATCATGTGACCAAAGATGGTCATATGCAGGGGGTCTTGATCATGTGTTGTGTCCCCCCTTCCTGGCTTTGGAAGATGGAAGTGGCTGTGGCTGCAGAGACGGGTGGGTGTGTCCATGTGAACTCCTGCCCATTTTGTGCAAGTAACAGGGGACCAACGGGCCTGATATGGGGGCCAGAATATGCTGGAAGGCAGACAATGTATTCTGGCCCGTGTAGATGAGGCCACAGAGGCCATTGGAACCAAGTTCCCCATGAGTAAGAGAAGATTCAGCAGATAGTGAGGCTGTGCCATCTCTACTCACTGCTGCCTTTTACCAACAGGGCTAGGACTCATTTTCACCATCATAGAAATCATCTTTCCTGTGATGAAGAGTACCAAAACCTGTTGTAGCATGGTAGTGGTATCATCTGGGCCTTACCTTAGGGGCAAGAATGAGAAAGAGCTGATTTAGATAATGGAACTCGGTACATCAGAAGTTGAGGAAAGTTGTATTATAAGCTCTAAAAAGCTGAACCAGAAATGGTGATACATTGAGATGGTGGATAATAGTGTTCAGGTAGGTCTATACATCACACAAGTATCATAGGTGTAATCCAGGGGAAATGGAAACTCTCTGAGGGCTGGTCCAGACAGTGAAACAAATCTTCTTAGAATCCAGGGGGAATCCCATTTGTCCAAATGGGATCCCACAGCGTTCTGTCATTTTCTGAGGGAGGTGGAGCAAACTTTGGGAAAACTACAGTTAAAAAAAAAAACTGGAGAAAAGGCAAATTCCTGCTCATTAGGACAATCAAGTCACAGCACAGCACATTTCTGAAGAGGATAGCTAATTGGTCAGATGTGCATGGGGGTGGAGCTTACTAACAAGGCAATGCCTGGAACCACCATGTTGGATTGTCACTGTAGCGATTGTGCTCTGAGGTGATGAAACAGCCTTTTTTTTTTTTTCATTATTTATGCAGAAGATCACTCTTCCGCACCTCAGATTTAGTTATTTTTTTTTAAAAAACTGTTTGGCGGGGGCAAGTTGTGGAGTATAGAACTGTGAGTAATTCATTTGCACCCACCATCTTGATTCGCTGGCATGCCTCCATGTGAACAACAAACACAGATAGCTTCACATACCAGCAATCTTGCAAAAAGAGAATTCCGAGACAGGTGAAAGTTGCTGTGAATTGGTGTAGGTTTGCACCAATCCACATTTTATTTCCTCATCTAGACCGGCCCTGACTCTACTCTCACTCTGCAGGAGGAACTTATTCCCACATGCTGTACTTATGACCTTTAAAAAAAAAAGAAAAGAAAAGAAGAAGCAGTGTCCACTGATATTGTCACATTCCTGCTATTGTACATGATTTGATATAACAAGTTAGAATAAAGAGAGAATCCAGTGCTAGAGGCATCTAAGATCAGGGCATAGCTCTGCGACACCTCCCAGGCCTAAGCAAATCACATTTATTTTATGAAAAGCAGAGATATTTTAGTCATTCTTCTTCTCTTTATAATGCATGTGTTGATGGAGATGTCAACAACCTGCCAAATACTGACAACTTGGCCAAGGCAACTTCGTTTAGCTAATTGGCCAGTATGTTTCCCAATATGTGTGCTACTGACTTAATTAGAGAGAATGCAAGAAGTGTTTCTCTGTGTTGTTTGGGACAGTGGTTATCTACTGAAATATTATTTACTGGTAACATATGGCAATCTGGTAAATTATTGCCAAAATGACAATATCATTACAGTAGTGTGTTATTTTTATTTCCTTAGCATTCCCCCTGCCCACAGCATGTAGCATGTTGTACTATTCTTATCCTATTTAACTTCCCCAAAATTCTGAGAAGCAGAATAAAATGAGAGGCAGTAGTTTATCAAACTCCAAAGTCAGAGTCTTTACTTCAGAGCTCAGGAGAGAGATTCCCCAGAAGGTCTGCATGTAGCACTGTGGAATGTCAAGAAAAAGGCCCGTATCTCCATGTAGAACACCTATAGAAGGTCCAGTTTTAAATTTTGGCAGCTCTAACTAAAATATTTTCAGGCAACAAAGCTGGGAATTGGGACAGACTTTTGCTTGAGATTTTGGGGATAGAGTTCAACATCTTCAAAAGCTGCTTTAAAGTTCAGAGTAAAACCCAGAGAAAATTCACCACCCCTATAACAGCAGAGCCACCAGCTGCCACTGGCTTTTGCAGAATGGCTGTCATCCAAGTGGACCAACCTTCTATGATCTGTTCCCTCTAGATATGATGAACTACAACTCCCATCAGCCAGCATGGCATTGTTGTGCAATGCATGAAGAGGGCACCAGAGTCAGAGAGGTGAAACTCATCAATCCAGACTAGAAGAACAGTCTGATTCATAGGAATGCACTTTGCTGATACGTTGAAAGAATAACATCCACAGTTTGAGTCCCCAATTGTTTTGGTGGTGGTGTTTTGTTTTTGTTTTTTCAACATGCTTTTCAGAGGACTTTTCATTTCATGTCAAGTGGTGTCTCTCTAATACACAGAAAGAGAAGAACCTTTCTGGTTGGGATCTACATGTAGATAAGAGCTCTTTGTGTTGTAGCAGGGTGAACAAAGCAAAAATGGGATGAATGCACACTATCACCAGTTAATATAGTGCATGCTTGACTGGAGCTGTTCCTTCCCAACAATAGCCTCTAAAGCTAGTACTATAATTTAGCTGTAAAAAAAAAGAAAGAAAAGGATTAGATGGGGTGAAAAAGATAACAATATGATTGGTATTCAGAAAAATTAGGGATGTACACCAGCATGCTTAAGGCATCCTTTTTATTCTGGACTGGTGGAGTCTATGTAGGGGGTTGTTTATATGGTGAAAATACTCCTCATAAAATTCAAGGGGAGTAGGATTTGTCTTAATGAGATCCCACATCAATCTGCCATATTCAGAAGCAGGGGGCCAGAAGTGCCAAAAACTATGCAGGAAAAGCCTTCATGGCTTTTCCTATATAGCTGTCCCTTTACTTTTGCGACTTTGACTTTTGTGGTTTTATGTATTCACGGAAATTTCTTCCCCCCCTGCTCCCCCCAACACAGCCTCTGCATTTAAGGAGGAAAATGTCCTGCACACATACACACACAGGGAAGATCCCAGCAAGCAAGCAAGCAAGCAACCTCCCCCCCACAGCCTCTGAGGGTCTACGGTGAAAGAAAATCACAGCCCCATACTGTGAGCATGCAAGCAAAATCCCCCCCTTGCCACTCCCCTCTCTGTGTCTCAACAAACTGAATTGCTTCTTTAAAACTCACATTTCGAACCTTTCCTACACACATTCACACACAGTGAAGGCGCGGGTGGCATCTAAAGTCCCAGCAAGCAACCAACCCAGCCTCTGAGCATTTAAGGAGGAAAACTTCTTCCTGGCCGAAAGAAAAGCACAGCCCCATACTGTGAGCATGCAAGCTTTCCTCCTTAAATGCTCAGAGGCTCTTCTCATGATATGGCCACAGTACAATAGTCACAGTTTAGTCATCTTGGAGTCTAGGGAGTGTTCAGGTCTGATTTGCTCTAGGACCTATTTATTTGGCTTTTCATCAGTCCACAGTAGCTGTAGAACTTTTCCCCAGCACCACATTTCAAATGAGTTGATTTTCTTCCTATCAGCTTTCTTCACTGTTCAGCTTTCATAACTATACATAGAAATCAGTAATACAATGGTATGGGCAATCTTAATTTTGTATTCAGTCTTGTCTAGTTCCTTCAAAGCTGCCCTTCCAAGATCTAGGGGTTGTCTAGATGATGAAAAAACTCCTCATAGAATGTGAGGAGAATACCTTTTGTCCCAATGGAATGCCACAGCGATTTGATATATTGTGAAGGAGGGGCCCCAAAAACTCCAACTACAGTTGTCCCTTCACATTAATAGAATCATAGAGTCATAGAGTCATAGAATTGTAGAGTTGGAAGAGACCACGAGGGCCATCCAGTCCAACCCGCTGCCATTCAGGAATACACAATCAAAACATTCCCGACAGATGGCCATCCAGTCTCTGTTTAAAAACCTCCAAAGAAGGAGACCCCACCACAGCTCTTACTGTCAGGAAGTTCTTCCTAATGTTTAGGTAGAATCTCTTTTCCAGTAGTTTGAACCCATTGCTCCGTGTCCTAGTCTCTGGAGCAGCAGAAAACAAGCTTGCCCCATCCTCAATGTGACACCCCTTCAAATACTTAAACAAGGCTATCATATCGCCCCTTAACCGTCTTTTTTCCAGGCTAAACATCCCCAGCTCCCTAAGTCTTTCCTCATAAGGCATGGTTTCCAGACCTTTCACCATTTTAGTCACCCTTCTCTGGACACACTCCAATTTGTTAATATCCTTCTTGAATTGTGGTGCCTAGAACTGGACACAGGATTCTAGGTGAGGCCTGACCAAGGCAGAATAGAGTGGCACTATTACTTTGCTGCAATAGTGGTTCCAGGAGCCCCTGTGAATACCCAAATCCATGAATATTCAAATCCCATTATATGCAATGGCATAGTAAAATGGTGTCCCTTATATAAGATGGCAAAATCAAGGTTTGCTTTTTGGATTGTTATTTTTAAAAAAAATATTTTCAAGCCATGAATACTTAAATCCATAAATGCCAAATCTGTTAATGTGGAGGGACAACTGTAATCTGTGGGGAAAGCTTTCTTGGTTTTTCCTGTATTTTTTAAAAAGCTCTGAAAGAAATGCACATTCCTGCTCATTTGAACACCAATGTGATTTGTTGTGCAGTCCAGAGAGGGAGGAACTCTTTATCTGATTGGTCAGATGTGCACAGGTGCAGGCTTGCTATCTAGGTCCTGGAAGCACTAGTGATCGTGTGCTTTTGTAGACTTTTATTTTAAAAAAACTGTAATGTCCAAAGGGACAATCAAGATGGCAGCTGTGTTGTTTTGCGTTGGGGGGGGAGCGTGAGGAAGGTTAAGGGGACCCACCAGCACAGAACCGAAAGGTGATGAGGAGGGCAGCTACCATGAGGAAGAGGAGAAGAGCCTCTCATCCTTTTCTTATCTCTGCGGCAGCAGCAGCAGCAGCATCCAATTCAGGCTGCAAAGGGACAGTAGGAGCTGCCTAGCCAGCCGCTGGGAGAAGGAAGAGGAGGGCAGTTATCCACCACTCCAATGGAAGGTGAGATGAAGCAGGGAAGAACCACCCTCCTCTTTCTTCTCCCAGCAGCTGGCCAAGTGGCTTCTACCATCCCTTTGTAGCCAGAATTGGAGGCTGCCGTCACCACTGCCAGGATGGGAGAAGGGTGGGCAGCTCTCCTCTTCCTCATGGTGGCTGCCTTCCTTGTCATCTCCAGATGCTGCCGGTCCCCCTTCGCCTTCCTCGCCCCCATGCAAAACTATGACACAGCTGCCATCTTGATTCGCAGCCATGTGAATATCGCAGAGGAGAGCTTTGCATACTATCATTTTTGCCAAAATGCTGTGGAGACAAAGGAACACTGCTGTCAATTGTCTATAATGCACAGGTATGTGTGTTATTTCTTATCATCTAGTCAAGCCCTTAGTCTTCTGATTTCTTGACTGCAGTCTCCATTCTGATTAATGACTGAGCCAAGGTATGGAAAACCTTGAACTATTTCAATGTCTTCATCATCTACTTTAAAGTTATGTCAATCTTCTGTGGTCATATTTTTGTTTTCTTTATGTTCAACTATAAATCTGCTTTTGCACGTTCTTCCTTGACTTTCTTCAGATGTTGCTCCAAGTTTTTGCTCTTTTCTGCTAGTAGTATGGTGTCATTTGCATAGCTTAAATTGTTGGTGTTCCTTCCTTCAGTTTTCCCATCCTGCTTTACGTATGATATATTCAGCATATAAGTTAAACAGATAGGGTGATAAAATGCAGCCTTGCCTGGCCCCCTTTGTCAATTGGAAACCATTCTGTTTCTCCGTATTCTGTCCTAACAGTAGTCTCTTGTCCTGAGAAGAAGGACAAGTACATCAGGACAATTAAATGTTGTGACACAGCCATTTCTCTAAGAGTGATTCATAGTTTTTCATGATCTATACAATCAAAGGCTTTGCAATAATCTGAAAAGCACAGGTTGATTTTCTTCCAAAATTCTTTGCTGTGCTCCATTATCCAACATATGTTTGCAATGTGATCCCTAGTGCCCCTTCCTTTCCTTAAGCTGGTTTGGAATTCTATCATTTCTTGCTCCATATATGGTAAAAATCTTTATTGTAGAATTTTGAACATCACTTTGGTTTCATGGGAAAGTAATGCAATTGTCCTGTGGTTATTGCTGTCCCTGGTGTTCACTTTCTCGGGGACTGGAAGGTATATTGAACATTCGCAATATGTGGGCCATTGTTTTGCTTTCCATGTTTGCTAACAGATTTTAGTTAAAACTAGAGTAGATTCAGTCTCTGTGGACCAAAGCAGCTCTATTGGTATGCCATTTGTTCCTGGTGATTTGTTTCTCCCAAGTGCTTCCATTTCACTTTCTAAAATTCAGGGTTCATCTTCATATTGTTCTTCCTCAAATGGATCTATCACCGTTTCATTTTTTTTATATAATTCATCTATGTATCATTTCCATTTTGTGTTTATTTCTACTTGGTCATGTAATGTGTTCCCCCGCTGGTCATAGAGCATCCCCACTATTAGTTTAAGTTTCCCTTTGATCTCTCAGGTCTTGTGGAAGAGATCTCTTGTTCTTCCTTTTTGTTGTCACCTTCTATTTCATAGCATTGATTGTTATAGTAGTTCTCCTTGTTCCTGTGCACAAGTTGTTGAACAGTTGCATTCAGGGTTCTGACTCTATTTCTGTCATGTTTTATTTTTTTGCTTTTCATCTGTCATTAACTGCTTCAAGAATTTCATCTGTCATTCATTGGGGCTTCTCTTTCTTTTTGACTACAGATAGTGTCTTTTTGCACTCCTCGCTGACAATGTTCCTGGCTTCTATCCAGAGTTCTTCTGGCTCCCAGTGAATTAGGCTTAAATAGTGCAAATCTATTTTTACATTGTCTTTAAATTCTACAGGCATGTTCTTCTGATTGTATTATTGCACAGTGGTTGGTTTAGTGTTCATATTTAGCTTTACTCTATTTTTGATATTAGCAGTTGATGGTCTGTACCACAATCTGTTCCTGGTCTTGTTTCTGCAGGACTTCTCCATCTTCTGCTTCCAATTGTGTAGTCTATTTGGCTTCTGTACAAGCCATCAGGTGATGTCCATGTATATAATTGTCTCTTTGGTTGCTTGAAGAATGTGTTTGTGATGAACAAACTGTTGGCATTGTAAAATTCAGTCAATTGCTCTCCTATTTCATTTCTTAAACCTAGGCCAAATTTTCCTACATCAATGTTTGATTCTGCTCTTTTTTCTACTTTTGCATTCCAATTGCCTATGATAAACAATAAGTCCAGGACAGAGATGACCAGAGATCGCTAAAAGGCTTTCCTTTCAGATGTCCCTGTCCTGTAATGCTCCCATTCTGCTCCTGTTCCCTCCGCCACTTCCTCTTATTGATGGGGAAAAGTCATCAATAAGAAGCCCGTAACGGAATCACAGACATCTGAACAGGAGCCCCATTCTGCCGGCATGATGCCAGCATAATATGATGTCACTGGGAGGTCACTGGAAGATCTGTGGAACACTTGTGGCTTCGATCAGGACATACAGGTAAGTGACATCCTTTTCCCACCCTTCCTCAGGTTACTTGGGGTTTTATTTTTCTGTTTTGGGACTTGGTTTTCTTTCTTGACATTTGGTTGGGCTTTTATCCTTTGCAATGCCAGGTCGGTTAAAAACAAGACTCACATCATCCATGACCTTTTATTGGATGAGGCTACCGACCTGGCATGCTTTACGGAGACCTGGCTGGGAGAGGCCAGTGCTGTGACTTGGACGCAGGCACTCCTGGCCGGGTACTCAGTTAGTGAGCAGGTAAGGAAAAGTGGGCAGGGGGGGGCGGAGTGGCTCTGGTTCATAAAAGCAATCTAACCTTAACCAGGAAGCCAATCCAGAACACAGTCCACATTGAGTGTATGTACGTAAGCCTGAGGACCAGGGATAGTTTAGGGATTCTGTTAGTATACCGGCCACCCTCTTGTCTAACAGACTCACTAACCGAGCTGACACAGCTGGTCTCAGAGTTGCTGCTGGAGTTGCCCAGACTTTTAGTTTTGGGTGACTTCAACATCCCACTTGAGACCAGCTTGCTAAATCTAACTGGTGCAGTTCAGGAGTTCATGGAATCCATGACAAACATGGGCCTATCCCAATTGGTTGTCAGGCCTACTCGCTGTGCAGGCCATACCCTTGATGTGGCCTTTAGTATGGAACAGGAATATCCATAGGCAGAGGTTATTAAAACCTCCGCATTGTCATGGACAGATCATTTCCTGGTCAAGATGGAGCTAAGAGCCACTGTATGCCCCACTGGTGGTGGCAGACCCATTAGAATGGTCTGCCCTTGAAGGCTAATGGAACCAATAGGATTCCAGAAAGCCTTGGAGGGTTTAATGGTTGGTAACGCTGGTGATTCTGCTGAAGCTTTGGTTAATATTTGGAACACTGACCTTACCAAGGCTATCGACATAATCACTCCCAAACGTCCTTTCCAGCCTGCTCCTAACCATAAGCCCTGGTATTCAGAGGAACTTAGGAAGATGAAGCAGACTAGACAATGACTAGAGCGCACCTGGCAGAAGACTCAACTCTTATCTGACAAGAATTGTCATAGGAATTTCCTTGATTCCTATCGAGAGGCGATACGTGCAGTGCAGAAGTCTTTCTCCTTTGCACATATTGCACCTGAAGAGTCCCATCCAGCGGAACTGTTTAGGGTGGTGGGGGAGCTGACGCAGGTTCCACCTGTGCAGAACCCCTTACTTAACCCGACAATGGCCTGCTGTGATGCAGAGCCGACTTAGATGCCAGTGCAATGACAGAATCTATAGATGAGGTGTCCAGCACTCCATTGATGAAATTTTATTGGATCAGCTTCAATCTGTGAGTACCGATGACATGGACAAGCTCCTTGGTAGAGTGAGGAAGACGACCTGTCCACTCGATCCTTGTCCATTATGGCTGGCCACCCAAGGGGGCAACACATTGAGAATATTCCTTAAGGACATTATCAATGCATCTTTCAGGGAGGGGTCTGTTCCATCTTGTCTGAAGGAAGCAGCGGTTAAGCCACTCCTGAAAAAGCCTTCCCTGGACCCCTTGGACAAGAATAACTATAGGCCAGTCTCCTTGCTGCCTTTTTCAAGCAAGGTGATCAAGAGGGTAGTCGCTTCCCAACTCCAAGCTATCTTGGATGAAACTGATTATCTAGATCCATTTCAAACTGGCATTAGGACAGGTTACGGAGTTGAGACTGCCATGGTTGCTCTGGCTGACAACCTTCACTTTGATACAATAGCCTTTGATACAATAGACCATTCCATCCTCTCGGATCCCTTGAGAGGGTTAGGAATTGGAGGCACTGCCTTGCAGTCATTCCGTTCTTTCCTCTCGGGTAGATCCCAGAGGGTGAGGCTCGGGGACAGTTGCTCTACTAGAATAGAGCTTAATTGTGGCTTCCCTCAGGGCGCCATCCTGTCCCCGATGCTATTTAACATCTATATGAAGCCGCTGGGAGAGATCATTTGGAGGCATGGAGTGCGGTGTCATCAGTATGCTGATGACACCCAGATATATTTCTCCATGTCTCAGTCATCAGCTTCGACTTCAGATGGCATATCTCCTCTCAATGATTGTCTTAGGGCAGTAATGGACTGGATGAGGAAAAACAAATTGAGATTGAATCCAGACAAAACGGAGGTACTAACAGTTACGGGCCTGAAACCAGGTCCGGGAATACAACTTCCAGTCCTGGATGGACTCACACTCTCCTCCAAGGACTGTGTCCACAGTCTGGGGGTGCTCCTGGACCCATCACTCCAGATGTCTAATCAGGTAAATGTGATGGTCAGGAGTGCCTGTTATTAACTTCAGCTGATATGCCAGCTGCACCCTTTCCTAGAAATCAGGGACTCGAAACTGTGGTACATGCGCTGGTAACCACTCGTCTCGACTTCTGTAATGCACTCTACATGGGGCTACCCTTGTGCTTGACTTGGAAACTTCAACTAGTTCAGTACATGGCAGCCAGGTTGATTTCTGGTGTTTCCAGAAGAGAGCATATAACACCTGTGCTAAAAGCTCTCCACTGGCTACCTATTAGTTTCTGGGCACAGTACAAGGTGTTGGTTATGACCTTTAGGGCCCTACATGGCTTGAATCCAACTTATCTCTGGGACCATCTCCTTCCGTACGACCATCGCCGCACACTTCGATCCTCTGGGAAGAATCTGTTACAAGCTATGAAAACAAGGCTGTCGGTGACCTCCCAGAGGGCCTTCTCTGCTGCCGCTCCCAGATTATGGAATGGCCTGCCAGACAAGATCCGTCTTACTATCACTTTAGACAGCTTCAAAAAAGCTGTCAAGACGGATCTTTTTCGGCAGGCCTTTCCCGAATAGCTATCCTGGCCTGAAGATTCAGATGCCTTTTCCCTTAAGCGGCCACTGGATTATTTAATTTCCCCCCCTCTTTTTAATTATTGTACATTTTTAATCTCTTTAATTTAGTATTGTTTTAAGGGGTGGGTGGGTTAGGGTATTTTAAGGGTAGGTTAGGGTGTTTTAAGGGGTGGGTGGGTTAGGGTGGGTGGACGAACACCACCATCCCCACATTACCGTCGGCAAATCTGTACTCAAGTCCGTTCAGTAGTTCACCTACCTGGGAAGCATCATCTCCTCAGATGCCAAGATTGACAAAGAGATCGATCACAGATTAGCAAAGGCATATAGTGCATTTGGAAGACTTCACAAAAGAGTCTGGAGCAATAAACACCTGAGGCAAAGCACAAAAATCAGTGTGTATAGAGCCATTGTACTGTCTATCCTCATTTATGGATCTGAAACATGGGTCACCTATCGCCACCACCTACGATTCCTCGAACGCTTTCATCAGCGCTGTCTACGCACAATCCTAAATATACACTGGACTGACTATGTGGTGAATGTTGCTGTCCTTGAGCGAGCAGGGATCACCAGTATTGAGGCCATGATATTGAGAACGCAGCTGCACTGGGCAGGGCACGTTTCTAGGATGGAGGACCATCGCCTCCAAAAAATACTACTCTATGGTGAACTCGCCACGGGTCAGCATAAGAGGGGCGCTCCAAAAAAGCGATACAAAGACTCCCTGAAACAACATATCAGGCTCAGCCAAATTGATCACCGAGAGTGGTCCGCCCTGGCCTCACATTGGGAGGCATGGAGACGCACTATCCACAATGCTGCAGCCTTATTTGAGAACTCACACCGAACAAGTCTTGAAGAGAAACGACAACGCAGAAAGAATCACAACCCAAAAACATCACCCAAGGAGACCTTCTGCTGTGCTTTTTGCAACCGGACTTGTTTATCTCGGATTAGCCTTTTTAGTCATCAGCGCACTTGCAGAAAGCGCAGAATGAGTCCTTCCTGAATCTTCGTTTGTGAAGAAAAGCCAGAGAGGGTTAGGGTATTAATGTAATTATGGGATTTTTTTATGATGTAAGCTGCCCTGATTGCGTTGCAGAGGGGCGGGATAGAAATAAATTTTATTATTATTATTATTATTATTATTAATAATAATAATTTTGAAATTTCCCATGCAATTTGCTTTCCCTGTGGTAAAAGCAGCTTTATGATGGCTGCATTTACTGCAGGGAAGCTGAGGGAAGGGAGAGTAGTTTCTATCACTGCAAAAGGTAAGTGTCTGACAAAAAAATTTTTTACAGTGTTACTGGGGCAGGAGTGGGGCAGGAGTTTACCGGGCCAGGGACGGTTTCTAAGGGCATGTTTGATAATCTCCTAAGAGATCCTCTGCCAGTGTCACCCTCCACTACTACTGCTGCCCTGTAGCTGCTTGGCACATTTAGTCTGGCTCCTCAGCAAAAGCCTGTTTGACATGGAGGACTGCATAGCTCTTGACTCACAGGAGTACGCAATCCCACCACTACAGAAAGGTAGTGCCATTGGTGTTTGCTTATGAGGACTATATAACAGGGACTTGCTTTAAAGGACTATGTAATATATGTAAATAGTAATGAATGAATGTACATATATTTTTGTAGACAGGTATATATACACACATATACACATGTGTATACAGGTATATACACATGTGCATGCAAACACACATACATATAGTTATGGAATTATTTAATAATAATTTAAATGTTATCTCATAATTTAAATGTTATCTCACAATGTTTTGCTTTTACAAGGATAAATTTATTATGATGTAATTTCAATTAGGCTATATTTATTGATGCAACATTAATTAGAAAAAAACCCATGCATTTTCAATTACCATCTTGGAAATAAAATTATTTTCAGTGCTTAAGTGTAACAGTGGGATTTCAAGCAGAAAGTTATCACATTGGAATAATGAAATGACAATTAGATTTTAAATCTCATAATTTGCTGGGAACAATTTTCCATCCATAAGATTCCTAGTAAACCTTGGTACACAAGTGGGGCTCTAACACTAAGCCACTAAACTGTTGTAGTATTTTCAATGATACAGAATTATATTGGTGTGAGGAATGTTGCACGCAATCCCCTCCAGATGATGTTGGGCTCCAACTCTCATCACTCCTAACCAAACGTTACCAAAATTAAACACTTTAAACTGTCATTGACTTTAGTGACATAGGTTGAATCATGAAATCAATGGGACCTAAGAGTACGTATATTTGAGCCTGTCCTCTGGAGCCCATTCTCTACCCTCACCAAATATATAGCAATATTTGTAGGCAGAAGGGCAAATAATAAAGAGCTTGCATGAGTGTGTGTACTTTATATGTGAACGCCAGCTCATTTTATAAAGTAATAATCTTGATTTATAATCCATCAAGTTATTATTAGGCATGAGATGAAACATAAAGCCACGGATAATCAAAAACCTGAACTGACACTCTGACATTGATTACAGTAGCAGTGAATAGCCTTCCAAAGAGGATTACACTGAGCACAGGCACTGGATTCTCTTTCAGCCAGTCTGTTAACTAATTTTGTGCACCCTAGTCTACTGTCAGGATTTAGGGAATGAAATAAGGGGGCGGATGGGCTACATCTACAGGTCCCACCAAGGCTGCAACTGCAGTTGGAATGGAGAACTGTGTCAGATCCGGCGGGAAGCTGTAGCCAGAACTTTGGAAGCATGCTACATAGGAGAGTCAATTGCAGCCTGGTGTTCAAGCAAAAAAAAAAAAAAAAAAATTATCTGAAGAAAATGGAATAGTGATACATGAGAGGAATCTTTACAAAGGTGGGTGAAGACACAGGAAAGCTACAAGATTTGGAGTAAAGCACAGCAAGAGTGAGACCAGAGAGCCTGTAGACAGGCTAACCAGCAAACAAGAGGCAGGCAGGCAGACACTGTGGTGTCACTGAGGCAGTTAGAATCTGGCTGTTAGACAAAAATAATTGGAAGTATTTTAAAACCAGGCTGACCCTGGAGGAGCTAATAGACTGCAAGATGAGTGGCAGTAAGCCATCCCTTCTTCCTACAGGTTTTAAGATGACATTAAAATACACTTGTCCCTTCATATTCCCAGGGGTTTGGTTCCAGGACCCCACCCCCCATGGATACCAAAATTTGTCATTACTCAAGTCCCATGATATGCAATGGCATAGCAAAATGGTGTCCCTTATATAAGATGGCAAAATCAAGGATTGCTTTTTGGATTATTATTTTTAAAGAATATTTTCAAGCTGTGAATACTTAAATCCGAGGTTACCAAGAAACCACAAATAACCCTATTGATGATGGCCATGAGAGTCTTCAACTTCACTCCTCACAGGATTTGCTGGGAATACCTTTTGTCCCTATGAAATCCCATGGAGATTGGCCTTATTCGAAAGGAGGGGGATGAAAAACTCCATTTACTGCATGGGAAAAGCCTTTGATGCTTTCCCCATATTTTAAAAAATAATATGAGGAAATGTGCATTAGCACCTGTTAAGACAACCAATTCAATTTGCTGTGCAGTCTTGGAGAGGGCAGCTCTAGAGATCTGATTGGTCAGATGTACGTGAGGGGTAGGCTTGCCAGCAAGGCAGTGCTCGGAAGTGTCCTGTTGGATTTTTCGATTTAGCAACTGTGTGGTTTTTTTTCTCTGCCGATTGCTCAAATAATATTTTTTTAGCAGAAGGTCACACTTGCACACCTCTGCTTTAATATTAAAAAAAAAAGTGCAGCGGTGGCAGCATTTATTGCTCTAACCTACAGCTGCCATCTTGATTCACAGGCACCTGAATTTCAAACTGCGGATAGCTTCTCAGCCTATTATTTTTGCAAAACATCATGGAGACAAAAGAAGCCAGCTGCAAATTGGGAATAATGCGCAGGAATGAGTATTATTTCCCCTCGTATAGATAAGCCCCTAGTAATGAAAAATGAGAAGGAGAATTAATCAGTAAGGAATCATTCCTTGAAATCAGACAATTAAGTTGGTAGACCTAGGTGGCATAGTCAGTGTTCAGATACTAAAAACAAGGGGGAGAATGTGTGTTTTCACTTCCTGTTGCAGTGACAACATGAAGAAAGAGGTTTGTCATCACCTCCGGTTTTATCCTTATTGGAAAGTAATGGTCTGACAGAAGATAAAATGATTTGTGATAACCAATTCATGATAGCAACTTCTCTTGTTGAAATTATCAAGTGACAGTAGCAATTATCATGTGGGAAAAAATAATGTGAGAACTCATCTTTTGGATAAGGCATTCTGTTCCCCTTCCTCGACTAAAAAAAGAATTAGATGTCTTTGATCTATTTCCAAAAAAGAATTAGAGAAAAGTAGGTATGATGGTTCATTCCATTCAGTTTTACAGCCAAGATTATGTACAGAAAATCTTGAGCCATGTTAACACAGAAAAATTTCTTACTGAATAATCACTGAAACAGGATTTATTGAGAAAGAATAGGATGCCCAGCAACATTCCATCATTTCTTTGTGTGAAATTACTGGCCTCCCTAAAACAATAGCAAAAAATACAAGAAATAATAAGAACCCTGGTTTTGGATTGTTTTGCACCATCAGGTTGGTGTTAAGTTATATTGGGCTTGTTTATGCAATTCTTGTAATGGTTCTTAATCTATCACATTTTGAGGTGATTTTGTCATGGCTCCTGGATCCAGTTTGGAGAGAAACAAGTCCTATGTACCTGAAATGCCCAGTTTGGGGTTTGCTTTAAGGGACATTTGGGGGTACAGGGAACTGAGTCATGCCCAGATCATTGATGGTTGGCCTTGCTTCCCTCCCAAGTGATAGAGAAAACCCACTGTGGCCTACACCCTTGTGGATTTCCATGCCTATCATTCATTGTCTACCCAGCAAGGGGGTGGGGGAAATTATTCCTATAGGTCAGGCAGGTCAGCCAATGCCTAGATCTGGAGCCATGATATGCCAAGCCTCTTCAGCTTTAACCAACAAAGTTGTGGCTTATTTATTCTGATAGAATGGTTATTTGGGTTCATTCACTGCTCAGTGAAGCCACTTACCACTTGGATCAAAAACCATAAAAACATATCATGACAAGATTCACAATGCAATGGGTACAGACAAATTAAATAAAGGGGAAGTTTGGATAAAGAATAATATTCCAAATTGCAAAACAGAAATTCTTCAATTCTGTGTTCAATTTTTTGCAGCATTTTTTACACAAATATTACAAATACTGTAAAGCAGTCCCATTTATTCTGATGATCAAGAAAATTACAAATGCCTCTCAGATTTGACGTAGTAGGATGCATGTTATAAAACTATGGATGAACCCAATACTGAGGGAAACATGACAAACCATGTAAAATATAATCAATAAAATCCTCAAATACATTTTGGGCAGACATAAAGAAAAATAAAATTAACCAGAATATTATTATTATTATTACATCAAGATAGACTGAGAAATTTGACAGCAAAGCCAGAAAGGCTCTTTCCCACAAGTGAAATGTGTAATCTGAGACAACTTCAGAAATATGTGTATGCACAAGAGATCTATACCAGGACGGGGAAATGAGTAGCCTTGCAGATACTATTTGGACTCCAGTTCCCATCACAGCCAACCTAGCCAATGATGAAGGGCAATAGTAACAGTAGTTCATCAGCCATTGGAGGTCCACAGATCTATAGATCTATACCACAGAGAAAATGATACATGTTGGTCAGCAAGCATAATTTCCATATTGAATTGGAATATCACGATTAGACATTTCATTTTTCATCAAATATTTGTCTCACTATCAGTTGACTTCATCAAGTCAGAGCAGAAGTCATAATTAAGCACTGGATGTTCACATTGCATAGACCAGCTTATTAAAAAACTGAATTTGTTCTATTAGACATTATTATCATTATTATTACATCATTAAATAAGTAACCAGATAATAAAAGATTAATGGAACGAATAAAGTAATTATAATAATAATGCACAAAAGATAAGATCTGTCCAGAAAAAGTTCGTTGCAATTCTTATGGCAATAAAAAGAAAAGTTTGTTACATGTTAAGGATAGCAGTAGACAATTTAAAAAGCCACTACATGTCAGAGCCAAATTGTCGTTTTGAAAACACTAGCATTAAATACAGGTCACCTGTCATATCCAGGGGGATACATTCCTAGACTTACAATGAATACTTGAAACTGCAGGTAATAGCAGACCCCACAAAATCATGCTGGAGGACCCAGGAAGCTGATGGCCACCTCTCTAGGCATTTCCAGCATGACCCTATAGTAACTTCCGGCAGAAGTTACCATAGAATCATGCTGGAGGACCTAGGAACTGCCTAGAAAGACCATATTTTTCAGATGATGGATAATTGAAACTGTGGGTACCAGTCCTGTGTGTACAGGGTGTGTGTGACATGTATACAAAAGCTGATGAATGGAAATCAGAGAACAATGAAAGTATCATATCTTTTAGATGACCTGTTCATCATTTTGTTTGATTCAATGCATTCTGACTGGTTTATGAATTGAACTTTAATTGAGGGCATCCATATTGTATAGTTAAAACTGCCAGGGTTAGTTTTCTTAAAAACTTTACTTGGAATAATCTCTAAATCGGGGTCCAGGGGCTGTCCATGATGGATCCCAGATATATAGGCCCTACCTGCCCACATACCGTTTTCACTCCACTTAAACTCTTTCAAGCCCAGGAAGGTACTGTGACCCCCAGGGATTCCATGCAGCTCATGGGAAGCATCTTCCCCACCCATTTTCTAAAGAACCCAATTTTTCTCAGTTTCCACACAAATCTGCTCTTTTCAGCCTTACCTTTCGCTCTAAAAACATTAAGGGAAGAGTTGTCAAATGTTCACCTTTTCCTGCAGATAAAGGTCTCTGGAATAAATGTAGAAGCTATCATTTAATATATTCCACTTTGAAAGGAATGTCTAGTTTAACTGTGCTGTGTATTCAAGGGCCTTTCTACTTGCTTAGTTTCAAAGACCACATGTATTGAGGGCCTTTTCCAAATGTGTCCCACTTTAGTTGTAGCATAGTCTATCACAAAATATTCCTTTTAGCTTCTCAGTGAAATTACAGTCCAGTCTGCAAAAGTGAGAGGGTCATGTCATCATTGTACACAGAAACTAGAATCTTATAACAGAACAGATCTTAGAAAATAGTTTGCATTCTGAAGTTGTTCAGTGGTCTGATTTATATAGAAAGTAAAGAGAATAAGCAAGCATCTCTGTCCCAGGGACTTCTGGATCTTAGAATTCTGTACTTTCTACTCTTCCTTACCACCATTTCACCACTGACTGCAATCAAATTGCACTCTCATCCTTTGAGCTATTTATCTGTATCATTTATCCAAGTCAAGGTGGGCAACTGGTGGCATTCCAGATATAGTTGGACTGGAGCTCCCATGGGGCTGATGGGATTTGAAGTCAAACTACATCTGAAGGGCTATAAGTTGACCACCACTTATCAAAAGTAAATAATTCAGGGCCCATCCCTACATGCTGGATTTGAAACATTTCACAGACACCACATCCTAACTGTGTGCTTTGCAATCTGACAGAAATCTAATAAAGTACAGGTCGAACATATATCCATGGGGGATATATTCCAAGGTACCTCCTCACCCGTGGATACCCGAAACTGTGGATAATAGGGAACCCTATTATTTTCAATGAGACAAATGCTGGAAGTTGACCATGGAATCACACTGGAGGATCTAGAAATGCCTAGAGAGAACATTTTTTTAATGTGGATAAGTGAAACTGTGGATACTGAATCTGTGGACATGGGGGACAACCTATAATGAACTTTCCTTTCAGCAGCTGGAAAGTACTGGAATCTACATTTTCAAAAGACATAAACTAGTAGAGTCCAGAAATATACCTGTTCTTTTCAGGTAAGACAAAGCTATAATGTATCCTCAATATCTACATTTTTATTTTGTAAATTGCGAAGCTATACATACTTAGCTGGGATTGCATCTAGTTAAATTCAATGGTCAATGTTTAGGGGCAAATATATATAAGGCTGCATTATTAGAGGTTCCTTATTTAGTTTTATAAGCCTATTTCTTGCACTATGTTTTGCATCATTTCAGGATTTCTAACTTTTTAAGAGTCTAATTTGGTCTTACCGATCTGTTTGGCCAATCCATATTGCCTGTTGGAGCATTAATTAAAATGTTAATGGAATTGCATGGAATTACCTTGAATTAGAAGGGATTCTGCTATTGTCTAACAAATTATACATTACAATCACGTGTAATAAGCTCGTATCTACTGGTTGCCAAATTGGGATGCCTCAGAACACTGACCATTATTCTCTTTAACTGACATTCTACCATATGTGTTTTAAAACTTTTGTATACTTCTCTGGTTCCTTTATAGAAAACCTTTTATTATATAACAAGGGACCTATGACTGGTAAACTCAAAGATAGATGATCACTATCTTGTCTGTCCAGGATAGATGCCTGGATAGATGCTGAGGCTTAAGTAATTAAAGGTAATCTATAACACTCTCTCCTTTGGGTGAAATGAAGATAAAATGACCTTCAAGAGTTCAAATCAGTTCTGAAAATTTATTATGAAACTATTTTCTAGTTTGAAGCACATCCAAAATAATATGTCTACTGTTAAAATGTTCAACTTAATTATCAAAGTCACTGGGTAAATTCTAGCATGAAAATGGCAGATTTTCATTTCACATTTCAGGAAATAATTTCTTTAGACAGAATTCTCAAGGGGAAATGCAAATATTAATAAAAAATGAGCTAGGGCCATGCTGTTAGGTCATTGCAGAAACATGACTAAATATATGGGCCAAATCCAATTATCAGTAATTGTAAACTTGAATCAATGGGAACATGGCATGTCAACATGCATGGATGTTCCATTCACTGAATGGGTCTACACTAGTTGGGTCTAACAGTTGGATTTAGATCATTGTGAGTAGGGTAAGATTCAGAATCTTTACTTTTACATCAAACTTTTGTATTGGAGGGAAAGTCCTGTGTTTTCAAACTGCTTTGTTAGCTGTATTAATATGTAACAAAATAATTTGGCCTCAGTTGAAGATACCAATTTAAGGGATCCTAGAATGTTGAATCAAAATTATTTTAGCACCCCCTACAATTGGTCATATATCTATGGGGAGGCTCTCTTTTTTGGAATTTACCAGCTTTGTAATACTAAAGATATAAAAAAATTGAACATCTTTCCATTAAAATAAGCACCCCATCACCTTAGTTGGGGTCAGACGATTTATGACACCCTATTTAGTGTTTGGCACGAAATGGAACCCAGATGCAAAAGTTTAGCAATCACAAATGTTTATTGTACCTAATGTTATTCTTGTTGTGACATGTTCTCATCCCCCCCTTATCTCCTTGTCCCACAAATCTTACATTCCTTTGTTTTCCATTCACTCCTCCAATCTAGTTTACCTTTCAATGATTATGGTACACTGTAAATTCTAACTGTATTGTATCCTTTCAGTCTAGAACTAACTGCAGATCATCAGATCACCCATTATTTTCCCCTCTTCTCTTGCATGTGTTCTCTGAACCTGTAAACAGAAAAATGTAAGGGGAAGATAAATTAAGGTAGGGATTAAGAAAAGGAGCCAGATCTCAGAAAATATTGGATTGCTTTCTCCAGGGCAAAAAGACTTTCCATTCTACCTGCACAACCCACATCAAAGTTCTCTCTTTCTATTTCCATGTCTTTATTAGGTTAGGAGAGCTAGGTTTTAGACTTGAACAATGCACACAGCCATCAATATTCTAATTTCTCTTGCTGCAGAAATTGGTCTTAACAGTGGGCTTGTCTATATGAGGCTATAATATATGGATTGATGTGCACTAACAGCAATTCCCAGCAGCTTTCATTTGGCTATGAGTATTTTCACCGTATAGACACACCAGCATATTTATTGTCACTCTGTTTGTATATTTATTTATATCCTGCCTTTCCCCCAGTATGGGACCCAAAGCAGCTTACAGTATAAGTCAAAACAATATAAGTTAAAACAAAATAACAAAAACAATATGTAGTACAAAAGTTAAAAGAGCATTAAACAACCAGTCTAATTAAAACATCATTTTAAAAGAATTAAAAACACATCTGACATATATTACATCCTAAAACAGCACACCCATTGAACATCTTTCTGCTCCAACCAGTTAAAGGCTGATGAAGGTCTGTTTAAATAAGAAGGTCTTTGCCCTACTTAGTTTCCACAATCAGGCAGGATCTGGTGCCTTTGGGGCATTTAGCCCCTTCATGCATCTCTGTTGGTTGGTTTTCACATTTTATCACCAATCACCACTCTATATGTTCCTTTCAAAACAGAACCTGTGTAAACACAACTGTATTTTATAATGCTCCCAACCATGCACAGGGTTCTGTGTGCAGCTTCGTAGGCTTCTTTCCTATATTCACATGAATTTGTGGAGAACACAGATGATCCATGGGGGCTTATGCAAGACATTTTGCAATCTGAAGTGAATGAGAAGATGCTTCTCTATTATATAAACCAGGAGTAGGCACAGCGCAACTCATGGGCTACATGCAGTCCCTCGGGGCCATTTTTGCACAAATAGGAAGTGAACAGGAAATAACTTCTACTTACTTTCTGCTGTTGAAAAAGTGCTTCTCCCAGCACTAAAATGACCCAGATAAGGCCCAAAACATGGTGAAAATGTTCCCTAGAGGGCATATGGTGACATTTGGGGAAGGAGGTATGCTGAGGAGCGCTGCCTTCCACCCCAGTGTGGAAAAAGCTAGCCAGACTGCTGGTTGAATCTTACTTCAACACAGATGATAGGACGCTGCTGTCTGCTTTACCTGTCATGATGTTAATTTTACACAGTCACAGAGGCAGGCCATGTGGCACACACATACATAGTTCTTCCCACTTCTAAACATTCACTGCCTTGGATAAGATGTCTTACTCTGACTAATGACTAGACCATCTCAGATCCCACTCCATGCATTGAAAAAACATCTGAAAGAAGTTAATGGTGGTATTTTACCATGTTTAAGCAAGTTAATCTGTTCATTCCCTGACACAAGGAAATCTGCTCATAAATTAATGCCTTCATGGTTTTGAGATTGCACTGAGCACAGCTAATCATGACATATTTTTTCTGGCACTGTTTCCCCGGAGGATTGGGCTCGTGGTCACATAGTTTGTGGATTTCATGAAACAAGATTCCATTTTATTGGTCTAGCTTGGCTTAATCTTGAATATATACAGAAACAGGAGGATGTATAATTTTTTAAACAGTTTCTGATGCTGGGTTTTTCACTGAAAAGATTCTCTAAAAGTCCCTTTTTAATACATGGGTAGCAGCCAAAAAATAGTATTTTAAATGTGTTTTCTTTTGAAGAAAATCAACAGAATGTTTTGCTCTGTCTGAAGTCAAAACCATGTTTATGCAGCAGTATAATTAATATAATGACAATGAATAGGACAGAACATGGAGAAGAATGGTTTCCAATTGGCAAGGGTCAGGCAAGGCTGCATTCTATTGTCTTATCTATTTAACTTGTATGCTGAATGTATCATACATAAAGTAGGATTAGACTCAGAAGAAGGAGGCATGAAAATTGGAGGAAGGGACATCAACAATTTAAGATATGCAGCTGACACCATACTACTGGCAGAAAATAGCCAAGACTTGGAGCAACTTCTGAAGAAAGTCAAGGAAGAAAGTGAAAAGGCAGGTTTACAGATGAACATTAAGAAAACAAAAATAATGACCACAGATGACTGACATAACTTTAAATTCATTAAAGTAGATGATGAAGACATTGAAATACTTCAAGATTTTCCATACCTTGGTTCAGTCATTAATCAGCATAGGGACTGAAGTCAAGAAACCAAAAGACTAGGACTTGGTAGGTTAGCTATGAAGGAACTAGACAAGATCCTCCAGTATAAAGATATATCATTGAATACAAAAATCATACTTATCCACGCCACACTTATCCACGCCAACTGATTTTTATGCATGGTTGTGAAAGCTGGGCAGTGAAGAAAATCAACTCATTTGAAATGTGGTGCAAGAGAAGAGTTCTAGGAATACAGTGGATTGCTAAAAAGACAAATAAATATGTCCTAGAGCAATATCCAATCCTGAACATTCCCTAGAAGCTGAGTTGACTAAGCTGAGACTATCATGGTTTGGATATATTGAGAAGACATGTCTCACTAGAAAAGACAATAGTGTTTTGTAAGGTGGAAAGCAGCAGGAAAAGTGGAAAACCGCATTACAGGTGGATAGACTCAATCAAGGAAGACATAGCCCTGAGTTTGAAAGACCTGAGCAGGGTTGTTGATGAGAGGGTGACTTGGAGGTCTCTCATTCATAAGGTTGCCATAAGTTGAAGTTGACTTCATGGCAGATAACAAAGCATTGTACTGGTTTACACAGACAGATCTGAGTCCTTATGGACCTCTATTAATTAGTACAATTATGAGGGATGTTCTACAGGTTGGTATCCCTACTTTGTTATAAGTATAATAATTAATATAATATAATAATATAATAATTAATATACTGATTTTCAGCTGGCATCAGATATTCACTGTTAACAAAGAAAGACCAAAAAGACAATGAAACCAAAGGCAAGTAATGAAACAAAGGCAAGTCAAATGAATAGTGAATTATTATTTCAATGAATAAATAACTAAATAAAAGGCTGTAATACTGAAAATGAAACAGATCAATAAAAACAAGTTCTTGCAGTCCTGTAATCTGAGTATCAGCTTCTGCATGGCCTGCAGTTTACTAAAGTGAATTCCCCGAACTTGGAACAACTTCTTGCTTGGTAGGTAAGTAGGTAGCCATTCTAAAAGCAAAGAAAAGAAAGTATGCCTTTGTTATGATATACAGTAATGTGTATAGATATGGCATGGTCACCCACCAGATGTTGGGTGGCTGGCTCTGATTCTACAAGAACTAGCTGGACCCAGAGTACCATACACCATTAAAAAAACTCCCCCAAAATGCCCAGTAGACCTCATTACAACCCTATAAGGTAGGCCAGTGGATTTACATTCCTCTACCCTCTTCTCATTGTTCCACACTTTCCCCAGAATTGCTTTGGGTGACTCGCTCTGTTACCCTGCTGTGGCCACCACCAGTTGACTTCCTGGGTCCCATCACCGTGGCAGCAGCGGCATCCCATGGCTGCCACCAGTTGACCGCCAGGATCCCATCAAAGCCCATGACTGGTGAGTGGCTGAGGGAGTGAGAGGAGGGAGGGACCCTTATGGAGTGATGATGAGGATTGAGTGGATTGTGATGTGGAGAGGGAATTTGCATGTTGGTGGTTATTGGTTGGATGTAGTCGAGTGTGTTTCCTGAGCAGCCAATCAGAACACTAGGAAAGGCAACATATCCAAAATAATTATTCTACAAGAATCACCTCCAGTGGAATTTGTTCCCTGATTTAAGGAGAAGTCAGTTCAGTGCCAGAGCATATGTTTTGCATGCAAATGTTCTGGGATCAATCCCAGACATCTCCAGTTAAAAGAATGAGTTGAAGGTGACAGGAAAGAACTCTACATCTGACCATAAGCAGCCGCTGCCAGTCAGATGAGCCCTAGCTCAAAGAAGAAACTGTCCAGTGTCTGGCAGCTGAATTGGACCCCACCCAACAAACCATGGCTGCCCTGCCACAATTTGATGGCCACTTCTGAATTATCTGCTGCTACCGCAGTTGCTGCCAACATTTGACGGGAACTGTGGCAGGTCCCTGTGGTTCCAGAAGGCTCCAGAAGGCTCCCCCTACATACACATCAGACTGGAGGGCTTTCCTTCTGGAGCAGGAAAAAGTCTGCAAAAATGTATATGTGTGTGTGTGTGTGTGTGTGTGTGTGAGAGAGAGAGAGAGAGAGAGAGAGAGAGAGAGAGAGAGCTCGATCACTGAGTTTCAGTGCATTTCTATTGCCGTTAATTTCTTCAGCAGCAAATCCAGGCCAAACAGCACTGCAAGATTTGCCAGTGCTAAATGCATCCTATGGGTCACAAGGATAAATACATCGTATCACAAGTGTCTTTGGTGGGGGGGGGGGAAGGAGGGGGTCAATTCTATATTCTTTCACTGTGTTTCAGATATAATCAAAGGAACAACATGAGAAGTTCTGTAGAACTCACATGTTCTTGTTGTTATGACACAGGGAACAGAAAATAATGTCACTGTGGCTTTGCAGAGTGGTTAGGATTTACCTGACCTTAATGATTTTGGGCTTGTGAAAGATAAGCAAATGAGAAGCACATTAAATAAGATGACAGAATGTAGCTTAGCTTGTGCCTTTTCCCCTATAACACTGCACGTACCCCAACTCTTTTTCTAATATTCAGTGCCATCTCCTATCTCCTCCCTCCCCTTCCTCTCTCTCTCTCTCAATTTAAGATGCTGAAATCTGCTTTGTGTGATTTATGAAGGAACTTGAAGCGATTAGTTTCACAGTGCATGAAAATTCCTCAGGTTCAGAGGGATGTCCAATCTGTTACACCACGAGCTGTTGACTGGATGAGAACATGAGCAGCTCGGAGCCATAAGGAGATTGTGTTGAGTTATTAAACACTTGTGGCAAAGCTGCTTATTGTTAATTCCCCAATGTCCTGCCGGAGTGGTTGGATAAGATCAGATCGGATTAGATCAAAGAGCCTGGGAACCGGCCTTTCAAGCAGATTCGTTTAATCAATAAAGAGGAGAGAGAGAGAGAGAGAGCAGCAGTACCAGGATCACAGGAGATTAGGATAAGGAAAATATGAAACAACAGATTTTCCTCTCCTCCTCTTCCTCCTCCTCCTCTTCTTTTTTTAAAAATGTAACTCTGCATGCCAAGTAGTGGAGTTTTTCTTTCCTTTAAAAAAAAAAACTTCTCCTTAAACTCCAGTGACTATATCAGCATAAAGAGAAGAATAAATGCCTGCCTTTAAAACTTCATTATTGAGCAGCCAATTTAGAACCAAGCATTTCCTAATACAGTAATACTTCATAAGGCAAGAGGCTGTAAAAGTACTATTAAAGCAATCAGAGCTCTAAAATACCTACTGTGAAAAAAATATATATATCAAGAAGTGGCTTTTGCTTAAATGATTCTCTTAAGAGGAAGAAAAAAGTTCTAGGTAGGTTAATATGCCCCAAAATTCAATCTTCTTTTTAAAGTGGTGGTGGGGGGGACAGTTTTACTAAGGAGGGGAAGAAAAATAAACAAGTTTTTAACTTGGTGCTCTAGATTTCAAGGGGACTGGTTTCTGGTAGGTAGAACTGCTGTCTGAGAAATGGAAATGAATAAAAATGAATGGCATAATTAATAAATAAGTTGGATGCATGGTCGTTGTTGGATTTTGGATAGTAATATTAGACTTAATCAAGATAAATTTGAGGCCCACAGTGACCATACATATACATAGGCATAATAGAATTATTTTTTTTAGAAGAACCTTAAAATCACCACTATCCATAGGCAATTGCAACACCACTCTTAATAGAAATGGGAAATAATGAAAAAAGCCAAATATGACTTGTCTTCTTGGTGATGGTGAAAAAATTCCCTTGCAGTCAATACGAGATTCCCACCCACCCCCCAAAAATTGAATTAGTAATGCAGGTGCCTTCAGAAAAATGATTGGCCTTCATAGTATTATTAAAAAATTAAACCTGCTTTAACAGAATATAATTTTATATTTGAAATTAAATACAGATATCTATCTATAAATCCATTCTATAAAACTTAATTTTCCATCCAGATATGCTGATTACCTCAGGCCCTGTATACCTTTACCGATAGTTAATTACTATGAACGCTTTAACACTATTTTCCAAATCAGCATGCATACATAAAATGACTGCAATCTAATTTGACATATTATTAGTGATGATTATTGTCATAGATAAATTAGATTGAACAGAAAATAACCTTCATCCTTAGCATGTTTTAGCTCTCAGAATTAATGTGATTTGGTGAACACACATAAATAAAAGTCTGATGAGTCCCTGCTGACTGTGAGGCCTGCTGGTGCTGAAGTGTATCAATTTCATGCAGATGATGAATTCCTTAAGCATTCAATGATAATCATGCTTGATTTGACAAGACTTTCTCATGCTATTTTAGGGCCTTAATTTTCTGTGAAGTTCTGTCAAGTGCTCATCAAGCACCCACTTATCTCCCTATCTTAACCTGGCAACCAATCAGAAGGTTGCCTAACAGTGCCACAACCAAGTACCGAGCTATTAATATTCCAATCATGTGACTGTCCAAGGAGAGAAGCCAATCAATGGCTGATTAACATTCAGGTCATGTGACTCCCAAGGAGAGTAAATGAGTTACACAGTAAGACATCAAACAAATTTTCATCTTGAAAGAGTGATTGCTTTTTCTGCTGCTGTGATGTTTGTCAAATTCACTCTAGCCTTGTCCAATTAAGCTCCATGAGATGAATTAATAATGAAGAGATGTAAGCACTCTGCCAGCGTGATCTCTATGAGTAGAACCATGGAATGGAGACTGATGGAGGGGGAGAGGGGAATGAGAACAGATTGGGAAAAGCCCATATCTGGATAGCTGGTATAATTGCTATCTCAGTGATGGGGCTGCTTGGTAATACTGAAGTAAGCAAGCATTTCAATATGGGAGGGGGGCATTCTTTGGGGAACACTTAGGTAGACATTTACTTTCCCAAACCAACTCACTGGACATCTATTCAGCAAGGGATGAACAGAGACTTGTGAGCACTCCTCCAAATCCTATCCACCACCGCAGTTACTTCCCCGCCTTTCATTCTCAGTGTTTTACAGTTCTATATACCATATATTTAATTGTGTCCATGTGTGTGTGCCTTCAAGTTGCCTGTCAACTTATGGCAATTCCATGAATTTCATAGGGTTTTCTAAGGCAAGGAATACTCTGAGGAGTTTTGCCATTGCCTTCCTCTGAAATCTAGCCTACAACACTGGGTATTGGCAATCTGCCATCAAGAACTAACCAGGCTTGACTCTGCTTAGCTTCCAAGGTCAGATGAGATCTGTTGCTTCCCCAATAATAATTTCTTTGCTCCTGCTTCCCTAGTTTTTCTGGAGTCAACCCTGCCAATAAAGGTAAAGTTGTATCGGTACAATAAACATAGGATGGGCTCTGGCACTATAAAATGGAAAAATGCTCCAAATTTCTGAAATGATGATGGCATTGTTATTCTGAGGGCCCTTTCACACTGCACAGGTATTGCACCGTGATTCCATTTTAATTGCCATGGCTGAATCTTAGAGTCCTGGGATTTGTCATTTGGTGAGCTACTAGAGCTTTCTGGCTGCGAATTCGAAATAGTCTCCATGAACTACAAACTGCAGCATTCCATAGGATGGAGCCACAGCAGTTAAAGTGCCACCAAAGTGTTATAACTGCATCCTTGAAAGGGATCTGAACTTCTTTGGAAACCAAGAGGCTTATCACATACCGAATTAAAGCAACAGGGCAGCCAGAAGTTTCCATCTTCCATGCTGTCTCACCGCATGACATCATCATTCTTCCATTCCGGTCCTGTGGGAGACCGAGATAAAATTGCATCTTTCTGCTAACTGGAAAAATCCATTGTCAAAAAGGTGTGGTTTTACCTCGGTCTCCCATGGGACCCGAACAGCAAAACACCGGAAAAACAATGATGTCATGTGGTAGGGCAGCATGGAAAGCAGAACCTTCTGGCTTCCCTGCCATTTTAATTCGGTGTGTGATAAGCCTCCTAGTTTCATTGTGTGTTCATCACTTGCTACTATCCTCAAGTGAATAGAGGGTAGATGGTTAGAATCAGATCATATGAGGAATGCACATGGGATGAGTCCAGAATTGTTGTTGTTGTGTGCCTTCAAGTCATTTCCGACTTATGGTGACCTTAAGGCGAACCTATCACAGGGTTTTTCTGAGGGCTGAAAGTGTGTGACTGGACCAAGGACACCCAGTGGGCTTTCATGACTGAGTAATTCAAACCCTGGTCTCCAGAGTCATAGTTCAACACTCAAACCACTATGCCACACCAGCTCACCACATTCAAATTTCTATGATACATTGGATCTCTGCAGAACAATATTTTACTAGTGGTGGTATTATTAAAACACCACCACTAATTGCAGACACAAAGCCAAGCCCCAATTACAGAATGAGGCCCTACTACTACAGGTGAACCTAAATTTTTAATAAAGGGCTTAGAGTGCCTCCAAAATGTAGTCATACTGATGAGAGTCACTCAACTACAATAATTGTTTCTCCTCTTTTCTACCCAAACCTGACATAACAAAGGGTGAAATCTTAGACAATATTAGAGAGCATGCTTACTATACTGGACCCAATAGGTCACATCTACAAAGTTTGTGGTATTTAAAGATTTTATGGGACAAATTCAATATCTTGAACTTTGGTCAAATACATTGTCAAGAGCTTTTCTACCTGATTGTTTCTTTGAAGAAAGTTTTTGCATAAACTTTTTCCTCATTTGATCACAAACTGTTAGTCTGGTTAAACAAGTGTAAAACCAAACTTAAGTTACTCTCTGGACAAATGTATGAACAGGTTCATGTCCATGTAGTTATTAAAGGAATAGTAATAAGTTAGATGTGTGTCCATATAATAAAAGAGAAACTCTAAAGCAAGGGCAATGGAGTTGATTACTTAAAATCTACTTTACATAAGTGCCGAATCTACAGATGAGAAGTGCAAAAAGGTTCCAGGAACAATGATTTATTAATTGAAGTAGTTGTATTTATTCCAACTAGCCCATTTCATTTGGTCTGTTGCTAAATTAAATTCATAGACAGAAACACAAACACACATTAAATACAATTATAATCCCGTTTAGCAAGGGCATGCTTAATGTGGATTTCCACCCTCTGAAAGCAACACTGTGAGCTTTATTCAGTTGGAAAGTAAATTGCATCTTACTGCCGATCCTATGCTAAATTCTAGTGACATGTTTAGAGCAGAGACCCTATGACTAATAAAGCTTTCATCCACTCACTGAAAGGAGTTAGTCACCTAATGGATTTCTGGTGATATGAAAGAGAGTGTCGGATCCTACTTATTAAGTTCTAGCATGAAATTAGTTAAATTCCCAAGGCATTCTAAAGCAATATATTCTGGTCGGCTTAACAAGAGTGTTAGAGCATGCCAATTAGCTAGCAATCTGAAATAAACAGTAGTTACACAGAGAGAGGAAGCTTATATCTGCAAAGTTAATAACATTCATAATGGGACTTCTTGGTATGGTGGCTCAAGATGCTGTGAGAAAGCAAGATGTGGAACATACTATATTCAAAAGATCATAAGTCAATTCCCAGTGCTGCTAGTCAAGGATTTTAAAAATTGCGAATAGGGAAGCAGTGATTTTCTGGTTGTTGACAGGCAGGGAAAATGAAACTGAGGCAATAGAGAATTAAGTCTTCCAGGGACAAAAAAAAAAAAAAAAAGTGGGGGGGGAGAAATCAAGGACAGGTTTAGGGTGTCAAGTGACAGTGTTTGGTACAGGAAATGGCAGTTTCTGAAATTCACAAACCTTCTCTAACTTGGCTTCAAAGAATACTTTAAAGAACAACAGGTATTGTGACACAAGCTGTAGAACACAAGATGTGGAAGCTAATGACTGCTAGAAAGCACATTTCTTGCAACTTCACTGTGCAGAAACCGGTCTCCAGAAAGACTAGCCATTTTCAGCTAAAGTTAATCAGGGCCAATATTCAGTAGAATTCAATGAGACCCACTGTTTAGGAAGCTAACATAAACCTTTGACTAGGTTTGTCCAGCTTGGTTTTGTATTATCTGACTGGGAGCAGTTCTCTCATATTACCTCTTACCCATTTTTTTAAAAAATGACTGGAAATGGACCCTGTGGTCTTCTACATGCAGATTGTGTGAACTCTCTGAATTATGATCCCTCATCAACCACAATCCATAGTTTCAAGAGATAAGCCATTGCTTTCAGTTTTATTGTGTTTTTAAAGCATTACCTTTGCAATGAAAGCACCTGTGCAGCCAGGGGTGTAACTACAGGGGCTGGGGGAGTGGGAATGAAAGCATTGCACCTCATAATGAGAAGTCTGCCCCCACTCCCAAATGAAATTTTGCTTCAGTTCTCAAATTTCTAACATTCCAGAGAGTGAGACATCCAAAACTGTCCACGTTGAGAACTCTTACATTTGTTGTGTTCTCATCCTCTTGGCAACATTGCTTGTCCCTTTTCCATGGATGCCAAACTTTAACTGAATTTTTGGGTTCCTGCCATGCTAGATATTTGCGGAGTGATGAAAAATGCATGGGGAGACAGAATTCTTATTTGGGAGGCAATGCCCTTGTTTGGCCTCCCTGTGGCTGCACCCCATCAGGGTCTACTGAAGGCTTGGAATCCAGATGGGGAGGAGTGTAGAACTTCTCTCAAAAACAATCATAGCCACCATTAGCCACCTTCTACTCACTAGAGCAGGGATGGGCAAAGCATTGCTGCAGGGCTTCATGTGATCCCTAAGGCTGTTTCTGTGTCCCTGAATCCCTCCCTCAGGCATCTTTGCACCACTCTTTTTCTGGCCAAAAAGGAGGTGAATTGCATATGGAAGCCTAGACGAAGGGTGATTCATCTTTCAAATAAGGCATAGAATTTGCCTATACTGTTTAACACGTACACTCATTGTCCAGATCCAGAAGTGGCCTTTGAGCCATTTCCAAAAACAAATTGGTTGTTTATTTGTTGTTGTTGTTTTGGAAATTCATGCAACTCCCTGGAGAGTCCCAAGCAGTACATTGTGTCCTCCTGGGATACCCCAGATAACCAGATTCAGCCTCAGGGGCTGAGGTTCTCCACCCCTGAATTGGAATGAAGCTGTTCTAAATTTCCATGACATTTCCTCCTTGACATCTCATTGGGCACCTTCAATTTTTCTGAATAGCTTTAAAATCCAATTCTCTGAAATAGAAAAAGTTTTAAAGAAGAAATAATGGATGCACAGTGTTTACAGACATTGGACACCTACCCTTCTTGCTTGGTGAGCATAAAATACAGAGTATCACATCCCCGCCCCAAGAAACCACCAGTCTTTGTATTCCAGGAATATTGCAAATGAGGTTCATTTACAATGAATCACCCAAACATTAATATTGCCTGTTGTGCTTCCAACAGCATCATTCATCTTCAGCTCTTAACATACACTTCAGAATTCAATATTTGCTACATGTGAAACATCAGCTCATTAAGCTGTAGTTTTACCTACTAGTAGTGCAACTGTGCCAAGAAGAACTCAAGTGCTTAAAATGATTAACTGATTAAATATTAACCAAAAAACAGCCAATGTTATTATAAGCACCATGAGTCAATGACACCTTTAAATCAACAGACTAAAAGATGCCTAACTTTCTGTCTGTTGTTTTAAGCAGTTAGGAACAAAAAAAGTTATTCTACCTTCTTTGCATAACTTTGCATAATTAATAATTCTTTTTCTATGCAATCTATTGTTTGCAATATTTTTTTTTTGTTTCAACAGCTGTTTTCATTAAATTGTAAAGCTCTTTGTGCCTAATCCTTTGAGCTGCACTATTGATAGCAAGAATGCTCTGAAGCTAGCTTTAGAGGAAGTGAGTCTCTGCCAAGCTGGAAAGCAGTCATGAAGTTACTTGAGAAATAAGGCCTACAGTGGTAGTGGTTGTGTAGCTAATCCATTAGTCTTTTATAAGGACATTGCTCTGCACCCTTATGGCTAAATTGACCCAACAACCAATCAATGCCTTTATTTGCTGAGTGGCTGTCCCTGAAAGGTCTTATTGCAGGATCCAAGCAGTAATCAAAGCTTCCATCAGTACCAGGGCACTGATGACAAAAATGGCCAAACTTTCAATGAGGTTGGCTCGATTCCAGTCACACCATTTTGAAGATACAAAGAGCCTGTGTTGTGCTGTGGAATTCATTTTCTTGTTTACTTCCTACAGAAACAAGAGCATAATCAGCACTCAGTGCATCGGATCAGACCGCTGAGTTGTTGACAGAAGCTTGGAGAGGCTTGCCAGCTTTCCACATGAAACACAGGCTTTCTTCTAATACACCCCCTACCGTCTGTCTCTCTGCCAATTGTAGCACATCAGAGCAGCCATTGAGATAATGACCGTGAAGTCTCATGATACACTTTGATGAAGTGTAACATTTTTAAGGGATTTTTGTCTGTGCCAAAGTGATAGAGACAGCTGACTAAAAATCACCCCATCAAAATCAAGGCTGACGAACAGCAGGCAGAGACATGTGTTTCCAGTGAGAAGAGGGAGAACAACTTACAGCCAATAATTTTTCTCAGTGAGTAGCTGCACCGCTTATTCTCTCTTTTTAAAACATTTTATTATTTTGCAAGTGTACACAAATTCATCAGTAATACAGACTCACTAAACTATGGTCTCATTCCTCATCAGGAAAAAAAAATAGTTCAACAGAATATATTCTTGGATGGGTATCACTAGTTGACTGTAGTCTTATAAAATACAACTGCATGTCAAAGAAGGATCTATGGAAAGAAACAGGTATGTTTAAAATGTTGTGGCTAGATGTTTTATTGGCATAAATCCTTTTCACATGACAATATTGTGTAGGACACTTGAAGGACCAGAATGGGGTATTGATAATTTTTCCTGCCCCAGATCTCCAACTGTCAAAGGGGTGTAAAGAGAGCCACCAGATATAACCTCTTCAGTTGAATATATAGAAGCCAGGAAGAGGGATAGTATGTATGATCCAAATCCTCTCCTTAACTACATCTGTTGAACACCTGAAATTTTCCTTGTTTGCTTGTTTAATTTCTTGGAATGGGGAACCTTTGTCTCTCCAAATGTTTTGCACCACAGTTCCCTTAATCCTTTACCACTGATCATTGGAATAAGAGCTCTCTATGTTCGACTAGGTGAGTCTTCCCACTACCTTGATCCTAAACCATGAAGGTCCTTAGGAGTCAAACCTGGCATCTTGAATTAGATGAGGAAATGGATTGGAAGCCACAGAAGATGATAAAGCACAGGCATGACATGGGGCTCATCTACACAGGCCAGAATATGCTGGTTTCCTGCTGGCATATTCTGGCCCCAGATCAGGCCCATTGCTCCCCCATTACCTTCACAAAGCAGGCAGGAGTCTTCACAAAAACACCAGCCTACCTCTGCAGCCACTGCTCCTTCTGTCCACATTATACCCTCCAAAGTAGGAAGGGGGCCTGAAGCACGTGATCAAGGCCCCCTGCATGTGACCAGCCTTGGTCACATGCTGCGGGCCTGCTTCCTGGCTGCAGAGAGTGTGACACAGACAGAAGCCGTAGTAGCTGCAAAGATGGGACGGCATGCCAGTATGGCCTCCTGCGTTCCCATCGGGCCCAATCCAGTTTATCTTAGAAGAGCTGGGTTTTCCCAGGTATTTTGATGAAATGTTTTAATGGGTTTACTCTGTCTTAACCCCATCTTAGCCTGGGGCATCATCAGGACTGCCAGGGGACAAATCTGAGCAAAAGCCCTGTGTCTGCAGGGCTCCACGATGGGGGCAAGATGGGGTAAATAGCCTGTCTAGACAAGGCCATGGTCTTTTCAACCAGATCCAGCTAATGGTCTCGGAGCCACACTCTTGAACTAACTGGAGCTTCCAAACTATTTTCAAAAGCAGCTCCACATATAGGACATTGTAATATAAGAAAACCTGTTTACCACTAACCACTGTTAACTCAGTGCTGATTTATCTCTTAAGAGTTAAGGCAAGAGGAAGGGATTTACACAGAGACCACTCCAGATCTCTTAACAATGATTAAGAAGAAGCCAGCATTATGTCTGTACTAACTGGCCATAGAAGACATTTCTCAAACAACCCCAAGTGTTTTTCAAAAACACTTGTCAAAATTATTCTGTTAGTAAAGAAGAGCCAGGGACTGATGCACGCATGAAGTAGCTGCACTTGCCTATAGTCAGGAAGAAGTTCTCCCAAATGTTTAATTTAAATCTCTCTCTATTGCTTTTAGGCTATATAGTACTGAATAAAATGCTGAAGCTAATAAGTACACTGTGGGTGCATCCAGACTGATTAAAAAGACCAGAAAATCCCAGATTCCCCTCCCCATTCTTTCCAATTTTATTTTGGAGATGCACATACGTTTTGTTTATCCCAGAATATTTTCTGTCAGCTCCTTCAGTTTCTGTCAGAGACATTTTATACCAGATCCCCAGGCTGGTTTATTTTAACCCAGTATAAAATTGGAAAGAACAGGAAGAAAATTGGTGGCTTTTCCATCAGTCTGGATGCACCCTTACATGGGATATTTCAGTGGAAATCATATGCCTGACAGCCCATCCCTGACTTGCTGTCTAAGTCATGTAGTCATTTTGAGGAATGAAGATGTCATTTTCTTCCCTAGGGAAATACCAGTCAATATTTCCTGCTCCTTTGTTTACATTAATTCTGTTGAATGAATATACATTAACATTGTATATTGCCCAAGTCATCACCTTGGAAAGGGTAATTCTTTATTCTAGAACTTCCAGAGTCCCTCAGCCAGAATGGCTACCATTTTGGGAGTTCTGCAAAAGCTATTGAGGGTAAGAAACATGCAGACTCCCCAAGCAGTGAAACTAAATGAAAGCTGACTAAAAATTGTCCAGGTGGCATGCTATGAGACAATGTGGGAAGAAACAGCCACTTGTCCTATAGGTGCACATACATCAAGCTTCCTGTGGCAAAGACAGTGTTTCATTGTGTGGGAAACAGCATCTACTCTTGTGTGAGTTCAATCATTTTGTAATTTCCTTCCTATACTTATCCAGGAAAGTTTTTAGTATATATTTGGATTGGTGCACTGCAGAATAACAAATGGCCAAATGGTTAAACAGAGCCAAGGTCAAATTATTCAATATTTTCCTGGCTTAGTGCTTAAAGAGATAAGAATTCCTGGTATTTTTAGTTAAGTTGTCCATTGCTTTTTGTTAACAAATACATTAACAATAGCAACAATTCACATTTTAAAAAATTACCATGTTATTATAAAAGTTGTGTGTCTCTGTGTGTGTATTTTTTTTAAAAAAAAATTTGCATACCATTGTAACTATGTCCACTTGAAATTTTTGGAACCCAACCAGGACCAGGGATTAGTCATACACAAGTATCATACTGTACCTAACTAGTAGCCCAACACAGTGGGTGGGTACGCTTTAGTCATTCAATCATTTAATCAAGTCAGTCACACTTTAATTACTGGCTACTGCAATGTTCTCTACATGGGTCAGTCTTCGGGGGGGGGGGAGCTGGGAAATGTCAACTGGTGCAAAATATAAACTTTAGACCAGGGGTGGGGAAAGTGCAGCCTGTGGGCTTCATGTTGCTCTTGGAACCCTTAGGTGCACCTCCTGAAGCCCACCCACCCCAGCTAATTTTGGAACATGATTTTGCCCCCCAAACTAGCTTAAATCTTCCCAAAACTCAGTAGTTCCTCAAACTTTCCAAAGCCCCCAAATCTAAAAAACCAAAACACACATTAAAAAAAAAAACAGCAGAAAATTGGTCAAAATGCCTCCCACCCCCTATTCAACACTTCCATTTAGTGGTGCCCAGTGAATGGACAATGTAACAGAAAATCTCCTCACATTTCACAAATGTGCAAATTTCAGAGGCAAGATTTATTTTATCTTGCAATGAATCACAGTAAAACAGCTTCATGGGCTACTGGTTCATTTCTGGGCACAATTTAAAGTTATAGGTTTATAGGACCTATACAGTCCTATAAGACTTTGGTCCAGACTATCTGAACGACCATACAGTATCTTCCTATACAGACCTGCCAGAGTATTAAGAACAGCATGGAAGGTCTTTCTCTCAGGCCTGCCACCATCACAGGCTTATTCAGTGAGGACACAGGAGAGAGCCTTCTCAGTGATGGCTCCCAGGCTCCAGAACTCCCTTCCACAGGAAGCTAGGCTGGCCCCATCTCTGTTCTTCTTTCACTGACTGTCAAAGACCCTCTTGTTCAAGAAATGCATACAGTTGTCCCTTCATATTCTCTGGGGTCTGGTTCCAAGACCCCCCGTGGATACCAAAATCCATGAATACTCAAGTCCCATTATATGCAATGGGATAGCAAATTGGTGCCCCTTATATAAGATGGCAAAATCAAGGTTTGCTTTTTGGATTACTATTTTTTTAAATAATATTTTCAAGCCGTGAATACTTAAATCTGTGGATAAGGAGAAACAACTATAATTGCTTGCAGGGGTCATCTTATGTGAGGGATGTGTGTTCTTATTTTTAACTTTTGTATGTTTTTAATAATTTTACACAGTTTATAATGTATCATTTTAATGTGATGATTTTTGTGTTTAAAATTTTATTGTTATGTTTTAGCTTATACTTTTTTTAAAGCCACCTCTGGGATAAATGTGGCATATACATGAAATGAAATAAAGAAAATAAATACTTTGCCTGCAAAAGGCCCTAAGGAATCTCCATTAAAAGGGTCAGGTAGCTGGTAGAAGATGAGGGAAAACATATCTTCTAAGAGAGGTTTGGGAAAGCCAGTGCTAGTCAGAGCAGACAGTGATCAACAGATGAACACATTTTTGGTAAAAGACAGTGTCCTTGATTCCAAGCAGTAGTGTTTGTACCAAGGACGCAGCTAATGTGGTGCCATAATGATTCCAGAATGCAAAAGGACACCAATATCAGATAATGACATCCTTTTGCATTCCACTGGCGTCATTATGGCATTTCTTTCTATTGATGGGCCAAGCCGTCAATAGATCCTCCATTGCAATTTGGTGCTGGCATTGCTGGTGTGTGAAACCTTGGGCCATTTAACTCTTGTGAATGCAGTGTCAATGGGCGGTCCTGCCAGAACACTTCCAGGTGAGATTGGGACATCCAGGTAAGTGACACACTTTTTAAAAACTTCCCTGGTTTACTTGGAAGTTTTAAGGTGTGTGTATGTGCTTTTTGTAACTTTTTTTTGGGTGAATTTTTGAATTTCCCACACTTGCGTCTTCTCACGACAGTGGGCAGGATTTCAATCCAGGAAGTGACTGGAGCTCTGTTAGAGCTCTGTTCGTTCCTGGGCTGTCGACAGGAGAGAAGGTAAGTGTGGTGGGAAGGTTACTGTGCTGGGACAGGGGCAGGATTGGAGATTGTGGGACAGGAACACTTTTTGCATTCCTGTCTGATAATCTCCTAAGAGGGCTTCCTTACCCTGAAATGGTCGGCTGTGGCTTCCCAGTTCAGGTGACGAACTGTTGAAGCGCAGTCACACATTTCCACTGACCCCAAGCTACCGATGGCGACCCACATATTTTTCCAATGAAAGCCATCTCTTTCAAGGGATTGACACAGATATGATCCAGTCTTTCTACAGACCCATCCGGTAGCAAGAAGCTGCCATTATTGTGAATATACTACCACATTTTTTTCAGTTCATCACTGCAGGCTGTATTCTATCAGGGGTTGTTTATGTGTGGGGCAAAAAACTGTGAATGAAGTTTTGCCTGCTTGCCCCCGTATTCCCCCTCCACAAGCCCTGTGCATTATGATACTCCACAGGGACATGTCTTCACTGTCCCTGAGGATTTTTGCCTACCACCACTGTGGTGACCAATTTTAAAGCTCAGGAGCCAGTTCCTGGTGGAAGGGAGAGTTTTTCTCACGTCCCCTGGTTCTGCAATGCTGCCTTCATCTGTTCTCGCACTTGCCTGTTGCTTTCTTGAAGTGCCTCTGTCACTTTCATCAAGCACCTCTTCCTGCACCAGGCAAGTGGGAGAGTGGGCAGAGGCAGCACTGCCAAGCCAGGGGAAGGGAGAAAACCTCTCCCTTCCACCAGGAACTGGCTCCTGAGCTTTAAAGTTAGCCATGGTGTTGGCAGCAGTGGCAGTGGTGGCGGTAGTTGCGGGGGCAGACGAAACGCTGCCAAAAACCCCAATTCCACATACTGTGCATTCTGGTAGGATACTGAGAAATGCTGCAAATCTGGGTCATGGCATGTGTGGCTAGATAATCCTAGATTTGGGGGAAGGCCATGCCACAAGTGGCCTGTTCGCAGCAAATTTGGGGGGCATTTGCATGGGGATTTGAGAGATTTGATGGTGTAGACAAGCCCCCCAGTGATGTAGCTAGGTGATTTATTTAGATTGTAGACATGCTGTTAAGTCAGTCTGGCTTCATTTGTGGCCATTCCTACTCATTCTACTAATTGGGACCCTGGGTCTTGAGCTTCTCCGTCAAGATCCTGACCTGACAGTATTACTGTGATCTCTAATCAGACAAATTCAGATGGAGAATTTTGCTATGTGTTCCTGTATGTGGGAAATCAACAGGGGTAGAACCTGTGTCCCCACCTCCCTCCATTTTATGATTATTGAAAGCCTGAATGAAGCTCTTCTACAGGAAATAAATTATTAATACACAGGAGTCTGTGCATATTGGCCATCTGAATAAAAGTACATTGCAGGGTGTTAACTCCCACCCATAGTCTATTCTTAAGAAGTTCTGCCCAACCCTGTCCTCTGCCCACATTTATATACAACTAGCTATACTCAGCGTAACATACACTGTTATCTACATATAAAAAATACTTTGGTGTGTTTCCATTCCCACTCTGCTGATTGGCCACTTAGGAAACATGTCAAGAGTACAATCATTTGACATATTAGTATATGACCTTTCAAGTCAACTATAATGGGTAGTTTCATGCTGAGAGCCCCTCTGCCGCCACCCTGCAACCTCATGTACACACACACACACAATACTAGACACACACATACCATGTACACAAGGAAGTGAGAGCCCCTCCACCATCATGGAACTATGTGTACACACCCATGTCCCACACTACACCCCCCATGCCACACACACATCAGACACGCCAGGTTGTGAAAACCCCTCCACCACCATGTTTAGAAAGGACTTGAAGCTTTCCACATGTTTCCACCCCAAGGCCAAGGAACAGCTACAGATACCACAGAAGGCCCAAGGCCCAACTACAAACAGCACAGAAGACTCAAAGCCCTGCTACAGACAGCACAGAAGATCCAAGGACCAGCTACAGAGAGCAGAGAAGGCCCCAGGCCCAGCTACAGACAGCACAGAAGGCCCAAGGCCCCAACCCAAAAGCAAGAAGTAGCTACAGATAGCATAGAAAACCATATTGTGGTGGCCAAGACAGAGGGCTAAATGCTGCTCTTAAATAGCAGTTCCCCTGGCTGCTTCAGGTGTGCTGCATGATTTCAGCCAGCTGAGTCTTATAGCTTGGCCCTGGTTCTTCCAAGGCTCCCACAGCCAGGGCCTGAGTCTGCAAAGAGACTGTGCAGCCAGGGGCCTAGTCCTGCAAGAAGAGGCAGAACCTGACACCTACACAGCCAGGCTGCACACTGAAAATGGCAAGAATGAATTATATAGAGAGATAGACAGAAACTGTCCAGATAACAGTGAACTCTCTGCCAAAATGATTCATTCAGTTCCATGGAAAGCAGGGTTATCACCAGGAGCAAGAAGACATGAAGTAGTGTTTACTAAGGATAATCTATTATGTCACCTAGTCAGCTCCCACCCACCCCCAGCTCAAATGAAAGAACATGATGCTATGATCCTGCAATGAGATTATGGTTAATATACATTAGTTTATGAACTTTTTCCTTAAAGGAAGTCTCAGTTTCCCAGTAGTTGCAACAATTATCTTTAGCTGCTAGGAAAGATATATAGGTAGTGGGTTTTTTTTCTTCTTAAGATGCATATTTATGCTTAAGACACTACCTAAACTTCTTTTTTTAATTGTCTAGAGATAAAGTTTGGGTGGGTGAGTGGGTGGCATTACCAGCTGTAGTGCTTAGCTACAAAAACATGGCTGGTGGTGTCATTAAGAGCTCTAATTACTCACAGCTGAAACAGACCTGAATGTCAAATCTGAAATTGTTGTTATGCTTATTGCCACATACATCATGCTGCTCCATTTGAAATTCTATTTCTGTTGCTAAAGCAAAACTTACAATTAACAAGAAAAGGTTGTGCTTGCTAGAGACCTGCACAAGGAGTATCTTGCATGCAATAGCCAGTTGGGTGTAACATGTGGTTTTGGGTTCAGTTCCTACCATGATACAAATTGGGTGGCTTTGGGTATTTTATTCTGAGCTTGTCTAAACAAGCAGAAAAAACCTGGAGTGCCACACAGTAATGGCAATTTGCAGCAGCTGAGACTTGTCTTAATGGGATCCCCCCCCCAAGTTTTGCATGCCCTCCAGTCAAGATGGCAGCCATGAGTGAATTACTCACATTTTTACTACTGTAATCTGCTGCTGAACTTTTTTAAAAAAAACTATTTCTACTATGCACTGGAGTGATATTTTCCCTTTGTGAAAAAAAGAAAAGAAACAACACGCTGTTTTCTCGTCTTAGCACTTTCACTAAGGCGAAAATCCAACATGGTGGCAGCAGGTGCTTTCCCTGTTAGCAAGCCCCGCTTCCTCATTCTGCCAATCAGCTTCGTGCCTCCTCACCTATGGGAAAGTTATTAAAAGCAAATTGCTTGTCCCAACAAGCAGGAATGTGCATTCCCCATGCAGTATTTAAAAAACTTCATGGAAAACCACAAAGTCTCCTGGCATACAGTATATGGCAGTTTTTGCCCCCTCCTTCTGAATATGGCGAATTGCTGTGGGTTGCCATTAAGACAACATGTGTTCTCAAATTCTACAAGGATTATTTTTACTGTTTACACAACCCCCCTGTCTCAGCCTACTTCTAGGCTTTATAGAATGTGGTACTGAAAAAACACAAATGAAGTCAAGTGAAATTTCACGGGAGAGTCCAGCTTCTTGCCCCCAGATTTCTTCTTCATCTGAGCAGATAAGGTAAGCACTTGTATACAGTGTGAGGAAGCACAGATGTTTAACTATTCATCCACCACGACCACTTTCCTACTTTGAAACTAGCAAAGTAATCAAATGACAAATAGCTTTTGTGACACAAGAGTATGATCAATCATCTACCTCCAACTTGCATTATCTCAGTCAGATAAGGAACAGACAGGGGTAGCTCTCAAGCAAAAATTCCTGCAGACTTCATCTATATACCCATTCAGTCTGCAAATCACCCCATAGCTTTTTCTTGTCAGAGTCACTGAATACATATAGAATGACACCAGCCTAAGGCACAGCCTGATTTCAATCTGGTGAAAGTGAACTTGATTTTTAACACAGCCTGATGTGACTTACCCAATGCGCACTGAAGTTTCTTTCACAGTTTGTTCCTGTGTTCATTGAGGAAGCAATGAAGACATGTGTCAGCAGTACACATAATTTTCATCCTATGGAATGGACCCAACATGTACTCTGATGGGATCTGAACTGGCAGCAACAGATCAAGAAAGGGGCCCTGAGGTTGCAATAGTTTGATGAGAATGTCAAACTAGTTTGTGGCTGCTGTAAAAAAAAAAGGTCAAATTCCATATTCAGCATAATTAGAAAAGGATTCAGCAATAAAACTGCATACATTTCTGCTTATCTTGTTCTTGCGAGAAAGGATGAAAAAGTGTTTTTTCTTCAAAGCAGCAAGACGTTTTCTCTGCATTTTTGTAAAGTATCAGCATTTGCAATGCAAACTTTTGTACAAATCACCATTGTTGCATGGACTTTTGAAAAATATAAGCATTGGTTGGATTGTCTTCAAATTTTACAATCAATAATCTTCCTCTCAGGGCCTGCTCTGTGTGGATGTGTGCGTGCACACAAACACTTTGCTTAACAAAGAAGGAAGAGTCTAGTTTTGTGCAGAGATGTTTTGTACAAATTGTGGGAAAACTGACTGGAGGAAAGTCTCCTCACTTTGCTTTCCCACAGCAGACAAAAAAAGCCTTGTGGTGGTTGATGATTTTTCAGATATCAAGACATCCTTTCTCATCAAGGGCAAAAAACTAAATGAACTCTCTTTGCAGCCATACGGTATCATACTGCTCTTATATGAATCTGTGCTGCAACCACACTTGGAATACTCTGTATAGTTACAGTCACTGCAACTGAATAAGGATATTTCAGAGCTGGAGAAAATTTTAAAAAGTAGAATGAAAATGTTCAGATAGATAGAATGACTCCTAGATGAGGAAAGATTGCAATATTTGGGGCTGCTCAGCTTATAAAAAATGGAAATAAGAGGAAACATGATAGAGGCATCTAAAATTATGTATGGCATGGAGAAAATAGATATGGGTTGTCTGTACAAGGCAACAAAATGTGGATTGATGCACACTAATGCCAATTCACAGCAGCTTTCATTTGTCTCAATGATTGTTTTTACAAGATCAGAGGCATGCAAAGCTATCTGTGTTTATTGTTTAAATGGGCATACCTGCAAGTCAAGATGGAGGGCGTGAGTGAATTACTCGTGTTTTTATTTCCACAATTTGCCACCAACAAACAGTATTTTTTAAAGCACATCCAAGGTGTGGAAGTGTGATACAATCACTATCACACAATCGCTATCACTATCATACAATCACTATCATGCCATGGTAAAAATCCGTGGTGATTTGGGGCACTTGCCTTGCCAGCATGCCCAGCCAGTCAACTTTCCACTTCCACTTTTATTAGAAATGTGTAGCAAAGCACGTCAGTTGTCCAAATGAGCAGGAATGCACATTTCCTTCAGAATTTTTTTTAAAATACAGGAAATGCCACTGAGGCTTTTCCCGTGGGGTATTTGGCATTTTGACCCCCTCCTTCTGAATACAGTGGATTGATGTGGGATCTTTTTAAGACAAATTGTATTCTCCTCAAATTCTATGAGGAGTATTTTTGCACTATAGAAAACCCCGTAAAGTGGGGGGGATCTCTCTCACAATACAGGATTCAGAAATCAATTGCTGAAGCTCAATGGTAGGAAAATCATGAGAGATCAGAGTTACTCTTTGGGACTACAATCGCCAGAATCCCAGAGCCAACATGGCTATTTGACTCCAGCCAGTACATCTAACACACATAGTGGTGTATCAGGCCAGATTTGGGGCAGGGGGATTCAGTGTTTTTCACTAGTTTAGACAAGCCCTTGGATAGCTTGGGCAAATTCATAGAGGCTGAGGCTCTATTGGGCAAATTCATAGAGGCTGAGGCTATAATTGACTGCTAGTCAGAAAGGATGTGTCTTTCTTCTAGTACCACAAACAGAATGCCTCTGCACACCGGTTCCTGGTGACCATGAGCAGGGGGGTGCAGTTATACTCATGTCTTGCTTACAGGCTTCCCTTATAGAACCAATTTACTACTGTGTAAACAGGTTACTGTGAACAGACAGGACTGTGATCAGACAGGTCTGATCTACATGGCTCTTATGTTCTTAAGTATACTAACAGTGCAATCCTGTAATTCCTAGGACAGTATCCCAGAGGTCATGGGACAGATTAGAAATCCTCTTTTGAAGTTAGAGATAGAGTTCTTGTCTTGAAAACTGAGATCTGATCCACCCTACCTGAGAACCAGCATGGTGTAGTGGTTTGAGTGCTGGACTAGGAGTCTGGAAGCCAGGTTTCCAATCCCCACTCAGCCATGAAACCCTACTTGGTGACCTTTTGGGCAAATCACACTCTCTCAGCCATCAGAAAAAACCCTCTGATAGGTTTGCCTTAGTGTTACCATAAGTCAGAAATGACTTGAAGTCACACAACAACAACAACAACAACAACAACAACAACAACAACAACAACAAACACCCTACCTGACTCCAGAAAAGATCCATGCACCTCACCTCTTCCACATCAGAGCTCTGGAATCAGAGATGAAGAAAAAGAGGGAAGGTCAGTGACATTATATGGATGAAGCAAGAGAGTAACCAGGCCCCAAAACCCACCTAGCCCTTGTTCTAAGAGTTAGAGATGTTTAGACTAGCTCTGGAACTGATAAGAAGAAACCAAAGAAAGAACAGCAAACTCTTCCCCTTTTCTTCCCTCCTTTCTGCCCTACTATCAGGCCAGCAGAGTTTGGGAGGTACAAGAGTTTTCTAACCTAGGAATATCTCAACACAATGATAGGATTGCACTGCTTGGCTGTAATCCCATATTACATCTTCTTTGGAGTAATCCCATTGAAGAGGGTAAGAGTAGACATGTAGACAACTGTATTCTTAGTTCTTTCCCAGAGATTCAACATTTCTCTGGCTTTGAAAAATATGACTTGTTTCTGATTTGCTTTGCCTCATTTGCTCTGAAATATTCCTTTCCTGCTCAGCCCAAACATCCTGATTTAGTTTGTATTCTTATATTGCCTCAAGAGCCACACATGTCTTTCCGAGGAGATTTTGGGCCTTAAAAGAATTTTGTGAGAGATTTATTGGAAAAGATTAGGTGGCAGTCTGCTTCTGTGAATAATGATTTAGAACACTGCAGCTCCTTAGACCACCAGTCTTTAAGTATTCCTGCTGCCATTTTAAATTTAGTGCATTGGTGGGAGATGCTCAAAGCAGCAAATGGAGTGGCTGTATTTTATAGGAAGAGACCTCATTTCTAAATAATTCTTGTGTGCTCTAAATGAAATTGTTATTCTGAGAATTCAATTAGACCTGACATAACTGTAAAACTCAATACCTCTCAGCAAGTTCTCTTAAATCCCAACTCCTTGAGGAGAGCACAAGACTCAGGTAAAACATTGTTGCAGAAAAGGGAATAAATGCTTTTCAAAACCCAGAGCAAATTACTTCTGTCAAGATTAAATTAGTCATAGGAACTTTGAGATTTTTAAAATTGTTACTTTCCTATTTTCTTCTCTCCCACATGTATTTGCTCACTGTAAGCATATGTTGTTTAACAAAAGGAATCACTCACCAACAAAAGTTTACATGGCAAGTAAAATTGTATGTCTAGACAAAGTAAACAAAGCAAACATTAGGACCAAGAAACCCCATTTAAAGACAATGGAGTGGATTGGTTCATTACCTCTGACCTAGAAAAAGTGGTGGGTGTGGAGATGTTCCGTCTTTGTTACATAAAAGTATGATTGTATCACATGCAGCTGTTTTCTGAGCAGCCTAGGGGCCAGATTCTCCATAAAGGAACTCACAAGAATTTAGGCGAGCCGACAGAGAGGATGACTATGATAAAATTCTTCAGTATATTATACTTTACAGACCCAGGACAACCAGTGGTGTCACTCTATATGTGGGAAAGTGGGGCACCTGCCATCCAATCAGTTTTCCCCAGTTGAGTTCTGAGCCATATGCCAGCTATGTATCTGAGCACCACTCTCATCAGAGGTGTCATGCCATTGTCCAAAAACTAAAGCAAAAATCAGAACAGGAGTTTAAGAAAAGAGGCAAATGTGACCACTAGCGATAAGAGATCAAACCATGGTAAGGGGAAGAGCCAATTATGATTAAAAGAGGTAACTCACACCTTTGTCCTGGTGGCAAATTCTTTAGACTCAAAGAAAGAAGAAACTGAGAAGAACAAATAAAATCACATATGAGCTTCTATTAGGGGAGAAGAGAGAGAAAGCCAGATGGAGATTTTGGTCAGATTCAGAGCCTGGGAAAGGTACTTTTCATGAGAGAGTTGAGATGAGTGAAATGACAATAAGCCCATGAAAACAGGAACCAGAGTATAAAGGGCAACCATATCAGGATGGATGATATTCTGACTACTTCAGTCTTGAACCACCTGCCTGATCAATCCACAGGTAAAGTTCCTTATCTCTTCCATGTGGCATAGTCCTAGCTACAATCAAACATGGCTTCCTTAAGTTTCCTCAAATCAGTCAATGAAATCTTGGGACTCAATACCTTTATTTCAACTGAGATTGTGACCATTGAGCTATATGTGTCCAGAGCTCTGCATAACCACATAGTTATCAAGTTGTTCATGGAATTTTGAATTCACAAATCAGGGTGGGGTGTTGTATGTGTACATTTTTGTACACAATGTCCATTTATCCTAGCAATTGTTATTGTCATGCTCAATCCAGAGATTACTGCTTACAGAACCAGAACCTGGAAAAGTTAACTTCTGGGAATTACATCTCCCAGAATCTTTCAGTTAGGATGACTACTGGCCATGCTGGACAGGTAATTGTAGGAGGTATAATCCAAAAAAGTAACTTTTCCAAGCTTTGTGCAGCTCTCCAGGAGCATTTTTCTCAAAGTATGTTGCTTGCTATAAAATATGAATAAGACCAATTTGACATATATGTGGGAGGTAAGGCAGCTATCTATTTCAGTCTTGTATGAGCTCTGCTACTTATTTACAACATAATGCTATGTGTGTTGACTCAGAAGCCCCATTAAATCCAGTGATACTTATTCACAGGCAAGCATCTAAAGATTACATAGACTACAGAGAAACTACTCATTAGGAACTTTAAATATTCTAATGGATGAATGATTTTGTCTCCTAACAAATTGCAAGAGAGCCATAAATAATCTTTTAAAACTTTTATAATTTTCAGCACTGTGGCTCAGTAATAATGTTTATCCAAATGCAGTTGGGCACACCTTTGCATATAAGTTGAAGTTATCTCCAGTACTTTTTGAACACATTTTCCTGCAGTGATTTGCAACTTTACAGAAGTCACAGTTTCTCAAGGAGTATTTATTAAGGGTCTCTAAAAATATCTCTAGCATTCTGGCATATTTGAAAGATTGATGACCCAGCTGAATAAGAAGGAGCAAACAGGATCTCTACTATAAAGGTTTATTTTACACCTTGTTCTTGCAAACCCAACATCTCTATTTGATCAAAAAGAAAGATGGACTAAAAGGGAAAAAAAAGATGCTAGGCTCCTGTGTTGTACTTTCCCTTAATTATTATTTATGTGCTGCCAGGAAAAAAAATTCTGAACATTCATAGCATCTATTGCATGGTGATGAAACAGATTTCTATTTCTACCCTTTGCACTGATTGCCAAGTGCGTGCCTCATGTATTCTGCTGTCCCCATATGTCTTTCTTGACGGAGGTCATTGTCACTACAGTGGTGTGATTTCAAACCCGAAATAGGATTTGAATCTCAAGAGACCTGTAATGCACAACACCCATACACTTAAGCTATTTGCCCATAGATTGGATATCTATAGCTGGTTGATAGCTATCCTCAGGATCTAGGCAGGGTTTCAAAAGAGTCATCATAGTGTTGCTTCCTTCAAAGGAGCCAGGACTGTCTTATCTCCTTACAAAGTATTAATCAGATCTTGGACCCAGCCTTTCAATTGCCTTTTGCTAGATGGTATTAACCACCTGAAAGGGTCAAGCAAATAACCGCCAGGGAATCCTCTTCCCAGTATCCTTACATTGCACTGACAGAACTTCCAGAGCTTGGAAAAGTTTCTTTCTGGACTAGAACTCCCAGAATCCCCCATTAAACATGACCAAATCCATCCCATAGATTTATCTCGCAAAATATGATCTGCACCTGTTCACTGTAGTATCTAAGAAAGAATAAATGTGGATGACTTTATCCCAAAAAAGAAGAAAAGGAAAAAGGAAAGACAGCAGGTTGATCAACAAAAACAAGCAAAATCAAAAGTCCACCCATGAGTAATGTATGTACGGTAGTTGGTCCTAACAATGATATTGCCCACCTATGGATTTTGGATTTTATCCACAACATAACCTACCACAGTGCACTGGTATCATTAGAGCCTGTCATATGTCTTCTGTCAATTGAGCCAATCAACAAAGTGATATGGGATGCAGCTTTACATTGTAATACCTTAATCTGTTACTAGCATATGTCTGAAGACACTTCCAATGCATACATTTGAAGCCTTTTTAAATGTATGGATCTCTCCCCTTCTTTCACTCTCTCCCCATTTCATCATTTTACCAGAACACAGCTTTTAAATTTAAACCATACCTGAATATTTCAATGGAATGATGTATTTCTGCCAGTCATTTATCTAATAGACATAGGAGCAATGAAATCATTATTCTCTCAGTATAGCTGATTTAAATAAAGGGAACTGCTCCATCTAGAGTTCCATCTTGAACACAAAAAGACTACTAAATATGCTTATTTAATAATTATGCCAACTATGGTTTCCATCTTCAAACTTTTCCCATTTTGGGAGAAAGGTGGGATATAGGTTCAATAAATCAATATTTTTTCTGTGTACAAGCTAAGAATCTGACATACAGGAGCTTTAAAAATAACTGACATTTGCTTCCCCCTCCCCCACTGGACTACCATGTGTGTGTTTGTGCCTTCAAGTTGCCCATCAACTTATGATGACCCCATGAATTTTATAGAGTTTTCGCAGCAGTGCTTTTCCCAGTTCCTGCATCTGAAACATACCTGGTATTCATTGATGGTCTCCCATCAAGTTCTATCCAGAGCTGACCCAACTTAGCTTCCAAGATCAGACCAGATCTAGTGCCTTCAGGGTATGTAGGCAGCTGACTAGACTACAAGTTGGATATTAAGTCAACATGAAATCCTCCAAAACTGTTTTTATAGTTACCAATCCTCCTGGACAATTTCAAGGCACCTCCTGGACAACTCCAGTTAATGGGAATCCACATTTCAAATAGGTCACAGGAGGTCCTTGCATGGCTTTTTAACACAAAATGACTGTTTTTTCAAAATAAACTTCTGGCCACATCTGTTTTTATTTTGCTTTTTGCTTTTTCATTTTTGGAATTTGGAGCAGTCTGTGGGGGCACAGAGTATATCAGGGGCAGAAAATTGGCTCTGGACACACTGAAATTGCCCATCCTGGACTAATGTCAACCATTAGCCATTGAGGTATAAAGGTATGTTCTGAGCATGAAAGGAAATCTTGGACTAAGAGGATCTCTCTCACAGTTCAAATTGTGCTGTGGGGTCTTTGAGGAGGATGTGAACATACCAAACAATGAAGTGGTATGATCCTCAGAACCCACAGTTCAACCAAGATAGGCTAAATAAAGATTAAATGAAATCAGGACGGCCAATGGAGGGGAAATGAACACTTGTTGTATGTCTTCAAGCCATTTCTGACTTATGGCAACTCTAAGCCGAACCTATCATGGGGTTTTATTGGCAAGATTTATTCTGAGGGGGCTATCCTCTAAGGCTGAGTGTGTGTGAGACTTGCCCAAGGTCACCCAGTGGGTTTCCATTGCCAAGTAATAATTTGGTTCCTGGTATCCAGAGCCACAATCCAGTGCTTAAACCATTACACCATACTGGCTCTCAATGAAAAATAGATAGCAAAATAAAGGTGCAGTCCAGCAAATGCTTTTAAAAAGCAATGGAGTTTAAGTGGATATAAAAAGAGGAGAGAGAGATGGCTTTATAGAAGGGGGTGATTGCATGGAGTAACATATGAGGCAGGTTATAGATCTTACATGCTTGAAAAGATAATGGTCTGGGAAAATCCTCGTTTTAGTGATGTCTTGGGCACTGTGCTCTCAGTACTGTCAATATCATATCTACAACCCTGACTTCTACTCTGTATCACATAAATTTAATAGCAGCAGTAGCAACAATGATAACCAACCCCTATCAAACCATACTGTAACAGATGGCCTAAACATTTTGGAGTATTGTGCTTCTCTTCCCATGTTTACAAAACTCTACACCTGCCAGTTCTTCCCAACTGAGAAACTCACTGTCCCCTTAAGAAGACATGTGGTAGTATCCCTTAATTGTTCAATGGAAGAAAAACATCTCATCCTACATGACTGTTGCTCAGTTACCAGATCTGGCTCTCAAAACAACATATAAAAATTCAAACTAAGAAAAGCTCTTGTTCTGGAGTATACCTTCCAGATTCTGCCAGCCATGGTGGCTACAGGACTCTTGGAGTTGTTCTCCAACAAAGCAGCTCTTACCAAGCTTTATAAAATGATTGTGAAGAGAGAACCCTTTCCATCACATCACATTCCTAGCCTCTGGTGCCATCGTTGATAAGACAGCTCTGAGGCATAGCAGGAGGAACCAACCATCTCCGAATATGGGTTTGAGGGGAGGAAGTGGTGGCCATATACTGTTTCTAAATTCTTTATCTCAGAAAAAAAAACATTACAAATATTCAACATTACAAATATAATGTTAGATGTTACATCCCTGCCTGTAACATCTAACATTAATGAGAAGCCCACATGCCCTATTTGTGCATTCTGAATGGGACTGGCCCTCCTCTTAGGCAAAATAAGGCAGTCACCTCAGGCAGCAGATTTGCAGCTTCATAAAAGGGCAGGAAATTGTTAATAATTTAGGGTGTGTCCAACTGACTGAAAAGTTGCAGATTTTGTTCCTGTTCTTTCCAATTTATACTGGGTTTAAATAAACTGACCTGGGGAGCCAGTGTAAAAAGTCTCTGATCATACCAGGAGCAGGCAGAAAATAGTTTGAGATAAACAAAAAGCATATGGATTTCCAAAATAAAATTGGAAAGAATGGGAACAAAACCTGAGACATTCTGGTCTGTTTAATCAGTCTGTGTGCACCCTTGATCTGTTATTATTGTGTTTTTAGTGCCAGTGACAGATAGAGGTGCTTCCAAGCTATTCTGTCTCATGTATTTAAAAAACAAACAAACAAACAAACAAAAAAACACCTGGCTTTGGTATACTGTATTCTTTCATTTGGGGGGAGGGTACCATTTGCCACTCTGCCTTAGACAGCAAAATGTTTTAGGCCAGCCCTGATTTGGAGGAATGCATGTAGGCTAAAAGTAGGGACTGGGATGAGGCCATGCATACTGGCCCTACATCCAGCATCAACATTTGAGCCCTGCCCCTTTGTTCCCCATTGAGATTTCAGTGGAAATGCTACTTATATTCAGTCAAATGCAGTTAGAATGGTAGTGTGAGAGGCACCCTGTTTTATCATACAAAGTGAAAAAGTTGAGCTTGAGTTGAGACTCTCTTCAGAGTTCCTGCTCAACTGAGAGATGTCATGAAATGAAGGAACAGGACTAGTCATACACACAGAGGTTGGGATAGGGCATAGAGCCCAGATTCCTCACAGGTAGAGCTAGCCCAACCCTGTCTCATATTTGGGCCCCTTAGGAAATCTATGCTGACTGTTAACAGTGTCTAGTTACTCTTGTTCCCCTGTTTTAGGGACAGGGTCCAGCACTTTGGATAACTCCTTTTACATAGGGGTAGAATTCAAAGACATACCATATATTCCAGCGTATAAGATGACTTTTGAGCACCCAAAAATACCCTCCAAAATTGAGGGTCGTCTTATACGCCGGATATTCTTTGCTTCACCTGCCTACCGATCTCCTGCCTCTTCACAACCTTTGCAAACGGAGCAAAGAGGCAGGAGATGGGGTGGGGGGTGAGGCAAAATGTTTAGCAGTTCATTCTCCCCCTCCTCTGCCTTCTCTCCCTTTGGGCAACTGAAGACAGAGGAGGAGGGCGAACGTTGCGGTTTGCCGCGGCCACCACTCGATCGCCTGTGTGTTCAGCAGTCGAGGCACACCAGGCATTTTTACCTTCCTTGAAGGTAGGGGAAAGGGGCGAATCTAGTGGTTTGCCGTGGACGCCCCCACTTCCCCCACCTTGGTCCCCTTTGAAAGAGAGCCAAGCCGGAGGGAGGGGGCAGCCAAGGCAAACTGGGCATTTTCAAGGAAGGTGGGGGAAAGGGGTGAAAATGCCCAGCTTGCCTTGGTGGCCCTGTTCTCTCCGTCTTGGCTCTCTTCCGAACCGCCCCTGCTTCCCCTGCCTTGGTCCCGTTCGGAAGAGAGCCAAGACGGAGGGAAGGGGGCTGCTGAGGCAAACTGGGCATTTTTGCCCCTTTCCTCCAACCTCCTTGACGGTGGAGGAAAGGGGCAAAACTAGCTGTTTGCCACAGCAAACCACCCCCACTTCCCCCACCTTGGTCCCCTTCAGAAGAGAGCCAAGATGGAGGGAAGGGGGCTGCTGAGCCAAACTGGGCATTTTCTCCCCTTTCCTCCACCTCCAAGTCAAGTTTGACTGGAGGGTTGAAGAGAGGGGCTAACCATTTGCCGTGGCTGCCCCCACTTCCCCTGCCTTGGCCCCTTCGGAAGAGCCAAGATGGAGGGAAGGGGGCTGCTGAGGCAAACTGGGCATTTTCGCCCCTTTCCTCCACCTTCCTTGAAGGTGGAGGAAAGGGGCAAAACTAGCCATTTGCCACGGCAAACCACCCCCGCTTCCTCCACCTTGGTCCCCTTTGGAAGAGAGCCAAGACAGAGGGAAGGGGGCTGCTGAGCCAAACTGGGCATTTTCGCCCCTTTCCTCCACCTCCGAGTCAAGATGGAGGGAATGGGCAGCCGCCAAGCCAAACTGGGTATATTTGCCCCTTTCTTCCATCTTCGAGTCAAGGGTGACTGGAAGGTGGAAGAGAGGGGCGAATGCCGCGGTTTGCCATGGATGCTGCCCATCACCTCCATCTTCATTCCCTTTGCAAAGGGAATGAAGACGGAGGGAATGGGCAGTGGCCGAGGCAAACTGGGTTCATTCGGCCCCCTCCTCTGCCTTCACCCCCTTTGGGGTGCAACTGAAGGTGGAAGAGAGGGGCGAATGTTGCGGCTGGCTGGCTAGCAGGCAGAGTGCTGCCAGTTGATCCTGTTCACTTTCCCAACTCACAAGGAGATCCTTGTGAGTTGGGAAACAAAGAGGATCAGCTGGCAAGGCTCCCCCACCCAGTCAGCCAGCCAACCAAATTGGGGGTGGTGGTGGTCTTATATGGCAAATATATTCCAAACCCTAGATTTTTAGTTGAAAATTGGGGGGTCGTCTTATATGCCCAGTTGTCTTATACACCAGATCATCTTATACACCGGAATATACGGTAGATGGGTTAGTCTGGAGTATCAGTAAGCAAGAAGATCTTGTACCACATTTGAGACTAATTGAGAGAAAGACCAAGTCTGTGAAAGCTTATGCTACAATTTCTTTCTCTCAGTTAGTCTCAAAGGCACTACAAGATCCCTTTCCTTTTACATAGGAGTGGATTCATCACCCACTGACATGAAAGCCACCAGTCCACGCTGTTAGGTCCATCTCAACATCTTTCAGTGATATAATGCTCAAATACATCAAATACAAGCAAGCCTTACTAATTTTAAACAGATTTTGCATTAGTTTCAAAGCAACCCCACATCTGGAGCTGAGAAATGTAGAATTGCCAGACCACAAAAAACAAGACAGAGGATGTTTATATAGTTCCATTTGAGACTCCTACAATACCACTGATCTACTTTCAAACCCCAATGGAAAAATCCAAGAGTTTAAAGTTTCAAGAAGATTCTCAAAATGCATGTTTGCATTTATTCCATTAATCTGTTAGTCTCTTATAGTTTATGACATAGTAAAGAGGGTACTTAAATTGTATACATTCCTTTTAGAATATTTTGTTTGCCAGCAAAACCCATTAAGTATCTTGCAAAAGCAACAAGGTTTATATTTTGAAACTGCTCTGAAAGGGTCTCATAAAAGTATCCACAAAGCACATATAACAGATTGAAGATCTTTTAAGAGTTGAATTTTTCCTAGTAATGAACAAGCCATTTACAAATAGCACTTTGGCACAGAGAACTCTGTTTTCTGTTAAAATGCTAGCTTTTTTAATTTGGAATTTTGACTGCATTTTTCAATGAAGTTAGTTAAAGACTAATCAGATGTGTCAGCTGTAGGTAAACTGGGATCCAACCAGAGGCATTAAAAAACTTCATCATTGTTAGTGGAGTTAGAGTTTCTCACCATTTCCATTACTGATAAATGTGCTCTTAACTTGGGATATAAACACTGTAGCATTTCACGCGGAAAATTTTGTACCACTGATCAGATTCAGTCCTACTGCACTATTTCATTTTGCTGAATATAATTCTGTATAAGGTTCTATGTAACTTTAAAACTTTTAAGAACAATGCAAAGATGTGATTTAAGGCTGGCCCTCTCATTAGACACAGTAGGGCAACAGCCTTAGGAGGCAGAGACATTACGTCTGAGTCCACCAGCCACTCTCATTTGTTGGAGGACCAAGATGTGTGCCACATACGATATACAGCACCTTCAAATCTAGTCTAATCCTCTCAGGTATGGTGAAGAATATCATTCTATTACCATTGTTGAAGAATGATTCAACTGCCAGTACATGGAATAGCATGAGGTGGCATCTTGTTGTCTTGGGCAGCAAATTGTCTTGGGCTGGTCCTGATGACATAGTGCATTAGTGTTCATACATGCACATTTACAAGCTTTTAAACTAAAAAATGTCTGGCCTATACTTTGGCAGTGTTTGGTTGTAATATTATGCATTGTGAATGAGATTTGGCACTTTTCTGGTCTATCTCTACACAACTGCTTCTCAAAGTGGTTGTCCATGGACCAGTGCCAATTCCCAGGCTATTGGCTACTGTTCCCTGATGAGTCTCCAGGAAAGAAAAAAACAATTGTAACCAATGGGCATAAATATGGTGCTGGTCCCTGGCACATTTGGGGGAAAAAATTGCTGGTACCCCACATCGGATAGCCTGAGATGCATTCTATATCATCCTTTGGTGTTGAAGTGAGGAGATCACAAGCATCATTTTCTTTTCATTTCATGTGATTTCATTTTAAACCACACAGTAACCTCAGTTTTCTGGACCATGTAAAAACTCAAAGCATAAAAGTATAAGTGAAAGAATGGATCTTTTCATGTTCTTATGATAAAACTTTTCCTATGTCATGATAGGTTTGGGCTGGCTTTGAACTAGCTATCCAAGGTCCTGGGTCTGTTTGGGAAGTCATTCAGACCTATGTCATGATAAAAACAAAAATAAAACAAGTCTGATAAAGGCATTTACTGTACTTCCATTTCCAACAAACAACCATTTGCTGTTTCACTCAAGCTGTTCATTTTAACTAAGGTGTGACCAAATGAATCCACAGCAAACCATGATTTATGATTCTGCATTCTTTGGATAAACCATCGTTAAGAGTAACTGTATTTGCTGGACTGGACAAAATGATAAACTCCTATTAGCTGAAAACTGATATGTGAATGCTTACAATCTTTCCTCCTAGGGCTTGGGGTGGAGAAGCAGGTTTGGATGCAGATTTATTTTGTTTTTATCATGACAACATAGGAAGAGTTTTATCATAAGAACATGAAAAGATCCATCTGAACTAGACCTTTAACTGAATGCATACATGCTTTGAATGCATGGGTAAGGGAATAGGATTACACACAATAATTTAGGAGCAGGTTAGCATATAGTCCTCCATCTATAAAGGGCTTTAAAGAGAGTTAGCATTAAGATTCCAAAGGATGGGTTAAACTTGAAAAGAGAGCCAGTGTGGTGTATTGTCATGTTGGACTAGGATTCTAGGAGGTTAGGGTTTGAATCCCTCTTCAGCCATGGAAGCCCACCTTGGGCAACTCACTCAAGCCTTAGAGGAAAGCAATGGGAAACCTCTCAACAAATTTTGCCAAGAAGGCCATGTGATAGGGTCACCATAAGTCTGAGTCCACTTGAACGCACATAACAACAACCTGAAAAATGATAAAGTACATAAACATGCACCCATTTAAAACAAAATGTATCAAAAATAGAAAATGCATTAAAATGACCCATGAAAAATCTCCTCTCAAGAGAAAATGTAAATAGGGGCAAAACGTTTCCAAGGGAGCAATGTTACCATCAGTGGTAGCTGGTGGTTCCCAGGTCAGTGGGGTGGGGAATCATTTCCAGGTTTTGGCTGGCTTTGAACTAGCTATCCAAGGTCCTGGATCTGTTTGGGAAGTCATTCAGACCTCCTTTAAAGCCTGATTAAAAACTTGGCATGCTTGCACTACCACAGTGAGCTGGAAGCCACCACCATCAGGACAGGACTTTGGGGCTCCACTCAAAAGAATGAGACCCAGCAATTCCTTCTCCATTGAATTATACAGTGTAATTAAACAGACCTGTTGTAATTCTGAAAGGAAGCCACATTCTTCTGAATGGCAGCCAGTCTGATTTGTACCTGTTTGTTCCTTGGGTAGACCTCCAGCACATTCAGAACTAGCACACATCAGAACAAAGCTATTCACTCCTCTAACTCACCATTAATACTTTTGTGGCTGTTTGCAAGTACTGAATGTTAGGTTCATTTTGCTGGCTAATGCCCAACGTCCCTGCAAATTGTTCAGTACTCTGACAGGCAAATAAAGATAAAGATTTCTCAACAGGAAACAACTTGTTATCACACCTTGTGCTTTTCAACTGTTCCTTAATTCAGTCCTCCCACTTTGTCACAGTTTCCTTGAATCTCTTTACTCACCATAAAAATGCCTATCTGTCTATTAAGTTCATTTATGCAATTCACAATGATAGTTGGGTTTAATTTACTCCAGATGTTGGCTGTGCTTTCAGTGAAATAGCTATGCTTCATATCTCTTATTTTCTCTTAATTATGTGTCATTGTATTAAAAATCTATAACTGCATCTACTCATAGCTTGTTTACCCAGTCAGAAGCTCTGGTTCTTTTCTCTCTCTCTTTTTAAGATTGTTCAGCTTTTTGTCCCATATTAATAATTTGCCCTCTGTTCCTTTTATATCAATGCCAATTAACAATGATAGCAAAAATAGCAATGATAGAAAAAATGGCAAAATTCTAAGACAACATGAGATCAGATGCCATAGGAAATGGCTATTGCTTGAACTCCATGGTTGATATCCAATGTGATCTCATATTTAATCATGATGTTTGATATGTTACTTTGTAAATTAATATTAATTTTAAAAATCCCTGCAATCACCTTTCCATGTCTCTGACAGTTGAAAAAAGCCCACAACAATAGCAAAGTCATAGCTTAGAAAAGTTACTTTCTGGACTGTAGGATCCTGTAGGAGATGCTGGGAGCTATTATCCAAAAAGTGTCTTCCAAGTAATAATTAAAATTTACTTTCCCTTCATGATACTCCAGATCTGCTGCCTGAGATCATTCCCTCATTCTGCCTTACGACTGGGCCAGACTTAGTCCTCCACCATCCCCAAGACCTCCTGCTCCTGCCTCTATTATTTTTCTTCCTTTTGTGATGTGGGACTGGGTCCAGGTGTTTGTGGATTTCAATAGCTTCTCTGTGCATTCTGACATGATAGTTGTTCACCTGGTTCAGAATTTTTGTGTTTTTAAATAACATTTTGTGTCCAGGTTGGTTTATCACATGTTCTGCTACTGCTGATTTTTCTGGCTGGCCCAGTTTGCAGTGTCTCTCATGTTCCTTGATTCGTGTTTGCAAACATGAGAGGCACTGCAGGCTGGGCTAACCAAAAAAATCAGCAGTAGCAGAACATGTGATAAACCAACCTGGAAACAAAATGTTATTTAAAAACACAGAAATTCTGGACCAGGCCAACAACTATCATGTCAGAATGCACAGAAAAGCTATTGAAATCTACAAACACCTGGACAACTTCAACAGGAAAAAAGAAACCCTAAAAGTAAACAAAATCTGGCTTCCAGTTTTGGAAAACAATAGAACCAAAACTCAACACTTACAAAGGAATTCCACCCAGGGGCAGGGGGATTTCCAGTAGATAATGGGCCATCAACCAACCATTAGCCAAACAGACACTAATCCTCCTTGCATTTCTATACTGAGAGACTAACCATTCAAATACACAAATTTACATATACTCCCCAACAGGGCTTCATAGCATATAAACTCCACGCACATTCCTACCCAACCATTCTCTGAGGATGCCAACCACAGATGCAGGCGAAACGTCAAACATAAACTCTTCCAGAACACGGCCTCACAGCCTGGAAAAAAACTAAGGAAAATCCATAGCATCTATTGTAAAAATATCAGGAAGCTTAAGACTGCAATTGTGTGGTTATGGGAGGGTGGTGGCCCCAGGGACTATAGGAAAGTCCAGATGTCCCACTGCAAGGCTTTGATGATGTTCAGTGAAGCACTGAGCTCAGATTCATTGTTGGCTCCCCCTTCTTGACCCCTCTCTGTCACTGCAAAGTCACCCTCCATCAGAACTCCAACTTTGAAGAGCAGGAAAAAATGGGTATGATGGGAATATGACAGCAGAAAAGAGAGAAGATCTCCATGTGTTGGAATCAAAGACCTCCCAAACCTCAACCAGATCCTCCAATACAAAGAGAAATTTGCATATATACCTAACCTAATTCCTTTCTAATTGGCGAGCTCAATGGATCTTAAAAGGAACAAATAAAAATCAGTTCTACTGGCAAAAACCTAGCTAGTCTCTAGACACATCAGAAGCTCTGACACAGGAAACTCTTCCTCCGTATTGCACAAAAAGTAAAATTTCCCAGACTTGTTTTATCAGTACAATAATCTGTGGCATCGCTAAGGCTGGTTTCACTCCTCCCATTGAAAGTGTCACCTGGTGTGGTTCGGTTTCTCTGCACCTCCCTAGTGCCACCACTGAAATTATGAATGTATTAAACAGGTTATTTATTTATTTATGAGGGCATCTGTTGGAAACAACAATGTAGGAGAAACGCCATTCCATCTGTTCTAGAATCCTGCCTTTGATACAGGTATATTCTAGTTGCTTTAGAAAAAATGTACACTTGCCTCAGACATTAATAAATTACATCATCTGATTCCTAGAATCTACCCATTAATCTCCCTATGTCTCCCCATGCCCTAATACAGCCACTCTTTTTTCAGCCAGAATTTGCTAACTGGAGAAGTCATAGGGTGCAGCTAGATAGGACAATTAATTGCAAAAAATTACACCCTACCCCCCTATTGCAGCAATGTTCATTTGTGCCCACGACTCATTCGCAAGATCACTGACATGGAAAATTAGCCAAGTTTGCAGTTTACATGGAGCATGCCCCTGAAAAATGATGGTGGCCACAAGTGATTTGCCTGCCAAAAATCTCCCTCCATTCTCCTCCGCTTTTTTGTACTTGAATGACAGATGCAGAAGAGTGATTTTCCACTTTAAAAAAAAATTATTTTTTTTTTTGCTCTGTCACTTGAACAATTGTGCACATGATCATTCACCTAAAAAAAACACAATGGCAGCTCTGGCTGCTTTGTCCCTTGCAAGCCCACTCATGCCAAGGTCCAACCAATCATGTTTAACTTTTTCAATGTGCCCCTATTAGATTTGGTTGTCTACACGGGTGGTTATGCACATTTTTGCATAATTTTTAAAAAAGATTGAGAGAAACAGTGAATGCTGTTATCGCAAACTATTTGGAATTTTTAGCCCCCCTCCTTCCCAATATGGCAAATCCCATACATAGATTAACCCATTTCCCACCAGAAGGCAAAATAACAAGAAAAACACCAGGCCAACAAATCAGAAACAAGCTACATCACATTTACAAATACTATGAATGTATGGTTTCAGGTACACCAGGTCTTGCACCTTTTGAATTTGAATACAGTGCCTTGAGACCAGGGTGCATGCTACCCTGAAAGTACGTGATTAAAATTTACCTCTAAATCTAAGGTGTTGGGTTAAGTCTTATATAAACAATTGTTATCAGCTGCTAATTATAACATACAGTCCTTGAAAGTAATATGGGAGCAGGACTTTGGTTATGACATATGTGACAGAGATGGGAACTATATTTGGATTTTGTCATCCACTGAAATCTATGTCTGCATATGTTCCAAGTTCATGATCAGGCAGCATGAGAGCTTGACCAATGGTATTACATGCCTATTAAATATCACAGATTAATAAAACTAGCTTGCTAATGTGATGATGAAGAAGAAGTAGTTATATTGGAACCTATTTTCATCTGTGGTGGCAATGCCCTGAAGTCCAGGAGTTTTGGCAAGAAGAACAAGCATTAATTAATATTATTACCTCTCAAAATTTTAACCTGTTAGTTCTGTTAAATTTGAACTATGATTCCAGTTGAGACATTTTTAATAAGAATCTTATCTCTTTCCTGTCGGTGGCAGCAAGATAACTCATGCAGAGAAATTGGAAAGAGAGTTCACTGATGTGCATGGATAACAGATATAATAAAATTTGGAAATTGGATCTCACAGGGTTCCTCCAGATGAGGCAAATGTATAGGGAGGTTGACATATTTGCTCTTGTAATTCTTGGTTTAACACACACACACGTGTACATCTGCTTTATTGGACTATTTTCTGGCAGTTCCCAGCTGCCACCATGAAGTAAGTTTCTTTTTAATTCCAAGACGTAGCTAAATAATATGTTTCCTTCTCTTCTTATGTTTCTTTTTTAAGAGTTATAGTGATATAGTGCACCAGTAGAATAGCACTTTTGTTCTGCAACTTGATGAGACTTAAACAAATTCAAAGAGGAGAAAGTTTGCCCTTCAAACCATAGCAAACAACATACCGGTTATAAAAGTAAGCTTTGGACTTTATGAGATGTGACAAATATGGAATCATAATGATGCCCAATGAACACAAATGGGCACCCATTTTGCATGACATCATGCTTTCACGTTCTCATGCTGTGAATAAGGTATTATTTTTTATTGTCAGGCAAGCTGTCAATTGATCTGCTGTGTCATTTTTTCCCTCATAATTACAAGTGGCTGAAACCATGCCCTGTCCTGTTGCCGTGATTACAGAACACTTCTGCGTGAGAACGTGAAAACTACGGTAGTTATGGGACGCCCTTCTTATGAACCTCCCTGTTTTGAAGGCAAGTTCTGAAGTGTGTTTCAGTGCTTCTGTGTTTGTTTGTTTTTTTTAAAAAAAATTAGCTTTTTAGACTTTTAAGCACACTCATGTCTTCTCGTGAGAACTGCCAAGATCACATACACGGACCGATGTGGAAATACGGGGCTGCTTTTTTATGCTATTATGGCAATGACTGATATAAAGGGTTATTTAGATGGCACATTTATGATTTAAAATATGGTGGGAAAGAAACATTTTTAGAGGTTTGTCTGATAAAATCCTTTGAAAGAGCCCTAAGAAATTGTTATGGCTCCCCCAAATGAACAAGTGGATGCTGAAGTGACAACAACCAATGAAAGCCAAAGAAGTTGAAGGCTTTCATGACTGGCATCCATAGACTTCCCTTGGTTTTCTTCTGGGCTGTGAGGCTGTGTTCTGGAAGAGTTACTTTCTGACGTTTTGCCTGCATCTGTGGCTGGCATCTTCAGAGAATGGTTGGGTAGGAGTGTTTGTGTGTGGGATTTATATACTGTAAACCCCTCTTGGAGAGGATATGTAAATTTGTGTATTTGAATGGCTAGTTTCTGGGTGGAGATATGCAAGGATTAGTGTCTGTTTGGCTAATGGTTGGCTAATGGTCCATTGTCTGCTGGAAATCCACACACACACTCCTACCCAACTGTTCTCTGAAGATGCCAGCCATAGATGCAGGCAAAATGTCAGAAAGAAACTCTTCCAGAAAATGGCCTCACAGCCCGGAAAAAAAAAACAAGGAAAATCTATGAAACCCAGCAACCCTTGTTTCTTCAGATCAGTCTGGAAGACCCTTTAGAAAAACAGACACACCAAGTTAGAAAGTAAATAAAAAAACAGTGAAATGGTATGGCTGATTATGTTAATCATATGTTGCTGATATTAATATCTTCCAATTATTCTCTGGCTTTACTTTGCAAACAAAGCTTCAGGAAGGACTCATCCTGCGCTTTCTGCAAGCGCACTGATGACTGAAAAGGCCAATCCGAGATAAACATGTCCGGTTGCAGAAAGCACAGCAGAAGGTCTCCTTGGGTGAAGTTTCCGGGTTGTGATTCTTTCTGCGTTGTTGTTTCTCTTCAAGACTTGTTCAGCGTGAGCTCTCAAATAAGGCTGCAGCATTGTGGATAGTATCATAGAATCATAGAATTGCAGAGTTGGAAGAGACCACGAGGGTCATCCAGTCCAACCCCGCTGCCACGCAGGAAATCTTGATCAAAGCATCCCCGACAGATGGCAATCCAGCCTCTGTTTAAAGACCTCCAAGGAAGGAGACCCCACCACGCTCCGAGGGAGTGTGTTCCACTGCCGAACAGCTCTTACTGTCAAAAAGTTCCTCCTCATGTTGAGGTGGAATCTCTGTTCCTGGAGCTTGCACCCATTGCTCCGTGTTCCAGTCTCTGGAGCAGCAGAAAACAAGCTTGCTCCATCCTCAGCGTGACATCCCTTCAAATACTTAAACAGGGCTATCATATCGCCTCTTAACCGTCTTTTTTCCAGGCTAAACATACCCAGCTCCCTAAGTCTCTCCTCATAAGGCATGGTTTCCAGACCTTTCACCATTTTAGTTGCCCTTCTCTGGACATGCTCCAATTTGTCAATATCCTTTCTGAATTGTGGTGCCCAGAACTGGACACAGTATTCTAGGTGAGGTCTGACCAAGGCAGAATAGAGTGGCACTATTACTTCCCTTGATCTAGACACTATACTTCTATTGATACAGCCCAAAATCGCATTGGCCTTTTTAGCTGCCGCATCACACTGTTGGTTCATGTTCAACTTGTGGTCTACTAGGACTCCTAGATCCCTTTCTCACGTGGTCTCATTCAGCCAGGTCTCTCCCATCCAATATTTATGCATTTCATTTTTCCGCCCTAAATGCAGTACTTTACATTTCTCCGTATTGAATTTCATTTTGTTAGCTTTGGCCCAGCTCTCCAGTCTATCCAGGTCATTCTGAATTTTGATCCTGTCCTCTAGGGTATTAGCTACTCCTCCCAATTTGGTGTCATCTGCACATCTCCATGTCTCCCGATGTGAGGCCATGGTGGACCATTGTTGGTGATCAATTTGGCCAAGCCTGAGATGTTTCAGGGAGTCCTTCTGTCACTTTTTTGGAGTGCCCCTCTTACGCTGACCTGTGGCGAGTTCACTGTAGAGTACTATTTTTGGGAGGCAATGGTCCTTCATCCTAGAAGCGTGCCCTGCCCAGCGCAGCTGTGTTCTCAGTATCATGGCCCCAATGCTGGTGATCCCTGCTTGCTCAAGGACAGCAACATCCATCACATAGTCAGTCCAGTGTATATTTAGGATTGTGTGTATACAGTGCTGATGAAAGCGTTTGAGGAGTCGTAAGTGATGGCGATAGGTGACCCATGTTTCAGACCCATAAAGGAGAATAGACAGTACAATGGCTCTATACACACTGATTTTTGTGCTTCGCCTCAGGTGTTTGTTACTCCAGACTCTTTTGTAAAGTCTTCCAAATGCGCTATATACCTTTGCTAATTTGTGATCGATCTCTTTGTCAATCTTAGCATCTGAGGAGATGATGCTTCCTAGGTAGGTGAACTGCTGAACAGACTTAAGCACAGATTTGCCTACAGCAATGTGGGGATGGTGGTGTTCCTCCTGTGGTGCAGGCTGGTAGAGAACTTCCGTTTTCTTCAGGTTGACTTCCAGCCCAAACAGTTCTGCAGTTCTGTTGTGAAGTAGGATGTTAGGCACTGCAGAGCTGCTTCTGTGTGGGCAACAAGGGCAGCATCATCAGTGAAGAGCAGCTCACAGACTAGATAGTTTAGAGTCTTAGTGCGAACCCTCAGATGACTTAAGTTAAACAAACTACCATTAATATGGTAACGTATATAGATGCCGTCTTCTTCTTCAAGCTCTGCCGTAGCCCTTTGGAGCATTATGCTGAAGAAGATTGTAAATAAAGTTGGAGCAAGAACACAACCTTGCTTCACTCCATTAGTTATTAGAAAGGGCTCTGAAAGAGCATCACCATATCTGACTTGACCGTGCTGGTCCTCATGTAGCAAGATAATCATTTTAAGGAATTAGTCTTTCCAAGATCTGCCACAGACCTTTTCTACTCACAGTGTTGAAGGCTTTGGTGAGATCGACAAATGTTACATAGAGTTACATTAGTTCAAATGTTACATTAGTTCCTGCTATTGCAGAAGAACTTCTTCCTGAAAGACAATATGGCTTCAGAGCCAATAGGAGTACTACAGACATGGTATTTGCCCTTAGACAACTGCAAGAGAAATGTAGAGAGCAGAACAAGGGACTCTTCCAATTATTAATCTGCTGTTAATTTCCTAGCTTGGAAATGTCACTTTTGGGACTACAACTCCCAGAATTCTAGGAACTATAGTCCACAAAGTAATTTTTCCAAGCTCTAAAATGTACAGAACATTTTGTGGGCCAAATGAGGAGTGAATGGCCACCAACTCTGAGGAAAAGCCCTTTAGGTAAATTTATGGCAACCTCCATGAGCAAATCTATGAAGAATTGTATTCACATTGTCAAAAGTGACAGTACTGAACAGAAAAACTGAGCCTTATGGATATTAGTGACTGCTTAGTCTTACAAGCATTGGACCTTAAGAGTGTTATTTTTACAACCTTGGCAAAGGCATCAAACACCTCTGTGCAAGTAAACTATGTGTATAGTTGTAGACTTAAATAAATGTCATACCTTCCATTGACAGTAAATCACTCTACACTTGTATATTTTCAGTAATGCATTTCAGTAGAAAGCCAAAAAGCATACATATATTCCTTCCATATTTTATTAGTAATATGTCATATATTTAGTAGACACTCCTGAGTTTGAAGTTTTGCCATAATCAGCTCACATGAAACACATGCGCTCATGAAAATGATTCTTGAAATAAATGGGTCATGTACTGAAGCAGTATGTTTAGTCTGACTATACCGATGATTCCCTACACTGTGTGCTGGAGCATATTTGTCTGCTGTGAGAGAGCTGAAGTATGAACTGAAAAATTAAGCCACCATATTGGATCCATCTACAACTCTGTGACTGTTGGAGTGGAGATGTCCCCTTGTGGCACAGACTAACTGCCTACCAAAATGTTGTTGGTAACATTATTTCAGAAAAGTGAGTAAAACTGAACTGGAAATTGACACTACTGTATTGTTCAAGAGGATATCAGATGAACCCCCATTGCCCAGAAAATATGATCACACCATCTCTGAGCCTTGGCTGACTGAGAAGACAGGAATGCTATGAGTGTGGACTTTTTCAGACAGGGGACAAATATAGCGTCCCCATCTCGCTAGCTATTTCCTGCCCCACTGCCATCCCTGTAGCACTTAAAAAAAAATTCAGACTTACCTTAAAAGTGCTGTAAAAAGTGTTCTCCCCTCTGGCAGTCCAGGAGTGAATGGAGCTCTCATGGAGCCCCATTCACGTCCTGGAAAGGAAATCCTGGCTGTTCTCACGAGAGAATGATCGCGTGGGAAATTCAAAAAGTAAAAGCAAGATACATGTCAAAAGTAAAACAAATTATCTACATACATTTTAAAAACCCCAAGTAAACCGGGGAGGGGAAGAAAAAGTGTGTCACTTACCTTGATGTCCTGATCTCGACTGGAAGTGTTCGGCACAGAACTCCCTGTGATGCTGGCATCGTGCCATCATAATGGGGTACCTTTTCGCTCACCTGTTGTTTCATTACATAAACAGAGCGATGGGTCAATTCACAGCTTTAGCCATAAATAAAAAGGAGTGCAGAAGGAACAGAAGAGGCACTGGAGCATAACGACACAGAGAGGAGGATGTGTGAAAGGGAAGCCCTTTCACAATCTCCTGTCATCCCTGTGATGGATTAATTTAGTCGTCTGATAATCTCCTGTATCTACACTCCACAATTATAGCAGTTTGGTACCACTTTAATTGCCATGGATTCATCTGGTAGTTTGGTGACAGACTACTGTTAGGGATCTCTAGTCAACTTGTAAGGGAGGTCTCCAGCAAACAATTCTTTGTGTGTCACCATAATACACACCCTGAGATTCCATAGGATGGAGCCATCATGTCTGACAGGGAGGGGCATTTAGAATTCTCTGCCAAAGAGAAAGCAAGAGGAACACACTTAGGCGTCACTGGGATTCCTAAGTGACTGTAAGCATCTTTGTTGGTGTGTGGGATGAGGGGGCCATAATCTATGTTAATTCTATGCTCTTTCTCCAAAACTCCATGGGAACCCCTAATCTCTCACAACACAAAAAAAATCCTTATGGGAGGAATGGAATATACAGCATAGTATAAATATTGATTTTTAAAATATTCTCCCAGTGGTTTGTTCTTATAACCACCTGCCACATGTTTTAAGACACAAACGGCTGTGAACCCAGGGCAGACAAAATACCACTGGAAACAAATTGTCAGCTATTGTTTCACCCTTCTCCCCTTTAACCGTTTTCACTTTTGATATTCATTAAAGTGAAGTAGACAATGATGGCTCAATTCTGTTTGATGGCTTCAGAGGAGCCCACGGACTACAGCTGAGTTAGCAGCAGGCCGTAGAGCTGTATTTAACTGTCAAACACACTTAGCGTCTCCTCATATTTATTGGCTAGCTACTGAGCTAGCCAACAGCAGTGCAATTTTTAAATGAAATCAATTGCACAGCAGGAAGAGTAAGAAGTAAAAAGCCTTTTACTGGACTGTCACCCCAGCACTGAACAACTCTCGGAAGGGCAACATCAGTTTGAGTGCTGAAGATTACAACTTTCAGCCATTATGTAATGATGAAAAGAAATAGGCAAACTCGGTGCAATTTCTCGCTTCAATCAATCTTTTGATTACTGAATTAATTAAATATATATGATGCCTGTCCAAAGAATGTCCAGGGTGGACAAAAAGCAAATCAAAATCACAGTAAAGCAACTAAAAACCACACTTCATTGTACCTTTATCCAATTACACTAAGCAATATGCATGGCATAAGCAACTATCATGTAGACCAGTGGTTCTTAACCTGGGGTCCGGGTTCCTCCAGGGGTCCATAATGTCCTCACAGGGGGTCTGCAAAGGCTTGAAGGCTACTTGGCCCACCTCCTCCCTTCAGTGGAGTGGTCAGGTGACAGGAGCCAAGGCAAATGCAAGCTTGGCTTGCATATTGCCATTCAATTCCACTCCAGCTACAGACTTGCAGGAAGAATCAAGAGAAAAGTCTTCTTTCCCCTCCAGTGCCTCTGAGGGAAGGCTTAATGGACGGTGTAACTGTATCATCATCATCATCATCATCAGATATTATGATTATAATTAGGGTTTTAAATCTTCAGTTAAGGCTCGGGGATCCTCGGCAACAAAAGTTATTTAAAGGGGGTCCCTGATAAAGAAAAGATCAAGAACCACTGATGTAAACTACTGCATCCAACCTATGTAGGGATGCCCTTGAAAAGTTTTTTGAAGCTACAGTTAGTGCAAAATCTGTTGCCTTTTGTATACCTTATAGACCAGACCGTAAAAGACAACTCTTATAACTAACTGTACCAGCTTCCTAAATTTATTCCTAAACATAACACAAGATGCACATTTTTCCCTTTAAAGCTCCAAATGGACAGTCCTGGGTAGATAGCCACCTGGGACAGGGATATTTTGGTAGCAGGACAGTCATTTAAGTCTATGGAGATTATCAGATGCAACTAATGTGGCCTGAGAATAATTCGGAAGGGGGCAGCCAAATCCACCGCAGAGTCCATGTGCATTGTGTCAAGGGCTTTGTACTGATTTTTAAAAAAAGCTCTGTATGACATGCAAATGTGCAATTGTTTGAACACTCACATTCGCACAGATATGAACAGGCAGCGTAATCTGATTGCTGGATGAAGATGGGGGCAGGGCTATCAAGCAGGGAAAGTGCCTGTGGCTGCCATGTTGGGTTTTCAGCTAAGCAATGGGCCGGTAAGTCAATCAAACAGTGATTTTATACTCTTTTTTCTTTATTTTTCTTTTTCAAAATATGAACTACTGCTTGTGCGCATCATGGGAAACTGTTGTTTTTTTAAAAAAAATGGTGGTGGCAGATTTAAAATAGTGAGTAAATCACTCGCAGACACCATCTTGGCTAGGGGTTATGCAGAGTTTAGGGGGGCTCTTTTGGCCATGAGGACAGGTTGCATGGTTGCGAATGCCTGCTTTTTCAGACATGTTCATATTTTTCCCCCCTCGTATAGACAAGACTATAGAAAATATCCATAGAAGGTTTGATCACTATCAAGTCACCTTCAATTCAGTTGACAGTGGAATAATGACAAATGCAAAAGGACACCAATATCACACGACATTGTCCTTTTGCATTCTACTGTCATTATTCTGGCATTTCTTTTTATTGACGGGCTGATCCGTCAATAGATCACCTGTCTCGTTTTTGTGCCAGGAAAGCAATGTAAGTGCGCGGGGGGCATTCTTTGGCCAGCATAAAAATGGATTTTTTTATGCTGGCAAAAGAACGTTTAAAGGGGATCATCTGATAAAGTCCTTCATCTACGAAAGCTGGATTGGCTCTACCTACTCTCAGTCTGTCTTTTTAAAAGAAACTATTTCATTTAAATTAGTATTTGATGTTTTTTAACCTTACTTATCTTCCTGCCCAAAGTTTCTACAGCTCTGTTTTCAATTGTAGTTTGCATCGTTTTTTTAAAAAAATTGTATACAGTCGGCCCTCCACATTCACGGATCCTGCATCCACAGATTCAACCAACAATGGTTTGAAAATGTTTTTTAAAAAAATAATTCCAAAAAGCAAATCTTGACTTTGCCACTTTCTATAATTTTATTATGCCATTGTCTATAATGGGACTTCAGCATCCATGGATTTTAGTATCCACCGGGGAGCCTGGAACTAATCGATAAAGACGTTCCTAAAGAACTAAAAATTATAATGCTTTACCTGACCACCACGGCAAGAATCACATATGCTAGCTACTGGAAACAAAAGGAGATCCCAAATATAGATGAATGGATGTTTAAGTAGCTAGAACTAACAAGAATGGACCAACTTACTTGCTGGATTAAATATCAATCGATCACTAAATTTAGAGAGAATTGGGGAAAATTAATAGAATTCTTGAAAATAGAAAAGGGAAACTACACAGATATATGGTTTGTAGATTAAAGACAGAAATGATGAAATATTGATAAATTCTTCTGTTGGAGATGCAATAAAATAAGAAATATTGTTTTGAAAAGGTATGTTATACTGTATCTGTAGTTATATTGTGCAGTAATATAAATAGATATTTATATAAGAAAGTAAAAAATAAGTCATTGTGCAAGTTCAAACACAGCTGGAGAGGAAGTTAATTTATTTTGTTTTGTAAATATAGTATCATGTTTCTGAAATAAAATAATATAAAAAATAAAAAATAAAAAAATCCACAAACATGCCCAAGCCTTTTTGAACAAATAGGTTTGAGCTGAGTATATATTTATTTTTTTAGAGTATTTATACACTTCCCTTCAGCCATAAACGATCACACAACAGCTTACAAATTGCTAATTTGACAATTCCCAACTGTCAAGTAACTACATAATGGCATGAATGGACCCAACAGACTTCAGTAAGAAGGGAGTTGCAAGCAATATGGACAATTCACATGGTGTAAGGTCTTGTATGTATTGTTTCAGTGTTAAAACATCAAGTCTTCTCTTCCTCATCCACCAAAAGTCTTGTCTTGCTTGGAAACAAGTTTCTTCAATTAACAGGAGTGGCTTTTTAAAAGCTGATACTCTGAAGAGATTCAGTAAAAGAAACTTTTGATTCATTTCACTGATATTCTTCCCAGAATGAACATGATTAAGCATTAACCAAAGCTTATTTTTGCTACTTAGGCTGAAATTCTATCCATGTTTATTTGGAAGACAGTTTGAAATGAATGGATTTTTCCATGTGATTAAGGTTTCTTTTCTCAACATGCTGCTTTGTAGAAGTCCACTTTTACAAGATTTTGTTTTTTAAGGTGGATGAATTCCAGGACATTGATACCTCTTCTAGCAAGACATATGTTTCATATTACACTTTCCAGTCTGAACTTGGAATCTAAGCACGGTCAGCCCTGGTTAGCACTTGGATGGGAGACTGCAAAGGAATACCAGGTGTTGTAGGCCATATTTCAGCGGAAGGAACTGATAAAACTACCTCTTAGTATTGCTTGCCTAAGAAAACGCTATGAAATTCATGGGGCTGCCATAAGTCAACAGGTGACTTCAAGGCAATATGTGGGATGGACACTTTGGTGGTGCCATGGTGAAACTGAGATGGATCACATGGCTTAGATCCTCATGGACACATTTGCTAGGTTGTGTGGGAAACACTTAGTAAACTTTAAATGTTTCTGCACTACACAGATATGGCAGTTTGATACCTATTTTAATTGTCCTCCCCACAACTGTACTGCCCTGTGCTGCCCTCCCCACACTCGCACCGCCCTCCCCGCACCCTGTGCTGCCCTGGCCCACACTCCCCGCCCTCGCAGCTCCCTCCCTTCACCGCCCTGTGCCGCCCTCCCTGCATTCGCACCGCCCTCCCTGTACCCCGTGCCATCTTGTGCCGCCCTCCCCACACTCACACCACCCTCCCAGCACCCTGTGCCACCCTGTGCCACCCTCACCGCACTCACACTGCCCTCCCTGCACTCGCACCGCCCTCCTCGCTCCCCATGCCACCCTGTGCCGCTCTCCCTGCACTCGCACCACCCTCCCCACACCCCATGCTGCCTTCTCTGCACCCTGTGCCTCCCTCCACACACTCGTGCCACCCTCCTCACACCCAGTACACGTTGCATACACAAGCACACACCATGCCACATCCCCCATGCTACTCACACCCCCTTTGCCTCCACCATGTTTAGAAAGGAGTGAAACTTCTACATGGTCCCACCCCCAGTGTGCTGATTGGCTGCCCAACAGAGCTTTGATTGGTTGATCAGTTTCCTAAGTGGCCAATTAGCACACTGGAAATGACAACATATCTAAGAGCAATGTATATATAGATTGGTTAAAATAGAGGCCTAGCTTCTATAAAATTTGGGAATAAGACTAGTCCCCCTCTTTTTCGACAATTTGAACACTGACAAGCATCCAGGAATTAGCTGTTGCAGCCCAATTTCTCACAAAAATCACTATGTTAGAGGCTTACCACATGCTGAAGTAAAGAAGTTTCTGCTTTCCGTGCTGCCTTACCTCATGATGCTGTTGTTCTTCTGGTGTTCTGCTGTTCTGGTCTCATGGGAGACTGAGGTAAAACCGTGTCTTTTCGCTAACAGATTTTTCTGGTTAGCAAAAAGACATGGTTTTACCTTAGTTTCCAATGGGACCAGAACAGAAGAAGGACAACGTTGTGCAATAAGACAGAACAGAAGATGGAACCTTTCAGCTGCACTGCCACTTTACTTGCAGTAACCTCTTAGTCCTGTATGTTCACAATCAGCCATCTGACTGTGTCTCTTTCAGACAGTCAATAGTGCCTCCTAGGCAAACATATATTAAAATGAGAAGAGGAAAAGACTAAAAATGAACTGTTTGGGAATTTTTGCCTACTTGTTTTCATCTTAATTGTCCTCATCTTAATCAATTAGACTCCTGATAGGGGGGGAAATCATGATTGAATATCTGCAGATGTTTGCAGGCCCTTGACCAATATTTAGCAACCAGCCATCTGACCTGCTTGGCAAGGGAGCGATACTTTGGCAAAACAAAACAGTCTGCAGTTTCTTCGCCTGCTTATTTGAAGACATGATAAATACTACTCTGTAGGAGGCCTGGGAATCAGTGTCCCAAGCACCCACACAAACAAAACTTTTTTGATGGTATAGCAACAAATAGATAAAGATTTGTGTAGATCAAGGCTTTGCAAAGCTTTATACGTTAAGGGTTTGTCTAGACGGTGAAAATACTCCTCATAGAATGCGAAGAGAATACCTTTTGTCCCAATAAGATCCCACAGTGATTCACATTATTCAGAAGGAGGGACCACCAAAACTCCAAATACTGGGAGGGGGGAGCCTTTGCAGCTTTCCCCCAACTTTTTAAAATAATGCGAGGAAATGTGCATTACCACTTGTTAGGATGACTGAATTGAATCACTGTGCATTCTTGGTGAGGACAGAACTGGAAATCTGACTGGTCGGACATGTGTGTGTTTGTGGGGTGGGCTTTCTGGCAATGAAGTGGCTGGAACCACCATTTTGGGGTTTCAAAGTAGTGGGAAGTTGCACTTGCGTGCTTTTCATTTACAGTTTAAAAAATACTGTGCAGTGGTGGCAACTTGTGGTGAATAATAAAGTCAGTAATTCACTCACAGCCACCATCTTGATTCACAGGCATGGGTCTATGTGCATGTCAAACATGGATAGCTTCGCATACCAGCAATTTTGCCAAAGGACCATGGAGACAAATGAATGCTGCTGTGAATTGGTGTTAATGTGCAGCAACCCACATATTATATCATCTCATCTAGGCAATCTCTAACATTCAATGCCAGCATTTTAGAAGGTATGACAAAAAGTATTCTGTGTATGTCACAGAATAATTGATAGACTGAGACATTGAAGTGCATAATCCTGGAATAAACTGACTGGATTGATTTTGCTTTGGAGTTTCTTGGAGCTAATCTGCATCAGGATATGCAGGCTCCCTATCAGTGTATCTTGGCTGTGGAGCTGGCCTGTTGTTCCCCTGTTACCTGTACAGAATGGGCTGGAGTCCAAACAGGCAAACTGACCTGTTCCTGCAGCTGCTGCCACCTTTATTTTCTTTTCTGACACAGAAGGCAGGAAGGGGGTCTGCGACATGTTAATGAAGCCCCCCTGCATGTGGCCAACCTTGGTTACATGCTAAGGGACTCCTTCCAGGCTTCCAGGAGAGCCAGGGAGATGGAGGCCACAGCAAGGGCCAGCATGCCCCTGCAGACATGTGGGCCCTGATCCAGTTTTTGCCAGCAGAAATGGAGTAAACTGGGTGTTTTCTTATAATGCTTTATGGGGCCCTATCCTGCCTTCACTCCCTGGGTCTCAGCCCTGTATCTGCCCTAGGGGTGGAACAGGGCAAATGCCCTGCATCATATAGACTGCAGGACTCTGAGATGGGGGCAAAACAAGATATTTAGCCCATGTAGACAAACCCTTGGAACATTATCAACAGGGACCAAATATAGCATGTCTGTCTCACCTTCTAAATACTGCCCCACTCCCGTCCCTATAACTGAATATATTTTTTCCAGACACCTACCTTTTTGCAGTATTAAAAGTCCTCCTCATCCCCTTGGTAGAGAGAGAGCCCCATTCACTCCCTTATTTGAAATCCAAGGCCATTCTTGCAAGAGAACAAGAACAGGGGAATTTTTTAAAAAAGGTAAAAGAAAGGGTTTTAAGTGACAGCAAGCAGGGGAAAAAAAAGGAAAAAATTCCAAGCAACCTGGGGAAGGGGAAAAAAAGGCTGTCACTTACCTGGATGTCCTGATCAGCACTGGAAGTGTTTGACACGGACCTTCCAGGACCTTCCAGGGAGGCCAGCATTGTGCAGGAAATATAAAAATAATACCAAAAGTAAATGTCAAAAAATTAAACCAAGTTATCTAAACACACTAAAAAAACCCACCAAGTAAACAGGGGATGGTTCAAAAAAGGCTGTCACTTACCTGGATGTCCTGATTGTACCCAGAAGTGTTTGACACAGACCTCCCAGATTGCACTGTAGGAACAGGGCACCTTTTCACAAGCCTGTGATTCCGTTACTGAAATGGAACAGGAGCGCTATTGACGACTTTTGCCCATCATCATCATCAACAACAACAAACATTGCTGAATGGAGGCAGCACGGGAGCATACCAGGACAGGGACAGGGACAATGTCTGAAAAGGAAGCCCTTTCTTGATCCTGTGGCATCCCTGTCCCAGATTATTAAGCCTGTCTGATAATCTCCTTGGTTTTGAGAATAGGAGAGGTCTCATGTCAGTCTTGTGTAATTTACCTTTTAAAAAAAACACTGTAGTCCTGGGACCAGTAGCGTGTTCTCAATGTACAAAGACCACATACTCAGGAACTTGTAAGAGGTAAGATATACAGTTGCCCCTCCACATTCACAGGGTTTAGGGGCAGACATTCCCCGTGAATGTGAAAAAAACGCAAATAAGAAATGAGCCTGCGCGCGAGCAGCTTTCCACCCCAGTCCTTTCTCAAGACAATGAAGCCCCTCGCTGCCTTGACAAGGGAGTGGGGTGGAGAGCAGGGGGGCAGGGCTTTCAGCAAATAATCGAAACCGCAAATGTGGAAGTCGCGAATGTGGAGGGGCAACTGTAAATTATCATGTTAATGGAGTCCCAAGGAGGTACCCTTTGTTAAACTTTCTGAATGGGCCTTACTGCGACATGTGGTCAAAGTCAACCTGATTGATTATTTTTGCAAAAACATGAGAAACCACTAGATACTAGTTGTTTTACTAGTGCAAAAACATGAGAAACCACTAGATACTAAAAGGTCTATCAGAAACCAGCCACTGTTTCACAACAAGTGGAATATAATTTGAGGCAGGGATTCTTAACCTGTATTCCATGGATGGACTTCAGAGGGTCCATGAACTGGGTACAAAAATAACACATTTTTCTTTGTTTTCTTTCTCATTACATTGAAACTTGTGTTTAGGTGCATTTTTCTGGGGACAGTGGCTGGCATTCAGTATCACATTTATGGATGTGTAACCTAGAGTCACATATCTGTAGTTGATCCATATCCACAGTCCCTTCATAGTCACAAGCAGGGTACTATTGCCATGATCATAACTGCCCCTCACAACCTACTTTACTGGGTATCAGCTCCACTGAGAGAAAGAAGTCCATTCTGTTGGTAATTGGCATGTGGTTGGGTAACATTTTCACCCCTTCCTGCCAGCGAGCAAGACTGCAACAGTCAGAAGCAGGATCCATGTCATAATTCTTTGTCACAGACCTGCTCGTTGGAGGGAGGAGGATGGACACATCATCCACCTGCATCCTGATGGACAGCTGAATGGATCTCCTTCTCTTGGTGTGGCTGATACATAAGTAAGTAGGTGATGTAGAATTCTGGCTGGTATCCATATCATTCCTCAAATTTCTCAAAGGGGCCAGTGACCCCCCCCCCCCAAAAAAAAAACATTAAGAACCACTGATTTAATGTTTGTGCTCTACTGTTCCAGAATCAGAACCTGGGAAAGTTACTTTTTGATCTACAACTCTCAAAGCCTTATCCCATGAGGGGAGGGAAGCAGCTTTAAAGCCCAAGAATACCATGTCCTACCTTGCCTAGCATGACATCAGTGTGTGTCAGCTGTTCTCTCAGGAGATGGTGGTACAGGCAGGTCTTTTTGCTAATGGATCCTTCCAGTTAGCAAGAAGACTCATGTTTCATAGACTCACACTATTATCCGGGTGCACTGCTGCTTCCTTCCCTCATGTCCTTCAGAATTCTTCCAGCAAGCATGGCCTGAAAACATAGCTTTTCCCATACTCCGTCCAGAACACTATAGTGGAACCACTATAGTGCTGTTGATGTCCAAAGAACTGATCTGTTGTCACTTAGAAAGCCCTTCCACATAGGCAAGTGCATGCATGGATGTACAACCAGGATTTTCTTCACTATTTTGATGGCAGCTTGTGTTTCAGGGATGGCTTTTCAGACAGGTTTGCTTTTGGACCAAGAAGATGCAAAAGCTCAATTGCATATGCTCAACAAATTGTGTGGCCCTCTTGATTGGAGCCTTTGGCCCCAGAATACCCTTAATATTTGAAACTGTGGTCTGGCAACTATATTTTTGGCAGCAGTGGCATCTTTGATGAACAAAGGCTGCAGCTTGTTAAAGCTCACTTTCCTTACCCATGCAAACAATTTTTTTTCCAAAAAAATTGGAATCAGGTCCATATTTCCATCGACTGCCAACACATTCTGTGGATTAATTCCCACTAAACCTAATTGCTGGGCTGTTTCAAACTCATCTAGCACCATTCACACAAAGTACAATACAAGAACCTTTGCCAACCCCTTTCAAATTTGGGTCATTCCCAAAGATATGTATTGTGGTGCCTTGGAAAGCAAAGTATATCCAACATCCATCCCCCTGAGCTGTTTTGGCTTATTTTGTTAGGCTTGGCAAGTGTAGAGTATAAATCATGAATCAGGAGAAAACTTGCCAGTCTGCATTTGGAGGAGACCATAATGGTAGGCAGTAAAACTTGCTGTTTGTCATTGCTGGTTCATTGAAAATGAATTTGTTCCTATGGTAACTGGTATTCCTATATCCAATCGGATTAAGCTGCCAGTGCAACAGGACACTAAAAGACACAAATAATTTTATGGGAATGGAATCAAGCATGTGTACTGCTGGACTGGTACACAAAGAAAGATGCCATGGCAGTAATGAGAAATAGTCTAGGCATATCCATCTTTTCTGATGTCTAAGAGTGGCAGCAAGTCATCTATAGCAACAACAGGAACAAAAACACCTTCGTCCCTGTAGATACTGTTAAAATGAAAGCTTGGTGTAAATGTGTGTGTGTGTGTCAGTTGGGGTTGGGGGAGAGAGACTATATGACTGATTCAGCTTCTAGGTTTCATTGAGATCAAATACCTGGTCTGAGAATTCTTTAATTCTAATATGACAATTGCACTGTTATAGCACCATTATTCCACTAATTGCTGTGGCTGCCTCCTGTGGAATTCTGGGGTTTAAGGCCTAAGAGCGCCCTGGCTGAGAATGCTAAATGCCCCTCCCTAAACTGCAAATCCCAGGATTCCACAGGAGGCAGCCATAGCAGTTAAAGTGGAATAATAGTGCTATAACAATGTATGATAAGGCCATAAGTGTTTGATTTGCACCAGTCTCTGGTTGGTGGATTTGGAGGTTCTATTATAAGCCAAAGTAGTCACTTTGCTCTAGGGCAAAGGTTCTCAGTCTTGGTCCTACAAATCTTTTTCATCCCAACTATCAGAATGGTCTGGAATTCTAGGAGTTGAATTGTAAAATATCTGTAAGATCATATGTTGAGAACTACTGTCTTCTGCAGTGTGCAATTTGACAATATGCAACCCAACAATTTTTGGGTTGTGACCTTCGCACCCTTGAGAAGGCCAGCTTTGCTCCAGGGAAACAGGAAAAGTGACCAGCCATTTCGTGGTTCAAGGCTAAAGCCAATTTTATTGTGATTTCAGCAACAATAGTGATTTCGGAAGAGAACTGCTGCAGAGGTTCGGAACAGAGAAATGGGGCTAGGGAAAGCCCTTTTATCCTTGTCAGACAGTGTGGACATACCCACTTGTAACTTTTTACACCAATCGGGGATTGCTTCATCATATCACACCATATCTAGTGAGACCAATCATTATATTGCAGCATGTCACCCCATGCCTAATGAGATGTAAACAGTTGCAAACAGGCAAATGGGAGGAGCTAGGTCTCCTCTGTACGTGACCTCCCTGTAATCTGTAATGGAGGGTTCACAGGGTACTCCTATCTTCTGGGCACCCTTCTTGCTATTACAGTTTGTCTCAGATTATTTTTGAGCTCCGCTAGCTGCCCCGTTACAAATTGGAGTTGGGGCACAACACCAAACCCATTCTTGCCAACTCTGTGTCAGACCGGAAATCTCCATTCACAACCATTTTTAACAAAATGGCCAGTCTGACAGGAGGTTCCCCCTCCCAGCTCAAAGACTCAAATAATATTCAAAGACTCTTTGGTGGGGGGATTGAGAAAGGGGCTTTCCTAGCATCTGAAAACCCTCATTTCTCATGCCCATGCCAGTCTTCAGGTGGTTCAAGGACTACTCCCACCCACCAAGCCCAGACTCACCTATTTTCTGACTCCTCATGGCAGGAAGTTAAGTTGGGGTGGGTGGGCAAGGAGGGTCATCCTGGGCTATGCTCCAATAGGCAGTACATAACAATGACATCTGCATTGTTGTGAACCAGCTATCAGGACACAGGCACTGAGGACAATCCTCCTCATCCGACAACCCCTCCATCCCGCTGCAACAGGTATATCCTCCATAATGCTTGGCTCATCTCTGCCTTTCCTATGTCATGTAGAGGGTGAGGGGGCCACAAACAAAAGATTGTGGAAGGTTATAGCTTCCACAATCCTTCCTCAGCTCCACCCACCACCACCCACCACCGCCCACTACACGATTGAAGGAGACAGGCAATAAGTGAGTGGGGAAAGATTTCCACTCTGTCTGGTTGTAGGGAGAAAACGAATCAAATTGATTTTCCTTGGGGTTTTTTCTGGGCGGTGAAGCCGTGTTCTGGAATGGTTTCTTTCTGATGTTTTGCCTGCATCTGTGGCATCCTCAGAAAATGGTTGGGTAGGTGTGTGTGTGGAGTTTATATACTGTGAACCCCTGTTGGGGAGTATATGTAAATTTGTGTAACTGGATGTTTAGTTTCTGGGTATAGAAATGCAAGGCTCGTTAGTGTCTGTTTGGCTAATGGTTGGTTGATGGGCCATTAACCGCTGGGAATCCCCTTGTCCCTGGATGGAATTCTTTTATAAGTGTTGAATTTTGATTCTATTGTATTTCAAAACTGGGAGCCAGATTTTGTTTACTTTTAAGGTTTCTTCTTTCCTGTTGAAGCTGTCCAGGTGTTTGTGGATTTCAACAGCTTCTCTGTGCATTCTGACATGATAGTTGTTGGCCTGGTCTAGAATTTCTGTGTTTTCAAATAGCATTTTGTGTCCAGGTTGGTTTATAACATGTTCTGCTACTGCTGATTTTTCTGGCTGGCCCAGTCTGCAGTGTCTCTCATGTTCCTTGATTCGTGTTTGCACACTGTGTTTTGTGGTCCCTATGTAAACTTGTCCACAGCTGCATGGTATGCGGTAAACTCCTGCAGCTGTGAGAGGGTCTCTTTTGTCCTTCCCTGAGCATAGCATTTCTTGGACTTTTTTTGGTTGGTCTGTAGATTGTTTGGAGGTTGTGTTTCCTCATCAGTTTCCCTATTCTGTCTGTGACTTCTTTGATGTATGGTAAAAATACTTTCCCTTTGGGTGGCTGTTTTTCTTCTTCATTCCTGTGGTATTTTCTGGATCTTGCTGCTCTTGTGATGTCTGATCTGGAGTAACCATTAGCTTGTAGGGCCCAGTTTAGGTGCCTCAGTTCATCCTCCAGGTAGTGGGGTTCACCGATCCTTTTTGAATGGTCTACCAATGTTTTTATTGTGCTTCTTTTTTGTCCTGGTGATGATTGGAGTTCTTGTGTAGGTACCTGTCCGTGTGTGTGGGGTTTCTGTATACCTTGTGGCCTAACCGTTGGTTTGGTTTGAGGATGACTAGAACATCCAAGAATGGCAGTGTTCCTTCCTTCCCTTTTTCCATCGTGAATTGGATATTTGGTTGGATGCTGTTCAGGTGGTTCAGGAATGAGACCAAATATTCCTCACTGTAGTTCTAAATGGTGAAAGTGTCATCCACATATTAGAACCATGTTGTGGACTTTTTTGGTGCTGTTTCCAGGGCTTGCTTTTCAAAATATTCCATGTAAAAGTTTGCTATCACTGGGCTCAGGGGCTGCCCATGGCTACTCCATCTATCTGTTTGTAGAATTCGTTATCCCACTGGCAGTAGCTTGTGGTGAGGCAGTATTTGAACAAGGCTGTGATGTCCTCAGGAAATATTTGTTTCCTGTGATGTCCTCAGGAAATCACAGGAATGTCCTGATCTCCTCAGGAAACAAGGCTGTGATGTCCTCAGGAAATATGAGTGCCATGGTGTCTATTATGGGGACTTTGGTGAACAAGGAGACAACATCAAAACTGATCAGTCTGTTTCCAGGTTTCAGTTCGATGTTGTTGATTTTTTTCTATGAAGTGAGCTGAGTCTTTGATGTAGGGAGGGGTTTGTCCTATGTGGGTTTTGTCAGGAAATGACATGGATGTGACCACAAGATGGAGCTGTAAGCTTAGTAGTGAAAGTAGTTAAGCTCCAGTGGCAGGTGTGTGTGTGAGTCAGCACTTGAGAGTATGCACACCTGAGATGCCTGATGTAGCAGGCATTGTTTAACTGCCTATAAAAAGGAGATGGGAATTGTCTCCAGTGTGGGTTTGTTGTGGATGCTGGTTGGCGAAGCAGTTTGTTGGTTTAAGAGAGATTGTCTTATACTCTGTATATTTATTGTAAATATACTGCAAACAAAGATTAAAGCCCTCAAGTTGAGTGAAGGCTGGCCTTGTTGCTGTCTTTATTTGGCAAGCCAGAGCACAAGGCAGTGTGCTGGGGTGAAGGAACCTTCTCCTTGGTGTCCTGTCGACATGGAACAACTCTGCAGGTGGTCGTGCTGGACACAGCGTGTCTTTCTACACCCCAACAAGGGTTATGGGCCCAGTTTCCGTGTGGACAACGCTTGAGAAGCTGTGGGAGATTTAGTTCTGCAATTGGTGAGCTGTTTTCTGTTCCTGGAGGGCTGAAGAGAAAAGTCCTGGAAAGGAGTGAGTTAAATGTGTCTACTCACGGACTCTACTCTTATCTGTTTTCTTTGGGAAGCTAATTGTTTTTGGCAGCCTGCCTGGACTTTTATCAGTGTGTTTGTTTGCATCTGTTTAAATCGCAGACTCAGTGCAAACATGGAAACAGCAGTCAGGTTTGAAAAGCTGTCTGAGAAGAACTATGCTTCCTGGAAAATATACATGCAGGCTTTGCTAATAAAGCAGGATTTATGGGACTATGTAAAAAAACAACCTGACCCTACTAATGAAGATAAATTAATAGGTGACGAAAAAGCTAGAGCAACAATAGTTTTGACTTTAGAACCGAATCAGCTGAATAATATAAGAGATAAGAGGTCAGCGTTTGAAGTCTGGAAAGCTCTTGAGAATGTTAACCAACCTGCTGGAGTCTTGTCAAAAATGCTGTGCAGCAGAAAGCTTTATTGTTGTAAACAGCAGGAAGGTGAATCTGTGCTTGTGCAGTTAAAAAGGATGCAGGATAATTTCACAGAGTTCAGCAAGCGTGGCTTCCAAATAGAAGAAACCCAAAAATCTTTTATACTCCTGAGTAGTCTAAACAGTGAATGGAAGTTTCTAATGTACAATCTCCAAGGAGCAGATGAAGCTGATTTAAATGTCGACCTCGTGGCATCCAGAATATTGGAAAAAGCACAGAGGAGAAACTCAGAGGAGAGCTTCAAGGGAGTGACCAGCTGGAGGAGACAACCAACCATCCAATTCATGTCCTTGTCTGAGGAAGGGAGTGCTGCTTTCTGCAGAACACGGAGGTGTTTTTCCTGTGGAGAGACTGGACATTTGATAAAGAACTGTCCTAAGGTCTCTGCAGCAAAGAAAGGACAAAACTCACAAAGAAAAAGAAAAGACAAGCCCCAAGATGGGAGGGGGTTTGCTACTACTGTAGGGGGAGCTGTAAATGAGAAAAAGGACCAGTCTGTCTGGATTTTGGACAGTGGGTGTTCTCACCATATGACCCCTGATAGGGAAAAACTACAGAGCCCAAAGCCAGCACCAGTGGACACTGTGGTATTTGCAGATGGTGAATCTGGCAGTGTAGAGATTCAAGGGTCTGTATTAATCCCTGGTTTAAACAAGGTATTTCATAATGTACTGTGTGCACCAAAACTACAAAATAGCCTTGTAAATGTGGCATCCCTAACCAGTGATGGATATGAAATCCTTTTCAAAGGAGATGAGCGGATTGTGTCCAAGGAGGGAGTAGTATGTGGTAAAGCCATAAAGAAAAATCACATTTATCAAATGGTAGCACAGGTGCAGTGTGGGAATGTAACAAATAAGCCACTGCATGATGGGTGTGCTCATTACCTTCATAGAGTTATGGGTCATATAAGCTTCAAAGGTTTGAGAAACCTAGAGAAGTTTTGCCCAGAGTTCAAGGTAGAGAACTTTAAAAGTTACCTGGACTGTGCTATTTGCAAAAAGGTAAAGGTCAAGGCTTACCCTGTAGCGAAGGTGAGCAAATGCATAACATAGAGGCCTTTTCAGGTTGTACATGGAGATTTATCAGGGCTGCATCAAGTAAAGACTATAGGGGGTAGCAGGTTTACCCTATTGATAGTAGATAGGCATACCAGATTTACCTATGTGGCAATGCTCAAAACCAAAAGTGAGGCTGCTAATATGATAAAAAAATGGGTCAGTTCTGTTGAAAGTGAGTTTCCCTACAAAGTTGGCACTTTTGTGACAGACAGAGGTGGGGAATTCTTAAGTAGCAATTTGCAGCAGTGGTTTTGGCGGAAAGGGATCCAACATAAAACTACAAATCCCGGATGTCCAGCTGAGGATGGTTTGGCTGAACGTAGGATTGGGATGATAAACCAAAGAAGGGATTGTATGTTAGAGGATTCTGGAGCTCTAGCTAATTTGTGGGGAGAAGCAACAAGAACCGCTTGTCATATTGTAAATAGGTCATGGTGCAGTGCGATAAACCAAACACCATACTACTTATTGTATGGAAGAGCACCAAACCTAAAGTACTTAAGAGTGTTTGGACAATTTGCATCAGTGTACATTCCTCCTCAGTTCAGGAAAAAGAATCAGCCCAAAAGCCAAAGGTTGCATTTTGTGGGCTATGAGGGGAACAAGTACAGGTTCCTGATGGATGGGAATAGGATTTTGTATTCAAGGAGTGCTAGTTTTGAAATCAATGCTGGGTGGGAGAAAATTCATTCTAATCAAGATGTTTTCATAAAGCTTAAAATATTGTTGTAAACAAAAGCACTGGAAATGGAGCGTGATAGCATCCAGAGATGTGAGTGATGAACACGCAAGCACTTCTGAAGATACACAAACAGCAAAGCAAGAGCCAACACATATACAGGCTATTCAGAGTAGTAGTAGCGACACTGAGGATGAGCATGGTAGAACCAGAGTCATTATTCCATGAAGGACTCAACGAGTCAGGAGACCACCAGAAAGGTTTGTGGTGCAAGAGGCACGGGCTTGCACTGTTGTGGCAGAGGAGCCTGATGACTATAAGGATATGCTCAGGTATCCAGTAACAGAGCAGGAGAAGTGGAATATGGCTATGGATCAGGAGATCAGTGCATTGGTGGATAGGAAGGTATTTGAGATAGCTGATAAACCTGGAGAGCAGAAGGTAGTTGGCTGTAGATGGGTCTACAGGAAGAAGGACATGCCTGATGGGACTGTGAAATATAAGGCTAGAATAGTAGCAAAAGGTTACTCACAGAGACAGTTTGAGAATTATGATAAGACATTCTCACTGACAGCCAAGGCAGAGAGTCTCAGGATGGTGCTTGCTGTGGCTGCCAAAAGGAAGTTAGTGGTTCATCATTTCGACTTCGAGACAGCATATCTCAATGCCAATTTAGATGAAATTGTATTCATGGAACAACCTCCTGGATATGAGTTTGAAGGCAGTAACAAAGTTTATAGGCTGAGGAAAGCATTATAGGTTGAGGAAAGCATTATAGGCTGAGGAAAGCATTATATGGACTTAAGCAAAGTGCCAGATGCTGGAATCACTGTATACATGAGGAATTAGTGAGATTGCATTATCGGCGAAGTGTGGCTGATGCATGTGTATACACAAAAGGTAGTATAATTATATTAATTTATGTTGATGACCTATGTGTAGCTGCAAGGGACGAAGAAGAGATCAGACTGGTGCAGAATGAGTTAGTACATAAGTTCAAACTCAAGGAACTTGGTCATCTTAAAAGCTACTTGGGAATAGAAGTAGAGAGAGACCAGAGTGGTGGTTTCAGGTTGTGCCAAAAGGGAAAAATAGATAAATTAGTAGAAAAGTCTGGTTTAGGTGAAGCTAAAGTCGTAGGAAGCCCAATGACGCCTGATTACCAAAATCTGGAATCAGAGGAGATGTTTGAAAGGCCGGATATATATCATTCAGTAATTTGGAATTTATTGTTTTTGGCCAACAACACGAGACCAGACATTAGTTTCGCAGTGGGGTTGCTCTGCAGAAGAGCAGCAAATCCCAGACAAGTAGACTAGTCAGCATTGAAGCGAGTTGTGCGATATTTGAAGGGCACAAGAGATAGATGCTTAATAGTAACAGGAGGAACATCAGAACTAGAAGGTTTTGCTGACAGTTCATTTGCATTGGAAACAGCTGACAGAAGATCAGTAACTGGTTTGACGGTCAGCTATGCTGGTAGCCTGGTTATTTGGAGGTCCAGAAAACAAGGATGTATCGCACTAAGTACTACAGAGGCAGAGTTTGCTGCGTTATCAGATCTAGCAAGTGAAATCCAGTGGGCTAGACAATTGTTAAAAGATTTAGGAGAAGAATGCAGTGGAGCAACAGTGGTAAACGAAGACTCGCAAGCATGCATTGGCACGGCAGAGTCAGAAAATCTAAAATGTAGAACAAAGTATATCGCAGCGAGATACCAAAATGTGAGAGAACTTGTACAAAGTGGAACGCTGAAGCTACAATATGTTGGCACAGAAGACAATGTAGCAGACACTCTCACGAAACCTTTATCTGTAGAACGGCACAGGAAATTGACTAACAGGTTAGGTATCAGCAAATAAGGTGACAGAATATAAAAGGATAGGTGTAAATGACACATGGGACACACCACATGTCATTTGGAGGAGAATGTCAGGAAAAGACATGGATGTGACCACAAAATGGAGCTGTAAGCTTAGTAGTGAAAGTAGTTAAGCTGCAGTGGCAGGTGTGTGTGTGAGTCAGCACTTGAGAGTATGCACACCTGAGATGCCTGATGTAGCAGGCATTGTTTAACTGCCTATAAAGAGGAGATGGGAATTGTCTCCAGTGTGGGTTTGTTGTGGATGCTGATTGGCGAAGCAGTTTGTTGGTTTAAGAGAGATTGTCCTATACTCTGTATATTTATTGTAAATATACTGCAAACAAAGATTAAAGCCCTCAAGTTGAGTGAAGGCTGGCCTTGTTGCTGTCTTTATTTGGCAAGCCAGAGCTCAAGGCAGTGTGCTGAGGTGAAGGAATTTTTCCTTCTCAGCCTGAAGTCTGTTGCAGCAGTCTCTCCAGAAACCTTCTCCTTGGTGTCCTGTCGACGTGGAACAACTCTGCAGGTGGTTGTGCTGGACACAGCGCGTCTTTCTACACCCCAACAGGTTTGTAATTGTGTGGCCAGAAACTTGGCCAAGTCATATGTGGGGGATCCAATGGCACTCACTATGGGTCAGATTGGAATGGAATCCTTGTGGATCTTGGGAAATACAATAGAATCAAAACTCAACACTTACAAAAGAACTCCACCCAGGGACAGGGGGGTTTCCAGCAGATAGTGGCCCATCAAACAACCATTAGCCAAACAGACACTAACGAGCTTTGCATTTCTATACCCAGAAACTAAACATTCAATTACACAAATTCACATATACTCCTCAACAGGGGTTCACAGCATATAAACTCCACACACACACCTACCCAATCATTCTCTGAGGATGCCAGCCACAGATGCAGGCAAAACGTCAGAAAGAAAATATTCCAGAACACGGCCTCACCGCCTGGAAAAACATCAAGGAAAATCTATGGATGCCAGCCATGAAAGCCTTCGACTTCACACTCATCAAATTATTTGTTTGCCTCTGCAGGAATAATTTAAAACAGCATATCCTTAGTATGTAATTTGAATATGTGCTGTGAGTAGTGACAGCATGAACCTCTTCATAATTCTATGCAACCGTCCAGATGTTAAAGGATTTTAACTTCCAGCAGCCCTAGCCAGCACAACCAAAGGTGAAGAATGCTAGAACTTGCAGTTCAATAACATCTCGTTGGGCTGATTCCCACCCTTGTTCCCATCTCTGTTAGATATACATGGCAAGTGGGAAAGGGATTGCCTTCCAGTTTCACCTGTTATTAAAAGTGAGCAGCTGTACTTAGTACTTAGCTATTTCATGGTAGAAGAAGCTGATCACAATCTCTAGCCCAGAGGTGGGACTCACATGGCCCTCCAAATGTTGTTGTGCTGCCACCCCCAGCAGTCCTGGCCAGCACAAGCAAAAGTGTGGAATGCTGGGACTTGTATTCCAACAACATCCAGAGGACCACACTGTGCTAACTCCCCCTGTAGCAGCTAGAAAACTCACAAAAATGTTACTTATGTTTCTCACCAACTAAAAAGGAAAACTCTGCAGAGTGTCAAGATGTGGTTGTGAATTTCAGTAGTTTTCTTTCCCCACCCCTGTTTGATTACTCATAAGTTTTTGTAATGGGAAAGTAAATGGGAACAACTGCATAAATCGAAGTAGCTTTAGCTTATAGCAGTGAAATTTTTATCACAGGCCATATACCTTCCTATCATCATCCCAATATAGAGTAATGGCTGAAAAAGTTATGGTACATTAATGCCTCCTGCCAACTTCCAGCTCTTCTCATTCTTTGTCCCAACCTTCTCTATGCCAGCTTTGCAATCACCTTCTGCCAGATTTGAGCTTTCAAAATTAACATATTTTGTATATGACATATGTTTGAAATTATCAGGAAATGCAGCCAAGAGTTAGAAATTAACCAGGAAAGAAGTTTTTGACAAACATTTGGGAGTCAGGGAAGACTTCTGTTGGCTTCAAACATGAGGACACACTATTGTCTATTAAATTAATTCAACATGTATCACTTAAAAACTGACAGCATAATACTGCTTGCCTGCATGCCTACATCTGTTCTTTCAGGATAAAACTGGACATTTATGTGCTTAAGAGCTCTCCCTGTGTATACTGTGGGCACATGCACACACACGCGCGCATGCACACACACGTCTGCCTACACTGGTCCATTCTATTTGGAGGATCAGATTTCCATCACTTTCTCTCTGGCACATCCATACATCCACCAGTCCCCTGCTGCACTTCTCCCCAGCTTACAATGCTCCCATGTTTGCCTTAATAGAAAGTCATCATAGAAGGCAACTGCCATACCACAAGTACAGAAGGAACATTATTACAACACCCTCTTTTCTTGCAGCAGTCATGTTAGTGAAGCAAATGGGAACATACCAGTATAGAAGCCAAAACTATTGCACCTCCTCTTCACTTGCATGAGTGTACTGTGATTGTGCTGATTTGGCAATTTCTGGCCTATCTCACCAGCTTGGTAAACCCACCACTCAGCACACGTGTGCCTTTCTTTTCTTTTTTTTTCTTTTCTTTTCTTTTTTTTTTTTTTGCCATGATTGTGTAATTATGGGGAAACTTTTTTTAAAATTTTATTGTTCCCCCATAAGTACACAAGCATGGCAAAGAAAAAAAAAGTGGGGAAAAGAAAGTCACAGAGAAAAAGCAATTTTCGATGGCTTGCAATATGAGGTGGGGGGAGGGGAGAAGAGGAAGTCACAAGACTCCCACATGCCATATGACTTCCTTCATATTGCTACTGCCATGAAGTATCTTATCACACAGAGAGGAATGCTGCAATTCGTAGCAATAGTGGAAGCTATTGATGGGTTTTCCCCATCAATGATAACACATGCTACAGAAGCAGATGAACAGCAAAACAACCATAGGATAGAGATGGTGTCATGTGATAAGTAAGGGCCACATCTGCTACTGTCTTGCTGTAGTTCCAGAATATAAAGCAGTGTGTGTGGAGTGCTTTACCCTTCAATTTCAAGGTGAGGCATCCATCCTCAGACCATGAGTCTCACTCAGACCATGAGCATCACCTGCTTTTAGGAATTCAGCATATATTCTGCAACAGAACTGCATCTTGTAGGTTACCCACTCACATACACACCCCAAACACTTGTCAACTGCTGGTAATTGTGGAAGGAACTGGTGTGTAAAATATATTGTAGCTTTGGGTTTCTGGAAGAAGGAGAAGTGAGTTAGTGGTTTGTCATCTCTGACTACAGGACTGAACTATAGTATGTGATCTGTCTGAATGGGCTTCTCATTCTAGATACTGGGGACTACATAGTGGAAGATATCATTCACATGTTATATTTTTGCCACCATTGAGAAAATAGCACAGTATGGACTTTTTCAAATGGGATTAAAAAACCCTTGAGAAGGTCAGGAGAAGAACGGGGCTGTCACACTTACAGAGCCCTGTTTCAGACAGCCCCGTCCACCTCCCCACCTTCCCCCTTCCTTCCTCTGTGCTGCGGGCACCACTTTTTATTGATGGGGTTTTTCCATCAATAATAATGGCACATTTCTCATGCCAGCAGCACAGAGGAAGGACAGGGCTGTGTAAGCGCAACAGCCTCATTCTGAAACGGGGCTCTGCAAGCATGACAGCCTCGTTCTTCTCCCGACCTCCTTTTTTTTTACCCCATTTGAAAAAGTCCTACTTCACCATGTAGTCTTTAACGGTGTGGGATTTGTTCACAGAAGTTCCTAGTCTTCAGTATACAACTTACTCACCAGAATCCTAGAGTAACTACTTATTTAAGGAGGCATAATTCCTGGCCTGACAACCCACCAGCCTAGTTTAAGAGCCAGCTGCCAAATTGCACAAAGAAAGTCTGTTCAGCTGGCAATCAAGGAGGAAGATGTTTCCATTCCTCTTCCTTCCACTAGTGAGGCTGCAACAAGGACTTGCAACAGAGGTCCTGGTTCTGATGGTCTCAGCTTCACTTGCTGGCAAGAGGAAGGTAGAAACAATCTCCTCCTTGCGCCCCGGTTACCAGCTGAACAAACCTCCATCTCCTGTTCTGGGGGCTGATGACTCTTAAGGTGGGTTGTGACTATGTAGGATTAGTGAATACAGCACAGTTACAAATCTGTAACTCTAGGTTACGAATCTGTAACTGCAATACTAAATACCAGGCATTATTTTTGTTGGAATTTCTCAAAGCTGGTATTATTTTCAAAGGATAAAAATCAATATTAAGGAGCCAGGTTATTTTTCTTTTAAGCAGATATTAAATATACCTCAACATATACAACATTCCGATTAATTATATTTGGGGAGACAAAAAAAAAAAAAAGCAAAAAGCAAACAAACCCAACCCTAAAGAAGTAGAAGATGAGATCCATACTTCAGTGAAAGAGCTGGTAGAAATGAGTGTTGACAAGTCAACACTCCAAATAAATAACCTTTTTAGCATTTAAGAGTTAAGCAGCATGTTTAGCAACAGATCTCTCATTTTTCCACAAGCATACAGATACTAGCTGTGGGTTGTTTTTTGTTTGTTTGTTTTCTTTGTTTGTTTGTTTTTTTTTTTTGCTAATGTATCACAGTGATTGCTATGCAAGCTGTAGCTTACTGAACTTCCTGAACTTAAATGGCAAACTGGATTTTTTTTTGGCTTCTATTACCTTTCCTACTTAAGAAGCTTCATCTTTTTCATATAGCAGGGTAAATCCAAAGCAATTACCAGCAAGTACCAGTTGCCACATATTTATATATATGTTTCCATGTGTTGCATGAATCACTTACCAATAAACTACATCAAATACCAGTAGCTATAACCAGCATGACAACAGCATGATTGTTATTCAGGTATTACCTCTAAAGCTGGTTTTACTCTCTGGTTTTCCCTGTTCTTGGTGCCAGTAATTTTTAGTAAATCCAAATCCACACTGCACAAATAATCCAGTTTGAAACTGGATTATTTGCCATGGCTCCTTCCTATCAAATCCTGGGATTTTTAATTTGGTGAGGCACCAGTACTCTTTGGCAGAGAAGGCTAAATAACTTGTAAAACTACAAACCCCAGGATTCAATAGGAAGGAGCTATGGCAAATAATTCAGTTTCAAACTAGATTATTTGGACTTTATCAGACCACCCTCCAGAAACTTTCTTTTGCTGGCATATTTTGAAATGTTTTTTATGCTGGCAAAAGAACCCCTTTACCAGACCTACCTCCAGCAGTGTCAGAAACGCAGCCACAACAGTAATGGAGTATGAATGGAGCTCCATTTACTTCCAGGTTCCAAATATTGGTGATTCTTATGAGACGACACAAGCATGGTAAATTCAAAAATTAAAGCAAGACAAAGGACTTTTTCAGACAGTCAAAAATAACGCAAGCAGCCTTGTCACGTTGCGAGGCTGCTGCGCTGCAGAGTGTCGGTTTCAGATGACGCTCTCCCCTGCCGGTACTGTTGCGGTACCATGGGGAGATTTGAGCATCATATTTCGTCGGTTTTTACTCACGAAAGTTGATCGTGATTAAAAACCAATGAAATATGACTCTCAAATCTCCTCGCGGTACCGCAACAGTACCGGCAGGGGAGAGCGTCATCCGAAACCGACGCTCTGCAGTGCAGCAGCCTTGCAACGCGACGAGGCTGCTTGCGTTATTTTTGACGCGTCCGAAAAAGTCCAAAGACATAAAATATAGACACAAAGGAAATTATCAAATGACCTAAATATAGCATGACAGGGATTCCAGGAGATTGCAAAAGGGCTTCCCTTTCAGATGACATTGTTAACAGGTCATAATGCGCCCATGCCCCTTCCGTTCCCCCTGTGCTCCTTTTTATTCATGGGCCAAGCCATGAATTGATCCATCTTTCCAGTTCTGTAATGGAATGACAGGTGAATGAAAAGGTGCCCCGTTATGCTGGCATGACACCAGCATCACTGGGAGGTCTGTGCTGAACACTTCCAGGTGTGATCAGGACAAGAATGTAAGTGACATACTTTTTTGTACCCTCCCTGGGTTACTTGTATTTTTTAAAGTGTGTTTTTGTGCTTGGTTTTGCTTTTTAATGTTCGTTTTGAATTTCCCATGTGATCGTCCTCTCGCGAGAACGGCCAGGATTTCCATTCCAGGAAGTGAATGCAGCTCTGTGAGAGTTGCATTCACTCCTGGGCTGCTGGGGTGGGGGGAAGAAGGAGGAAAGGTAGGTCTGAAAACATTTATTTTTGTAGTGTTACAGGAACAGGAGTGGGGCGGGAGAGGAGACAGTGAGACGATGACTCTATTTTTGTCCCTGTCTGATAATCTCCAAACACAGAAACATTATTTATTTATTTATTTATTTATTTATTTATACCCGGCTCTTCAGCCACAAGGCTATCAGAGCGGCTTACAAATTGTTTTTAAGCAATAGCTATTTACACATCTACACTGCATTAAACAGTTTCCAATGTGTGTTAGCTAATTGCCCCCCACAAGCTGGGAACTCATACTTTAAAAGTCCCAAGTACACTGGGGAGGTTCATAAAAGGAACGTACCCTACCCGGCTGTCACAATCTCACCTGGAAGTATTTTGTCATTGGCATTCTATTCATGTGAGCACAATGGTGCTCAGTTTCAAATGCCAGCAATGCCAACAACAAAGCACCATGGGAAATCAATTGATGGCTTGACCCCTCAGTAAAAATTAGATTTTTAACTAGATAAGGTTGCAAAAAGATGATGTATGGTATATGCTCTCTCTCTCTCTCTCTCGCTCTCTCTCTCTCTGGCTTCTCTTCGCAAACGAAGATTCAGGAAAGACTCATCCTGCGCTTTTTGCAAGTGCGTTGATGACTAAAAAGGCCAATCTGAGATAGACAAGTCCAGTTGCAGAAAGCACAGCAGAAGGTTTCCTTGGGCCACCACTTACGACTCTCGAACGCTTCCATCAGCACTGTTTACGCACAATCTTAAATATACACTGGACTATGTGGTGAATGTTGCTATCCTTGAGCAAGCAGGGATCACCAGCATTGAGGCCATGAGATTGAGAACGCAGCTGCGCTGGGCAGGGCACATTTCTAGGATGGAGGACCATCGCCTCCCCAAAATAGTACTCTACGGTGAACTCACCACGGGTCAGCGTAAGAGGGGCGCTCCAAAAAAGCAATACAAGGACTCCCTGAAACAACACCTCAGGCTCAGCCAAATTGATCACCAACAATGGTCCGCCCTGGCCTCACATCGGGAGGCATGGAGACACACCATCCACAATGCTGTAGCCTTATTTGAGAACTCACACCGAACAAGTCTTGAAGAGAAACAACAATGCAGAAAAAATCAAAACCCGGAAACATCAAGGTATATGCACCCTTTTGCATTCCTTAGGCATCATTATGACATCATATTTGCCGCATCTGATAAAGTCCTATGTGTAGTGTGGATTTGGCCTAAATGATATTGGAATGCCTGTTTCCAGTTGGCAACTCCAGTTCTTGTCTTGCTTGCCTTCTTGGTTTTGCATACATATTACAACATATTAAGGATGGGTCTTGGGCAAGTTATGAAAAGCAGAGTAGCAAGGAGAGATGGCTAAGATTCAGGAAAAAAATAGTGTTTATTCATTCCCCAGTATATTTCATGCTGAATGTGTTTACTACATGACCATCACCTCAGAGTTTGCTTCAAATAAATAGTTATGATTTCATTCATGTCAGCAACTGAACTTCTCCAGTTGTTTTCAGTTGAGGTCCAACAAACAGCAAAGTGCTTCAACTGCTTGAAGGGCACACCATCCATTTGCATTGTAACCTCTTCTCCCTCTCTCCCTCCCTTTCTTTCATGCTTGTGATTTTCATCCTTTCTGCAATGCTCTTAAACTTTCTTTGTGACTTGCTTTTTCAACTTACTCTTAACCTCCACAACTTCCAGTTAACTTTCTTCTCTTCCTTCTTTCTTACTCCACATTTCTGACACCTTCTTTTCCTTTGCCTTTGCCTTCTCTTTCTTCTTTCTTCTCCCCTCTTACTTCCTGATTTCCATTCCAGGTATTCTGTTCCTTCTTTTTTCTCCCTCTTCTCTTGTATCCTCCTTCCCTCTTCTCTCTTTCTCCCCTTTGCTTTCCCTTATATAAAAAATTAAGGGAGTGGTGGGAAGAGAGTAAGTGATTCATGTTTAAGGGGGCAGGAGGTTATTCAATAGCCAACTGCTTGAAGGGCATGCCGTCCATTTGAGTTGTAATCTGAAGTTCTTGTAGAAACATAAAAATTCAGTTTGGGACATGATGCTAAACTAGTCCCTCCCTTCTAATCCTCCTGTGTAGTTGCAAACAGGAGAGTGGAAGCTTTCAGTTAACAGTGTTTTATTATTCTGTCCAAGCTCAGAGTTGCGGTTAACCTTAACTACTTTGGATAATAGCATCAGAAAGTTAGAGCACAGATTCAGCCAATTACAATCTGTTTGAAATTCTGTTCAGTCCTAAAATTTATGGCATTAAAGCCTGGAAGAAGCTTCCAAATGTCTATTTCACAAGTATTCCACAGATCTTTCTGAGAAATGTTGCACCTAAAAAAAAAAAAAACCCAACCTTTAAGACTACCTTTGGAAAAGAATAGGAATTCCCCCCAGTTACAACTAAATGACATTTACTTTTAAAGAATGCATCTGACCAATCAGCTTTCCACTTCCACACTCAGCAAGAATGTGCTGTGCTGTGAATCAGATGTCCAAGCAACTGATAATGCACATTTCCATGCATTATTCAAAAAACATCAGGAAAAGCTGCAAATGCTTTTCCCATGCAATGAATTGAGGGTTTTTTTTGGGGGGGGGTGGCTCCTTCCAAAAAATGCAATCCTTGGTCAGATGTCATTATGACAAATGTATTCTCTGCAAATTCTATTATGATTATTTTCTCCATCTAGACACCCCAAGGATACCACCTAGGCACCCAGTTTCTTTTGGCTGATGGCCATTGCGATGGAGAATGCTGGTCGAAAGCACATTGCAAGAAGATTTTTTTTCTACTGTACTGCTTGTACTAGATTATGGCTTCTAACCATAGGTGAATTGCTTAGTGCTAAATGCACTGTGGTCAAGGCTAATTTACAATAATGGGAAGGTAGAATGAAGAAAGTTCAATTGGGAAAGTCAAAGGAATGATAAATCTCAGCACTTTGGGAACAGGAGCAGCCTTTTTCCAGGAAGAGTGTTTCTAGCAGAATCATTCCCTCACTGGCAGAAGCAGTTCCTTGCTAGATACACCTTTCTTGCAAAAGTGACATTTCTTGGAACATTTTCAAATTGTGATGGATCAACCTTGGTGCAAATACAGGGGTTGCTGAGATTTAATGACTACAAAGATTTCTTTTTAGTGCCATTACTTTCCTAGCCAGAGAATCCTTCAGCCTGAGTGGGGTGGGGGGGTTGGAATCATAAGAAAATTAAGTTACAGAAAGCTTACATGAATATAATTCCCCTTTCTTTTATAAACCATTGACATTAGTGCCCTCTAAACTGGCATCTCTCCCAGCATAGAAGCTGCTAATAGCACATTATTTCTTTTGCTATTTCATTTTTTAAAAGATCATATTATCCAGCACACTGATGTGGAGAAAACATTATCCTAATAAAAATGTCCAGATCTTCTCTTATCTAATGAGTTAAATCTAAGGGTCAGTCTGAGAATGCCATATTTAATAGAGGTCTCAAAGCACTGCACTAAATAAATACCTTTCATCTTGCTAGCCCAATGACCTAAATTTTTAATTGCTGGAATCAGCGGCTTCTGCTTAAATGGATTTGGCAGAGGTGTGAAGATGTTGTTAGGTTTATTACTTAGTACAAATGGTTACTGAAGTGCAGACTGGAAGATCCAAGGTCCGTGCATAATCAATAATGCATCTTGCAACTCTGGCAGAGTTCAATTGCTGTATCTATTAGACCTTGACTCCCAATCTCTTCCCTTGAAATAATTAGTCAAGCTTCCTAGGGCAAACTGTATCTTATCTTAACAGTAACAGCAGCATAGCAGGGAAAGATCCTTTGAATTCTAGCAAGTTGTCTATCACAGTGCCTCCTAAAACAGTGACTTGATAGTGTATTGTTACTCCCTGCTAAGAACAATTACATATTCAGGGGTGGGGAATATCCCTAGATGTGAAGTCAAAGGCTTTCACAGCTGGCATCCATAGATTTTCCTTGGGTTTTTTCGAGACTATGAGGCCGTGTTCTGGAAGAGTTTACTTCTGACGTTTCTCCTGCATCTGTGGCTGGCATCTTCAGAGAATGGTTGGGTAGGAGTGTGTGTGGAATTTATATGCTGTGAACCCCTGTTGGGGAGTATATGTAAATTTGTGTATTTTAATGGCTAATTTCTGGGTATAGAAATGCAAGGAGGATTAGTGTCTGGCTAATGGTTGGTTGATGGCCCATTATCTGCTGGAAATCCCCCTGTCTCTGGGTGGAATTCATTTGCAAGTGTTGAGTTTTGATTCTATTGTTTTTCAAAACTGGGAGCCAGATTTTGTTTACTTTTAGGGTTTCTTCTTTCCTGTTGAAGTTGTGCAGGCGTTTGTGGATTTCAATAGCTTCTCTGTGCATTCTGACATGATAGTTGTTGGCCTGGTCCAGAATTTCTGTGTTTTTAAATAACATTTTGTGTCCAGGTTGGTTTATGACATGTTCTGCTACTGCTGAATTTTCTGGCTGGCCCAGTCTGCAGGTATATAACCCCACACACACACCCCTACCCAACCACAGATGCAGGTGAAATGTCAGAAGTAAACTCTTCCAGAACATGGCCTCACAGCCTGGAAAAAAAAAGGAAAATCTATGAAATATCCCTAGAAGTTGTAAGGCTATCTTCATATTACTGGCAAGATAAAATATTCGTTGCTTGACAGCTATGGCATGCATACCCTCCAATATTTCACAGGGAAAAACTGGGACACATGTGTCTGAGAAACATCAGAGTGTGGTCAAGATGGTGAAAGCTATTAATGAGGGAGAACACACAAGCTAGGATTGCCTGCAGTAGTTTGCTTTTGCCTGAGCCTACTGGAAAGGGCAAGATTGCACTTTGAACTCAGTTTGAAGCAACAGAAGTACATTGAGGGCAAAGGGGGAAAGTGGGCAGAGGACAGAGAAATTGGGATATTTTTAAAGCAGCTGAAAAACTGGGAAGACAGAGGATTAATTAGGACTGTCCCTGTCAAATTGGGACGGTTGGAGGGTATGAGCATAATATTTTTTTCTTTTCTTCAAATTATTCCTGTTCCCCTCTTCCCAACAGCCTTTAATACATGAAAATTAGTATGTAATAAACACATCTTTTAAAAAAAATATCCAGAGGGTTACAGAGGTGGTAATTGCATCCTCATGCCCATTCTCATTCCATGCCTAAATATATGACTGTTTGGATAGAACTAAGAGGCCTTCAGATATTCTAAATGGATGGAGAAGGGAAAGGGACCAGACCATACTCCTAGCATCTGCACTTGTGATAGGTCTGTGTTACAGATTTACCATAGGCCTGCATCTGTGCACCTGAGAGATTTGATTTTCTTGATCATGTGGAAGAGCCCTACTCATCTACATCTGTATACTTGTGTGTTCTTTTCATCAGATTTGTGGCCAGTGGGTGTGATCCAGGTTTTCCATATACTAAATCTACATATACTAGATTTTCTCCCTCCCTCCACCATCCCCATCCTACTATACTTACTACTTCACAGGTGCTTTGTGTTTGGGATCCTCTGAAAGTTATTTTCTATGATTATAATGCCATATCCATGCTTTGGACCACATTTCTCTCCACTGGCCCCACTACACTCTCAACTTTACTTTTGGCTTTCTCCCTTTTCCTGAACTCCGATCAACTCCTTGTGTGTGTATGTGCTGTCAAGTCGCCTGTCAACTTAGGGTAACCCCATGAATTTCATAGGATTTTACTACGCAAGGAATAATTAAGAGGTGGTTTTGCCAGTTCTTCCTTTGAAATATAGCCTACATCACCTGGTATCTGTTGATGATCTCCCATGCAAGTACTAACTAGGACTAACATTGCTTAGTTTCCAAAATCAGATGGGATGATGTCTTTAGAGTATTTAAGCCTTACCTCTCCTTAATTATGCTTCTTCTGTCTTTTGCTAGAAAAGTACACCTGGCTCCCTACCCACATTTCAAGAATATCTGGAGGGGGCCAAGGAACTAAACCCTACTCACTATCAGAACCATACACTGGCTCCCTCCATTATAATCATAAATGGGCATTTATTAGATGGGAGTCCCCTGTATGGTAAACATACATTCTTCCCCAAATGGAGGAGTTCTACACATGTGTATCTGTGTTCTGGGAATTCATGATCCTGAATATTCTTTGAGTGTTCTACAGGGGAGGGGAAATGTACTGGACAAGGGCAGAAAACACATCGTGTTTTCACTGAATGTGCTGAGATGTTTATGTAACACTCACTCACACACATCAATTTTATTGCTAAATTAATTATTTTTAGTCAAGTCTTTGCTGGATGACCATGCTCTGCACATTGATCACAAATAAAGGACATGATAAATAGCTAAGCATATGCTGCGATCCTGTTTGAATTTTATGCATGCATAATTTCCCTTATGCATGCAATTGTGTGTATGTGGTTTTGTTTGTTTGTTTGTTGGCTGGGGCATAACTACTGTGTTTAGTTGTGTAAGCAGAGTTCAGCATGTATAACTGATGCACATGCAGTTGCAGGTTCTTGGATGGACTGCTCATAAGTGCCTTCAAGTACCACTTGATTCACTGGGATTGTAGAAACAGCAAGCACATTCACAGGTACATAATCGGTTGCACAATGTTGATATTCAGCATAAGGATAGTGTAGTGCAGCCACCACTTCACTGCATGAATGTAGATTTACACTATGCAAGCACAATGCAAGATCTTGGCTATAATTAAGTTTCACAGACAAAGAGAAGGGGAGTGTTTGAAAACGGTGGTTTAGTCTTCAGGATATGGCAGATACCTGAGCTTGCCAAATGCAGAGACATTCAGGGGGAAATAGTCACCACAGAGGAGTTCAAATAACCACATCTGGGGAAAAAATGCATGAGGAGTTGTCACAAGGCCATTTGGGCTACCCTCTCTCCTCTCAGGCATCATGGTTATGCAACATGGTCATGATCCACATTGGAAGTATATGTGACTAAAATCCCTTCATATTTCAGCCAAGTGTGTGTGTGTGTGTGTGTGTGTGTGTGTGTGTAGCAGTTGTTTGCCCATATATCTTAGCAACCTTCTCACACATTGTTTCATTGTGTAGCAGGGTAGAAATTAAGAAAAGGAATAGTTGGGAGGTGATTTTATCGGATGAAATATAATGTCCATATTGGTTCTGTGGGTTGTGTGTGAGGACGACTCTGCACCTGAAGAGGGTAGGGAAAGATATACTTTCTACCACTGTTAACAAAGAACTTACCTGTATCTGTCCCATACCCAAGAAGCATGATGTGTGCATACTTAACCACAATATATTTACTTAAAGAGCTACTATGACATAGATTTGGACTAGGGAGACCAATGTTCAAGAGCCAGTGTAGTGTAGTGGTTTGAATGTTGGACTACAGCTTTGGAGACCAGAGTTCAAATCCTTAATAGACCATGGAACCCCACTGGGATTTGCAGTGTGACAGTGTATGGAGGACTGCACTTTGTCCACCCCTGACCTGTATATGAATGTGCCTTCAAGTCACCTGTTGAGTTATGGTGACCTCATGAATTTCAGAGGGTTTTCTTAGGCAAGGAATACTCAGAGGTGGTTTTGCCAGTTCCTTCCTCTGAAATATGGCCTACAGCACCTGGTATTCTACTCAGTAGTAAATCCAACAGACTTCAGTGGTACATAGGTTTGCACCCATAATGCCTGGGCACAAAGATGGTCTATTCCTCAGCAGAGTGTGCTCATATTTAGTTGATAGCCCTACTCTGGTGAGACTTGGAATTCACTTAAAGTTAGATAAATGCAGAAGGACCTTTTTTTTCACCTGAAGAGGGCCCATTCATCCTGGAAAATGAAATCCCTTAGCATAGGTTAGAAGGGGCTTAGGTAAAACAGGAAGAAAGCTGTGTTTTATAACTGATTACAGTAAACAGCATTAATGATTATGATTAAAATGATAATGACTGTATCACTGTGGGGAAAGGAATACACTTTAGAAGTCAGCCTGGGAAAAAAATTATGATGATTAAATGTGCAGCCACTCCAAGAAAACAATATCTCTGTAAATATAACATTGGAGTACAAATAATATGTACTGCAGGGGAGAACTTTGTTTTAATTTTCTCTTTTGAACAAGCAGCACACTCAATAAACCAGTCAGCAAATTTGCTTTACCGCTGTCATTGTCAGGATAATGTAACAAACAGATGGAGGTTTTAATGTAATTTGGTTAACTAATTTTAGCAGGTTTGGCTTTGAGCGTAAACTTATTTTTATATTCTCATTCTGCTATATTTGCAGAAGGTTGGCTTGCATGAATAAAATCTAGACGCTCGGCACACAGCATTGCTGGCTTGATAATGCTGTTGGTGGAACATCATATAACTCTAATTAGAAGAACTTATCTTTCTGCTGTGCAAAGAAACTTCTGCCACAATTTCTGTTGGAGCAGAGATTGGAGGTTACAGAAAGTAATTACAGGTGTTGAAATGGTACAAAAGAACTAGAGGTATGTACATTGTCTGGATACACATGTAGACAACAGCACAGGATAAAAGCCTAAGAACTTTGGGGCCAGGTTGTTTGAAGAGCCATCTACACACATAGGCTAGGTGCTTAATATGGACCTCAAAAGCACTGCTCCTTGGTCTACTATTAATATCATTTCAGCTGACTGACTTGTAAAGACAGGGCCCTTTGTACTCTGTATTTGCAGAAATCCTTCCCAAGGATATTCATTTAGTGGTTTTTTAAAAACCATTTTTATAAACTCATTTATTTTAATCTGCTTTTAGATGAGAAGCCAAATTTGATTATTAAATGGTTTCAGTTGCTTGACATTGAGTTGCCACAGCATGCCTGCAGCAACCAGTGGAATAAAGCTTGAGTTGGGAAACAGCAGGATTCTACAGGATCCTACTACAGCTGTGTGCGCCTGCCTACAACTGGCAAGGTAAAAGGCAGCTGCCTCCGGAATTCCTTACTGGGCATGCATGATCAGCAAAACAGAGAGAAAAGGGAGAAGCAGATAAGTCTTCCTTACAAGCCACCCCCTGCATATTAAAGAAGCACACATCTATAAGCCTGGACACTAAAATGGAACGTGCAAGAAGAGTGGAGGCTGGTGAAAGAAAAAAACCATCACTGTATGCAGCTTGGATGAAGCTTTTGGGCAGTCTCTTGGAGGTTCAATATCTTTCTGTTCACTTCTGCAAGTCTTATCTGATGTGGCTGTTTCATTTCACATGTGCATATTCTTAGTTTGGAATAAAAGCTTTGCTTACACATGTTGAACTGCTCTTTTCTGTTCTTTTTTTTTCCATTTTGGTCTAGACATATTCTTTTCATGCTATTTCTGCCTCTGGTTCCATATTCTGTTAAAGAAGCAATGCCCAAGAACACATCTACAGTTGTCCCTTCACATTCGCTGGGGTTAGGGGTAGAGCACCACTGTGGAAGTGAAAAAAAACCATGCCCCGAACATACGTACTGCATTACAGTATTGTAGACTCCTCTCCTGCCAACACGACTGCCGATACCTGCCACTGCGGTAGCAACACCTGGCCCCGAAGACACAAACCATGCCTCTCACCCACACTAACCTCCCCCCAGCTCTCCCTCCCTCTGCTGTGCCATAACACAACCTTACTGAATGTTTTAAATGGGCAGTGCTGTTTTGGTGAAGAAAGTAAGCTGGAGTATTCTGTTGCCAGGATAGTAGTAGTAGTACGAGGAGGAGGAGGAGGAGGAGGAGGAGGGTGGGGTCTTGGAGTTTGAGCTAGCTGAGCAGCAGCTACAAACCGTGAATATGCAAAACCATGAATGTGAAGCACGCAAATGTGAAAGGACAACTATACTTCATAAACTGAAGTACACCTCTACTTTATTTCTTTTATCTAAATATTAAATATCATAAACAAGCCTTCATATTTCCAGCAGGTTATCAGTTTTTGTAGGGCTGAGAATGCATGCTTTTAAAAAAACAACAACTAACAACCAGGAATGTGGAAAGAGAGGAAAGAGTTAAGCCTCTCCTCTCCAGTTGTTGTGGTCCAACAACTCTGTGGTGTAGGGGGGGGCTATGAGAATGTCTGGGCTATGATAACCAAGTGAGTTTCATGGCTAAGTGGAGATCTAAACGTTGGCTTGTTGTGGTGGTGTGCCTTCAAGTCATTTCTGAATTATGGCAACCCTAAGTCGAGCCTATCATGGGGTTTTCTTGGCAAGATTTTGTTCAGAGAAGGTTTGCCTTTGCCTTCCTCTGAGACCAGCATAAACAATAGTGAGGAATGCTGGAACTGCAATGCAGCATCATCTGAAGGGCTGGATTTTGCCCATCTCGGGAGTGGAATATATAAGGATGATTCTGTCAGCTATGTGAGGCTGCCTTTGGAACTGATCTGAAACTTAAGTGGGTCCAGAGTGCCATGACAGCCTGCTTCACTGGCTACCTGTTTCTGGGCACAAGTCATAGTGCTTGTCATGACCTTATAAAGTCCTATACAGCTTGGGTCCAGACTGTATGAAAGACTATGGACTTTTTCAAATGGGGGGGGGGACCCTGAGGAGGTCAGGAGAAGAACAGGGCTGTCACGCTTGCAGAGACCCATTTCAGATGCTGCTGTCCTCCTCCCGACCTCATCCCGACCTTCCCTTATGCTGCGGGTGCCACTTTTTATTGATGGAAAACCTCCATCAATAAAAAGTGGTGCTCGCAGCACAGGGGAAGGTCAGGAGGAGGATGGAGGAGGATGGTGTCATCTGAAATGGGGCTCTGTAAGTGCAATAGCCCCGTTCTTCTCCCGACCTCCTCAGGGGGTCCCCCCCCCACATTTGAAAAAGTCCTATATCTCCCAATATGAGCCTGTAGGAACCTTAAGCTCTTTGGTGGAAGGCTTTCTCTCTGTCCCACCACCATCACAGGCACATTTGCTAAGGACATGTGAGAGAGTCTTTCTGGTAGCTGCTACCAACCACACTGTGGGAGTCCCTCCAATGGAAGACAAGGTTGTCCCACTCTGTAATCTCTTTTCACCAGCTGATAAATATAGTTTTATTTTTATTTATTATTTTCCCAAAGGTATTTTTCTAAATTATGTATTTTAAAAAGGAATTTAACGTGTGTGGCAGAAGGATCTTTTAATGGGGTGTTGCTGTTATGTGCCTTCTAGTCATTTCTGACTTATGGTGGCCCTAAGGCAACCCTATCATGGGGTTACTTGACAGAATTTGTCCAGTGGGGTTAGCCCTTGCCTTCCATTGAGGCTGAGAGAGTGTGACTTACCCAAGGTCATCCAGTGGATTTCCATGGCTGAGCAGGGATTTGAACTTTGGTCTCCCAGTGTCCTGGACCTAGTTCAACACTCAAACCATGCTGTTTCTCTTAATGTGGTGTGCTGCACCTTTATCTTATATTGTATATGTATTTTAAATGGTTTTAACTATTTTAATACAATTGTCTATTTAATGGCTTTTTAAATCTTTGTGCCATATATTGTTTTAAACGTATTTTTTTTTAAATCTTATGCTGTAAGCCACTTTAAGTCCCAACAGGAAGAAAGGTGAGATAATGAATGAATGAATGAATGAATAGAACTGAACCTCACAATAACACAGATTATTGTAATGACCCAGGAAGGAAATAATCCTGATAAAGAGTTGGCCATACTCACGCAGGGCCGGTTTAACCTGTCTGCCAAATCAGCATTGGCAGGGGGCCCCGAGGTCAAGAGGGGGCCCCGAGGTCAAGAGAGGGCCCCGTGTTGGCCTCCTTAATATGAAAATAATGGGATTTCTGGTTTAAAATACCATAGAGTTGCCTTGGAAGGCCTAGAAAAGGGCTAGGGAAGACACATTTTCTAGGAAGACTCTATGGTAGGTGTGCTGTTTTGTGTCCCATGGATAATGAATCCAGGGATACGGGGGTCCTACTATAATCTGAACATCCTGTACGGTGAATAGGTTAGGTTACATTGATCTGAGATAAACATATGGGGGCCCCAAAGTAAAGCATTGCAGGGGGCCCCAAAATTCCTTAAACCGGTCCTGTACTCACGATCTTCAATCTGCAATATGTGTATGAATTTTAATAAACATTTAATACTGTTTTAATTCACCAACATGATATAAAGGGGATTCAGAGAAAGCCTCTTCATACATTTAGTGTAGGATTGTGGGGAATGGCCCACAGACTGCCCTTAACCCTTGGCAGCCATATATGCAGCAGCAACCATGTGAAGCAGACCTCCATATAGAGAGACATGGAGGACTCCTTCACATGGTGTGGGATCCTGATTCAATAAGGATCTCCCTTGTGTGGAGAAATCTTTATTACACATAGGCCACTTCATGCAACTGTTGAACACACAGCTAAGGGTGGAGGACAGAATGAATCAGAACAACTCTGCAGACCCATTACACATGGACTGGATGGCCCCTGTGGTCTCTTCCAACTCTGCAATTCTATGATTCTACATTCTCATAATGCATGAAGGGCCTTGTGGGAATCTCCCTCTGTTTCTTGACCAAACACTGTAGCCGATTCTATCAGCAACATACATATACACTGGGGGTGGGGTGGGGAATGCTAGACTGTTCATGAATTTTGTTGGGTTACAAACTCATCCTGTTTCTCTCGGTAGCTGCTTTGTCTGTATAAATTATCTGCTTTAACTCAATTGCCCATCAGCTGAGAACCATGCTGGTATGGTCTGGCAAGAGCCTCAGTTATGAAAATGTAAACATAAGACATGACAGACCACTCAAATTCAGTTGCAGAACACTGATGGCCAATGAATGGTTTAAAACAGTATATATTCACTCTGAGAATTTTATGGGATGTCTTTGGGAGGAAGGAAGACTCAGATCTGTGCCACTCTATTGTATCTCAGCACACAATGTTAAACTAAGGATCACAAATAACAGTCATAAGGTTTATTGCCTATAATTCCAAGTGTAAAATCAGTTTGGTGAGCAATTACCGCATTTCCTGGGGACAGGTCCATAGTTCTGTGGCAGAGCAGAGGCTTTCAGTCCCAGGCTTAGTCTTTGGCATCTCTAGGTGGTGGTGGTTGTGTGCCTTCAAGTTGTTTCTGCAGCCACGAGTAAGGCATTGCTTTTCATTGACGGGACCTCCCCGTCAATTGAAAGCAAGGCCTTATTCGCAGCTGCAGCACAGACTTAGCACACAAGGATGATGACGACGTCTGAAACTGGGACTCATTCACGGTACATTAACGTCATCCTCGTGTGCTCCTCTTGGGGTTTTTGGCCACGTCTGATAATCTCCTTAGGCTGCTGGCACAGTGCAGAAATAATGCATGTTGACACCACTTTAACTATCATGGCTCCATCCTAAAGAATCCTGGGGTTTGTAGTTTGTTGTGACCCCAGAGCTCTCTGACAGAGAAGGCTAAATATTTCACAAAACTACAAATCCCAGAATTCCATAAGATGGAGCCATGGCTGTTAAAATGGTGTCAACATGCATTATTTCTGCACTGTGCCAGCAGCATTAGGGTCCTTTCACACTACACAGTTATAGCTTTTTGATTCCACTTCAACTGCAATGGTTCCAATGGATAAAAAGCCTAGGATTTGCAGTTTCATGAAGTGTTAGGAATTCTCTGCCAGAGAGCTGTACTGCCTGCCCAGGCTAGAAATCCCAGGATTCTGCAGAAGGTAACCTTGCAGTTAAAGTGGGATCAAAGTGCTATAACTGTGTAGTGTGAAAGGGCCCTTACAGGCCATTCCCAATGTCATAATGCAAGGTGCTTGGAACTGCTGCTTGAAAAATAAGAATAAAATACAAACCCAAATTCCATTGGCATTCCCCACCTTCTCTGCAGCACAGGTCATTGCACTTCAGCCATTAGCTGTAATCTAGGACATACCTAATCCTGTACTCACCAACATTTTACAGGTGAAAAGGAAGACACATGTGCCCAAGCAACGTTGGAATGTGGTCAAGTATAAGGTGTTGGTTATTACCTTGCTATAAGGCCCAGTATAAGGTGTTGGTAATTACCTTTAAAGCCCTAAATGGCTTGGGTCCAACTTATCTCCGGAACTGCCTCCTCCCATACAATCCTCCCCGCGCACTCCGGTCCTCTGTGAACGATCCACACAGGACCGGTCCACTCCAGTGCTTCAGCCACAAAAATCTAGGCTGTCTGCAACCTCCCAGAGGGCCTTTTCGGTAACCGCCCCCAAATTGTGGAATGACCTGCCGAACGAGATCCGTCAGATGACAAGCCTGAGTAGCTTTAAAAAAGCACTAAAGACGGATCTCTTTCGGCAGGCCTTTCCTAATTAGATCCCGGCCTCAAGAGCTCCTGGCCTCTTTTAGTCTGCTGGCCATTTATTGTATTTATTGTTTTTAAATGTGATTTTAGATTAGTTGCTTTTTAATTCATATTTGTTTAATATCTTTTTATGGGGGAGGGTGGTGTTTAGGGATTTCTACCTGTATTGTATTTTAATTTTTGTAAGCCGCGCCAATTGTTTTAACAGAGGGGTAGGGTATAAATAAATATGATGATGATGATGATGATGGCAAAAGTTATTAATTGAGGAAGAACAAACAAGCAAGGAGAGGCTGCAGCAATTTGCTTTTGTCTGAGCCTACTGTGAAGGGCAAGATTCTGAGCCTTCTTCTCCTCTCCCTCACTGGGTTTATTGACTACTTTTTCACTTTGAACTCAGTTTGCAGCAACCAAAGTAAGCTGAGAACAAAGGGGGTAGTGGGAAGAAAAACTGGGACATTTTAAAAGCATCTGGAAAAGTGGGAAGACAGAGGATTAATCAGGACTTTCCCTGCCAAATTATGGACAGTTAAGAGATTATCAGACATGTTAAAAGTGGTATTACATGAATGCCAGGAGATCACTAAAGGGCTCCCTTTTCAGATGACATCATTCCCCCTTGTAATGTAGCCATTCTGCTGCCATTCTGCCAGCACTGCTTTTTATTGATGGGAGAAGCTGTCAATAGATTTGTCATTCCATGCCTGTGACGGATTTTCCTCTGTGTGACAAGGTGCCCTGGTTCACTGGAGAGATCCCAGCATCAATGGGAGCTCCCTGCCAAAACACTTTCTGGTGAGATTGGGACATCTAGGTAAGTGATACACTTTTTAAAAACTTCCCTGGTTTACTTGGAAGTTTTAAAGTGTGTGTATGTGCTTGCCATCACTTTTTCTTGTGTATTTTTATTTTTTAATTTCCCGCGCTCATGTCTTCTCCCAAGAACGGGTGGGATTTCATTCCAGAAAGTGAAAGGAGCTCAGTTAGAGCTCCATTCACTCCTGGGCTGCCTTGTCAATGCTACTAAAGGTAGGTCTGAAAAGTTAGTTACTGTGCTGGGACAGGGACGGGTCAGGGGCGGAGAGGAGATTGTGGAATGAGAATGCTTTTTTTTGTTGTTGTTCCTGTCTGATAATCTCCTAAGAGTCTCTCTCTCTCTCTCTCTCTCTCTCTCTCTGGCTTTTCTTCACAAATGAAGATTCAGGAAGGACTCATCCCGCATTTTCTGCAAGCGTGCTGATGACTAAAAAGGCAATCTGAGATAGACAAGTCCGGTTGCAGAAAGCATAGCAGAAGGTTTCCTCGGGTGATGTTACTGGGTTGTGATTCTTTCTGCATTGCCGTTTCTCTTCAAGACTTGTTTGGCGTGAATTCTCAAATAAGGCTGCAGCATTGTGGATAGTGTGTCTCCATGCCTCCCGATGTGAGGCCAAGGCGGACCATTGTTTGTGATCAATTTGGCCAAGCCTGAGATGTTGTTTCAGGGAGTCCTTGTATCGCTTTTTTGGAGCGTCCCTCTTACGCTGACCCGTGGCGAGTTCACTGTAGAGTACTATTTTGGGGAGGCGATAGTCCTCCATCCTAGACACATGCCCTGCCCAGTGCAGCTGTGTTCTCAGTATCATGGCCTCAGTGCTGGTGATTCCTGCTTGCTCAAGGAGAGCAACATTCAGATATCCATGCACTCAGTGAGCATATATCTGGATTGGGATGACTAAGCACTGAATGTATATAAAGAGTCCAAATCTGCATTTCTGCCAACTGACTGAAAACTTGCTTCATGTTTTAAGAGCCCACCTACAACCTCTACATATCAATAAAGGGTTGAATATTAAAAAAGGGAAATTGTGTTGGCCACATTCTGCTTTCAGTTTCTGTGTGCTACTGCAGTTGATGCTGCAGCACTGGGATGTGAATTTGGGCCATTTCTTTCTAAACAAACTTGCTGCTTGGCCTTAACCAAATTTACTTGAAAACCAGTCCTGTTCATTTCAGTGAAATGTACTTCCAAGTATCTGTGGTTAGGAGTGTAGCTTTCATTTTCTCAGACAAAGTTCCTTTCTCAGTGGGTTTGTGGCAAAAATGTAGAGCCCAACATCACACCACCTGCACAAACAAGTTTCTCTGTGCAGCCTGCTCTCTGAGATCTTTCCCAGGCTTCCCAGAGGAAAACAATGTTGCTGTTTCCATTCCAGCGCAAGAGAAACCAATACAAAACCAGGAAGTACAATTCAAGGTAATGGTTTAAGTGGGACTTACTACAAAATCCAGGGAAGATTCTGCCCCCCCCCAATGAATATGAATTTGTGGGGGTGTCCATTACATACTGGCAAGAGATGCAAATAAAAACGTTACAACTGGTGCATCCACTTCACTCACTACCCCCCAGTTTTATATTATATATTCAGTGGAATATACCCCCCAGTTTTATATTATATATTCAGTGGAATATACCCCCCAGTTTTATATTATATATTCAGTGGAATATACCCCCCAGTTTTATATTAAAATACACATAGAGCAAATTAGTAAATAAGCAAGCCTCTTCCTCCTCCTCCTCCCCTTCTTTCTTCTCTCTCCTCTCTTCAGACATTATTAGACAAGGAAAATAAGGCATCATAAAGACACCTAACGATCGTGAAAGGGCACGCATATCACACAACATCACCCTTTAATGATCATGTCCTGTTAAAAAAATGTAATTTTTATTGATGGCTCAAGCCGTCAATTGATCCCCATGGTGCTTTTGTGCTGGCATTGCCAGGGTTTGAAACTTGCAGCGTCAATGGCCAGTCTGGCAAGAACACATGTGGGTGAGATCATGACATCCAGGTAGGTGACACACTTTTTATGACCTTCCCCAGTTTATCTGGGACATTTTTAGCGTTTAGGTGCTTTTTGTATATTTTACTGTCTTATTTTTATTTTTATTTTTGAATTTCCCGTGCTATGTATTCTTGTGAGAATACGTGGGATTTCAAATGAGGAAGTGAATGGAGCTCCGTTCCCTTCCTGTTCATTGCCAGGAAGCCTTTTGCCGATATAGGAGGCAAGTGTGGCATGGGAAGTTCTTTTGTCGGCATAAAAACGACAAAGTTATGCCAGCATAAGAACAGGGTTTAGGGGGGTGGTCTGATAAAGTCCTTCCTCTTTCTTCTCCTCATCCCAGTTGTTTCTTGTGTTGGTACTTTGGCTTCCTCCTGAGAGGTCAAGGTGGGTGACAATCCATATAAAACCGCACAGTTAAAACTGTAGATTAACAGTACCCAATATCACAAATTGCAGATGTCTGCCAAAGCCATAATAAAAGCTTTACAAACAAATAGCCATGAAAACCAAACATTTGCAGATTCCCTAAGTGCTTGTCCAAATTTCAATTGGAATCTAAAAGACAAGAGTGCTAGGGAACTGTATCTCTAGCAAGAGGAAATTCCATGCTTAGGATGCCAGCTCTGAATTCTGCAGCTGAATTCTGCAATTCATGGGTCACATTGCCCTAGAAGCTCCTCTGTGGCTCTTGTGCTTTCCAGAGCCCCCTCCCCTTTGTTTTTTAAAAATGGCTAAATTGGGCTGAATGTTTTTTGAATTTTTGTTTGTTTGTTTAACTGCTATTCATGGTTGTTCACCCTGAAACAAACCCAAAACCTCCAAACCACCAAAAATTGTAACTGAAATTAAACAGACCACATCTGATTTAGGGAAAATTGTAATGTAACCCACAGGGGATCAGGAAAACTTAAAACTGGTCCTTGGAGTCTCCACATGTGCCTACCTGTGCCCACCCCTGACTATTGTTAAGCATTATTTACTACTTAAACAGTAGCCAGAACTTGCCACATTATATTGTTTAACAGTTATTTCCTACAGAGTGCAGGCAGTTGTACCGAGGAGATTATCAGACATGGCAAAAACCACATCAGAGGAATAAAACGAGAACAGAAATGGATGATATTATCAGATGATGTCATCCTTCAATGTTCTGGGGTTGTAATGCGGGAGTGAATAAGGCATCCCTTTGTATTGGCAGTGTAGCCCCGTCAATACAAAAGTGAAGCCTCACCCGTGCCAATGCTATGCCCCAGGAATGTCTGAGGACGCAGACGTCTGATGTCGCCCTTTCTGTTCTCGTTGCATTCTTCTGATGCAGTTTAGGACATGGTTTTTTGCCACATTTCTCCGTGTCTTGTAATCTCCTCAGAGAATTGAAAAGTCTATTTCCTGAGCTATGGGAAACAATTGTTCTTGAAGGTCATGGGGATTATACATTTTCAATAATGTATAAATCTGAATCTCAACGTTGTATAGTACTGGAAGTTACCAATTATTCCCCTAGTGTGGGACTAGAATACTAGTATCAATTAATAAATTTTCTGTTAAATTCTATTTTGTTCTCTCTTTTAAAAACTGCATATTTGAAAAAAGCACAGAAAAGGTTTTGGTTTAATGAAGAAGAGCCAAAGAAAGAACAGCCAACAAGCAGGATGGTGAGTTGAAAGTTCTAATGAAGATATTCTACTTACTGATTCTTTTGTACCTTGTGCTAGTATAGTTTTAGCCTGCATTTAATTGCACAACTTTAATATTACATGATGAGTGCGGTAAGTGATCAACAATGTTTGTTTTTGGCAAGAGGATTGGCCAGACATTAATGCTGGCACAAAGTTTAGATGTCTGTGATAACAGAAGATAAAGCAATTGCACCATTTTAAAGAAGGAAAAATGGGATGAGCTCTCTGTCACCTGCATGTATTGTAGAAGGAGGGTGTATCCCTTTCCCAGTTGTATAAGATGCCATATAAGCATAAGCACCAGACAGAAAATACAGCATTGGCTAAACTCCAGGCTCAGTCTGAATCTCCAAAATGAAGAATGGATTCCATCAGAGTCTCGGATAGTTCTGAGAACCAGAGCAGGCTGTTCCTTTGGGTTGAGACTTATTATGGCAGTTTCTGCAGCTAACAAATACTGTATAATAGGACTGAGTACCAACTTCCAATAAATGCAAGTAAAATGAATATGATAATTAACCTGTAGTTAATTAGACCAACTGAAGAGCTATATTCAGGATGAAACATAGTCTGAAAATGAACAGAGAAAATTTAACCCCAAATGGAATGTCTCATTTCAACAAGAGATGTGCACAATTTAGCAGAAGGGTGAACAAAATGGCAACCTCCAGATGTTGCTCAACTGTAATTCCCAGCATTCCTCACTATTGTCTATGCTACTTGGACTGATGGGAATTGAGATTCAGCAAATGATGACTGCATTTTGTTCACCCCAGTTTAGGTGATAGCACTTACTGGCAAGGAAGCTGTTGGTTTAATGAAAAAGGCTTAAATTGGCAATTGCCTATATACCTCTACAGTGTAATAAAAAATTATATATTTTATATATTATATAAAATGGAGATTTGAACTACAGTCTAGAGACTGAGCCTAACAACACCCTCTCCAATGCACTGCAAGCAACACTACCCCTTCTCTCTTACACTCACAATACACACACCATTCTTTACAAGATCAACTTAAACTACTTTTAAAAAGCAATTTCACATGAGTGATTAAAAAAAGAAATCATGACAGTGACTCTAAAGATTGCCTGGGGGAATGTGCTAACATTTTAGGGTTCTTTAGGCAGGCTTGCTCATGTCTTTGATGAGGTAGCCCTTCCCAGGCTTTGGGCTGGCTATTCGGGGTGCAGCACAGCTGGTACCCACATCCCCATTAGGTGGCATGGGTTCCTTTTGCACTGTCATGTGTCATTCACTTGACTCCAAGTCATATTTTAGGTCTTATTCAGCCCTCCAAGCAGTCTGATTACTACCTGAGTTTGGATTATCTGCGTTTGGATTACTAATGCTACAGGCTCTAAGGACTTTATCACACCAGGCTGCTAAGACACCACAATCACGTTAGTGTAGGAAATGCAAACATACCAGTTTGGGGACAGTCATTTTCGCACAGCTTTTCAAAAGCAGAATGGTGCTGCTATGGTCCTGGGCCCTGTCTTCTGCAAACAGCCTCCATAACCCCACCTTACTGCCCTATGCCCTTCGCAGCATGCCTTTTGGTCTGTCTGTTTGCCGCTTCTGATGATCTTCCAAGTGTGCATGCTGTCTGAGGGATTCTGGGAGTGGTATTTATTTTAAAGGTAACAATTCCAAGCTCTGTACCTGATGGATGTGCTACTTTACATTTTTAAAGAAATGGGTATCAGGGGTTTTACTGAGCAAGGGCTCTGATGGACTTTGGTAAAATAATTTACTCCAAATTGTTGTTGCATTTAGAATCATTAATAATATGTGGAAAGTAAGGTTTCTGAGGCTGTTTCATCATATGCCAAGGCAGCTGCTTTTGCGGTAGCAATCTGCAGCAAATTAGATGGCAGTTAAAGTGAGATTTTCCACAATCAAGAACAAAGCAGGGCCAGTTAGTATGAGGACAGCTTGTTCTTGTTGCTAATGTGCTTAAAAACTTGCTATGCATAATCTGAACCAGCTCCTGTGCAAGGAGGCAGACTCGGTTTCTGTGGTCTAGTGCTAAATCAAAACCAAATGGAAGGGGCTGAAGAAGATGATGACAAATTAGATACTGACATCCTCTGTTCTGCCTGCAGAGATCATTCTTCTTTTTCATTCTTAGCATTGATTTAAAAGTTAATTTCCCACAATATTAAAATCCTTAATGGAAGACAGATGACAGAAATCTGGAATTTCCAGTCAGCTATTTGCTGAAGAAAAACTCAGGGGGAAAAGCTACCATGCATATCTGATACAAATTATTTAAAGGTGTAGCAAACCTTTATGAAAAAATTGTTAAGCGTCTTCTTCATGGCTGGTTGAGTTACACAAAGGCTTGAAGGAAAACATCCCACCCTCTGTGTCCACCATGCAGATACAATTAGCATAATATTGGCCCAAGGGGAGGACCTCTACTTTTTGATCCCATCCTTGCTTCAGTCAGTGAGTCGGTAGAATCCATTAGAATAGTCATGATGCACAGAGTCTCAGACCACCCCCCAAAAGCCTGATCTTTTGCCAGCATAACTTTTCCATTTTTATGCTGGCAAAAGAACTCTCCATACTGCACTTACCTTGCCTCTTGTCTAAGGCTTCTCTGGCAATGAAAGAGGAAGTGAATGGAGCTCTGTTCGCTTCCTCATTAAAAATTCTGCAGCTTCTTGTGAGAAGACACTCACACAGGAAATTCAAAAAACAAAACAAAAACAACACACAAAAAGTTACATAAAGCACATAACACACACTTTAAAACTTACAAGTAACCTGGGGAGGATCATAAAAATCTGAGCAAAAGTCCCACCTCCATCTTCTTTCAGTTGCCCATCCAATTGGCTGAGATATGAGGGCCTGGAGAAACAGTGCAGGCTCTTGGGCAGAGAAGCCAATGGGAAAAAATGGAGGCTCCCTGACACACTGCTCCACAGTGTAGCCCACAAAACGGTTTTCATGGGTGAGTCTGTGGTTTATGTTTTGCTTTCTGTTCTGCAATGCCTTTTAGCTGACTGAATGACCCGCTTTATTGTTCTGCTGATGTATCTCTAGCATTTTTATATTGTCACATCTTGTTGAATAAACTGCATCTATTATTTATTATAACTGGTTTTGCTTCAAATGTTCTTAATGGTTATATTTTGCTATAAGTTTGATGTAGAATTGTTGCTCTGAGGGGCTGGGGTCTCAAAGGCAGACATATTAATAAATATATATTATCATAAGGAAACATGATGGTTGGGAGTGGAACACCTGTAACCACCAAGGGCACTGAATGTTCAAGATAATATTTCTGAGGTCAATGCTTCTCGTCATCCGTAACCTCCAGATGCCTCTAAAGAGTTATGATCTCTTTTTCTCACTTGCTTACTTTCAACATGAGGAGATTCAAAAGGCTAGAAGGATGTCAAGATATAACTGGAAAAGTTACCTAACTGAAACACTGCTGAGTGTAAACTTTTATGTATTGCTACAGCAAATGAACCTTGGGTTTTTATTCAGCAGCATTTTTCCATTTTAAGAAGGAGGAATAATAGTGCTGCTAGCTATGGAAACCCTGTTTCTTTTTTAGGCACACACTTTCTAAGAGAGATTTTTTTTGAAGCCTTTCAACTGGACTCTCTCTTGAAGAAAAAGGACTTTTCAACCGCAGTATTTAATACTTTGGACATATCTAATATGAAGGAGGGGGGGGAGTCTCTGTTATGTACTCCTGCCCACCACAGCTAGATTTGTTTCCCAAGGTCACCCTGGATGACCTTTCAAAAAGGGGTCATTGCTAATGGCCAAGTAAGTGGAAGGATACATTTGAAACCCCTTAACTTCAAAGGGCCTTTGTGTTCCTCCTGGTTCTTCCCTGTTCTTACCACCCCTCCTTGAGAGTACTTGGATGATTCTTAAGAGTTTCTGTCAGACTTAAGGACACAGGGAGAGCCCTAATGGAACATGAGGACTCATTCAATTCAGCATCAAAGTAGAGATGAGTGAACTTCCTTTCTCTGCCCTCATCTCAATTCAGAATGGGCTTGTTCTTGGGGAAGAGAGGTTGGCTGTTTGTGAGAGTTCTCTGACATCTTGGAAACTTCTCATTCAATCCAAATGATTCCTTGCCAGCCCTCCATGTTCCCCAAATTCCCTGCAACAGGTGTGTTTCCCCACCACCACCACCACCCCAATTGCAAGCTCTACTCCATTTTTTATTGCCTTCCAACATTTCACAGATGAAACTGGGAAGCATGTGGTTAAGCAATATCTGAAGGCATGCCGAGACCTGCCAAAATATGCTGCCTTCTGGGCAGTATATTCTGGCCCTGGAACTGGTCCATTTCTTACCCCCCTTATTGTGCTGAAACAGCACATGCACATGCTGGCCAGTATCAGTGGGTGCCTCCCCTACTGCCAGGGGTTGGATTCTCAGAAGTCAGGGAGAAGGCACTCAGCATGTGATCAAGGCTGGTCACATGCAAGGGGCCTTGATCATGTGCAGTGAGCCTCCTTCTCAGCTGCAGAGCAACTCCAGTGGCAGCAAAGTCAGTTATGCAGGCTGGCATGGAGGCACACACCTCTGGGTGTTCTAGGTGTTTAATTAAAACATTTGAATGGGCTTTACCCCAGCTTCCCCCGGCTTTGCCCATGGTGTCATCTGGCCCAGAGGTGAAACAGGGTAAGAGCCTTGCATTGCTTGGATTGCAGGGCTCCAAGCCAGGGGGAAGCTGGGGTAAGTAGCCTGTGTAGACAAGCCCAGCATTTGATCAAGATGGCAAAAGTTATTAATGAAGAACATGTGAGTGATGAGAGGCTGAAGCAGTTTGCTTTTGCCTGAGTCTACTGGGAAGAGGAGGACTCCACCCATCCTCTGCTCTCCCCCTGCTGAGTTAATTGAGTGCAAACTACTTTTGCATTTTGAACTCAGTTTTCAGCAATGGATGTAAGTGGAAGACAAAGGGGGAAAGTGAGAGGAGGAAAGAGAAAGTGGGACATTTTGAAAGCAGCTGAAAAAGTGGGACAGCAGAGGAGAAATTGGGACGGGCAGAATAGCAGCAGCTGCCTTGTGGGCCTTGGTTAGACCTTTAAATCTTACTAAGGAGATTTTCTCACGAGGGAAATAACGCCTGTGGAGATTGGGAGAGAAACGGGGCTATTCCGCTGCCAGCGCTCCGTTTTGCACACTCCCATCCCTATCCCAATCTCCATTTGTTCTCCCTCCATCCTGCTTCCATTTTCCTTCTGATATTTTCCGCTATTTTTTACTAACGAAAAAAATTCGTTATATCGGAACGAAAATGGAAGCAGGACGGAGGAGAACAAATGGAGATCGGGAGAGGGACGGGTGTGTGTGAAACTGAGCACTGGCAGCAGAACAGCCCTGTTTCTCCCCCTATCTCCATGGTTATTTCCCCTGTGTGAAAATCTCCTAAGACAAAACTCCCCATGTAAAGATCTCTGCAAAATGTAGAAACACTTGTAAGCTACAATTGTCAGCAATGTTTTCCTAGGAATATCCTGCTGTTTGGGAAGGCTTCAAGTCTGAAGAAAGCCTGAAAGGTAACTCTCTCTGTTACAAACATTCCACTGCCAGTGCTGAAGTGCATGTTTTGGGGAAAGGGAAAAGGAAGGCAGTGGAAGGAACTTTGAAAGAGCTGAACCCCAACTTATTTATGGGCCAAGCTTAAACTGAAAGTAACACTGGCTTTTTTGATATCAGATTTGTGTGTGTGTGTGTGTGAGAGAGAGAGAGAGAACCTCACTGCTTCCAAACAATAGTTGGGGTGTGTGCAGTGGACAGTTTCTAACACTTTCTTCTGAAACTTAACATGATTAATTTCAGTAGCAACAAGGTGGATGTCTTCAGGAATCCTACATGAGGGAAATAAAGGCATCATGCTACCCAAAATATGACTAGTGTGTCCTCTTAGGACATAAAAGTTGGAACCACAACAAAATGTCACATTATTGGCTCAACGTTTTCATGGTCCCAGAGAGCCAGTCATGCTTTGGAGGGAGGGCTAACCCCTGCTGTTGTCTCACCTAAAAGTCTTCCCCAGGAAACTTTGGGGTTCTGCCTTCTTTCTCAGGATCAAACTAGGCAATACATGTAACACATTTTTGGAAGAGATGTTTCTTCTAGTATTTAAAGGCAACTGTTTGACAAAGCATGTGGCTTCCATCACCTCCATATCTTTCATTTACTGGTAGCTTTCTTTGTCTTGTATATTTAAGGGAGACTTTAGCACATCTCAAAAGCTTGTGTACTACATTTTGAACATTCATTGCTCCTCATAAAAGATATGCTTTCATTATTTCGGTCAGGATCTGCAAGAACTATACCAATTTCCTGAGAAGAGGAAGATGGCATTCAAATTTCAGTGCCTGAAGAGTTAAATCCTATGTCCAAAATAAGGAACTCTTTTTCACATTTAATTGCTGGGAATTTCAAAAGCAGTTTTTGTTATGTTGTTGATATCTGCTATTCAAAGGGGGGGAGTAAATATCACTGAGTATGCAACAAAACATTCACTTTGTCTGGTGTTGTTTTTTATGTCTTAGGCCTCTGTAATCAATAACTGTAGGATTGTAAATTTTTGTAAAAATAAGAAAGCTCTAAAACTACAGCACTTACAGAAGGACTGTTCTCTGCATGCTGACAGAGACAGACTTCACATCATTGTTTAGTTATTTTGCACCAGCTATTAATGATGTGTGTTCCAAATCTTGTAAGTGTGAATGTAATACAATCCCAGCCACACAGAAAAACTTTCTACAAAGAGTCTCTCAACCCTCAATCTGGGATTCATTGGAAACTGTGCTGACATCATATCCAGGGGTAGCCATATGTTGACATCGGTCACTCTACTTCAGAGGAAAAGATGTAAGAAAATAAAAGACTAATTGGTATTATCAACTATACTTGTACAATGAAAAATTCAAAGTTGCACCATTAACAGCTTGAAACACCCCCAGCTTGCAATCCACCCCCACCCCACCTGCAACTAACTGTTCAGTGTTGGTGTGTGGGTTTTTTTTGTTTTTGGGTTTTTTTTATCCTCACAGCTTTTTAAATTTCTAGGTGCAAATTACAGAGATCAAAAGAATGTGGTTAAGTGGCTCTGTCAAGTAAGTGGGAACTGACTGGGGTCCTAAATAAGGCAAAGACAGTTTGAACAAAATCTTTGGAGCAAAAGGGCATTGGTTCCTCTTCAAGCTTTAGTATGCCTTTCAAGCAGTGAATGAACACAATTTGCTAGTTCCCACCTGCTGAGATAAATGCCCTTACCCTAGGACAGAAGCAAAATATTACCAAAAGCCCACAAGGAAGGAAGAACCTTTTGAACCTTCAAGTGGATCTAGCAGAGCACCTACGTCTTACTTTCCAGGCAGGCCTTTCAATCAGCCCACCTTTGATCAACCCCTCAATTCGTGGTTTTATTTATTGGAGGCACAATATGACTAAGAGGCATAGAAGATTTCAGCTCAGAAATGAAGTTGTTTGAAATGAAGAGCCTAAGAGACAGCAGGCTTCTTTCTACTGCATATTGTTACACAGTAAATTAAACTTGTGAGCTTCTGAGATTGGCTTCGTGCTGATGTTCCTGCCGTATGGAAAATCACATGCTTTCAATTCCCCCCCCCCCTTGCTGCTAACAGATGACAGTAATAAGAATGAAAATCACTCAAGTCAGCATATGAAAGGAAATTGTCTTCTTTTTCCATTTTTAAATAAAAAAATATCTTCAAGCCGTCTGCTGAGGTATAATAATGTTTTGTAACACTGTGTATGTGTGTGTGCGTGTGCATGCATGTATATGTGTGTGCACATGTGTGTGTAAGTAAGCAGCTTAAAAGGTATCATGTGTGCCTATCTTTTTTGTAAGTCAAAGAATACTTCCAGCAATCTCTGTCTGGTACAGAGCAGAGGGTCATATAATTAATTTTGATATGTGTGTGTGTGCTTCATTTAATATTTCAAATGCAACTGATGTGGATTTCATTAAAAGGCCACACAAAATAGGAAGATGAAGGAGTTTCAAAAGACTAGGAACAAGATACAGCTCTGTCACAAAGATAATGAACCCTGGGACATTCTTTAAAAGAATAATTACTTTGTGATTTACTGCAGTTTAATAACTTGCTATCATAATTAGATGGCTTTTGATATCCCACTTATTACTTTATTCCCTATTTAGCCCGAGCCTCCTACTTTCTTCTACACCCTCACAATAATTAGCATATTATACCAGAGCCCCATTCAGTGAGTGGATGTAGGCCATCATCCTGGTCTTGAAGGGACTGCAAGTGAATCAGTCCCATGGCCCCCATTCAGTCACATTCTCATCCACAGAACACTCATATCCAGGGCTTGAAAACATGTCTGTTGCCTGACCAATCCATTCTACTTCACAGCACTTTTTTTCTCTTCCCTCCCATCTGTATTTTATGAATTCCTGCTCTCACTCTATCCTTTCACTGGTTCAATATCAGACAGATGAGATCCGTCTTATTACCACCTTAGACAGCTTTAAAAAAGCTGTCAAGATGGATCTTTTCCAGCAGGCCTTTCCTGAGTAACTATCCTGGCCCAAGACTCGGCTGTCCTTTCTGAGCTGCAATCAGATTTTTTTAAACTATTGTATGTTTTAATTTTTTTCTTTCTAATTTATATATTTTTAATTATTGTATATTTTTAATCTTTTATAATTTAATATTATTTTAAGGAGTGGGTGGACTAGGGTACTGTGACTATGGAGTTTTTATATTGTAAGCCACCCCGATTGCGTTGCAGAGGGGTGGGATAGAAATAAAATTTATTATTATTATTATTATTATTATTATTATTATTATTATTTTATAATATAGTACCAGGAACTGGACAAGGGAAATGCGTCCATGTCTCCTGAACCCCTCAGAAACTTTTGATACCTTTGACCATGGTCTCCTTCTGGACTGAGACGGAACTTGGGGGCACTGTTTTGCAGTGGTTCTTGTGCTACTTGGTGGAGTATCCCCAGAAGGTGGTGCTTGGGGGTGGTTTTTTGACACAGTGGACATGAGCCCTCTGGGCTCAGTTTTATCCCCATGCTGGTTAACAGAGACATGAAACTATTGGAAAAGGTTATCCAGAGTTCGGGCCTTGGTGTCCCCAATGACATCCTAGTTCCTAGCGCCAATGATGCTCAGCTCTATCCTTTAAAAAGGGTGAACAAATTGAAACTTAATCCAGACAAAGGGTGCTCCTAGGAGATTTTCACATGGGGAAATTATTACCCAGTGAGATTGGGACAGAAATGGGGCTGTTCAGGAAGCAGCGCTGCATTTTGCATGCCCTCTTCCCTCTCCTGATCTCCTGTCATCCTCACTCTGTGCTTGTTCCATTTCCCTCCCACTAGGTTCTGCAATTTTTTATTAATGAGGGTTCGTCGTTTATAAAAAATCATGGAACCTAGCAGGAGGGAAATGGAACAAGCACAGAGTGAGACAATGGCAGATCGGGAGAGGGAAGGGGGCATGCGAAACGCAGCACTGCTTCCAGAACAGCCTCATTTATGTCCCGATCTCCCCAGGGTATAATTTCCCCATGTGAAAATCTCCCTAGTCAATCAAAAGGGGAAAACAGGGGGTCCAGTGGTTAAATGCCAGTACTGCAGCCACAATGTTGTAAGTTCGATCCTGCAGGGCTCCGAGGTTCACTCAACCTTCCAGCCTTCCATAGGTCAGTAAAATGAGTACCCACCTTGTTGGGGGCAATCAGCTAACACCTTGTAAACTGTTTAGGGAGTGCTTTGGCAGTGATAAACAGTACAGAAGTGCTATTGCTATAAAATCAAGGAACAAGGATACAATCTGTACAGGATGGGGTTATATTCTCCCTGAAATCTCAGATTTGTAGTTTGAGCGTACTCCTGGAGTCTACTATTAAGCCTGGATACTCAGATTTTGATAGTGGCCAGGACTACATTTGCACACTTAAGTTAGTGCACCAACTGTGTGTGTTCTTGAAAATATCATATCTGGCCACAGTAATGCAAGCCTTGATTACATGCAGTTTGGATGAGTGTAAACAAAGTCTAGAAGGGGAACATTTCAGCAAATGTTTGGAAACTTCAGCAGGTCCAAAATGCTCTAACCAGGCTATTGATTGGACCTGATTATAGGGAATGCATATTCCCTCTTTGCACTGGGTACTGGTCCATTTTTGAGCATATAGTCAGCCCTCTGTATCCATGGTTTCTGCATCCACAGATTCAACCAACCACAACTCGAAAATATTTTATTTTTCCAAAAAGCAAACCTTGCTGTTTACCATTTTATATAAAGGAGTCCATTTTACTATGGCATTGTATACAGTGGGCCCTTGATATCCACTAGGGTTTGTTTCCAGGACCCCCATGAATACCCAAATCTGTGGATGCTCAAGTCCCATTACATACAATGGTGCAGTAAAATGGTGTCCCTTATATAAAATGGCAAAATCAAGATTTGCTTTTTGGATATATAGATTTTTAAAAAATATTTTCAAGCCGTAGATGGTGAAATCCATGGGCATAGAATCCATGGATATGAAGGGCCAACTGTCTAATGGGACTTGAGCATCCAAGGTATTTGGTATCCATGGGGGGTCCTGGAACCAAACCCCAGCAGATAATGAGGTCCCTCCATTTCAAAGTGCTGTTTATGATCTAAAGCGCTATACAGCTTAGATCCAGACTATCTGAAAAACCCTATCTCCCCATATGAGCCAGCCCAAGTTTTGTGATCTTCAGGGAAAGGCTTTCCCTGAGTCCCAACACCCTCACCATCTGGTGATGATATGGAGGAGAGCCTTCTCAGTGATTGTTCTAGGCAGTAAAATTCCCACCTATAGGAGGCTATAGGAGGCTCTGCTCTCTCTTTACTGGCAAGCAAGAACCTTTTTATTTAAAAAGACCTTCAGCTTTTAATTCATGGTGGGAGAATGTTATTTTAATGACACATGCTATTCTTAAAAAAAAAATCTTTACTATGCACTGAATGTGCATCTAGCTGTTTTTAAATGGTTTAACTGGTTTTTTGTTTATTTTTTTACAACATTTTATTATATAACATTCTGGCTATATTTTGTTTTAACTTCTATTGTAAGCTGCTTTGGGTCCCAGAATGGACAAGAGGTAGGATATAAATTAGATAAATAGATAGCTAGATACTGCCTATACGGTATAGTATTTTCAGAAACACAAGAGGTAGGATATAAATTAGATAAATAGATAGCTAGATACTGCCTATACGGTATAGTATTTTCAGAAACAATGTACTAGAGTAATCTCTGTGTATTCAAGCTAAATTTATATCTGAATGAGTAATTACCCCCACACACACTTTTTTTATTTGCAAAATTGTGGAATTTTAAAAACCATATCAGAGGGAAGCATCAAGGTGGGGCTTGTGGCTAGAAAGTGGCCTAATAAATATTGATGGGCAAATCTTTATTGGTGTGCAACACTAAGAATGCATTAAGTATAGCTCTCCTTCAGGCCTGTAAAAACATTGGCTACCGATAAAATAGTGATATTTTCATATTACTTTGCAACTGAAATGTGTTATTATTTCTTCTTGTACTTCATGTTCCAACTCCTTCTTTAAGTGTATGATGTCTATGGCAGGGAGGGTAACAGATGCAGTGAGTTGTGAATCACAGGTTCATTGCTGGGAGCCACCATGTCACCATGTTGTTGCCCTGCCAGATTAGATCAGAGTAAATTGTTCCTGTTGGGTCAGTGGAACTCATAATGTCAAATGGGGTGAAAGGGGAGTAGATGCCAGTAAAAGAGGGAGACACCCACAATCATCTTGTCACCACACATGAAATTAGATGCATCCTCCCACCAACACGATACCTCATGGCTAGAAAAAAAACTACATCAATAAATAACATCACTTCAATCAGTTTTATTTTAAATTCACAAGGTTTTTTTTTACAATGTGAAGAGGAAATTCACTGTTGATATTGGGAAACGAGGCTAAAGAAATCAGGACAAGGAATGTCATTTGGATTGCCAGAGAGGAAGTGTGATGTGCAAACAAGCTTCTAGAACATCACAATACGGTTGTCTAGTTTTCCTCTTCTTCATGAACCAGATTGTTCTTCGGAAAGCTTAAAAAAGTTACTAAGTCTAAACCCTTGAATACTTCATGCATACTCACTAGAGCTGTATCCATACTACACAACAATAGCACTTTGATCCCAGTTTAAGTGTCATGGCTCTGTCCTACAGAATCCTGGGATTTGTAGTTTGGTGAAGGACTTAGATTCTTCTGCAAGATAGCTTTAGTGCCATACTTCAAGGGAGGGCAGTAAAGAATTCTACCTACCTAACCGAATCCCAGAATTCCATGGGATGGAGCCAAGGCTGTTGAAGTGAAATCAAATTCTATAATTGTGCGGTGGGGATATCAGGTGTAATTTAGTTAACTTTTGTCTCTCTCTCTCAAAAAAAAAAAATGAACTACAGTCATCACTCCACATTTGTTGGGGTTAGGGGCACAGGACCCCCATGAAAGTGGGAAAACTATGAATTTTAAAAAAACCCTACAGAGTGAGAAGCGGTCCCAGGGCAGCAGCGGAGGAGGCTTCATGTTCCTCCCCTTCCAGGTGCCAGGCACCTTCTATTTGTTCATGTCAAGAATATAAGCGGTTGGGTGGCAGACTCCTCAGAAGGGGGGGGGAGGAAGAATGTGCACCTGGCAGCTGGGGCTTGCCGCTGCCTCCGCTGCTGCCCTGGGACTGCTCAGCCAGGTTGTGAAGGTAAGCAAGCCCTGATAGTGTACAGTATATAAAATGGTAAACAGGCTCAAGTCCTTATACAGTATATAAAATGATAGAGTGCTGCTTAATGGCAAACTCATGAATTATCGAATCTGTGGATGTGGAGGGCTGACTATACTGCTGAAACAAATATAATAAGGAAAACTTCCACACAAATGTGGAATTCTTGTGAATTTATGTGAAATTTCATTTCAGATCTTCATTCCCAAGCAAATTTTGACTGACAGCAGAGAAGGTAAGTAACAAATAGCTGTAACATCTGGTGCATTAAAAGGTTTTCTCATCTTTCTAACTGCTCCATGACTAACTGCTCCTCCACTTTCTGAATGCTCCACAAGTGTGCATTCTCAGCCATAGGGCATTTTTATTAAACTTGGCATAATACTGCTGAGGTGTCAAAAATACAGTAGAAGTTGGAATGTTAAAAAACACCAACAAAAAACATGGAGGCCAGAAGTTCTTTGAACACCCTGCTGTGTACTGGAGTGCAGGGCAAGCGTAACCACAAAACCACACTGTAGTTACAGCAACTGCTGTGATAATCTTTTGAGAGGCGGAATGAATGTGGTGCTATTTTGCTATCCACTCCAAGGTCTCTCTCAATGTTAATGGGTTGATTTTGCTTAGTTTGGCTAGCATGGTTCTTAAGACTCATGCTGGCAAAGTCAATTTCAGTCGGCGAGACATTCAATCCCTAAGTCTCCTTTCTCCCTTGGTTTTGGAAACACTGCCGTCATTCAGTATTCATTCATAGTTTTTCAAGTCTTAAAAAAGTCACTTTTAAATAATATAGTGTTATTATGCAATTCATGTTTTATGCCACAGCACTGCAATAATAATATGATGAAAGCACTTTCAGGAAACCACTAGTCCTGGACTGAGAAAGAACTCAAAGACTGAAACCTTAAGTTGTATCAAATATGCTTAACACTGGACTTCATTGAGAGTCAGCTAAATACTCTGTGTTCTTTCAAATGCTTGCTAATTGTGCCTGAATATTTATGAAGCATTAAAAGCTGTATTAAAGTGTCACAAGTGTTAAATAGCTGTTATCTCCTCTAAGAGCATAGTTAATAAAAACAGGAAGGACAGTGGTCTAGTGATTTCTGGAAACTGGCAAAGTATTCTGTATGGCATGTTCCTCCTCATTATTTAGTCACAACACTTTAGTCTAACAACGTTATTTAGTCTAACATCAGTTTGCCTAGATTAGGTGCCATTTCTTGACTCTATTTTTTTAAAACATACACACACACACTTCAGTGCAAAGCAAGTGTCATTCTGACTGTTCCCATCAGACACAAAAGTATCTAACAGTATCATTTTTAAAAACTGTGGTAATACTAGGGACTTTATCAGACCACCCTCCATAAATGTTCTTTTGCTGGCATGTTTTGAAATGTTTTTATACCAGCAAAAGAACACACATACACCCACCAGACCTATCTTGAGCAGTGTTAAAGATAGTGCCCAGGCACTAACGGATCACAAATAGAGCTTGTTTAATTCCGGGTTCCAAATCTCAGTGATTCTTGCAAGGAGACACGAGCGTGGTAAATTTGGGGGAAAGAAAACAAGAAAAACAAATTCACAAAATGTACAGCAAAGCACAAAAACACACTTTAATAGTCCCAAGTGAACTGAGGGGCAGGTTCATAAAAAGAGTGTATGGTACCTGGCTGTCACAATCTCACCTAGAAGTGCTTTCTCACTGATGCTATATTCCCATGAGCAAAATGGCACAAAGTTTCAAATGCCAGAAATGCCAGCAAAAAAGTGCCATGGCAGATGTATTGATGGTTTGGGCCCTCAATAAAAAGGAATTGCTTTTTGACAGGACAAGATCATGAAAGGACGACTTCATATGATATGTGCATCCTTTTGCATTCATTAGGCATTGTTATGATGCCATATTTGCCTGGTCTGATAAAGTCCTAGGACATTCACCCAGCATTGCCATGTTGATGACTTTGGTCATGATTTGGGTGAAACAAACATTTGAGTGATAGTACCTGCATTCCTTAAAATTTGTCTCACACCAAGTTCCATTAAAATGAATCCAAACCAGGATTAAAAAAAAAAATTAAAAGCTGATTAGTCATGAATGTTTGCCAATCAGTACTGAATGTTCACATGAAGCTGTCTATGAATTCAGTTTATGTCTGATTTTCAGCTGTGATCAAAATCAGTTAATAAATGTGTTCAGGAGGTATCTAAAGTTATTGAAGGTTTGGGACAAAACCTTACTATTGTCTTTCACTTTGCTCTCATTAGATAAATGCCAGGTTTGGTGGCTCTGTGGTCAAGTATGTGGATTTACATAGCACAACAGACAAACAGATGTGCCACAACCATAGATTACACAATAGATGAAGAATGGGGAAAGTGAAACCCATAGGCCACTTGTGGCCCCAGTCCCTGTTTTGTAGCTCCTTAGAACATAATCACGCTTCCAGTCCCCCCATTAAAAAATTGGGTGGGGTGCATTTTCACCTGAAAATCACCAACAACACAATAAGGGCTTGTCCACATGGGCTAAATACTCTTGTCTTTCCCCCATCTCAAAGCCCTGGAGTTCTGTCCACAGGCAGTCCTCACCACCCCCAAGGCAGATATGTGGGAAAGGCAGGGTAGGGCCTGATAGACTGGTTTTTTTTTTTTTTTAAAAAAATCCCAGTTTATTCAATTACCACTGACAAAAGCTGTCTGGCATGCCAGCCCTTTCTGCCACCTCCATCTCCCTAGATAATGTAGTTTGACACCACTTTAACTGCCATGGCTCCATCCTACAGAATCCTGGGATTTGTAGTTTTGTGAGGCACCAGCACTTTTGGGCAGAGAAGGCTAAAGACCTTGCAAAACTATACAAATCCCAGAATTCTGTAGGATTCCATAGGATGGAGCTACAATACTTAAAGTGGTGTTAAACTGCATTATTTCTACAGTGCAGATGCACATGAGTCTTGGGCTTAACTTTAAATAAGCCATCCCCTCCATAGGTTCAGCACTCTGGATAACTAGATTAAAACCCGGAGTGGATTCCATACCCCACCAATATAGGAGACACAAGCTTTTGCCACCTTCAAAATCAATATGACATATAGGATGATAGCCTGGACTCTAAGGAGAAAACAACAGTTAGATAAATATCTAATGTGTTCACACTTTGCATTCAGCTGAAGTATTCTTTGAAACTTGACCATGACCTACTATTGTTTTAGCTAAATTGCAACAATTCCTCTCATTGGCACACAATACCCAATGGATAGATTATGACAACTTCATTCATTTATTTAACACAAACATACACACACACATTGCCTGCCAGCCCCTGAGGTGACACACAAATTTTAAAACCTCATCTCTTTGAGAACCTCGGCCAGTTCTGACAGTAGATTCCAGAGGTCCCTACTGAATGGAATGTTAAAAACTGGAAGAAGAAAAAACACCCAGAAATATCAACAAAGAGACAAATGTAGAGCAGAGCATGGGAAACAACTAAAGTGACAAGAGCTTATTTTCATCTATACCAACCCAACCATGACACATTGGCTGAGGGTGGTGGGAGGTGGACCAGTGGAGTTTTATGTTTTATGTTGTAATGAATAGCTTTGGCCCCATCTATATTGGGGGGAGGAAACATAGTGTCCCACAGTAATAGCAAGTCACAGCAGCTATGACTTGCCTTAATGGTGTTTTTGCCCCAGCAGCCTTGATAAGCTTCACATCCAAGGTGACAGCCAAGACGAGAGATCCCTCCTCTGTTCCCTGGTCCCAGTGGCAGTAATGACAATGGAATGGGGGGAGAGGACTGGGGAAGGAAGAAGAGGGCAAGAGAGCCCTCCTCCCTTCCCCATCCCAGGTGCAGCGATCCCCAATCATTTGCTAAAGGTGAAAAAAGGGTGGCTGCGGGCCCTTGCCCTGTCAGCAGGCCCCACCACCACACTTGTCCAGCCAATCGGAGTCATGCTTCCTGTACACTCTGACATTGATTCCTATTAAATCACTGTCCTAACAAGGGGGAATGTACATACCCCTCACTGTTTTTCAAAAACCCCAGGAAAAGCTGTGAATGCTTTTCCCTTGGAGTTTTTGCTGTTTTGACCCCCACTCCACTTCTGAATATGGTGTAATGATGTGGATTCCCATTAAGACAGGTAGGCTTCTCATCAGATTCAACGAGGAGTATTTTCACCGTTTAGACAACCCCTTTATGTTCGGTGGTGACATAGTTGGACTCATGAGACAGCAAAAGCAGAAGAACCCAATTGCTCCCATCATAGGGCCATTTCAGACTCCCTATTGTTGTTGCTGTTGTTATCATTTATATCCTGCCATTCTCCTGCCAGTGGGACCCAAGGCAGCTAACTACGGACTTTTTCGGACGTCTTAAATGTAACGGAAGCAGTCTTGCCACGTTGCGAGGCTGCTGCACTGCAGGGCGTCCCTTTCACATGACACCCATCCCTGCCGGTACTGTTGTGGTACCGCAGGGACATTTGAGTGTTATATTTCAGCGATTTTTACTCACAATCAACTTTCGTGAGTAAAAATCGCCGAAATATAACACTCAAATGTCCCTGCAGTACCGCAACACTACCGGCAGGGATGGGCGTCATGCGAAAGGGACACCCTGCAGCGCAGCAGCCTCGCAACGTGGCGAGGCTGCTTCTGTTACATTTAAGACGTCCGAAAAAGTTCTAAATCTTTAATTTATAGTGCTATGATTCCTTTGGCATGGTTGAATCCTATGGAATTGTAGGGGTTATGATTTGGGGAGGCATTAGAGCTCACTGGCTGAGAAGTCTAAAATACCGCTCCCTGAACTGTAAATCCCAGGGTTCAATAGCACAGGCCCATAGCAGCTAAAGTGAAATCATAGTGCTATTATTATGTACTATGAAAGGGCCCTGATAATGGACAAATAGGGCACATATTAATAGAGGACACATAACAGTCTTGCAATTAAATCTGATTTTTTTTTAAAGCACTTGCCTTTTATTACTAGAACACTTAAGCTTTCCTTTCTGGGACTCCCCCCCCCCCAGTTTTAATAGAACCAAATTAATTATTTTACTGCTTATCTTCAATCTGCACCTCAAGGTCAGTGTATGTCTGTCAGCATTCAGCTGGGTAAATGATCCTTTATTCATAAGACTGCAGCCCTGCTGAGGTCTTTTCTTCGGATGTCTAGTCTATTAACGCACTTGCTAATTGACTCTTTAATGAGGCAGTGAGAAAGAAAGAAAATCTGAAGTTCTGAAAGGGCACAGTGAAAAGCATGGCAGCTAAGCCATCCTTGCAGAATGATGGAACAGAGTTCTATAAAAAGAAAATTGGAGGCACAAAGGGATGGAACCTTCCTAAAATGTAGACATTCTTATTGGAAGTGAATTTTCATTGCCAGTTTCCATATTAGGTTTTTGGAAAGTCAGGGGAATGTACTGCACTTTCAGATACGCGCTTTCTCTAACCAAATGTATAGGATTTCTAAGAGAATCTGATCATCATCATCATTTCTTATCCACCTCTCCCTATGGATTGAGGCAGGGAACAACAAATTAACATATACAGTTGCCCCTTCATATTTACTGGGGTTTGGTTCCAGGACCCCCCATGGATACCAAAATCCGTGAATACTCAAGTCCCATTATATGCAATGGCATAGCAAAATGGTATCCCTTATATAAGATGGCAAAACCACGGTTTGATTTTTGGATTATTATTTTTAAAGAATATTTTCAAGCCATTAATACTTAAATCCATGGATGCAGAGGGACAACTGTAGACATAATGTTAGTTAAAAAAAATAGTTAAAACATGTATCAATTTAAAAGAACAGGTTAGACCAAGACATTTTAAAACAATCAATACACAGTTTGCAGAGTCCTTGAATCATATTCTTTTAGATTGCAAATTTTACACCCAATTTTGTCAAGATATAATCTGTCCCCTGGTCTGTATGATGAGGGGAAGATCAGAAAGATCTTTTGTGTAAAATCTTTGATGGAAGACAAGGTTGCTCTAGCTGTAGCCAAATTTCTTTCAGAAGCTGCTAAGGTTGGAACCCTTTATGTACAAAGAAATGGCCAGAGTGTAATTTAGGAATTTTATGTTTCCATTATATGCGGGTTTTATTGTTGACTGCTCTTCCTGTTTGTACATGTAAAACTTTGGGTCTATCAACTGCAATAAATAATGACTGGCTGTTTAAAATTCACAATTTAAAATCAACTGAATAGGCCTGCTGGAAGAGACTGGTCTTTAATGCTGCTTTAAATTCCAACAAAGTATATCTTCCGACAGGCTGTTCCACCACCTAGGGGCAGATCAAGAAAAAATCCTCTGGGTGACAGTTGCCAACCTAGTCCTAGCTGGCTGGAGAGAATGTCCCCCAGAGGACCTACATGTACAGGGCCATGCACTTGTGTGATTTCTGAATTGTATGATTTGTTCAATTAAAAAGAATTAAATTGATTGTGTCCTTATGTTGATATGTTTCTATAATACATAGATGACATGCTTGTTCCATCTGAAAACAGAATTAATTCAGAACAAGAGGGGTATAATGATCTTTCAGTTGTCTTTGGCCTTTTTCAAAAAGGTGAAAAATCACTTTTATTAACAAATGAGAAAACCCACTATTTCAATCAGCTTTTCTTTTCTTTCTTTTTTTCCTTTCCATCCCTCTCCCTGCAATCCCCCAGTTCTAAAATTTGAATGCCAAGCAAGCTATATTAGTTAAAATGAGCACTTGATTTTTAAGTAGCTCTCTTCTACTTTCAGACCTGAAGGGTATTCTCAAGTTTCAAATTCCAGATTAAAGGGAAGTCTTGATGGTCACTTGCAAAAAAGCTCTTTTAATATAACTTAAAACCTGACCTACAAACATGCCATATTATGTGAAAAAGACATGCTTTGTACTGTTAACCATTCATTTACTAAAGCTATGACACACTATCAGGGTTGTTATAAATGATGTTAAAGAATCTATGGAAGGTGTTTTTTTAAAAAAAGAAAATCCCTCCATACCACCCACAGTTTCCGCACTCATTGTTGAACAGAAGAAAAGGAAAGGAAACCAATAGAAACCAATTATGTGTCTGAAACAGATCAAACTGGTACATTCTTTGAAACTGGCTCTCTAGCTTCTTCTGGCTTCCATTTGTTCCAAGGTGCACTTCTGTAGTGCCATTCTTTTAAAATCCATTCATTGTTTTAATTCTGTTCGATTAAATTACTAGCCGTGTTAAACCTGATTTTGTAAAAATGATTTAAGCTATCCTGGTTAACAAAGATTTCAGGTATTAAAATGGCCAAAATCTCACATTTTTGGTTTTGGTTTATGTCTTTGTTGGTTGATCAGGGAGAGAACAAGAGTTGGGAAAAGCCTTTTTTATTAGGATTAAGCCCTTCCTAGGATTAAAATAGATATATTGCAAGCTTCCATATTAGAAGGAAGATTACTGTACAGTATTCTCCCCCACCCGCAATTATATTGCAAGGCATCTCAGCACTAGTGAAATTATGTACGAGTTTATAAAGGAGAAAGAATTATATGCTGGAGCAAGAATTACTTCTAGGTAGCCTGCCTTGGTTGTAACATAAAGAATTAATTCAACTGATCAGAACTGAAACTTATCTAAGATCACATTTTGAAAACTTGGACATATTACACACTATAAACAAAAATTGATTCCTGGTATTTTGTCTATTCAGTTAGCCCTTCATATCCACAGATTCTGCATCCATGGTTTCAACCAACCACAATTTGAAAATATTCCAAAAAGAAACATTCCTAAAACCTTGATTTTGCTGTTTTATATAAGCGATGCAATTTTACTACGCCATTTTATATAATGGGACTTTTAATAGTATTATAAGTCTATAATGCTATAGTAGCTTCCTTGGATTTTGGTATCCATGGGGGGTCCTGGAACCAAACCCCAGCAAAAAAGACCACTGTACTTTTAAAATTCACATATAGCAAATGTTGTGATTTTATTAACCCATTTAGAATTTGGGGAATGAATTGTTACAGAATTTTCAATGCGAAGTCGAAGCCTTTCATGGCCGGCATCCATAGGTTTTTCGTGGTTTTTTTCCAGGCTGTGAGGCCATGTTCTGGAAGAGTTTATTCCTGACGTTTTGCCTGTATCTGTGGCTGGCATCTTTCTCTGAATACTATTTATTTATTTATACTATTCCTGCAAGCTATATATTCCTTACAGTCCAGATTTGGCCCTGCAGCTTTAAGTGCATCTGATGCTCCCTTAATATTTAGAGACATTAATTGAGGCCAACCAAGTATCCAAACCAACTATCTATCTATCTATCTATCTATCTATCTATCTATCTATTTCTGGTATCTGTACATAAATATGACATGCAAGGTTTACAACAAGAATGAAATAGAGAATTGGAATTCTGACTAACAAGTGGCCTTCGGTTTTAACTCTGTAATTAGTATGGCTATATATCTGTGACTACATCTTAAACAGCAGAAATTCTTCTTTTGGGTATATTGGCCACCACAATGTCTATTAAAAAAAAAAGGCTTGTTTCTTGTTGGAGATGTAACGCTTCCTTAACACATATGTTTGGGAGTTGTCCCATAATAGCTACATTTTGGGAGGAAGTAATCAGATGAGTAAATTTGGTTTTGGAAAGTTCCTTGACATTAGAGGAAGTGTATGTTCTTTTGAATTACTTACTTCTTTCTTGGAGATTAACAAATGGCCAATTGACGTGGGGTTTTTGTGCTTTTTTTGACTGCTAAAAGTTCAATACTTCATTACTGGGGGGAAAATTCTTCACCTGTGGTCCAATGGATAGAAGACCTAACAATGCTTGCGACATTTGAAAGAATGATGTATAGATAAAACTTACAAATTGACTTATATTTGGACATTTATTATAGAAGCTTGCAACTAATGTGGTTATTTTTTTCCCCCTTTTGTGTTTTTATTTTCCTGCTTTTGTTATACTGGAACATTATTGTATGTAACTTTGAATGTAAAAAATTATAGGTAGATAGATAGATAGATAGATAGATAGATATCTTGGTCTACACATCAGTATTCTTCAGCCTTCCATTCTTTATGCATACTTTTTAAAATTTTCACTTACTCCTTTAGTCGGCTCTGCAGCCCCATTGGTGTTTTGTTTTGTTTTTTAAAGATGTTTCCTGTTTTTCTTCTTCCATGGGATTGTTTGTGACTGTGCTTTTTGCAACTCCTTCTTTAAGAACTCCCACCCTTGCTGGGTGTCTTTCTCCTTTAACATGAACTTGTTAAAATCAGCTTTCCTGGAATCCAAGATCTGTGTTTAACTATACTCTTCTTTGTCCTTTCCCACAGGTGTGAATTCTAGCATTACATGGTCACTTCCCCCCTAAAGCATCAACTACTTTGATTCCAGTGACCAACGTCTCCTTATTAGTTTGGATCAAGTCCAGAATTGCCAATCCTCTTGTTCATTCTTCTACCAAATAGGAAATTATCTGCAAGGCACATCAAGAATTTGTTGGACAACCTATGCGTAGCAGAATTAGTCTTCCAGCAGATATCAGGGTAGTTGAAGTCCCCTACAGCTGCTAATTCGTGCATCTTTGAGCATTCTGAGCTTTCTTTCTGAAAAGCATCATCCACCATTTCTTCTTGGTTTAATGGTTTGTAGTAAAACATGCACCACACTGTTGGATTTATTTCATTCTCCATTTATTTTTACCCAAACACTCACAGACTTCTGTACAACTGAATTTGTCTTTGACATATAATGCTACTCCCCATCCTTTTCTGCCAGATCCATTCTTTTTCAATAGATAATACACTTCAATTGTAATATTCTAATCATGGGAGTCATCGCACCAGGTCTTCATTATGCCTGTAAAGTCATATGTACCTTCCTGCACTAGGACTTCAAGCTCATCTTGTTTGTTTCAAAAAATTTGTGTGTTGGTATATAGACATTTAAAGCTTTGTTTGTTCTCATCTATTAATTTACTGTCAGTTTTTCTGTGATCACATTCTCTCCTTCAGCTTCTCCTCTTAGAATTCATATCCTTGTGTTTAACACTTGCCTTTGGGCTGATGTTTGAGCTATCATGTCCAACAAGCCAAGGACTCACTTTAAAACCTTCTTGATCAGACTTGCCAATCTTCTCCGTCCCATAGATATTGAATGAAATTTATATTATGTGTGCATAAGATTTGTTGTTATGAATACTATCTAGATTATTTGGAGGCTGAAGAGCAGATAATAAGTCCATTGACATCATCATCTTCATCATCATCACCACCGCTCCTCATCACTCTTCTCCCCCTGATCCCCAATGAGTGATTATTCCTCTCATTTTAAAAGCCCACAGCCTCATCACTGCTTCTCTCCTTTCCACAAACTGCTAGTAATGGTAAGGCACTGACATAGTTAAAGCACCCACAGACACACCACAAATATTTGTTTATTGGAATCTAAAATGGAGAGAGAGCACTCAAAAACTGAAATGTGCCTCATTAACAAGATATTTGAAAGTGCTGTGGTTGAACTCTGGCAAAGACCCCTGACAGTACAATATTGAAGTGTTTGCGAAGTCATCAACCAGCCCTTTTAAGATCAAAAACACATGATATAACCACAAGCTGCACTTTATGAAATCTAAAACTGTAGCATGAAGAGTGACCTAATTTAATCCATGTGTTTTCATGCGTTTGATGTTAATAGACCTGTTCTTGCTGTGTGGGAATGCAATATGGCCTTTAATAAAATGCTAGCCATGCCTTGTTAAATCATTTATCCCTAGGGATTAATTCTCTTCCTATTCATGCTTGATAATTCATGGATACCGTAAGGTCTTCTTCAACATTCTTTATGAAGAGATAATGAATTTCAATCTTTTAATATTTCCCTACCTTCAGGGGTAATAGTAAGAGTGAAGTCTCTATGAGAAGTCTCAGACATGCTCTATTTTATTTTATTTTATAGATTTAGACAATTCACTTGTTAAAGATATTCATGTTTTTTTTAAGGTTTTCCCATCTACTATCTATTTTTTTTTTTTGCTAATGTCAATATTGCATCTTTATTTCATAGTTGTGTCGATATCCTATAACAAAATTGCTAATGCCAATGAGAGTAAACTTACTTAAGCAGTGGGACTTACAAGATGGGTCAGTTTCTCATTCAGTAATTGATTAATTGGCTTTGTTCTGACTGGCATGAACAATTGGAGTTAGGTCTATGTTGAATTATTGCTGTACAATAATTATTGCTGTGCAATAATTTTGAAATCTTCAGATGTCGTAACCAATTTGCAAATATTCATCAGTCAATCACTCAGTCTGAATTGGGCACATACACCACAGATGCTGGTAGTGTGAGGCAAAATGAAGTCATTCTTCATTTATATTTCTGCGGTCCAATTTTATATTTTCAGCCACACTATACCAACTTTGTTGTTTTACAATTGCTCAAGTAAGCAACCTTGTGAAAGTGTTTATAAACTGTTTAATTGGCTGGCTGGGTTTATGTTCTTGTTTTTCCCCATTCCATTTTTTTCTTTCTTGAGAATCTCATGTCACAGGAACACAGCAGATGATTGGATTACCAGCACAGGAATTTGAGGTTTTCAGCAGGCTTCCTAAATCTGATACTGCTGTGCTTTTAACAGCCACAGTTCAGACAGCTAGCTTCACCACAACCTCCCTCACCTATCCATAACTATACATTTCTTTAGATAAGCCAGACCTGAACAGTTTGTGATTCATCAAGCTGAAATGCAGTTTGGTATGGTGGCTCACATGTGCTTTTGTTACCTATCAGAACTGTGCAGTGTTACCAAGAAAATGAGTAAAATGATTAATGTATACTTTACAGAGTAAAATACCTTTTACAGAGCTTGGAATGAACTAGTCACAAATACTTAGTTGCTTCTAATTAATTTCTTTTCCTAGTAACAAAAGTGTGACTATTATACAACTTCTGTATCTGTGAGGATACAGACTTACTGTGGATGCTAGACTTACCCAGACTTACCGTGGACACTGGAAACCATGGATAATAGCAAACCCTACTAAAATGAATGGCTTCCAGCCCAATCACACAATGGGTCATGTTGGAGGACCTAGAAGATGCCTAGAGAGAACACCTTGCTAGGCATCTTCTAGGTCCTCCAGCACAACTCTATGGTCAGCTTCCAGCAGACTCTGAGGACCTAAAAGATGCCTGGGAAGACCATTTTTTTGGACATGGGTAAGTGAATCCACAGATACGGGTCCCACAGATACAGGAGTTATACTGTATTGTATTATGATTGGAAGAAGGAATAGTTTTTTTTTCTTATTTTGCATTATAATACTGTAAGTTTTAGTTACTTTTATAGCTACCATGGTGCAGTCTCACTAAACGCTGGAAGAGGGCTATCACATGGCTCTGGAAGAGGGCTATCACATGGCTGCTGGCTCATGCTACTAAACCTGTGCTCTGTTGTGGGTGTTAAGGAGGCAATGAGGTGGAAAGGTTTGTTGTGTACCACAGATGCTGTTATATTCTGAGACACGTAAATGTAAAAAGTGACTTTTAATATCGTGATTTATAAGGGTAACTACTCGGGGGGGGGGGCGTTGGAACAAGAACTAACTAATCACTTTCAAAGCTCTGACATTTTAAAATATATAGCAGAAAGGAAATTCCTGATAATACTAATCTATTAAACCAAAGTGGTAGAATAAATTACTTCTGGCAAGCTTTCACATTCACATTGCTTCAGCATTGTCAGGATTTTTACATCTCTTTTAAAAAGATATAAAGGCTTTATACATGTCCTCCAGACATCATATGTGTACGCGTGATTAAGAATGGAATGAAATTTCATACTCAAACAGCTGTTCAAAGAAACATAATCAGTGCAATAAGTCAGAACAATTCCACCAAAAGGCATCCTTTCCCAGGATATGCTGCTCAGATTTACAGCTGGGTGTACAACTGCATGTAAAGTACAAAACCTTGGCAAATTTACTTGGACAACATGTTGGCCATGCTGGCCAGAGCAGTCTGGGAGTTGTACTCCACAAAAGTAAATCATTAGTATTAGTATTAGTATTAGTATTAGTATTAGTATTAGTATTATCATCTTTATTTATACCCCTCATTTTCTCCAAGGCTGGGACCCAAATCAGCTCACAGTAAGGCATCCATTGTATTCCTCCCCATCTGCACACAACACTTTCATTTACTGTAGCTGACTGTCTATGGAACAAGTCCATGGTTGCAATTCTAAGGTATATGGAAATTTGTGCCCCAGAAAGCAATAGGAATTACCTCTGTTTAAATGTACTTAAGATCACAGCCTCTTCACCTCTCACAAAAGCCTCATGAAATCTGTGGCCAACTAGCTATCCATTTAGGCCCCCAGAGATTCATCAAATCCTTTGGCTTCAGATGAATAAACCCTTTGGTTTAGGATTAAGAAGAGACATTTTACCAACAGTCAAGGGATTAAAATAAAAAGTACAAAGAAGCTGTTAAAAGATACAATGCAAAATTTCATCTTCTATGCTATGAAGACTTTGGACTTTATCAGACTAGCGTCTAAAAATGCTGTAATTTCATAATTGAGGAAAGTGGAGACAGAGTGGCAGGATTACGGTAATTATTGCATATTGCTGTCTCTCTGGCTTTTCTTCGCAAATGAAGATTCAGGAAGGACTCATCCCGCACTTTCTGCAAGCGTGCTGATGACTGAAAAGGCCAATCCAAGATAAACAAGTCCGGTTGCAAAAAGCACAGCAGAAGGTCTCCTTGGGTGATGTTTTTGGGCTGTGATTCTTTCTGCGTTGTCGTTTCTCTTCAAGACTTGTTCGGCATGAGTTCTCAAATAAGGCTGCAGCATTGTGGATAGTGCGTCTCCATGCCTCCCGATGTGAGGCCAGGGCGGACCATTATTGATGATCAGTTTGGCCGAGCCTGAGATGTTGTTTCAGGGAGTCCTTGTATCACTTTTTTGGAGCACCCCTCTTACTCTGTAATCACGCAATAATACCACCACTGAATTATTGCATGACCACCACTAGTCGTTTAAGAATGGGATTTCAGCTCGTGCTATAGTAACATTTGTCTTCGCATTGCCTTCTAATGACAGAGTATTAATACTTCCTGCTGGCCAGTGCATGCACTTTTAAGAAAAATGTTCGCTTACTGCCGTGATTTTGGAACGGCGAGATTTTGGTTGTTTTCACGAGAAGATGTGATTTTGCTCTAAAACACTAAAAACAAATAAAGAACCAAAAAATTTCACAAATAAACACTTAAACATAAAAAGGTGCGAAGAAAAGGTGACAGTTGATTAAACGAGTGTCCTGTAGGTCCACTTCACATTCTCCCCTGGAAGTTTAATTATGTGTTCTTTTTGGGAAAGGGGAGGGGAAAGGAGAGGACTGCCTACTCACACTGGAATTGTGCAATAACAGCGGGACATGGTTATTGCGCACTCGTCAATACCACAAAAAGAGTGATATTGAGGGCTATTGATGGCTTTGCCCATCAATTAAAAGTTACACCTAATTAATGGGTGGAACGTGCACAGACCATGGGAAGAAGACAATGTTGTGCAATAATGGGAACCCGTTTGTGATACGATTGTGTTGTAATTCTGCTATTTCAGCCCTGTCTGATAAAGTCCTTTGACTTTTGTTGACAGGTTAAAATACCTCACCACTCCACATGTAAATGTACATCAATTTTCCTGCTTCCTAATTTGTGCTATATTGATATAATTCCTATGAACATAATCAGTTTATTTCTTATATCTGATGATGGTTGCCAGTGGTGGCTTGTGGCTTCCATGTTGGTGGGCTGGTGAAGCTCCCATAGGCCTTTCCCTCCTGAACTTTAAAGGAGACCTCCAATGTGCTGGAACTCTAGCCTCAACACATGTTCAGCACCTTGGATGGTTTTTTAAAAATTTATAAGAAAACCTATAATGGAGTCACATCCCCACTGACATGGAAACCACTAGTCTCAAGTAGTTATGAGTTGCTCCATTCATAACTATTGACTCAAGCCCAAATCCAACTGGTAATTCCATCTAGAGAAGACTCATTTAATCAATCTGATTTACATAAATGGTGACTAACCATTCAGCAACATATTCAAAAAAAGCAGTCCTAAGAGCAGTCTGAAAACAACCCTAGAAGCAATCCTAAATCTTATTTTGTTGGTACATTATAAAGATGTCCCCATGCTCTATTCTGGGTTTTTTTTTTCCTTATTTCATAGTTCTTTGTGAAAATAAATTATTCAGTCTGTTCCCCTAGTATTAGAAGCAGTGTTTAAAATATAGCTAAAATAATGTACAAATTCATTTCAAAACAAATATCAAACCTTTCTAAGAAGACATTGTCATTTTATGGTGAGTGTTACTTGCTTTTTTGGTGTTATATTTGATATTATATTGATATTATTACTCTGACTATTTGGGGTAATTGTTTTTTATGAAAATATTTTAAAATAAGCTGCAATTTTAAGACCTAATGTTTCTGAGTTTTCATTGTGTTGCTGCTCTGTATTTTAATGTTATTAAAGAAAGTGTTTTGAATGCTTTAGTGTCTATCAGGTCTGAGGACTTTTTACAATAATGTATTCTAGCTGGATTTTTCCATTTAGTGGTTTTTTTCAAAGGGAAATGTCAACCACAGCCAGCTATTATTGCACTCTTATTTCTGTACTGATCTTAGGAAGAAGATCTGCATATGTGAAAAAGGGCATGTGATGTAGATTCACTCTATCTGTAAAATTCCTAATGTAATCCTTAAGTTGTATTGTAGATTGAGGTTTTAAAAGAAAAAGAAAACTGGACTATTTCAATTTATAAAATGAATAATACAATCAGTAGTAATGATGTGCATGCCCAAACACCCAATACACACAACTATAAACTCACACTTATTGAAATTGTCATTTAGTAAAAGAACAACACAGCAAGGATGCTGTCGGTGATATTTACTGGTGTAACCTTTAGCTATACAGTGCAAAAATATGTACTTTAGATGATATTGTACAAGGAGGTATCCTGTACCTCTCTGCACAACAGTGCCACTATGGCTCCATTCTCTCTGCTTTTCCTTCTCCACTGGATGTGCAATGGAAGCTGGAACACACCTAGGTGTAGCTCCATGCCCCATCAGTGGAGCCATACCTGGATGCTCTTGTGCCTAATGGAGGAAATGGGGACAAGAGAAATTCTTTCACCCTTTCTGACAATGACCTATGTATACTGGTGGGGACACAAGCTATGCTAGGCTATCAATGGTCCTGTTGGGCCAGACCATATATCTATCTGGTCCTCCAGCATCCTGCTTCTTACAATGGGTAACTAGACCCCTCTGGGAAGCCAACCAGAAGGATATGAAGGCAATAATATTCTCTTGCTCTTCTTCAGGACCTGGTATTCAAAGATATACTTCTTCTGATACCTGGAAATAATATATAACCTTGTGACTAGCAGACATCGATAGCTTTAGCTTCCATAGAATCATAGAATTGCAGAGTTGGAAGAGACCACGAGGGCCATCCATGAATTAACATGAATGCCTCCCAAAGCCCTCTAGATGGCATTTACTATAGTGTCTCAGTTTTAAATATGCTTCAAAAACATAGGCATTTAGTCACATGTGAGCAAACACATGCAAAGATTCTTTTTAACAAAACTTCTGAAAATTAGAAGTAGTAAAACTCACTAAAAAAAGACTTCACCTTAGTAAATTTTCCCACTTAGGGGGAAAAAGCTATACCTGACCCCAGCACCAAGTTCAATAGTGCAGGGAAAATTTCCTTAATATCACCTAATATACCAACCACATATCACAAGTACAGTTGGCTGATTTATCATGTGATAAATGTGGAAAGCTCTATGTTCATTATAGCTTGATTTTAGTGTTCACAAAAAGTTTTAAAGACAACACAAGGTGGGATACATACTCACCGAGCCAATTTCATAGTCACTCTACTCAGGACAGTCTGCAAATGACACATCATCTACATGAAGAGACAATCCATGTGAGCGGATAACCTGACAGCTTTCTGATCATGGGGAGAATGGCTTGTGAATGGTGTGAACTGCACATGAACATTCCAAATTGGATAAAAACATCCTACCTCTTCTATCTGGGAACTTATACATGCAAGAGATACCAATAGGATCCCAGCCAACATTATAAAATTCAGAGGCAGTAGCACTCAACGGGGTCTACTATGTAACATTCTGCTTTGTTTTCTTTACTTATTCAGAAAGAATTTAACTTTAAATTTGAGGTTACTCTAGACTCCTTTAAACATTCTTTTAGCGTTCTCTACTCACATGCTCTTAGCCCCAGAAAACCCAGTGATAGGTCTGCCTTAGGGTCGCCATAAGTCGGAAATGACTTTAAGGCATATAACAACAACTAAAACTGCCTATTAAGGTTTCCACAAGTTGCTAGAGTACTAAGTGAAGATTTATGGTTCCAATTTTTAAAAAGTGTATGTGTGTGTGTATCTTTAAGCTAAGTAATAATCAGAATCCTTAAAATTTAACAACATTTGGCCTTCTGTGAGTTCAACCTGTGAGTTCAAAGCAAATACTTCAGTCAGGAGTACTGTATTACCAAATGTCCACTCTCAGTTAATACAGCAAATGAAATCAGGCTTTGCTACATTCTTCCCACACCTCTCCCTAAAGCATTACAGTTGGTCCTCCACATCCGCTTGGGTTAGGGGCAGAGGAGCCCTGTGAAAATGGAAAATGGAAAACCATACCTAACACCCACAGAAAGTATGATTCATGGATTCAACCTATCATGGATGCTTTCAAGATGGCAGGGTTCCTTTGCAAGTCAGAAGCGGGCAGCTGGCAAGACTATTTCCAGAAAGAAACAGATGCTAGCATAACTCTCTGTACAAGCACTTGACTGCAATGATGCCTAGCATATGAAAAACTTGCACACAGGCATAGGGAAGTCTTTAAAACCTCTTTGGTTTATTCGTCCTTCAGTTCTCCATTCTGACATTAGGTCTAAACTACAGACTTCAAACATCATCAAACTTTGAAAATTTTCTGTTTCTTATGCTGTCCCATTCTTTCATAACTCCTAAACTGATGAGCAGTTCTGGATAGCTAAAATGCTTCGTGACATTTTGGTTATTTCATATTGTCTAACTGTGGATTTTGTTCTTCTGTGTTTTGATTATGGACAAGCATGACTGAATACCTTTGTTTGTGTCTGTATGTGGTTTAAAACTGCACATAGCTTTGCTATAGTGCTCCCAATATCCTGAGTGAAGGTAGCACCAAACGATATATTTCCATGTACCGTACATACTCGGCCCATGTACTGAGAGACACAGTGACTATGTTTTGTGTGTATTTGTGTATGACCACTTTGAGTGCCATTTTGGGGAAGAAAGGTGAGGTAGAAATCCAATAAGTATCCAATAAATAAAATTAGCCCAATTAAATTAAATCCTGTTGATTTCATGTAGGCTTAACATCGGTCCTAGCCCAGTACTTGATATATTATATCACTGGAACCAAATTTGACTTTTGGATAAATCCAAGTTTGTCATTGCTTCCTTGTCATAGAATCATAGAGGTAGAAGAGACCACAAGGGCCATCTAGTCCAACCCCTTGCCCGTAATACACAATCAATCATTGTCCTTTCACAGAGCCTCCCATTTACACTTCATTTATACAGCCATTTAAAAAAAAATACCTAGGCAAGAAGAGGAATGCTATGAATAACTGATTAGATCAAACCAGAGAAAACTACCTTACTTATTCACTCAAGTACAGCTAAGATGTGTATAAACCCCTTTAAAGAGGAGCTTTTAACTGAGATGCCAAAAGATCCTTAGTTATAGTGATGTGAGTGCCCAGCATTTCAGCACATGAGTACAATACCACATTGACAACAGACTTTTGTGCACCTCCAAGTCGTTCTGCATGTCTGTGCTTTCTATTCAGTCATGGAAATAAAAGCAGAAGGAGATTTAAGATGAACAAATGAAACAAGGTAAAGACAAAATTATTTTGTTTAAAAAGAACTAGTGTTGGTTGATTTAAAGAGTAACTGTAGAGCCACTCGAATAATAGAATAAGAATTGATAGTAGTATGAGGTAGAAGCAGGATTATTTTTAAGTGACAGAAGTTCAGAATCAGTAGAAGTGAAATATTGTGTATTTTGTATATAAAATATTTAGCTATAGAAATAGATTAAATAAACTTTAACTTGCATTAATTCTATGCTTATATTGTACATTCAGCTTGTAAGGCACTATTCAGTCAATGCACATGCAGCTCTTAACATTATTGTCTTTATTATGAGAATGGAAAAATGGAAGCAAAAGTATATAGAAATATATAGTACCTTCCTCCAGCTAGCAATGTTGTTACTAAGCAAGCAGAGGCACTGGATTTGGATGAAGTCCAAACTCAGAGTCAACCTGGGCCCCTTTGGACTCATGCTTGCCAAAGGTGAAGCAGGGTTTGCAAGGTGAAGCAAGGTTCCACCTCTAAATAACATTGCCGACTGATTCAGGGAAATAAAGAGACCAGACACAAGAGATGGGATGAAATAAAAGGGTCTTTGTTTAACCCTACCTATTTATTTCTCTCTAAAGGTCTTCAGTGGGGTGAGGCAACCTGAGGGAGCAGCTGAGGTAGTAGGTCTATCCAAGACCACACCCCTCAGCTTCTCCAGGTGAACACCTCGGTCCTGGAGAGGAACTCCAATAGCCAGGTTGCTCTCCAGCCAGCCCGCATCTGGAAGGGCAACCCAAAAGTCCCCCACCCAATCCACAAGGATCGAAGTGAGGGTTTATCATTCAGGTCAGCCCCAAGGTGAGTTTCCTTCTGTCCCCTTAGGGCCCACAACTTTAAGTGGCCCTTCCAGAGACCCTGCCTTCACCAAAATTGGTTCCAAGGTGCACAGTGAAATCTACACCTCCCCCATTTCCCACCACAAATAGGGGCAAGCGTCTGCTTAGTCCCTATCCCCCACTAGATCAACCAAGAGGCCCCTCACCCCGCTGAACCCCCCCCCCCAACAAAGTTCAATTATCTGCATTCAAGAGGTGAACTCTGTCAGCTCTGTAGAGCCCGGGCCTCTCAAAACTATGTCGGGTGGGCAAATTGCTTGATCTCCCCGCGAAGGCAATCTAATTATCCTATAGCAGGACTGTGCACAAACCACAAGGTTCAGTTCAGATCCCAATTCAGTATCTTGAAAAGCAGCCCACTTCAACTGCAGTTTCAGTCTGAGGAGATTATCAGACGTGGCAAATATGGCCTGATAATGATGACAGAATACCGCGAAAGGGCTCCCCTATTGCATGATCCAAGGATCCGCTGCTGTCAACAAAGCATTTTTTTTTAATTAACAGGTCAAGCCATCAATTGATCACCAACAGAGGGTTTTTTTTCATGGTATTGCCTGTGTGCAAAACTGCATCCCATTTTGCTCTTGTGAATACAGTGTCAATGGGAGGTCCATGCCAGAACACTTCCAGGTGAGAATGTGAAAACTAGGTATGGCACCCTGTTTTTTGAACCCCCCCGTTTTGCTGGTAGGTTTTTAAGTGTGTTTCAGTGCTTGTGTGTTTGTCTTTTTGTTAATTCCAGTGTTTTTAGACTTTGAAGTATGCTCACATCTTCTTGCGAGAACCACCGAAGTCTCACCCATGCAAAAATGTGGAAGTAAACAGTGTTAGTGGTCATGCTGTGATAATTCAGGAGTGGCTCTTTCTCGTAATTACAGCAACATGTGATAAGAAGTGTTATTATGCCAGGACACTTACAATTTTAAATATAGTGGGACAAAAATGTTTTTAGACACGCATCTGATAATCTCCTGGGTTTTAACAGACTTGTCTTAGGGTGCATCTACACTGTAGAAATAATGCAGTTAGACACCCACAATGACTGCTATGGCTCCTTCCTACCAAATCCTGGGATTTGTAGTTTTGTGAGGCACCAGCACTCTTTGGCAGAGAAGGTGAAAGACTTTGTAAAACTACAAATCCTAGGATTTCATAGGATGGCACTACGGCACTTAAAGTGGTGTCAAATTGCATTATCTCTACTGTGTAGATGCACCCTTAGTTGCAACTTCTCATACTGTTCATAGTGCAGATACAGTTTGCACCCTGGAATCCTCACATTGACAGCCAGCTGTGGTGATATGTCTGCAGGAAAATGCAGAATTTGAAAAGTCTGCATAGAAAAATGTGCATATTTCAAAACATTCACACAACAGGAAAAAAAATAAGTGAAGGAAGGAATGGTTTTCATTCCATTAAAATAAACCAACCAAAATGATGGAACCAGTCTATAATGGATGTGGGTGTTGGAAAGGGAAGATGCCTGAGGGTGTAGGCTGCATAGAGTGGTTCAGAGCTAGTCTATTTCTCTTCAACTCCAAGTTAAGACTATGAATGTCATTGTCTATCACTGAAAAAAATTAAAATGTCTGTAACTTTTCTTCTTTGTCAAAACTGGATGAAATTAGCAGACTCCCTTAATTCCTCACCATTGAGTGTGTTGGCTATTCCTGATGGGACTTAATCCAATGACATCAGAGGGGCACATGCTTCCCATCCTTGCACTTGCCTCCAGGAAACCCTCTGTCTAGACTTTGGCAGTCTAAGTCATCTTCTTGAGTCTCTTGGACAGTGCTACTGAAGAGAACCAGCATGGTATAGTGGTTTGATTGTTGGACTAGGACACTGGGAGACCAGGGTTCAAATCCCCGCTCAGCCATGAAAACCTACCTTAGGCACGGCACACTTTCATGGCCTCAGAGGCAGACAAAGACAAACCTCCCTCTGAACAAATTCTGTCAAGAAAACCCTGTGCTAGGCTTGTCTTAGGGTCACTATAAGTTAGAAATGTCTTGAAGGCACATAAAAACAACACTCAAAGTGGTGGTCCCTGGATCATGCCAATCCCTGAAACATTGCCTTCCACTCCCTGGCAAGTTTCCAAGAAAGAAAGAAAAAAACCTATTGTAAGCACTGGGCACAAATAGAGTGCCAGTCTCTGGCACATTGGGAAAAAAGTTCCTTCTCCCCAAAATAAGATAGCCTGGGAAGCACTGACTTAGAAGACTCAGTCTCTTTCTTGCCTTGCCTCTTCAGTCTCGTATTTGATATCTAGCCTGTTCATAGCTGTGGCTCTTGTCTCTTACCTGCAGTTCCTAACTCCATCACTTGTCTTCTAGCCTGTTTGCTATCATACTTCATGCCCCAGGCCGAGGTGGTTATAACCTTACTTTTGTCCAACTAGTATTGGGCAGCCTGTCTCAGAGTAGGTTCCAGGCATGTAGACATGATTTTGATATCATCTAAAGAATTTTTAAAAAATGCTAGCATTTTAGAACACCACCAAATAGATATAAAGACCTATATGGCTCAGGTCCAGGCTGTCTGGCAGTCCACATCTCTGTATATGAACCTGCCTGGGCCCCGAGATCATCAGGAGAGGCCCTTCTGTCAATCCCATTTCTGACACAAACATAGGAGATTTTCAGACACGGAAAAATCGTCCCTTGCCGCGCGAGCAGCCCCCCGAAACTGCTGCGCGGCAAGGGTCTTTTTCAGACGACGCTGTGCCTCTTGCGAAGCCGTCCGTGTCACTTCCGTGAAGCTTGGGACGGCTCCGCGTCATATTTCAAGCACGGAGGCTGCCCGTGATTGAAATATGACGCGGAGCCGTCCCAAGCTTCACGGAAGTGACACGGACGGCTTCGCAAGAGGCACAGCGTCGTCCGAAAAAGACCCTTGCCGCGCAGCAGTTTCGGGAGGCTGCTCGCGCGGCAAGGGACGATTTTTCCGTGTCTGAAAATCTCCTTAGACTCTTGAACCTTCTTCCTAGGAAGGCCACAATGCTCCCTCTCTGTTATCTTTCCATTGGCAAGCAAAGACCTTTTTATTCTGTCAGGCTTTTAAAATGGAAAGCTTTTAAACAATGGGCTGAGGGTGCCGTTCCGTATGGTTTCAAACCAAATGGTTTCAATTGCTTTTTGTCTTTTAATGGTATTTTATATTTTTAAGAGTGTTTTTTAATTATTTTAATATTGTCAATAGTTTGATTCCATTTTAATCTTGCTTTTTTGTATGCATTCAGCTGTATCGTTGTTTTTAAACTGTAAGCCACCTTAAGCCCCAATTTTGGGAGAAAGGCCAGTGATAAATACATATTATTAGTACTATTAGTATTATTTATTATTATGCTCCTTACTGCAACCTACCTTTGTGGGAGTTTAAAAAAATCCAGTTTGCCTTTATTTATACTTTGGTGAAAAGACTGTCTGCCTTATCTTGCCAGCAAGAATATGATACCCAATTACAAGGCATTATGACACTTTAGTTTTCTATATTTCAATTAATCTGATATTACTGGTCATTCATTACACCTGCATATCACAAATACAGACCATGTATTTCACAAGCTTTCAGTCTTTAAAAAAGAACAGATAAATGAACTCCCCCAAAAATCACCAAACAAGAAGAGACTAGGCCCAACCTATAGCAAAAGATATAATTCTACTTTTTGCTTTATCTTGCATATATTGGCATGGGATGTGGGCATTTTAAAGTGTTGGAGTGGGTTCACTCTGTTAATAGGCACTGGCCTCATGTTGATTAATGGAGCACAGTCTGTTAATTCAGTATCCATAAAAGCAGATCATGCCGCAATTCACAATTTAGTGTTTGTTTGTTTGTTTTTTAAAAAAAACCCTGCAGTATTAACATCTCCAAAATTACTTCATCCGAACATTTTTGTTTAATGTAGGAATGGGGAATCTATGGCCTTCTAGATCTTGCTGGACTGCAATTCCTATTGTCCCTGGCCATGGGCCAGGGTGGCTGAGTCCAACAATAGTTAGATTCCAACAACATCTGAACAACTACAATTTGCCCATACCCAGTTTAAAGTATTTAAGAGAGCAGGCTAAGACAATGAAAGGGTTCCCTCTTTCTCTACTGCCAATTTTGGAGGCTACCATTGCTTCCAACCTCCTCTGTGCAGTTGCATTGTCTAGAGCAGTGTTTCTCAACCCGTGGGTCCCCAGATCTTGTTGGAGTACAGTTCCCAGGAGCCCTCTGAGGTCTCACTTTGACAGCCAGGTGGCCCTCCCAGTCATTAGTGAGGCTGTAGGATTGAACTCACGGCCTTACTAATGACTTGGAGGACCACCTGGCTGTCAAGTTAAGACCTCAGAGGGCTCCTGGGAACTGTAGTCCAACAACATCTAGGGACCCACGGGTTGAGAACCACGGCTCTAGACAATGCAACTGCACAGAGGAGATTGGAAGCAATGGTAGCCTCCAAAATTGGCAGTAGAGAAAGAGGGCATGAGAAAGAGCATGTATGAAAGTGCTCTGTGCGTGTGTGATGGAGTGAAGGATGTATGTCTATTTCTGAGGAAAGACCCATGTCTTTCTGAGGAGATTATCACACAAGGCTAGAAAAGTTGAATTAAAGCAGGATAGTAGTATCTATGGCCAAACCTTGTAACACGATGTCATGACTGTCCTGTAGCTAGTGTATATTAGAACTGTTACTGTGGTGTCCCTTTTAATTGATGGGAAAAGACTGTCAATAACTTTAAATGTCACTATTGTTCCACTGCTGGCTCTGCTGTGATAGGTCCCTTCTCTTCAATTCCGATATTACAGCAGTAAGTGTCATGAAGGGCCCCGATGCTCCCCCTCTCTCCCCCTCCCCCTTGCTATTCCAAAGCAGGCTAATTCCATGCCTGTGGGTTTTTTAAAATCTTTGCTGTGTTTGCATAATTACAGCAAAACCAATTGAAATTATTTTTATTTTATTATTTTGCTGTATGTACACAAACACAGTAAAGATTTTAAAAAATTAAAAACTGACAAGCACGGAGTTAGCTTACATTGGAATAGTGAGGGGGAGGGGCAAGAGGAGAATCAGGCCCCCTCATGGACTGACTGCTTTAATACTTGAACTGAAGCGAAGAGACTTATCACACCAGGGGATTTTCAAAGCAGCACAGTTGCATGAAAGAAGAGAGGTGTGATAAGAAATGTTTTCAAAGCGGTGTTTTCCTGGTTCCTATCATAACATGATTGCCCCGAGATACTAGCCTTGTGTGATAATCTCCTGAGAACCTGTGAGTGCGAGGAAGGAGGGTTTGCTTGGATTCCCATTCTTTATGGCTCCACCCATTGCCATTCCCATGCAAGAGTAAGTCCTCCCTGAATGAGTCCTCCAGACACCATTACATTATATGTAGAGGCAGTTGGTGCCATGTGCATATGTAAGTTCCTTTATGGACGCATTTGGGCATTTTTGACTGCCCCAGCCGTATTTGGTTCAAAACTGGCAGCAGAGTTGAGCAAGTAACACAGAATGGCTGCATATTGTACATAGTCATACCCAAATATGCATGGTGCATGGTACTATGTGGATATGCATTTATGCACATTTGGTTGTGTATTTTGTTGTGCCACATCACAATCCACTAACCAGTAAGTGTTGCACAACTGCCATGTAACTCCATGAGTGTAAAGTTAGGCTCCATCTCCTCAATGTAGAATCTTGGCCTTTATGCATAAAAAATGTGTGTCTTTCAGACTCAAATGATTCTGTATCAGCCTCAGAATTTTGTCTGGGCATGCAGTGTTATGGAGAAGTTGCAACAAACCACACATTTGACTTAGAGCCCACTTCCAGAAATTAAATAGGGACCCTTTCACACTATATAATTATATTGCTATGATTCCACTTTAATTGTTCAAATGTTAACTAATGCATTGATGTTCTAGGCCCATTCACACAACACAAATCTAGTGCTATTATTCCACTTTAACTGCCATTGTTCCATCTTATGGAATCATTGGAATTGCTGTTTTCGGAGGGGTAATTAGAATTCTCTACCAGAGATCTGTACTACCTCACCATACTACAAACCCCATGATTCCATAGGATGTAGCCATGGCAGTTAAAGAAAAATTACAGAGCTATAATTGCGCAGAGTGAAAGGGCCCAGAAGTGCCTCTTTTCCAGACTCTCCTCTAAATTCCAGATATCATCTCAAGAGACTTCTTCACATATTCAAAAGTCTATGTCTGCAGAGGACTGAGCATTTCACCTCATCCTCAGCTTTTTCTGTTCATTACCAACAGGGCCAGTTTAAGGAATTTTGGGCCCTCCTGCAATGCTTTATTTTGGGGACCCCATATGTTTATCTCAGGTCAATGTAACCTAACCTATTCACAGTACAGGATGTTCAGATTACAGTAGGACCCCCGTATCCATGGGACACAAAACAGCACACCTACCATAGAGTCTTCTTAGAAAATATGTCCTCCCTAGCAGTTTTCTAGGCCCTCCAAGGTAACTCTATGGTATTTTAAACCAGAAGTCCCCTTATTTTCAATGGTGTTCACTATTATCTATGGTTTTCAGAATCCACGCCCCCACCCGAACCAATCCCCAGTGGATAAGAGGGGCCTACTGTATTACATAATTTGCCACCAATAATTTAGTTTAAAAACTATATTATAGGCACTAACATAATATTTTTTTTGTTTATTAGCAATTAACATAATGGTGTAGATTTCCTCAAAGAAAAGAAAGAGTGGACTACAAGCTGAACATAAGTTAGCAGTGTGATGCAGCAGCAAAAAATGCCAATGTGATTCTAAGCTGCATTAATAGGAGTAGTGTCTAGATCAAGGGAAGTAATAGTACCACTCCATTCTACTTTGGTCAGACCTCACCTGGAATACCGTTTCCAGTTTTGGGCACAACAATTCAAGAAAGATACGGAGAAGGATGGTGGGAGGTCTGAAAGCCATTACGCCCTATGAGGAACAGCTTAGGGAGCTGGGTATGCTTAGCCTTGAGAAGAGAAGGTTGAGAGAGTGATAGCCATGTTTAAATATTTGAAGGGATGTCATACTGAGGAAGGAACAAGCTTGTTTTCTGCTGCTCCAGAGACTAGGACACGGAGCCATGGGTTCAAACTACAGGAAAAGAGATTCCACCTGAATATTAGGAAGAACCTCCTGACAGTAAGAGCTGTTCGGAAGTGGAATACACTGCTGCCTTGGAGTGTGGTGGAGTCTCCTTCTTTGGTTTTTTTAAAATATAGGTTGGATGGCCATCTGTCAGGAATGCTTGGATTGTGTGTTTCTGCAGGGCAGAAGCCGATCGGATGGGATGGCTGTTGGGATCCCTTCCAGCCCTATGATTCTATGATTCTAGGCTGTATTCAGAGCCTGGGAAAGTTACTCTTGGATTACACCTCCAGAATCCCCCTGCCAGCACTCTTCTCAAGGTCTGGTTGCATTGTTCCTTTTCCAGCATTCTCTAGCCCAGTGGTTCTTAACTTGGGGTCTGCAATGTCCTCACAGGGGCTCCACAAAAGCTTGAAGGCTGCTTGCCCCACCTCCTCCCTGTAGTGGAGTAGCCACGTGAAAGGAACCAAGGCAAAGGCTAGCTGGCTTTGCCTGCACATTGCCATTCAATCCACTCCAGCCACAAACTTGCAGGAAGAAGCAAGAGTGCCTCTGAGGGAAAGTTTAATGGATGGTGTAATTGTATTGTTGTTGTTGTTAGCTATTATTATTGGGGTTTTAAATCTTGAGTTAAGTCTTGGGGCAACAAAAGATATTTAAAGGGAGTCCCTGGTAAAGAAAGGGTTAAGAACCACTGCTCTAGGCCAATGCCTCTCACATAACACTAATGAGATACTGGTGTTTTAGTGACAACAATAAAACCATTGTTCCCAGTAATATTACTCCAAATTTTAATTTATATTCTTTATATTCTTCTGTTAAAAGAGCTAGAGTGTTGTAGAAGTTTCAGCATTGCCCTATGACTGTGGAGACCAGGGTTTGAATCCTTACTCAGCCATGAATACCCAGTGGGTGACCTTGGGCAAGTCCCACTCTCTCAGCCTCAAAGGAAGGCAAAGGCACACCCCCTTTGAACAAACATTGCCTAGAAAACCCCATGGTAGGTTCGCTTTAGTCAGAAATGACTTGAAGGCACATAGGCAAACACACATAAATTCCTTTTGCAGGCTGAACTCAGTTGGCAGCAAGGAGAGGAAACTGAAGACCAAGGGGTGAAGGGAGGGAGGGGAGAGACCCCAGGAAACCATGTTAAGAGCAGCTGGAAAGATGGGCTGGAGGGTATCTATGTGGAAGTAAGGAAAGGGAAGGAAGGAAGAAAGAAAGAAGCCCTTTCTGAGGGAAAGAGATAACCCTCAAATTCCTTCTCTCTCACACACACATACACACTCACCCTCTCCAACATGCCTGACTGGTTTGCATTTTGCAGCAGCAAACTCCCTCCAGCTTCTGCCACGGAAGGCTGCTGCTTCTTTCTCTTTCTAGATTGGGAGACACTGGTTTTTTTGTTTTTTTAAAAAAGCAGGAGGTTTTTGGAGGAGGATGGTAGGAGGGGGCTACAAAGCAGCAGCTCCTCCCAGCTGTCTCCTTCGTCAGATAAGGAGGTCAGCAAGGGGCCTCCCTTGACCTTGGGGCCCCCCCGCCAATGCTGATTTGGCAGACTGGTTAAACCGGCCCTGATTACCCAAACATCTTAAGACATCATCCTACTTAAAGAGAATTGTAACAAGGCTATATCTCTGTTTCCCGTTCTTCAAAGTGTTTTTCCTCTTGCTTTTATGAGAAAGGGGCAGCCGTGGGGGGAGAGAATCAGAAATAGCTCTCTCTTTAAATCTGCACATAATAGTTAAGACAGTTTCAGCATTTTATGAGCAAGTAGGTTATCTGGACTTTGTTCTATATGCTTGCTTTAACATTCACTTCTTTATTTGAATATTTTCTTTCTTTCATTTCAATCCAATTTCCATGACTCAAAACCTTGTGTTCAACTAGAATATGGTAATGGAGGCAATTATGTCATTGAGCATGCAGCTCAGCTCCCAGGTTAAGGTTTCACACCTGGGTGTCATTATTCCCTTCCATATCAATTCATTATTTAAGGACTTATTATTTGAAAGGCCTCACTGTGCTCTGGCAATTAGAGTCACAGAGATTCTGTCTGCATTAAGTATATTTATTTTGCTTTCCCAGTTTTTTTTTTTTATGCCAGAATAATTAATGCCATTCTAATGTAGCACTTATGGGCTATTTCTAAATGGCCAATACTGTCCACACAAACTACCATTTTAAAAAGTACATTATTAAGAATGTATGTGTTGCTCACAGGTACATGTGCTAAGGGTGCACAGCAGCTTAATTAAAATCCATGGGCTTTTTGCCATTGTGCTCAATGGGATGCAGATTGCATCAGGAGAAACTATAAGGGAACAATAAGAGTGCTGAAGGGTTTTGCTTTATTGGTAAGTGGCTATGAAATGTATTCCCCCTCCCCCACTGTAGTAAAGAAGGTACAATAAAAAAAAGGATGATCTTTCAGCATTTAAGCAGTCTTGAAAATGAAATCTCCCAGTTTTAAACAAGAAACCAATTTCCTTCAGCCTTCCAATGAGAGAATAAGCAAACAAGGTAATTTCATTAGGTAGGCATCAGTGATAGCCTATCAAACCATACATATCCAATTGGGGTAACTCAGTCCACAAACTGTACAAGTGATAAACTACTTTACTATTAAATTTAGGCTGCTGTTAAAATCCTCAATTTTTGTAGCTCCATATTCATAACTCTTGTTTTCCTCCTCCTGTTGCCTGCTCGATCAACTGTTTCTGTTCATACAGTATTGGGAAAGTGTGTGGGGAAGAGAGAGATGAGGTTAACTGAAAGGGACCTTGGAAAAGTTACTTTTTGGTGCACAGCTCCCAGAACCTCCCAGGCCAGTCACCATGGTGACTTGGGGATTCTGGGAGTGGTAGTCAAGTGACTATCCTATAGTCTGAAAACTATCCAAGTGTAGCTAGCAAATGCCAAGAATATAGGCGGGTTTAAGACTGCTTTATCATGGCTCCATCCTATTGATTCCTGGGATTTGTAGTTTTTGTGGCACCAGAGCTCTCTGACAGCAAAGGCTAAATATCCAACAAAACTGTAAATCCCAGAATTCCATAGCATTGTGACATGGCAGTTAAAGTGATGTCAAACTGCATTATTTCTGCAGTGTGACAGCAACCTAATTGAGAGAAAGAAGTTGTAGCATAAGCTTTCGTAGACTCAAATCTACTTCCTCGGATGCATGGAGCGAAGTGCCTAGGAACAGATAAACAGGCTGTAGGTGTGAATAACCATAGAAGTGCAAAATTTGTGGGGGTGGTAATGAAGTGAAGCACCAAGTGCAAGTTATCTCTTTGCTTGGAAAGAGATTACTCTGTTTACTCCAACATATTTAACTCTCCTATTGAAGTGGGTGGACTTTGAATCTCCTGGCTGGATAGTGGCCATCGAAATACTGAATTCTACAATTTAGAAACCATAGGTACACCTTCCTCACAGTAATTAACTTTCTTTCCAAATAATTACTTTTCTCAATTGTTCTTTTACTCTTTGTTCCATTTAACTATGTATCAATTCATTTATCCTTTCTTCTTTGCCCAATTCTCTACTTTCTGCCACTGATCTGAACTATTTCTAGCAATTATTTGTATTTTCTTAGGTGGTGATTATTATCCTGGGGTTCTTGGGACAGCTGTGTAAAATTTATATAGGAAATTACTACAAAAATTGCTGTTCCTCAGATTTCAAGTAGGAAACTAAATGTTTATTCACAAAGATGTGTAAAACTTATTACAGTACCTTGATTTTTAATTTTTTTAAAACATGCAATTATTTGAAGGGTTTAGACCAAGCCCTTGAATATCTGGCACATTGTTGTTGAGGTTTTTTTTTCCCCTTTCTTTCTTTGTTAATAAACATGCTTCTAGGAGTATTTAATAAAATGCAAGCAGCTTTCTTTCATTTTCAAAATCATGAGCAACTTTTTCTCTCAAAGGATTCAAAGTAGTTACAGCAGTTGCTTTATTCAGTTTATTATTCTAAATTAACAACTTCAGCAGCAATTTTTTTTCCCCTGAACAGAATCTGTTCCCTCCAAACCTAAGATGACAATTTACAATCCGTGGCTAAACAGGAACTGCAACTGACTGCTTAGTTATTTCAGGCAGGTGGGTTTGAGTGCCATGGAAAGGCAGCAGATTTGTAACTATTTTTTTTAATTGTTCTGTTATCACCCATGAAAGGAAGAGATGTTTGTGGACTTTTTTCTTCTTTGGCAAATATGGCACCAGGGGCCCATCCCATTACAGAATTATAGTGCTATTCACTTTAACAGCCAGGGTTCCACCCTATGGAATCCTGGGATTGGCAACCTAGGAAGGGGCATTTAGAATTCTCAACCAGAATGCTCCAGTGCCTCATCAAACTTAATCCCAGGGTTCTGTAAGATGTTGCCATGGAAATTGAAGTGGAATAATAGCACTATAATTGTGTAGTGTGAATGGGACCCTTGACTGAGAATAGTCAATTTATTATTCTACCTTTGGCAGCAAAATATCTTGGGCTGGCCCTAGTGGCAGGTGGAAATCAGGGCATCTGCCAGATTCTCTTTCGTAGGCAACATAAATTGATGGTCTTACAGCTTTGTATGCTGGCCATTCAAAATTCTTCACATGCAGCATGAACCCTGCAGCCCTTGTGCATTGTTTCTAGGCATTATAACATTGTGAATGTGCTGGAAAATATGCAGAATTATTTCGATATCTTGTGAATTGGTCATAAGAGTTAGGGAATGAAATACAATAGCATCAAGAAAGGATATGGTCATACATACGGGAATTAAGCATTTTTTTGTTATTGGCTTGGTGCTTGTTGCCTTGAGGCTCATCTACATGGGCCAGAATACACTGTCTCCCTGCTAGTGTATTCTGCCCATGGATCTGGCCCATTCCTCGTCTGTTACCAGCACGAATAGGTCAGAGGGTGCTGGCCCATCCCTGAAGCCACTTGACACTGCCCTTTGTGTCATACTCTCTGACATCAGAAAGGAGGTCTGCAGCACATGAGCAAGGCCTCCTGCATGTGACCAGCTTTGGTCACATGCTGTGGGCCCGCCTCCTGGCTATGGAAGAGCAAGGCATAGGGCAGCTGCAGCAATGGTCCTGTTAATACACCTGACAAGCCCCACCTTCAGGAACCCCAAAAATTAGCCTATTAATAATTTGGGATATTAATGTAGTCATCCACGTGGGAAAGCAGTAAATCTCAGGGACTCACTGTAAGGATCCCAAAGACATATTAAGCCATGTGTCGCCCAAGGGAAGGGCTATTGACAAATTCCAAACTGAAGGAAACATACTGAAGTCAACAGGGCATTGCCTGCACACACCCTAATGACAGACAATTGATCCCATCATTGGTGGTTGGAGTAATCCTTTGTCTGAAGGTATCACTCTTCCCTTAGTCCCCAGACCCAGCCATCAAGGAAGCAGCTCACGCTTTGTAAAGTTAATCACCAGAACATTTAGAATAGTTGCAACACATTAACATCATCGGAAACCCATTCTTCAAACTCAGGAAACCCATCGTTCAATCTTTGGAGAGACCTGGAACCCATTGTTTCAACACATGAAATCTCATCACCTGAGGGCACATTTTGGGGTATAGCTACTGGCCCCAAATCCTGCCTCATGGCGCACAGACTCCATTCCTGGGGACACTGCATCGCTCTGTGTTAGCCATTCCCACTTCATCCATCCATGCTGCCAGTCTGTTCAGAAACTTTGGACTACAGGACAGTATAACCCCCCCCCAAAAAAAACACCCTATCTATCCCTCTGTCGACCTTTCTTTTTCCATTCCTAGTGGTCTTGTGTGAATGCTTTATCATATGAATGTGTGCATGATTGGTGTTATTATTTCAAAGTCTTTAATAAATATCATTGTTAACTTTTCATCTTGCGTTTGTGTGTATGTCATTTCAGAGTTAGTAAGGGTAAAAATAGGCAAAAAGGTCCCCTCTGTTGCCCCCTCTTGCATTGGTATCCACGGGGGGGGGGGGTCCTGGAACTAAACCCCAGTGGATACGAAGGATCCACTTGAAAAAAAATGTATCTCCAGAGTTTTTGGTTGGTTATATTAATATGCTGGTTTGAGAAAGCAACTTGAAGTTTTTGGAGATATTTTTGGACAGATTTTTAATTGGCATAAGCCATTATGAGTTTATATGAGGAGACATAAAATGTTTCATATTTAATATAATAAAATACAGCCTCAGGGGGATTTCATAAGCAAAACAATTGGGTAAGGTTGATGACAAATGTGTCTTGTTACACTCAAGAAATCCAACCTCATGATCCAGCAATAAGTTTTATGAGAATTGGATATAAGCCCAATGACTTGCAAATACGTTTGTGCTCGTTTGCAAAGTCTTTAGCTGGAAGATTGATGTTCTTTTCTATTCTGGAAGTCTTTGTTTGAACTATTTCTAACTGCTACCCAGAACAACATCCGAGACATTAAATAATGATTCATCTACACTTGTCTCTTGTCTTTTATAGTCTGTTTTCTAGTCCTGCAAAAAAAAAGAAATGAAAAGAAGTCATATAAATAACTATAAGTGAGGGTTTCTGAATTCAGCCAATACGTATTCATAAATGGGGTTATGTTTTGCAAGGGCTCATTTTCTTTTTCTTTTTGAGGGATTACTTTTAAGATGATCTGGGCCCACTTTTCCAGCTGGTCATTTAGTAGCAATTGAGATTAAAGTGTCTCGAGGAAAAAAGATGCAACTTCTTTCAAGTCAAACAGTAAATATGAGAAGGAGGGAGAGACTGGGCATGTGTTTAAGAAGGAAGACTCCAAGGTATTAATAAAACATTGGACAGCACCTATAAATAATTGACACTTGTCATCTAGCTGTTTCTTGGTTATTCATTGGTTGAGAGTTGGTCTTTTATATTGGTGCTATCTAATCTTGTTACATCACCTGCACTCCTCAGCTCAAGCATTAATATGTCTGCCTCTGATATGCGATATAACCTGACTTATTCAAGATATCACACTTCGCTGAATGGCACCAGTCAGGAGCAATGTAATTGTCATTGGCAGACAGAAATATTACAGCCAGACAGAACAGTGTAAATAATGAAAAGGCAAATCTTCAATGTGGCCCAAAGAAATCACCATAATTAGAGAGAGATCTTTTCAATCACACTCGCTGTACATCATTCCTGAATTAGACTAGCAACACACACTAAAAGGAAAAGCTTCATTCATCATGTCAGCACCTGCACTCTTTTGATTATATATCACACAACTACAGAGCAGGTGTGTGGGTCAGAGATGAAACTGGGTAGGTTGCATGTAAGCATTTTAGTGTTCTGCTTTTGACACTAGTTTCAAACACCTGTAGAGGTGGGTGGCACAGCCATCTAGCTGAGAATATAATACAGTCATGTATTACCAGACTAAGCACACCTAATTGCCATATCTTAATGATTTACAGACAATCTAAGGACACCATTAACCAGCATGAGGCATTTCTAGAAAAAAGGGGTTGCTGAAAAGATGTGATGAAACATAAATGTTCAGTGATGAAACATACAATAAATTTGTGGTAAAAATTATTATGCATCAACTGACAATACAAGCAGACATAATAGTAACAACTCTTAATAGTAGGGAAATTACAGTCTCAAATGTTACATATACTATACTCTTAAAGCTTACAATGGCAAAAAGCACCCAGTATATCATCAGTAATGCTTTAGAATCCTTTGTATTATAAAGTTTATAACTAGCATTTGGGAGAATTAGCTTTCCCCCCCTTGGATCCAAATTCCAACCTTAAAAAACTCAATTGAATGCAAATTTTCAATATGACTTACAAATTGACAAGGAACACAGAAAGACAAAATGCAAATAGCCCCCCCCCCAAAAAAAAGGTAACGGGGAGTGGGGGGAATCAAAGAGAAGGTAGAGGAAGAGGAAGAATGAGGAAAAGGTTATTACCAGAAGAGGTGGTTCACATTCCTTTTCTTTGGTTGCTCAATCCTATAATTATGACTGAGGAACTCTTGCCATTTTAAATGATTATTCTTGAGATTTATAGCTTTACTGTACTTTCAAACTTGCTTCTTGAGGGAAACAATATTTCACATCAGCTAAAGGTGACTTGCTCAACAGTTTCTTTATAAGAACTGGTCTAGGGAGAAGTGCTTGAGGAAGTGCTATAGGAACAAAAATAGGCATACAGTTTATTGAACTTGCCTTATTTTTCCCAGGGGAAAAAAGTGCCACTCAGCCTGGGGGATGGGGGTGGGGATGTGGGCCATGCATCCTGCATGGGCTGATGGAGTATACATTTCTGTCCAGGTAGAACTCTGCTCTGTCTCTCCCCTCCCCCAGGTTTCATCTTTCCCCTGCAGGTCCCTCCCTCAACAAGGGGCAGATGGGAAGTATCCAGCTATGTTCCATTACCTATATGCACAACAACAAAGGCATCATCCAAGATCCGACTGGGATGCCTGCATTGTGCATCTAGGTGTCAGAAAAGCCAGATGATCCTTGGCTGCCTTCTGACCTTTTCTGGCCATCACATGCTGATATGACCTGGAGTGCATCTACACTGTAGAAATAATACAGTTTGACACCACTTTAATTGCCATCACTCCATCCTACAGAATCCTAAGATTTATAGTTTTGTGAGGCACCAGCACGCTTTGGCAACAAGATCTTGTAAAACCACAAATCCCAGGATCCCATAGGATGGAGCTACAGTACTTAAGGTGGTGTCAAACTGCATTATTTCTACAGTGTAGATGTGCCCCTGGGCAAGACAATCTATTTAACTCTGAAATAGTATATTTAGGAAAATAATACTTACGCATATTGACTGAGAATTGTAGCGCATACATACATACAAGACAACCTAAAGGGCAAATGAGAGCAAGCATGGTGTAGTGGTTTGAGTGTTGGACTAGGACTCTGGAGATCAGGATTTGAATCTCCACTCAGACATGCAAACCAACTTGGCAAGTCACACTCTCTCAGCCTCAGAGGAAGGCAAAGACAAAATCCCTCTGAATAAATCTTGCCAAGAAAACCCCATGATAGGTTTACCTCAGGTTCACTATTGGTTGGAAGTGACTTGGAGGCACACAAGAACAAAGAAGGGCAAACAGACTCCCTTGAAAGGAAAACTTTTCAAAGCAAAGAAAAGGGTGTGTGTGTACAGGAAAGCAGTGAGTCTCTGGGGTGGGAGAGGTGAGGTGATTTTTAAGATATAAAATAAAAAAAATCCTTGGTGCAACAGTAGGACTACAGCTTCTCATCAGGGCCAGGCTTTGGCCAGGATTCTCCATTCTCATCCCACCCTCCAATTATTCAATTATTCTTTCCAACTACACTTCCAAATACCATTACAGAGAAGTCTCACTACTGAGTTGGCACCAGATGGCGGCCTGCAGGTCATGGTACTGCTAGTAAATCCCTCTGTCAATGCTCTTACCTATTTAATGATTGTATTTTGCCAGAGGCAATCCATCTGGTAACCTAATTCCAAGCTTTATATGGCCAAAAGTCCTTGAACTTGGCTTGGTAGTTAATGGACAGTGAGTTGCTCTAATACCAGGGTAGGATGTGTCTGGCCAGGTGGCCCCATCACAATCCTGGCTATTCTGCACCAGCCACAGCTTCTGGTCCAAGCACAAGAGTAGTCCCATTAGAAACACTAAAGGAGGCCAGCTGGGCTTACTTTGGTGAAATCTTTGTAGGGCTTTTGGGTGTAGAAAAACATAGCTGGGACTTCCAAATGTTGACTTTCCCAAAACCTGTGGCTGGCAGCGACATGTTGCAGGCAAGGAGGAAGGAGGAAAGACATGCTTCATCACCTTGACAAGCATGTTTTGTGGAAACATGGGAGAGAGCCTTTTCCTTGGGTGCTCTTTGCCATCTTTTCAGGAGGAGGTGGGACCTTTTTATTGCAACAGGCTTTGGGGATTTGATTGTTTTATAAGAAAAAGATTTTTTAGTGTGTTATCCTGCTTTTATTTTATTTTATTTTATTTTATTTTATTTTTGTTTTAAATAAGTATTTGAAATGGTTTTCACATTGTTGTTAGTTTTATTTTGTTTTAATTACAACTTTTAGTCTGTTTTTACATATAATTTGCCCTACTTTGTAACCCCCTTTAAGTCCCAGGACTTTATCAGACCACCACCCCCTTAACGTTCTTTTGCCTGCATAAGTTGAGCTGTTTTTATGCTAGCAAAAGAACCCGACCTACCACACTTACCTTGAACAGTGTCAATGAGGCTTCCCCATCAGTAATGGAGCACAAACAGAGCTCTGTTTACTTCCAGGGTTGAAATCTCACCGATTCTCACAAGACGATGCTATGGTGGGAAAGTCAAAAAACAAAAACAAAATAAAGACAAAAGAAGTACAGCAAAGCACTAAGACACACTTTTAAAGTCCCAAATACATAGGGGGGTGTCATAAAAAAGCACCCCCTACTTGGTTATCACAGTCTCACCCAGAAGTGTCTGCCCATTGGCACTGCATTCATGTGAGTACAATTACGCACAGATTCAAATGCTGGCAACGAAGTGGCACAACCGATCTGCTGACAGCTTGGGCCATCAATAAAAAAGTACGGCTTTTGCACTTTACATGATCGCAAAAGAATGTCGTCATCTGGTATGCATGCCCTTCCGCAATCTTTAGGCATCCTTATGATGCCACATTTGCCTGGTCTGATAAAGTCACCAGTTGGGAAAAAGGCAGGTTCTAGTGACAGATGGAGGATGAATGGCTTGCATAGATACCTGCAAATGAGGGGGTGATGTGCAGGGAGGCAGATGATAATAATCTCACACTGCTCAACCTTCACCTGTTTTGGAATGCCAGCACGGGCCTTACATCAACATTGATATGGGCCTGGGGAGGGGTCATACATTTGGCATTCCCCTCTGATGATGATGATGATGATGATGATGATAATATTCTATTTCTATCCCGCCCCTCTGCAACGCAATTGGGGCAGCTTACAATATAAAAACTCCATAATCACAATACCCTAGCCCACCCACCCCTTAAAATAATATTAAATTATGAAGGATTAAAAACATACAATAATTAAAAATATATAAATTAGAAGAAAAAATTAAAACGTACAATCACAGCCCAGAAAGGACAGCCGAGTCTTGGGCCGGGATAATTATTCAGGAAAGGCCTGCCTGCTTGTGGGTATAGTTGTCCAGAATTCTGTGCAGATGCTGGTTAATGCTGATTAAGAAAATGTGGCTCTATTTAAATCCATTTCTTGTGTCATGCCTCTTATTTACTTCACTGGATGCAAATACTCAGTGCTCTAAGGAAACCACATCAGAAGAGCTCAGGGGAAATACACAGAGCATGGAAACATCACTAAGAATAATAACATGTTACTCCTTAACTTGTTGATTTTCCCAAGGAGCACATCACTCATTCCCATTACCCACATCTCTCAAGCAACGGGTAACAGAATGTTGTAATAACATGTTTGGGAAAGATTTTTAAATTAAATTCCTTAAAATGCCCCCATCCCAATTCCACATTGTTCCCTCCTACCCTTACAAATCCCTGCTATCCCGCATGTGCTGAAGGCATTTGGCATTTCTTAAGATGAGTCAAGCATTATAGGGTTTGGTTTAAAAATTGTATTCTATTAATAAGCAATGGAAATGAACGTGGCATTTAATCCAACTCAATCTTCTTGCGATTTAGTCGTGAATGTCAGCATTATTTGAATTTTCCTGTGGCCTACATAAATTGATATACATTGGCTTGGCTCTTTAGAGATACTTGTCTTTTTTAGGGAACAGGTAGCTACAGAGATGGGCAGAATAGAATGTTTTCTTTCCATTTATTTGCTTATGTTAATGGGACTCTAACCACAATTCACTGTATTTACAATATCACATGGTGAAAAGAGTTTATTAAAATACATATAATCCACTTTTTGTGAGGCCATTTAGGAAAACCATTTGATGCTAGATGCAGGAGACCAGACACAAATAAAAAGACCACACATATAGATGGGAAATAAAGGGCCACTTTTATTATTATTATTTTTAAAAATTTAATTATTTATACCCCGCTCTTCAGCCACAAGGCTATCAGAGCGGCTTACAAATTGTTTTAAGCAATAGCTATTTACACATCTACACTGCATTAAACAGTTTCCAATGTGTGTTAGCTAATTTAGCTATAACCTATTTAACCCCATCCTGAGAGATCTGCAATAGGGGAGCAACCTAGTGTGGGAATTGTTGGGGCAGGAGGTCAACTCCAAGACCCCCTCCCCAACATCCCTTGGGTGAAAATACCTGAACCCCAGAGAGAACCCATAAGCTGGGTTGCTACCCAGACAGTCTACATCTGGAAGGCCAACCCAAAAGTCCCTCCCTCAATTTGCATAAATTAATGGGAAGGGTTATCCATCAGGCCAGCTCCAAAGGAGGTCACTTTCCCCACCCTTCAGTTTGCAGGAACTAAAGGGGTAGTTCCAGCTCCCCCCTTCACCTCCAAAAGTGGGAGGTGCCAAAGGTGCTCACTGAACTACCAAAATCTCCCCCTCTGCCTGCCATAGAAAAGGGGCAAGCATCTGTTTAGCCCCTTTCCCCCACAAGCTTGTCCAATGGGGACCTCAAATCCCCATTGCAGATCTCCCAGAAAATTAAATGCCCTACATTGAACAGAAAAACCCCATCACCCCTATGAAGAGCAGGATTCTTAAATAATTATATCAGGGAAGAGTAGATAATGCCCCAAACCCTTCTCCATTGCCTTGCAGAGAGCATAATTAACCCAATACCACGATATGAAGAGAAGGCACACTGGCACTCCTGCCCCTGGGAGGAACACAGGCGCTCCCGCTGCAGGGAGGCACATAGGCGCCTCCCTCCAAATCTCTGTAATCTAAATAGTTGAGGGGGAGGGAGTCTAAAGGGTGCCTGAAAACCCTGTGAACAAAGGCCTGTCAAAGCACAGGCTGAAACTCTCCTGTCTCTTCTCCAATCAAAGTGATGAAAAGGAGGAGGCAAAGGGCAGTTGAGCTTAAATAGCTTCTAGTCCCACCCTCTGTTGTCCTGGCAGCAGTCCAGGGGCTGAGGCAAAGTTACAGGCCTCCATCCTGCGCTCCCTTGAAAGGGGTTCCTACAGCACAGTTGCTGGGAAGCCTATTGTTCATGGTTCCATACACCTAGCTCCCACACTGTTCTGATGAAGCATCCCTTCAAAACAGTAATATGTTTTTCAGCTTGGCATACTGTGTCTGCATTTTGAATAAAACAAACAATTGAAGCAAGTACATTGGAGATCTTTTTATGGGCCAATGGTAATTGTTATTGGGATATCTAGTGGATTAGTGTTGTATGTGCTTTTAAAACACCATGGAATCTTCCTTGAGAATTTAGGAATTGTTGAATTTACTATTTATAATTTAAGGATTGTAACTGTTTTACTATACTATAGTGCAGGGTGTTCCATGTAACTCTAAATTGGGGGGAGGGTAAATATAGTTGGCTTATGGGCCAATTTTTTGCCTTCTGCCAGATCACAATTCCTGATTTTCAACTGAAAACAGTCTCAAATGTGACCAGAACTTCATGGCCTGCTTTTCCAGCCAATTTTCAGGATTTGATAGTGTTTTGTGGATAGTGGCTGGAGTTACTTTCAGGCACAATGTCTCGCCATGTGATGTTTCCAGGAATATTGAGGTTATTTATATTTTTCTTCCAGAAAATTAAATTTAAAAAATAATTTCTGGGAATCTCTGGGAAACTTGGGAGGATTTGCAATTTGCAAAAAATAAAATAAAATTTGTGGAAGATATGTTACAGCTCTAAAAGTTTCCCATATGCAGCATTTCCTGCGTATTTCTATTTCATACCGATTATGCAAAACAGCATTTTAACTCAATCAGGTATATAAGTATCTGTAGTAGCCAGGAAATTTAAATACCATGAAGCCTTACTGCAGATCTCCGTGCCTAACATCTTTGGACTTTTTCTTCTTCCTTTCCTTCTCATCCTTTCCTGAAAATATATCACCAGAGAGATAATCATGTTTATCAATTATACATCTCCTAATGTAGAAATTCTCTATGGGTTTGAAAGATCTATTTCAGTATATAGTGGACAGACAATCCGCTTGATGGATGGGAGGTTTGTGCTAATAATCAGCGCTGAGGAAGTTTAGTCATTCCTTACCTCAGTGCTTTAGCTATGACTCCAGAAACCATTTTGCTGGATCTGAGGTGAAATGTATTATGGTTACCAAGGCACTGTGGCAATTGCTGGCAGGTCTGGGTCATGACTCATGATTCAGTAAGGGCACCCAAATGGCTCACACTAAATCCAAGAGAGGGTGGCAGTAATTTTTGCATATGGATCATTACTTCCCAAGTTATCTCATTTTAAAAAGATGTATTCTAGATTAAATGGGATCTGTGTTTTCAAATCTGCCATCCAGCAGAGAAGTACAATTGACAGTACTCAGGATCTAGACTACTGAGGAGGTTAATTGCATCCTAAATTCCTATGTCAAAGCAATAGAGTAACGAGGTGCAATTGGTATTTATTATTTTCCACCATACTCATTTCCAAGAGAAACATAAAGTTATGTCTGTAATTTTACGCTATCTGTACTATCTCTACCTACATCATTGGTCATGATCCTATATCAGAAGATGAAGCTTCAAGATGTAGTTATGATAGTCTCCCATCCAAGCCACTCCCCCCCCAAAAAAAAACTTTTCTCAGCTGCGTCACTCCTGAGTTTCCTGCTCTCCACTGACCCCTTTCTGGTCAGTGGAGAGCAGGAGAAGAAGCAGACAAGCATCCAACTATTTTTCTACAGTTGGTCACACATTAACATGCATCCACAGAATCCTCTATGGGTCCTCTGGAGATCCTTGCATATGATGTCATTTTCCTATAGTTGGATGCATTCTGAAGCTCCGCCCCCTCTCCACAACCAGGAAATGGATGAGTTCTGGGGAGCTGCAGCAGAGAAAAGATGGAGGGGGGAGGGGTGTTGGTCGTTGCATAGTTGGTAGTGATTTCCAATCTCTGCAATGACAAAAAGTGAGTTGTGATGGCATAAATCCAATTTACACCATTGCACTTCATCAACAGAGAGCCAGCATGGTGTAGTGGTTTGTGTGTTGGACTATGACTCTGGAATACCAGGGTTCAAATAACCTCTCAGCCACAGAAACCCCTGGTTGACCTTGGGCAACTCACATTCTCCCAGCCTCAGAGAAAGGCCATGGCAAACCCCCTCTGAACAAATCTTGCCATGAAAACCCTGTGATAGGTTTGCCTTAGGGTCACCATAAGTTGGAAATTACTTGAAGACATGCAGCAGCAATTCACCAGCAGGATGTCAGCCATAATCTATATCTATATAGTTCAGCATAAGAACACAGCAGCCATATTGGATCACATCAAAAGCCTATGCATTCCAATAGATTGTTCCTACCATTGGCTAATGAGCAGGAAGCTTACAAGAAGGATATGAATGCAACAGTTTTCATGCTCTCCAGCAACTGGAATTCCAAACCATACAGCCTTTGATACTGCAGATTACATATAGGTTTAACTATGGGCTTGTCTATACGGGTGGTGGTGGTGGTGGTGGTGGTGGAATGTGGATTGATGCACAGTAAAGCCAATTCAAAGCAGCTTCAATTTTTCTTAACAGTTTTGCGGCAAAATTGCAGGCATGCAAAGCTATCCACTTTTTGCTGTCCCAACAGGCATGCCTGTGAATCAAGATGGCAGGCATGAGTAAATTACTCATGTTTTCATTGCCACCAGTTAGCATCACTGAACAGTATTTTTTTTAAGTGTATCTAAGGTGCAAAAGTGCAATATTCTGCCTAAATAAATTAAAAAAGAAAAGAAAAAGGATGTTTCATTGTTCCAGCACACAATAGCTAAGGCAAAAATCCAAGATGGCAGTTCAGGGTGCTTGCCTTGTTAGCAAGCTCCACCCCCTGCCCATGTCTGACCAATAAGCTTTCTACTTCTGCTCTTATGGGGAATATGAATGAATATGAATCGGTTGTCCCAATGAGCAGGAATGTGCATTCCCTACTGAGCTTTTTAAAAACTCCCAGAAAAGCCACAAAAGAAAAGCCACAAAGTTTTTGGTGGATTTCCCCCCCCCCTTTCCAAATACTGAGGATTGATGCAGGATGGCATTTAGGCAAATTGTATTCTCCTAAAATTCTATGAGGAGTATTTTTTCCGTATACACAACCCCTATGCATTGTGTGAGGAACTTCCTTTATCTATCTCGAACCTCCCACCGTTCAGCTTCAGTGGATGACCCCAAATTGCAGTATTGTGAGAAAGGGAGAAAAACATGCACTTGTCTACTTTCTCCGCACCATGCATAATTTTATACACCTCTGTGGTGTTTCCCTTCACTCACCCTTCTTCTAAGCAAAACAGGCCCAAATGTTATAACCTTTTGTCATAGGGGAGTTGCTTGAGCACCTTGATCGTTTGGTTGCTCTTTTCTTCACCTTTTTCAGCTACAAATGAGAGCCCATGAAGTTACTTTTAAAAAGTGACTTTACTTTTATGAGTTATTTTTTAAGAGTTACTTTCTTTTACTCTCTTTGTATATGTAACTAGTTATATGTATATTTACCATGCCACAGAAGAAACTTTTACAGTTTCCATTTAAAACAACTATCCACTTTCCTATTCCTCAAAAGTAAATAGTTACTTTTTGTTATTTCCTAAGGCAAACATATGGTTGTTAAAAGCCACTGTCCAGTACAAAAAGCTCCCAGCCATCTGATTCATTACACGCAACAGAGCATGAGGCAGCACTGGGAGGAATACCATGCCATATTCCTCCCCTGCCACTTAGAAAAGCCACACCCCAGAGTTAAGCAGAAAAAGTTAGTTTCCTTTATTGAGTTACAATAGTAATGCAACTCAGTTATATCTTAGTGTTGCAAAAAAAGGAGGTGGATTTCAAGCAGTTAATTTTCTAATAAGTAGTCTATGTGCAGTGAAACAATGTTCAGAACCACAACTTGAAAGCAACCAGTTACTTGTAGTTTCAGAAGTTGCATTCGTTGGAACTGTTCTATGTGTAGTTACACCATAAATCTTTATACACACTATTGCCAGTTTCATTATCAATTCCTTTTCTAATATCCCCAACACACGGTACCTCTTTTACAGCAGCCACACACTGGGTCAACATTTTCACTGAGCTGTCCATCACAGTTCTAAGAGTATGTTCCTCATCAGTCATTTTCAGTGGCTTGCACTATATTGCATACAACTTTTAAATTTTAGCAGCCTTCAGAGGCAATTTCCCACACAATTGAGATGAAGATGGAAGCTGCTGCTGCAACAACAAAGAAATTCCAGTCCACTGTATGTGCCACAAACACAATGCACTGTCTAGAGGAGGTGTCTAGATTCTGCCCAAATCTATAGCCTTGCCTAAGGGTCATGTAACTGATAAGACTATGCAGTAAAGTCTAAAGATGCATTTATTCTTGAATACTTGCACACAAAATTGAGAAGGAAAAAAACGGGGGGGGGGAAGAGTTGGCACAAATGCTGCATTGATGACATGCAAATACATGCAAATAATATTTAGGGGGATGCTAGATCTGACAGCCAAACCTGGAAAAATATCGCTTGTCACAGCCTCTGCATATGCAACAAGAACAGAGCGCATTTTAAAATATATCATCACTAGAATGTTTCCTTGAAGGATGTGATTATACCACATTACCAATTATCACAGTAACTTATTATCATAGTAAGAGGGCTGCTTCTCAGATTGCTTTTGAAGGAGAGGTGGTATGTTAAAATATGTAGTTCTGCCTCAGAGCAAGGGTATGCTGTTTCCAAATATAACTCTTAAGATTTTATTCTATATTGCCACAACACGTTTCCAAAGGACCATGCACACCACATCAATAGATAAGCATGACCAAGAAGGAGAGTGGTCCTGAGGCACACTAAAGACTTTTTCAGGCTACCCTCTAAAATCGTTCTTTTGCCAGCATAATTAAAGCCATTTTTGTGCAGCAAAAGAACTCTTCCCACCACATTTACCTTTTTCTCCCAGCAAAGGCTTCCCTGGCAATGAAGAGGAAGTGAATGGAGCTCCGTTCACTTCCTTGTTGTCCTGCAGATTCTCGCAAGACGACGTTTGCGTGGGAAATTCAAAAACAACACACAAAAAGTTTTAAGCACATACACACACTTAAAAACTTCCAAGCAACCTGAGGAGGGTCATAAAAAGTGTATCACTTAGCTGGATGTCGTGATCTCACCCAGAAGTGTTCTGGCCAGACTGGCCATTGATGCTGCATTCATGTGAGTTAAACGGCATGAGGTTTCATATGCTGGCAATGCCAGCACTAAGTGCCATGGGGGATCTATTGATGGCATCAGCCATCAATAAAATAAGATGGGTTTTGTCCAGGTCAGAAACGCAAAAGGGCAATGTCATCTGATATGCACACCCTTTCGCATTTATGTGGCATCGTTATGATGCCATATTTAGTGCTTCTGATAAAGTCCTAAGAATCTCTGGCTTTTCCTCATCCCCACTCACCCACCCACTCACCCATCACTGGAGCCACTCTCACTCCCAATGCCCTAATCAGGTAAAGTAGATCTGACTTGAGGGGGGATCTGCCCCAAAGCTAGTAGAGTGTAAAATCTTTCACAATGTTTGACCTCTAAAAATTACAGCATCTTTCCTGTGGCACTATGCAGTTCTTGCACACACTGAGAATTAGTAATTTAAAAGGAAGTAGGGTGGAAGAGGAAGAAAACCAGTAAAATTAAAACTTAAAATATAAGGTTTATGCAAATCTTTAAAAGGAGGCCAAAAATCAGAACTGAAGGCATAAGAAAAATTTTCAAATCAGGAATGCTTCTCTACAATATTGACCCCTTTTTAGGGAAATTAGAGGTAGAGGAAATTTATGTGTCTGTGAGACAGAGAGATTGAGAACAACTGGTGCACATTTCAGAAGGTGCTATACAATTGGATCTTCTTTTAAAAAATGACTTCCTTTGCTTTTTATAAGGTGTGATTATTCTTTTTGCTTACCTCAAAAAGCAAGGTGGAGTTACACAGCACAGGATATTCTCTTCCCAAAATTAGGAGGGGCTGCAGCAGTTTACTTTTTCTTGGGCCTACTGGGAAGGGCAAGTCTCCATTTCCTCCTCTCCTCTCCCTCCTGCTGAATTAAATGAGTGAAAACTATTTTTGTACTTTGAACTCAGTTTGCAGCAATTGAAAAAAAAAAAAGCTAAGGGCTTGTCTATATGAGGAGGGGAAATATGAACACATCTGAAAAAGCAGCCATTCACAACGATGCGACCTGTCTTCATGGTCAAAAGAGCCCCCTAAACTCTGCATGACCCCACAGCCAAGATGGCAGCCATGAGTGATTTACTCATGATTTTAAATCTGCTGCCGCCATTTTTTTTTAAAGTTTCCTATGCAGTTTCCCATGGTGTGCACATGTGATATTTGTATTTTAAGAAAAAAGAGAGAACACAAGATCGCCATTTGATCAACTTACCGGGCCCTCGCTTAGCCAAAATTCCAACATGGTGGCAGTGGGCACTTTCCCTGTTTGCTAAGTGTTCAAATGATCGCACATTCACATGTCGTACAGAGTTTTTTAAAAAATCTGGACACACACTGACTTTGCAGTGGATTTGGCTGCCCCCCCTTCCTAATGACACATATTTATGCGAATATCCATATGAACAGATCGCCTTTCATTTGCATCCAATTAGGATTATTTTCACCACATAGACAAGTCCTTAGGATGAAGTGAGAGAGTAGAGGATAGAGCAAAAATGTGACATATTAAAAGCAGTTGAGAATGTGAGACTACAGAAGATTAACTGGGGCTGTCCCTTCCAAACTAGGACAGTGGGAGGGTATGCTATATGAACCTGCCCAAGTTTTAAGGCTCTTTGTGGAAAGCTTTCTCTCAGTCCCATCATTGTCCCAGACTCACATGGTAAACATAAATAAGAAGGCCTTCTCAGTAGCTGCTTCCAGGCTTCAGAATTCTCTCCCACAGGAGGCTAGCCTGACCCCTCTTTCTGCTGTCCTTCCACTGGCAGAAGGGTCTTTTAATGGGCAGGTGCTGTATTTTTATTTCCACTCTTAAGTTTTCAAATGCTTGTACAGTCAGACCCCCATATCTGCAGGGGTTCAGTTCCTGGACATATTGCAGATACTGAAAACTGTGGATACAACAGTGAACCATATTAAAATACAGGACTTCTGTTAAAAACATACCATAAAGTTGTGTTGGAGGACCTAGAAGATACTTAGAGAGGATGCCTCTCTAGGCATTTTCCAGCATGACTCTATGGTATGTATCCCTATTTTGTGTCCCACGGATAACTGAAACCACTGATTGTGGTTCCACGGATATGGGGTCCAACTGTATACTGTTTTAAATTAGCGTTAAATTTAATTTAATTGGGTTTTTAAACTTATTGTTTTTGAAAGCTGTACTTTGCTTTAATATATGTTGTGAGCCACCTAGGGCCCATAGTGGGAGAAAGACAGGAGATCTGTTGATTAAATATGGATTCAAATTACAAGAAAAGAGATTCCATGTAAACATTAGGAAGAACTTCTTAAGAATAAGAGCTGTTCGACAGTGGAATACGTTGCTTTGGAGAGTGGTGGAGTCTCCTTCTTCAGAGGTATTTAAACAGAGGCTGGATGGTCTTCTATTGGGAGTGCAGGGGGTTGGACTAGATGGCCCTTGTGGTCTCTTCCAGATCTATGATACTATGATTTCATATGCCTATCACTGATTTAAGCATAGAAGGAGCCTACACAAACCATGATGTCTTATTCTCCCATGGTGAGATTCATTAATATTAGTAGGTCCTAGGCTCAGTGTTAGTATACTTCTGGTTGGGCTAGAAATACATCTAGGGCTTCAAGTTTATGTTGAGCCTCTGGGTGCTGCACATGTTAGCATGCCAATGGGTTCCTTCTCTTTCCCCAGGCACACAGATCCTTATCACTTTTGTATGGGCAGCTCCTGAGAATTTAAGCAGTATATGGGAAACAACACAGAGGAGCATTTTTCATAGGAACTGGGACTCTGTTTGTAGTTAACAATGGTGAAGAGCAAAGCCAATTTTCATGGAAGTCCAAGAGGGCAGTGGGTGCTAACTATTTGATGGCATGAAAGAGCTCTCCTCACATACACACCTGGCCAATTAGTGGCTATCTGCATTTTGGGAGAATGAGCTGTACCTGACACCATTATGCAGCCAGACAAAACATTGCACAAGGAGGTACTGGATCCCTCCTTGAGCAACATCTGTAAAAGTATTTAGGCTAGCATAGCCCCTGGTTATTAAAGCGTAAGTCACCAAGAGGATTCAACCACTGCCTGCCTAGCTCAGTATTGTCAACAATGACTGCTGCCACACTGCAGAAACAATGCAGTTTGACACCGCTTTAACTGTCATGGTTCCATCTTATGGAATCCTGGGATTTATAGTTTGTTGTGGCACCAGAACTCTCTGACAGAGAAGGCTAAATAATCTGCAAAATTACAAAACCCAGAATTCCATAGCATTGAGCCATGGCAGTTAAAGCAGTGTCAAACTGGATTATTTCTATAGTGTGGCAGCAGTCAATGACTGGCAGAAATTTTCCATGGTTTCAGGCAGGATTCTTTCCAGGCCTTACCTAGAGATGTCAGGGAACAGATGTAAGACTTTCTGTATCCAAAATATATGCTCTATCACAACTACCTAGCTGCGGCCCCTTCCCTTTTACTTGCCCATTGTAATTTTTAAACCGTGAATATTCTCAAGGGATTTTGCACATCCCTACTCCACAGATGCCACAGCAAGGTAGGTCAAGGGCTTCCTCAATTTAGGAGAATGTTGTTCCTAAAGTGGCTGCTCCCCCCCCCACCTCCAATTTCACAAGGCTCTTTAAACTACCCATTCAGCCCCGGATAATCCAACTGCTTTGTGTAGTTCCAGCAGAAGCATGGAATCTTTCTAAAAACACCTGGGATCATAACAAGCAAAGGCTAGTGCATTTTGAAGTGTGTCGAGAGGTGGGGGGTGGGAGGCATGAAGAGATGGCTTCTCATTTTCCTCTCTCCTTTATTTTGCTTCTCCCCCTTTTGACCTCTACCTTTTCCAAAGATCACAGCTCTTGTTACCTTTTTATAGTATGTGAAACCTCTTTTTTTTCCCCCCTCTCTCCAAAGCAAGCCCAAGAGAGGAAACACAGTTTGACCCTGGAGTCAATTCAGAAGCTGTGCTTCAGGCATCACAGCTGGCTTGGTCCTTCAGCTTCAGACACAGGTCTGGATACTTTCTCCTTTGATAGCCTCTTTGCTTTCTTCTTCAGAGAACAAAGGGAGCACAATTGAAAGCTTCCCCTTACCCATGAAGCCTCCTACTCCCCTGTCAATGTTCAATGAAAAATAAGGTTGGGTTTTTTTGTTTGTTTAAAAAAAAAAACTTTAAAAAACCTCCTTGCCTTTTCCTAAGAAGGAGGAATTTTAAAAGGTTCCATGAGGGAGAGGTGGTGGAGGGAGGTTTTCAGGGCACAATGATATTGTTTGAGCACTGGATTAAGAAAAATATATGTCCTCTGAAGCAATAACAGGGCACAACATGGCTTAAAACCAACAGTTGCCTGGCTCTTGACTGGATTAATCAGGTCAATGTCGCCTGTTGCCCAGACCTTCATTAGATGTCATCTTTGCCATTAAAAAACAAATCCAAAGCTCAATTGGGAGGGGGAAAGGCAGGGAAGATGGCTCCTCCGGCACTGCAAGGAAGCCACAGCAACCTACTTTGTGTGTTGACTTTCGGTTTGTGAGATATATAGTCAGCATTTCTAATGAATCTGCTGGAAGCGGCTGGAATATTATGATTTATAGCGCCTTCCTACTCTCTATCATAGCATTTTATTAGATGGATGGGAAGCCAGTCGTAATGAGGTTAGGAATGAGAAAACATCCATCAAGCTCAGCTACGTCTCCTCTGGAAAGGCAACACGCTATCTCGTATGTCACAGGCAGTGATCTGGGTCACGATGATATAAAATGCGTGATTAAAACCAAGCATTTGACACCAGATAATAGGCATCCCGTTAAAAAATAGCTCCAGTGTTCCCGACTTTTAATTAAGCTCCACTCGTAAATATGCACCACAGTAAATATACAGCAGAATGGGGCTTGTTTATATTCCCCCTCATAACAATTACATCCAGAACGGACCCTTTATTTCACTACATGATGTTATTAGGCAGGAGAGGGTCGAAAATACAATCATTAAGTCAGTGATGGAGGGCACCTCACTCTTCCTCCCACTCCTGAGCCTTGTCTTTGTAGATATCAATCTAAAATAAAATACTCTTAACCATCTTCAACAGTCCTTTGCCTGGTTCTGACTGCATTTGTAATAATGAAGAAAAAAGCCACAGGCTTCTTAAAGGGATAACAGTAGAAGGCCATGAAGATGTTTGTGTGAAAGGATTTTTACTGGGTTTGTTTCTTCCCTCCTTTCACACGGGACTCATTCTGATGTTTCTTTTGAAAGGCTTAGCACAGTACAAGTCTTTATGGTGTGGCGTTCAGTGGCAATATTACCGATTTCAATAGGAGTGGTTCCAAAATTGATCCCATAACTTGTCCTCAACTGAGGGATATAGAGCTCTGGTTGAGAATATGAGCTGGAAACTGAGCTCATATTCACTGATCAGAACTCACTTCCAAAGCAAAAGAGTCTGGAAACACTCTGTGGAAGCTGATATCAAGGAGGGACAGAGTCACATATGTATTTTTAAAAGGTTTAAAAGCTACTGTTTCTCAGAGGTGTCCTTCACCAAACAACTGATGGATAATATTTCAGAGAGGCTGGTCTTTTATGCAATGCTAGAGGTGAGAAACATTCATCCGTAGATATGCAAATAATTGCTGCAATTTAAATAGAAAGGCAGTGGACCTCACCTTAGCAGGGAAAACTAAGACAGCAATCCAGCACCTGTGTGCCTGTTCAGTCTGTTGTGCAGGCGCTAGCTGTTGACAGGCAGCTTTAAGGCCCTGGCCCTTTGCTCCTATAGTTCCTTATCTTTTAACAGGACTTGCTGACAACTGTTAAAGCAGAGTCCACATGACCTTCCTTGCCAATGTCATCTTCTCCTGTGCTATTAGCCAACCCAGTTGCCAGTCAGTCAGCTGTTTGGTGGGCTTCAGACAGCCCAGTTGTGCTGGGAAAGAGTGCATGAGGAGAATCTTCCCAATGTGTCTTCGTTCCCAGTGCCCTTGCTCTCCCATCAGCAAGCTACTCATCTCTTTGGAAAGCTACCTGGGGGCTGATTCTCCTGGGACACATGAGACCCCCTTCCCCAGCATATAACTGGCCTCTCAGGATCTAACCTGCCTTCTCCAGAACAAGAACCCTGGGGTCAGAAGGGAAGTTATAATGCCACCCAACGGTGGCACAAGGGATGTGTGGAGAGGCTAAGCCACACCAGGTGACACTGTCGGAGGGAGGGGTGACACTGGCCTTAGTAACACCACAGGTGCCACCCCTATCCCAGCAATCTTGAGCAGAATTGCTGGGAGATGGATGAGGATAAAGTCTCTTATTCCTCATAGCAATGGGAGGACAAATCCCTTCTCCCACTGTCCTCAGTCTGGTGATCCTCCTCAGGCTCACTGTTCAGGATCACTAGAAGGAAGATGTTCAAGCCATACCCTCCAGCATTTCCCAGATGAAAACCAGGACACACGTAGCCGAGCAACATCACGGTGTGGTCAAGACTGCAAAGTTATTAATGTGGAAGAACACACAATCTAGGTGAGGCTGTAGAAGTTTCCTTCTGCCTGAGTCTACTGGGAAAGGCAAGACTCCACCCATTCCTCTCCTCTCCCCCCTGTTGAGTTGAGGGGAAACTACTTTTGCAGCAACTGGGGTAAGCAGAGGACAAAGGAGAAAGTGTGAGGAGGAGAGAGAAACTGAGACATTTTAAAAGCAGCTGGAAAAGTGGGACAACGGAGGATTGATCAGGACTATCCTTGCCAAATTGGGGCAGTTGAAGGGTATGTCCAGCCCCTCAGAGTTGAAAATGTTATCTACTCCTGTAATAGGAAAAGGATGCCTCCTAATAGATGAGAAACTTCCATGACTCATGTAAACTAATGGTGGCTTTAAACCTGCCCTATTTAGAGAAAGGACTGCCCACAAAATGATTTATAATCAATCCAGGCATCTCCCACAAGAACCCTAAAATCCATGACTGTAAAGTGTTTCAGAGGCTGTATTTAGACCAACAATCAATAAGTCTGTGCTCTCCTTCCTGACACTGAGATATCTGATGAGTCAAGAGAGCTCCTGGAGCCTAAAAGGCCTAATTCATCACTCCTGGATTCACTCTATTCTAGTGAATAGAGTGCCAAATCTCAGTGTGCTTACCTCCTAAAACCTGCATCACTCCCACAAGAAACCTTCTCCCTTGCTACACCAGGAGTGGGCATGCACAAAGGGAAAGAAGACCATTTGGGGCTCCTTCTGACCCCATGCAAGCCACACCACTACCAATTTCAGGACCTAGATGTGATATTGGTGGAGGGGCTTTGAATGACACATAATGATGTATTGTCTGCATTTGCATTGTTTAATGGGTTTTCTTTTAAATTGCTTTTAATTCATTGACAGTTTAATTATATTTTCACTTTTGTTTGTTTAAGTGATATGAACTTTTATCTGTATGTATTTTAACTTTTGTAAGCTGGCTTGAGTCCCAGGCCTGGGGAAAAGGTGGGATAACTGAAATACAACAACAACAACAACAACAACAACAACATATTTGGATAAAATCTGAATCACTGAAGGTCCAAACGTCTAGTTGGTAGCACCTAGTAGACTCTGAAACTAACAGCAATAATCTTTTTAAAAAAATGGTGGTGGTGGTGATGTCCCAGTCACTTTGATTAGTGTTATGGATGTAAACCTGAACTGCCAGAGTCACTTTTGTTTAGAAACCAAATATTTGGAAATTGGGCTTTGGGTGGCCTCTGGGGCTGCATGGGACCCCATCTCCACACATGGCCCCTAGGTCACACAGTCCCCACCTCTGCGCTACATATTCTCATCCTTGTGCTCTCTTCACACAGTTGGGCCCTCTCCCTTCCAGTTTCCCTATCCTCTGTCCAGCTGTTTCATATGGATTACCCTGTATAACTTGTAGCCTAACTCCAACTGTTGGCTCCAACCAGACGAGACCCATTGAATCAATGGAGCTTACATAAGTGTTACCCAGTTCCCTTTGACTTGGTGGACCAACTCAAGTTGGAACAAATAATTGGATTTAGGCCCATGGTTCAAAACAAAGTTGAAATATTTTGAGGAAGGACTTTTTCAGACACCCCTTACCATGCAAGAAGCCTCCGTAACAGTAATGAAGCTGCTGCGTGGCAGGAGGTCCGTTTCGGACACTGCCGCCCCTCTCTCGGCATTGTCCATGACTGTTCCAGGTAGGATTGAGGGCAGCCATGCCATTTTTTACTCATGGAAGTTGTCCGTGAACGCTGAGAGAGGGATGGTGGCCTCCGAAATGGACCCCCTGCCACGCAGCAGCTTCATTACTGTTACAGAGGCTTCTTGTGTGGTAAGGGGCATCTGAAAAAGTCCGAAGTCTCTCATTCAAAGGGATGCCATCTAAGGGTTCAGCTGAAAACCTATTACAGTCAGTCCTCTGCATCCATGGATTCTGCATCCCTGGATTCAACCATCCACAGCTTGAAAATATCCCAGAAAAAAAATTCCAAAAAGCAAACCTTGATTTTGCCATTTTATATAAGGGGCACCATTTGTATATAATTGCATATAATGTGACTTGTGCATTCACAGGAGGTCCTGGAACCAAACCATAGTGGATACCAAGGGCCCACTGTACCAGAAATGAAGATGATATCTTTTATTGGGCCTTACTTATCTTCCTCTTAATTTCTGGCAAAAAAGTTGCCAATTCTATTAATTGTATTTTCCATAGGCTTTATTAAGGTCATATTATATCTTGATATTATATATTACTTTCCATGATATTAGTATTATTACCATTATATTAATATTATTTATTAAAATTAATATTTCTGTAGTAATAGATGCCTCTATATATTGTAAGATTGCTGACTTATCTTCCTGTGGATTTTTTTAAAAAAAAAATAGAAGAAAAAGAGCAGGTGATAATGATGTGAGGCCAACTTTATAATAAAGGAACATAAAAATAAACACAAAATGTCCCTATAATGTATAGGGACACTTTATAACAAACAAACAAATACCACCAGCGTTGTAGTAAATATTGTAATATAATTATGAAACACCAAGAAAGAATTAATCATTTAACCACCAGCAAGCAGATGTTTGTGGCATTGCCTGGGATCCGTTGCAAGTCCTCCAGTGAAATTATTTTAAATACATATTTTAAATTATAGTAATAACTGTAACTGACACCTGAACGGTTGAACAAGTTGCAGCAATGCCTGCTTATTATGCTTTCCATGGCTCAGACAAGAAGCACAAGCAGCTGCTGGCCTGATGGATATGTTACAGTGGGTGAATACTCTGACCCAATCTCATCAGTCATTTCCAGGGTAAACTAGGCTGTGTTTATCATGTCAGGCTCACAGGGGTCATCAAAGTCAAACAGCCAAGCAAAAGGAAGCACTGCTGTCTGTGAAAATGAAGGGAAATCAAGAAAAAAGACCATGTCATGTTGGTCTTGTTAATTCGAGGGAAAGGAAATTTTGTTTTGATTTTTGATAAGGGGTTTTGCTCAGATATATAAAGGAGTATCTTAGGGAGTTTCACAACAAACTATAAAAACTTTATCCCATTTCTTATTCTTTTATTCCTATTCCTATTTTATTTTTTATTCTTGAGACATATCCATGATATAATATAATGTGATTGCAAACATGCAAGGAACCAGTTTTTTAAAAAAATGAAGGAGAAACATAGTTTTTCCTTTCAGTTCTTATAAACTTGTTTGTGATTATGTAAAAGGATGTATTTTACCTGGAGCGCTTTATCTATAATGTATCCAAGAAATTAATGGATGTATCCACATTACAGACTTCTTCAGATGGGGGGGAGAACCCAAGGGGGCCAGGAACAGAACAGGGCTGTTGCGCTTACACAGCCCCATTTCAGACAGCCCTGCCCTCCTCTGTCCTCCTTCCGACCTCCTCCTGACCTTTCCCCATGCTGCGGGCACCACTTTTTATTCAAAGAGGTTTTCCGTCAATAAAAAGTGGCGCCAGCAGCATGGGGGAAGGTTGGGAGGAGGTCAGGAGGAGGACAGAGGAGGACGGGGCTGTCTGAAACAGGGCTGTGTACACGTGGCAGCCCTGCTCTTCTCCTGACCTCCTTGGGGTTTTTTCTCCCCATCTGAAAAAGTCCTACATATTTATTGCAGTTTGGCTCCACTTTAGTCGTCTTGATTCTAACCTATGGAATCCTGGGATTTGTACTCTTTTGATACTTAAAATTCTCTGCCAGAGATCTGTAATGATGTAGTTTAGAAGAATGGGCTAGAGAATTCTAAGTACCTAACCACACTAGAAATCCCAGTTTTTCATAGATTATAGCCATGGTAGTTATTGTGGTCAAGCTGTTATAATTGTGCAAAGTGGATACATGGAAAGAATAGGCTAGTCTTCTTTTTACCTTACTTGGAGGGCAGTTTAGCAAGTTAAATTATGGAAGCATGCTCCACACCAGGAGATATCAATGAACTCACTCCTGCTGGACTATCAACACTTAGAGACACCCTACATTGGATTCATAGTGAATTTCTATTTCAGTGGGAAAGAGTGCTCTCTGTCTCTGTGTAACACATTTGTATCCGGACATCTTTCCATAGTATGTCCAAGCTAGTAAACACCTCCCAGCTCCTTTCCCTACTGTAAAGCTGCATCCAATCTGTGCTGAATATTTTCAGTGGAAATACTTCGTAGTAAAGCAAGATTCTCACACAGTGATTCCAAGTGCTTCCTGGGAGATCAAATCTAGAAGCCTGCTCTGGTTGCTCAACACTCTGGCTACTGGCTTATAACATTCTGCACAGTTCTATGCTTTTTACCAATGTGTTTAAACATATATATGGAGTTAACAGAGGAAGACATCTGGAATGTGTTGCTACCAGAGCAGATTCAACTGTATCTCTTTTCCATCTCAATCCAGGCAGGCTGTGAAGTTTTCAGCTGGGGCCCGATATCAGTAATAATGGGCTTGTGGACCTCCAACTGTGGCTAGACTGCACCTACCCTCCACTGTAGCCAGTCAAGCAAATGATGGTGGATTTGGTGAGCTGCAGTCCAACAACATCTGGAGGGCCACACATTGCCAATCCCTTCCTAAAGCTTCCAGCTCTTAGACCTGAGCATGTTGCAAGATTCGAAGTTTTTCTATTTTATGACATTTATGAAATTATGGAAATTATGAAATTATACAGTCGGCTCTCCAAAGCAAACCCCAGTGGATACCAAGGGCCCACTGTATTCTCATTCTAGTTTTGTCTTCTTCATTGGTCTTGCTAATTCAATTTGGATAGGCAGCTTCTTGCAAAACCTAGCCAGTAGGCCAGGTTTCCACTTAAACCAAAGACTTTTTCAGATGGGGGGAAAAACCCCTGTGAGGAGGTCGGGAGACAAACGGGGCTGTCACGCTTACACAGCCCCATTTCAGACAGCCCCATCCTCCTCCGTCCTCCTCCCGACTCTTTATTGACGGAAAACCTCTGTGAGTAAAAAGCAGCGCCCGCAGCATGGGGGAAGGTTGGGAGGAGGACGGGGCTATCTGAAACGGAGCTGTGTAAGCACAACAGCCCTGTTCTTCTCCCAATCTCCTTGGGTTTTTTTCCCCATCTGAAAAAGTTGTAAGTTGACACACTATGGTAACAAATATGTCAAGTTGTGGTTTATATCTTCCCAAATATACTCCAGTTGCTTTGAAGAGTACAGCGGTTTTGGACAGCCACATATGCTGACAACTAATTGAGGAAATCTCTCGTGGCCTCACATTTAGTAACTGAAACCAAAGCGTAAAACAAAGTTCACTATATCCTAAATAGACCAAGTTCACCACAACCTAAGTACTCAGGGATACAGTAAGATATTTTTCTTTAGGGGAGCATAGACTAGTACTGAGTAGACATAAGAAGTCACCAGAAAGGAAATTTCTGGGGAAGGTGTTGATGGAAAACAATGGCCAAAAAAGGGCCAATGTATACATTTTAATTAGACACTCTTGTGAAGATTACAAAATGACGTTCAACTTTAAATACAAGATTTTCCACTTACAAAGTAGGGAAAACTAAATAGCAGTGGCTAGCGGAAGTAAGGAGCCAGCGTAGTGTATTGGTTTCAGTTCTGGACTTTGAAGACCAGGGTTTGAATCCCCACTCAACCATGGAAACCCACTGGGTGACCTTGGGCAAGTCAGAGGTGGTTTTGCCAGTTCCTTCTTCTGAAATATCACCTACAGCACCTGGTATAGGTTGGCAGTCTCCCATCCATTTGCTAACTAGGGCTAACCTTGCTTAGCAGCCATAATCAGACAAGATTTGATGCCTTTAGGGTATTTAGGCAGTACCAAGCCCCCCCCCACTGCAATAATGAAGCACTGAATGCCTGTATAGTGTCAGCACATGGGTCAAAGTTAAGAATGATTTTTCACACAAAGTTGTAAATGCACTATACCCACAAGAGTCTGTGTTTACAGAGAGAAAGACACTGTAAGAATAGAGTTTGTGAACAGTGTACATTTGGACTGTGTTCACTTCTGCTAAGGACCAGTTGCCTCATAACTGCAAGTTCTTCTGAGGCAACTCTTCTTCAGAACGAAGGCCCTGCCCTGTCACTAACAGATAACATGCCAAGCCAGTATATCATAATTTTAACTTTGAAATGAAACACTAAAAACTTAACTTGGCACAAGCAAATACTTAATGGCACGTTACTGAGGAAGTACAGCCCATATAATTAATAGCACAAGCACATCTTGTCTTAGGTAATTATCACACTACACTGTTATAGTGCTATTATTCACTTTAACTGCTATAACTGCTTCCTGTGGAATTCTGGGATCTGCAGTTTAGGGAAGGGTATTTAGAATTCTCAGCCAGAGAACTCTTAGGCCTCACTAAACTACAAACTCCAGAATTCCACAGGAGGCAGCCAGAGCAGTTAAAGTGGAATAACAACAATATAACATTGTAGTGTGATAAAGTCCTTATACATTGTAGTTGTATTCCAAGGCATAGCACTATTAGTCTGTATCAGAATACAAAGGGTTCCTGTAGCACGTTTGAGACATAGGACATTTTCAGACACGTAAAAAGTGCTGCGGAGGGCTCGGGAGAGGTACGCGCCTGTTTTGCGGCAGGGGCCAGTTTCTGACAACACCGTCCCTTTCGCGTTACCCTCCATGTTCCTTCCGTGTCGCATGGAAGGAAAAGGCACCACTTTTTACTCATGGACGTTCTTCTTGAATAAAAAGTGGTGCATTTTCCTTCCATGCAACACGGAAGGAACACAGAGGGTAACGCAAGCGGGATGGCGTCATCAGAAACTGCCCCCCTGGCGCGAAACAGGCACATACCTCTCCCGAGACCTCCGCAGCACTTTTTACATGTCTGAAAATGTCCTAAGGAGATTATCAGATGGGTAAAATATCCCAGGACAGGGATGAGGGGAGATCGCTATCTGTCTCCCTTTTCACTGACATCGTCCCTGTCCTGGGATGCTCCCATCCTGCTCCTGTTCCCCCCAGCTTGTTCTTATTCACGGCTTAAGCCATGAATAAGAAGTACATTCTGTTATCATAATGGAATCACGGGTGATTGAAAAGGTGCCCCGTTGTGCTGGCACAATGCCAGCAACACGTGACATCACCAGGAGTGACACGTGACAACACGTGATGTCACCACAAGTCTGTGATGAAGACTTCCTGGTTTGATCAGGACAGCCAGGTAAGTATAACCCTTTCCCCCTCCCTGGGTTACTTGGGGTTTGTACTGTGTGTTTTCGGGCTTGCTTTTCTGTTTTGAGGTTTTGTTTTGTGTTTATTTTCAGATTTCCCATGCGATCATTCTCTCGCAAGAATGAGCAAGATTTGACTTCACTGCAGTAAAAGCAGCTTTAAAAGTGAGTAAAAGTGAGGGGGCAGAGCTACCACCCAACAGTTTGAACTGAGGTTTCTAGAAGTTTCTGAAGTGCTCTGCGCAGGTGCAGGATTAACCCATTGTGTGAATTCACATAAGACCACTCAAAGAACTATAGTTATGGTAAGTAACCCATTCTTTCTAGTAGTAAGCCCTCCACATTTGTGGGTTTAACTTTTGTGGATTTTATTATTTCTGGATTATTCACTGTCACTCTGCTGCTACCCTATGCCATTTTTAATAGAGACTGCAAGCTTGGCGAGACTGTGAATGCATGACGAAGATTGTAAATCCCTATTTAAAATGGTGTAGGGCAGCAGCAAGCTGCAACAGCTGCCCAGTTCTGCCTTTTAGAGAAACCCCGCTGCCTTGAAGGCATCCGCAGTGGGTTGAATCTGCAGGTTGTATTTTTTTGTGTGTGTGCTAAATATGGTTTTGGGGGAGGCTAGAGATATTTGCGATGTTCACACTTTTGTGGGGGTCCTGCACCCCTAACCCCAGTGAATGTGGAAAGCCAACTGTACTCTTTCAAACTGGTTCAACTTCAAAACTGTTTTTTAAAATGTACTGTGATGGGTAGAGCCTGTGTTGTGGCTAGAATCTGTGTGTATTGGGAAAATGCTGAGAAGTGTGCATCTGAAACAATTTTTTTGATTAGTACATAACCAATACAGCCTGTTTTATTTGTATTGTGGTCTTATAGGGCCCTGTCTTAGTACTGACACAGGCATTCAGTGCTTCATTGAATGGGCCTTCCATAATGTGCTAGATTTTCCATTTGCTGTTTTCTTTGTAATGGTTTATATCTTTAACAGGTTTTAATTTTTTGATAGTTTAATCACATAACTTTTTTACACTGTTAATTTTTAGCTCTGCTTATTTTAACTGTTGTAAATTGCCTTTGGGTTGTCTAGATGAGAAGATATAATGCAGATTGATGCACATTATCACAAATTCACAGCAGTGCTCATTTGTCTCCACGGTCTTTGGGCAAAATTGATTATATGTAAAGCTATCTGTATTTGAAGTAGCTGAGTATGTGTGTTATTATTCTCCACATGTGTTGTTGTCGCTGCATAGTATTACTTTATTTTTACTTGAAATCAAAAGTGCACAAGTGTGATCTTCTGCTTTTAAAAAGCTCTTTTTTGCCTCAGCACAGCAAAAACCCCCACATTTGATAACATGGAACTCAGAAATGGTGCTTCTGGCCACTTCCTTGCCAGCATCCCCGCTCACCACCCGCACAGCCAAACAATCCGCTCTCTACTTCTGCCCTTGCCGAGAATGCACAGCATCCCGAATTGGCTGTCCAGATGTGTTATAATGCGCAAGCCTATGCATTATTCAAAAAAACCTCAGAGAAATCCATGAAGGCTTCCTCCCATAGTAAATGGAGTTTTTGCCCGCCCTCCATCTGAATACTGTGAATCTCGTTCGCAGTGTGTTGGGACAAAAGGTATTCTAATCGGATTCTATGAGGAGTATTTTCACCATCTAGACAACCCCATTGAGTCCTGAACTGGGGGAAAGGAGGGATATGAAAAAATATAATAATGACAATAATATTGAAAAGAATATATTTTGAACAGCACAATGAGAGGGGTATGTGTAATACATAAAGAAGCATTTTTAAATTTTAAAGAGATGAGTAGGTAAAATAAATAATCATTGCCACTATGTGGTTAAGTTGTCAAGATTTTTTCACCCCTTTTAATAAACTAGGGAAGAAATATCCCCTATACCAGGGATGAGAATCATGTGGTATGAAGGAGCCATATTCAACTTCCTTTCTTATGATCAATTCACTTCTTCCTCCTCCCCTATCTTCTTCTTTTGTACACCTCAAGTGTATCTCTAAAAACTGAGGTTTTAAGTTATTGAATGTTAAGAATTTGGGGACTGAAAGAGAATTCAATATGGGAAGGCAGAACTATCATTCGGGTGAGCATTTTCCTTATATTTATCTCTTTTGTTGCTACATTCCAGACCCCTTCCCTCACTCCTGGCTTTTTGTTGCACAAATACTGATCAAACATACAAGTGGCTTCAAGCAGAGGCAGTGAACCTTAGTGCCAGGCTTTAAAACTACATCAGGGGCAAAACTCAAACTTCCTTCTCTTCACATGCCCTGAGATTTGTCTTCTTACCTAGTGACCTGGGGAAATGCAACAATTCCCTCAGGGTTCATCCAGTGCCCTGAGATCTGGCAAACCTAATTGCTGACTCACATGCCCATCATTTCTGGGAGTCTTTCATTCCTTTTGAGTTCAAACAGGTACTTACCAAAGCATGAGTTCAAAAATCACCACATTATTGAGAAGAAAGCTATTGTGTTCATCTACTTTTCTCCTATTTAAGATTGCAGAAGCTGAAAATAAAGGCTGGCAATTAAGTTTTTGAAAATGTGAACAAGAAAATCTACTGCTTCCATACAGAAGCCTGAATTTCATAGGGGAACTGGTTTAACTGCTTTAGTCTTTGCTGTGGAACAAGAATAGTTTCTCTTAAGTGTGAGAGTTGCCATATAAAGTGGCAAACTTGCGGTCACCCTGACCCTTGAAATGAGTGATTTATTATTTGGGGAGTTTATTACACAACCATTTCAAGGGAATAAATTACTGGCTTCGACTGCAGTATTAATATTACTGTGACATGGCTGAAGTTATACAGTACATGCCTTTGTCAACATGTTTTGTACAATGCCTATCCAGCTAGATGTGGGTATGCTAGGAAAAGGACATTAAATGCCTTCACTAAAGGTCAGTACCACCTATCAACTGTACAACTTCTACTAGTCCCTCTGTGTTTGCTTAGTACTAGAGTTGAGCTCAGCTCCTGCTGGGAGACATGAATATGTAGGCTTTTGAATGAGAACAGGTGCTGGCAGAAAAGATCCATATCGGTATTCAGATACAATCTAAAATAGCTATAAAGCATGTCCATGACCTTATTTCACCGAGCTGAGTTGCCTGCCAGGGTTTTCTGGGTGTAAATCTAATCTACTCATATTATGATGGCAAAAGCTGAAAATAAAGACTGACTGGCTTCTGGGTGGTGTTAATGCTTAGGCATTAAAGCAAGGATAATTTATGGACAGGCACTCTATCATTATCACTGCAGACAGTCTATATTCAGCAACCAGTTTGCTTTTTCCTTCTGTGTTTTTTTGTAACCTGGCAAGAATGTTAAAGAGTCCAACTGAATCAGAATGGTTTTAGCTAAACGAATAGGAGAAAGTTAGCTACACAAAGAGTAAGCTAATGATATTAAACATTTAGATTTTGAGGCATCACTCAACCTTGTTGACTTTGAGCCAGTCACTACCTCAGCCTAAGCTAGTTCACAGGGCTGCTGTAAAAGAGGGAAAGAGGACTACGGAGATTTTCACACAGGCTATATACCCCGAGGCAGGAACAGAACAGGGTCAGGAATGGTTTTCCCTTTCAGACGACGTTGACCCCGTTCTGTCCTGCATCCATCCTGCTCCTGTGACTGTTCCAGAACAATGTAATCACGATTTTTCATCGTGAATAGACCTCCCGTTCCATCGTTATCACACAATCATGGGTGTGCAAACAGGAGCCCCGTTTCTGTTCCGAAATGACAGCTGCAGAGGGGAGGTCCATTCTGAGCACTTCCTGGTACAATCTGGACATGCAGGTAAGTGTCACCATTTATTTTACCCTCCTTGTTTTGATTGTGTGATTTAAAGTGTGTTTTTGTGCTTTGTGAACTGATTTTATGTTTTGGGGAGTTTTATTTTTTAAATTTATCACCCGGCCATTATCACATGATAACGTGATAATGTTTCAGATGGCCGGTCGTAAAAGCAGCCTTACGACGGCTGCATTTATGGCTGGCCAGCGAGAGGAGGGGGAGCCCATTCCTGCTGCGGAATTAAGGTAAGTGTGTGAAAGATTTGTGTTATTCCGTGGCAGGAACGGGAGAGAGGTTGCGGGGCAGTAACAGGGCATTTTGGCTCCGTGTGATAATCTCCTACGTGTAGCACCTTGAGCTCCTTAGAGGAAAGGCAAGGTGTAAATGTATTTTTTTAAAAAAATACATTTACCTTGTCCATCCTCCAAAAAATTCCACACTCCATTTTTTTCTTATGACAAACCTAAGAGGTAGGATAGGCTGAAACCCTAAGAGAGGTTCACAGGAGTCCACTCCACACACATAACCAATGCATCATAGAGTCCATAGAGTTGCCCCACAAAAGCCCAAACCCAAAATTGTGTGCTGTTCTGCTGTGCCCCGGTATTTATGCATTCACCATACCAACCTAATCTCAAAGTAGGTTCAGCTCCTTGGATGGCTCCCTTACAGTTCTCACTAAATCCTGCAATGGGTTCAGCACTCCCTGAAATGAAAGCCACCATCCACCTCTGGGAAGTCTTCCACTGAATGGGCAGCCTGTGCTGTTCATGCAGCTGTAGATGTATAGGCTCTCCTTCATGAAGTTCCACTTGAACACATGGATTTTGGAAGGTCCTGAAGGTATGGTTCTTCTCAGAGCTGATCATGGCAGCAGGGGGATTTGGTGGCCCAAAAAAGTAATTCTTTAAAATTCTCTGATCCAGCTCCTCTTTCCATGTGGTGAGTATATGTGTATAGAAGGTAAACATATGAGCAACCCTATACTGACCAGCCCAGTAAGTCACGAGTTGATTTTGTGGCTAAACAAGGGTTGAAACAAAGGTGTTGCCAGTAAGACTTTTATACTTTTTATGCTACACTAAACGGGAACTTGGCTCTTTTGGCTACAACAAACATGGCTTCTTCTTTGGAATGTCTCTTCTCCGCCCCAGTTAGAAAGTGGGGATCATTATGAAGCTATTGGTTGGGATATCAGATTCTAGTGGGATGCTGTCTCGGGAACAATCCTGCTTCATGTTTATTCTCTCTGTGGGTTTTCAAGCCAACATGTATTCTGAAATATTTTTTTTTAAAAAAAATATTTTCAAATGTCTCTCTCATACCATGTCTCAGGTTACATAACTTGTTAAGGCTATCAGAATTGCATCATGTTTAGCCAAGAACATGACCATGCATTGGGGGGAGGAGTGGGGGGGGGAGGATGATAAACAATTCTACCCAAAATGCTGTTAAAATGCTATCTGTAATTAAATCCCAATGAGGGTACTTTTACAATGTTCTTCATAGCAACATTATTTTATTTATAGATTTTTACTTGCAAGGAAAATCTATGGATGCTGGCCGTGAAAGCCTTTGACTTCACATTATTTTATTTATTTATTTTTATTGAAATATTTATATCCCACCATATATCACAGGATATCAGGGTAGTGTACAGAGAAAATCCATTTAGAACAATTTAAATTTAACAACGAGAAATAATTTAACGTATAAAAGATACTAAACTATTGTAAGCTTGTGGGCAGGGAACTGTTTTGTTCTTTTTCTTGTAAAACGCAATATACATTGATGGTGCTATAGAAATAAAAGATGATGATGATGATAATAATGATAATGATAATGATAATGATAATGATAATAATAATAAGCCTGCCAGCCAGGAGGACTCCAAGCCTGCAGCAGCCTCTTTTCCCCACTCCACCGGGCTAGAAGGCTGCAGAGGGTCCTGAGGACTTCTAGCAGCAGGGCAGTGGCAAGAGGGGGCATGGCCAGGAGTGGCTGGCATTTTAAGCCACTCCCACACCCCTCAGGAACACCAGCCTACCAGCCAGGAACACCCAAGCCTGCAATTGGAGTCAGCTGAGACCGGAAATAGATTGGTGGCAGAAATTGGAGTTGTGCTGGGGAAAGGCAAGTATGGTTGGAACAGAGTGAACAGATGTTACAAAAGAAGGCGGGATCACTGTTTGTTAGCTATCCCACCTTCAGTTCACTCTGTTTCCTGGAATGGATTGGAGAGCATACCAACCATTCCACAGAACCTTACTTTGCTCCTCTGCAATGCCAGGTCGGTTAAGAAAAAAACTCACATTATTTACGATCTTCTTTTGGATGAGGATGCCGATCTGGCTTACTTCACAGAAATCTGGCTGGGAGAGATTAGTGCTGTCATGTGGACACAGGCCCTCCAGCCGGGTATTCTGTCAGTGAGCAGGTGAGGGGAAGTGGACGGGGGGGCGGAGTGGCTCTGGTTTATAAGGACAATCTGACTTTGACCAGGATACCTGTCTGAAACACAGTCCACTTCGAGTGTATGTACCTTAACTTGAGGACCTGGGATAGTTTGGGGATTCTGTTAGTATACTGACCACCCCGTTGTCTAGCAGACTCCCTAACCGAGCTGACACAGCTGGTCTGAGTTGCTGTTGGAGATGCCCAGACTTTTAGTTTTGGGAGACGTCAACATTCCACTCGAGACCAGCTTGACAAATCTGACTGGTGTGGCTTGGGAGTTCATGGAAACCATGACAAACATGGGCCTATCCCAATTGGTTGTCGGGCCCACACATTGTGCAGGTCATACTCTTGATGTGGTCTTCAGTATGGAACAGGAATATCCGTGGGCAGAGGTTATTAAAACCACCGCACTGTCATGGACGGATCATTTCCTGGTCAAGACTGAACTAAAAGTCTCTTCCTGCCCCACCGGGGGTGGTGGACCCATTAGAATGGTCCGCCCCTGAAGGCTAATGGAACCAATAGGATTCCAGAAAGCCTTGGAGGTTTTAATGGTTGGTAACGCCGGTGACCCTGTCGAAGCTTTGGTTAATGCCTGGAACACGGACCTTACCAAGGCTATCGACATGATCGCTCCCAAGCGTCCTTTCCAACCCGTTCCTAACCGTAAGCCATGGTATACATCAGAGCTTAGGAAAATGAAGTGGGTTGGACAATGACTAGAGCGCAACTGGCGGAAAACTCGACTCTTATCTGACAGGACTCGTCATAGGAACTTTCTTTGGTCCTATCGAGAGGCAATACGTGCAGCGCAGAGATTCTTCTCCTCTGCTCGTATTGCGTCTGCAGAGTCCCATCCAGCAGAGCTGTTTAGGGTGATAAGGGAGATGATGCAGGTTATACCTGAGCAGAACTCGTTGCTTAACCCAACAATGGCCTGCTGTGACACGTATGATGTCATGGTCAGCCAGGACTCTGAGGACTCAGAAGGCAAGGAGGCTGAGCCAGTAGCAAAGAGCTGGCTGAGTCTGAGTCTAGTCCTGAATAACCCAGGGCTCAGCAGCCTAGTCCTCCCCCAGCACAGGGTCCAAGCCTGGGAGACATAGTGGAGCAAGAGCAAGAGGTAGAAGAGCAGGTACCTACCTTTAGCCAAAGGAGAGCAGAGAGGGCATGGCTTCGTTGTTCCCAGAGATTAAGAGACAGAATCTCATCAATCACCCCGCAGCTGGGAATGGGAGCTGGGCCAACATAAGCAGCTGGGGGACGCTGAGTTCCTTGTTTCAGGCAGTCTGCGTTTCCTGGAGGAAGCCTCTGCCTTTGACTCTCCTGCCTCTTGGAACCTTGCTATCTTGAGACTTCGGATATCTTGACCTTGGACTGTCTTCGTTGACCCACCTGCCAGAATCCTTTTGACCTCGGACTTCCTCTTCATTCCTCTCTCTCTCTCTCTCTCTCTCTCTCTCTCTCTCTCTCTGTACTTCTGACCCTATAGGACTGCTACTGACAACACCAGGTACTTTGCTTTTCAACTGAGTTGTTGCCGAGCTGGGCTGTCTTATCAGCTATTTGAGTTGGCTTCCCGACATTTAACAACTTCCTTGCAAATAAAATCTCTTGGATAAGAGCCGACTTAGATGCCAGTATTTTGACAGAAACAATTGATGAGGTGTCCAGCAACTCCATTGATGTAAATTTACTGGATCAATTTCAATCCGTGAGTACCAAGGATGTGGACAAGCTACGTGGTAGAGTGAGGACGATGACCTGCCCTCTTGATCCTTGCCCTTCATGGCTGGCCTTCCAGGGGTGGGGTACCTTGATGGTGTTCCTTAAGGACATCAATGCATCCCTCAGGGAAGGTGTGTTCAATCCTGTTTAAAGGAAGCAGCAGTTAGGCTGCTCCTGAAGAAACCTTTCCTGGACCCCCTAGACAAGAACAACTATAGGCCGGTTTCTATGTTGCCACTCTTGAGCAAAGTGATTGAGAGGGCGGTAGCTCTTTAACTCCAAGTGGTCTTGGATGAAACCGATTATCTAGACCCATTTCAAACTGGCTTCAGGATGGGATTTGGAGTTGAGACTGCCATGGTTGCCTTGACTGATGACCTGCGTCTAAGCATCGACAGGGGTAATGTGTCTCTGTTGGTGCTTCTAGACCTCTCAGCGGCTTTCGATACAATAGATCATAGCATCCTCCTGGATTGCCTGAGTGGGTTAGGAATCGGAGGCACTGCGTTCCAGTGGTTCCGGTCCTTCCTCTTGGGCAGGTCCCAGAAGGTGCTGTTCAGGGACAGCTGCTCCAGCAGAAAGGAGCTTACTTGTGGTGTTCTGCAGGGTGCCATCCTGTCCCCAATGATGTTTAACATCTATATGAAGCCGCTGGGTGAGATTATTTGGAGTTATGGGGCTGGGTGTTATCAGTACTCTGATGACACCCAGATCTATTTCTCCTTGTCCCGATCATCGGCCTCAAATTCTGATGGCATCTCTCCTCTTAATGACTGTCTTAAAGCAGTAATGGGCTGGATGAGGAAAAACAGATTGAGATTAAATCCGGACAAAACGGAGGTGCTCACAGTAGCGGTCCCAAAACCAGGGTTGGGTTGCAACCTCCAGTCCTGGACAGGGTCACGCTCTCCATTAAGGACTGTGTTCGCAGTCTAGGGGTGCTCCTTGATCTGCATGCCATCTGCACCCTTTCCTGGAAGTAAGGGACCTCGAGTGCATGCGCTGGTAACCTCTCATCTAGATTTCTGCAATGCGCTCTACATGGGGCTACTCTCGTGCTTGGTCCGGAAACTTCAGTTGGTACAAAATATGGCAGCCAGAGTGGTCTCGGGAACATATCGGAGAGACCATATAAATACCATCCAGTATTAAAATCTCTCCACTGGCTGCCTATCAGTTTCCGGGCCCAGTATAAGGTGTTGGTTATTTCCTTTAAAGCCCTAAATGGCTTGGGTCCAACTTATCTTCGGAACCGCCTCCTCCCATACAATTCTCCCCACGCACTCCGGTCCTCTGGGAGGAATTTGCTTCAGCCACAAAAATCTAGGCTGTCTGCAACCTCCCAGAGGCCTTTTCAGCAGTTGCCCCCAATTTATGGAATGGCCTGCCAAATGAGATCCGTCAGATGATGAGCTTAAGTAGCTTTTAAAAAAGCATTAAAGATGGATCTCTTTTGGCAAGACTTTACTGATTAGATCCTGGCCTCAGGAGCTGTATCTCCTGGTCTTTTTTTAGTCTTGTTTATATTTGTTTTTAATGTGATTTTAGCTAGGTGGTTTTAATTTTATATTATTTAATGTTTTTTTATGGGGGAGGGTGGGGATGGGTGGTGCTTTTAGTCGGTATTGTAGAGTTTTAATTGTTGGAAGCTGCCCCAATTGTTTTCACAGAGGGGCAGGGTATAAATAAATTATTATTATTATTATTATTATTATTATTATTATTAAAACATAAAACAATTTAACAACTAAAACAGATTAAAACAGTGTAAAATCTGTACAGATTTGGGCAAAAGTTTCTCCCTCTTTCTTTCTCACCCCCCCCTTCTGCTTTTCCCCATTCCTGCTTCAGTGAGTCACACACTTTGAGGTGTGTTTGGTTGGAGTGAATAATTTTCAAGCAAAAAGATACAATTAGTGAAATCCATTCCTGGCTTCTACCCAGCAATGCTGTTCTTTCCTTTCCAAAGGTATATTCATATTAGTCTGGAATATCATTATGCAAAGCACCTGTGAGACCAGGGACTTATCTACACAAGCCTAATAAAATGTTTTGGGGCTGTCCTGGGGGTGATCAGTGTAGACAATGCTGGGCCAAAACACCGAATCTGGACCGAAAAGACCTCATGACGCTCAGCCAGTTCTGTCCCCAAAATGGTGTCCGCCCCCCTTAAAATGCTTTTTTAAAAACTCCTGATTTACTCTGGCTCTTCCTGGAAAATCAAGAACACTCTGCACTGAGAACAGGCAGCTGTCCTCATATACATCCGGATGTATCACCCGGCACCGGCGCTGGCAGCACTGCCATTCCTGGTGCTCGTCATGCCCTCTGAAGTCACAGCAAGGCCCCCAGCATGTGATCAATGCTCAGCACCTCATTTCTGGCCTCAGGGAATGTGACATGCGCCAGTAGTGGTGCCAATGTCAGGTGATACAGCAGGATGCATGTGAGGACAGCTGCCTGTTCTCAGTGCGGAGTGCTCCAGTCACAGGGGGAATCCGGGGCAGCTCCTGGGCCAGAATACTCCAGGCTGCCACCGGGTTATCTCGGCCAGTGTAAATGAGCCCTATCTGAGAGAAAGAAGTTGTAGCACAAGCTTTCGTAGATCTGGTCTACTTTCTCAGATGCATGTAGTATATTCATGCATCTGAGGAAGTAGACTAGGTCTACAAAAGCTTATGCTACAATTTCTTTCTCTTAGTTAGTTTCATAGGTGCTACAAAATCCCTTTGCCTTTCTTTCTTTTTGTTTTTGTTTTAAAAGATCTATTCAGAGGTAAGTCCCCTTGAGGTCAGCGAGTTCCTTGAGCTCAGTTACTTCCAGATAAATGGGTACAGGATAGCTGCATCCATTTCTGATTATCCCATTTCCTTTAGGTGACAAGAGGAGGATTTGTGAGGCTCAGGTTTTAGGGTTTGGCAACAAAAGGCCAGCTGCCAGAGTAGACGCTTTGAGGTGTTTTAATGGGATTTGTAGTCCATTTGTACTCTGTTATGTGTGAGATTGGAGAAGGCAAATTTAAAACAAGAAAGAGCACTTTTGAAGGTGCCAATAACAAAATGTGCCCCTGGGGTCAACAGTGACAACACTTGTGCTTTTGTGTGTAAATCCTATGGGTTGCTTTCATAAGTAACAACTCACGTGAAATATTAAAATTAAAAAAAAAATTCAAGCAATTGTGAGGACTTACTGCCACACCTAAGGAGGTCCGCCTGGAGAACACCTCTGAGTTAATCAGAACTATGCCTTCTTTGCAGGTTAGTGTAACTTATGTAAAATAGCTGTCTGGTAGCCAAAGAATGTGTCCTTGGAAGTTACGAGCTTCACAGAAACACAGGTGATTGGAGAACTGTTTCTCTGCTTTTAAGCAAGACTTTGGTTAAGTGTCAAAGTCCAGACAAAACTTCTCCCAATGCCATTGTGTTTACTTCCTCAGTGCCAGAAAGTTAAACAATGGAGAACATTGGTGCATAAGCTCTTCAACCACTGAGATATTGAATTCTGATCTTTAATAAACCAACACTGATTTGCTGCACTGCTTCTGTTTGCTTAGTTAAGCTCTGTTGGCATCAGAAAAGGTTCACATAATTTAATCAGATTGCCTTTTTCATTTTATTTCTTATTAATGCACCAAGCTGGCACCAAGCACAGTGGTTTCTTGCCATTCTCACAACTTGTAGGACATTCTTTTCTTACTATGTCTGAAACTAGGGCCAGGTGAGGAACAGCAGTCACAAGGAGTTATGATGTAATGAAGGGAACATCAGTTTTTGGTAAAATCTTTCTTCTTTCACGCTTTTTTGATCCTTCACCGTAATGATGTGGTGGGGGGCAGGGAGTTGCTTTGTTACCACCATGCCAGGTAAGCATCTCAGTCACACAATTCCTCATGGGTCCCTTATATATCATTGCCCAATGAGAATTACAATGACAGACATAGCTCCATTAACAAAGCTTCTAACAAAGAAACTCACAAAGCCCTTTTACAGGACTCCAGCCCAGCCCCCCATTTTCTTGTCTTCTAACTAGAAGGTTTTTGTTGTTGTTGTTGTTGTTTTTGCTGCAGCATTGGCATTGGGAGGATGGTGAAGTAGGGTTAAATAAAGACAGACTTTCTGGGTTGCAGCAGCACAGCTGCAGTAAGCAATGCAATAAAGCTTGAGCTGGGAAAGAATAGGACACTAGATGGTCCTACCGTATCCATATGCGTCTCCTAACAACAGGCAAGGTACACAGCACCTGCCTCCAGAATCCCTTACTGAGCATGTGTGAAGAGCAAAACAGAGAAAAAGGGGTAAGCAGATCAGCCTGCCTCTCTTGCTACCCCCACCATGCTAAAAAAGAAGAAGAGATCTATAACTTTTTAGACCAAAATGGAAAACATAAGCAAAGCGGAGGGTAGTGGAAGAGAACAAACTCATGCCTGGATGCATTTTGGAGGAAGCTTTCATGTTGTCTCTAGGAGCTTCAAAATGTTTTTGTTTACTGGTTGTTTCATTTCACATGTGCATGATGTCACTTTTGAGTAAAACGTTTGCTGAACCAAGCTGAACTGCTCTTCTTATTTGTGCTGTAGGAAACTATCCCTTCTCTTTCCATGTCATTTCTGCCTCTACTACCAAAGTTTCTGTGAAAGTAAAGCCCAGGAGCATATCTACTTTTTAAATGAGGTATACCTGTGTTTGGAAAGGATCTGCTCCTTTATGCCTTATTGTAACAGCAGTTAGTCTGGTAAGCCTGAGGTATCAGGCCTTCTTAGTAGTGTAATCTATAACATATAAGACGCCTAATGTCTATATCCAACAGGCCCTATTGTGACAAGTCTTCCAACTGGCCCTCAGGATTAACTCTAGTCTTATACTTGGACCTCATTATGTGCCATTATGTGTTTGGTACTGCCTAGTTTTCATTATTAATTTTCATATTTTATTCTTATTACTTTTAAACCATTTTAATATTTTACCTCAGCTGGAGGGAGGTTACGCTAAAAAAAAAAAAAGCTTCTACATTTTTTAATGAATCAGTGTAATGCTCCCAATGGGAAGGTGTCTTACGGCTAAACTAGACTTACTTGGAGACTCATGATCAAATCTTCACAGGTTTGTCTCCTAGCTGTTACTATTTAGCTGAAGCAGTCGGGGGCATAAGTGGGTCACTGGACATGAAAAATGGAACTAAGAAAATGGAATATTTAAACCTTTCACCATATTGCCATTTTCTCACAGCCCAATATGGCTCTTAATCTTCTTTTTGTCTGCTAATAGACCTTTAAGGCCTGACTCTTCATATCACCATGTAACATTAATTTCTTTTCTTTTTGTGTAACTGCACTGTGGCAGCTGGTGGCTTCCATGTCAGCGAGACAGTGACTCCACTCTGGAAGTTTGTCTGATCTGTCCAAGGTACTTAACCTTATGTCCAAAATAGCTTCAGAACCTTCGATAGGTCTTTTAAAGTTCAAATTAAAACCCAGAGAAGGTGCATTGTCCCAGTGACATAAAAGCCACTAGCTGCTGTTCTATTTATCCCATTTGTCTATTTAAACAGGAAGAAAAATCCAAAATAAAAGGAGACCATAACTCATCCAACAGCAAACATGAACATGAGAATAGGCTAGATTTTTCTTTTTAAAGGGGCAATTTAAAATAGCAGCACCATTAGTAAACCTCAAAACTCTGCTTCAACAACAATTATGGCCTAAATCCTATTGTTATTTGCAACTAAAGTAGACCTATTGAATCAATGTGATTTATGCATGCATTGATTCAATGGGTCCATTTTAGATGGCACTAGCCAATAGGCTCAAGGCCTACGAAAGTTAGTATTCGGTAAGTTAAAAGTGGCCCTCAAAGTGAATGTAATAAATATGTTTCCACTGCCCGGTGAAAGATAAACCTGCTGAAAAGTGGGAAGGGTCAGATGGAAGGCAATGGCCATTCTCCTGTGGCTGATATATACAGGCATAATGTTACATTATCCCTGTGTATGTATTTTTATGGTTGTTGCACAAAGACCATAAATGCACCTTGATCCTCAATGGCCCCCTCCCTGCTCAACCTATTTATCTGCTGCCTAGGCACTAACTCATGGTCAGTTTGTGGCTGGGGATGATAGGGGTCAGCTAGGCAGTGGCTGGCTATGTTCTAGAAGCTGCCAATAGGAAGACAAAAAGACATCCTCTTGGACTTCCCAAGGTCTGGGAGGATGATGTCATCTACCTGCAGCTGGCTGCTGGAACACAACTGACCACTGCCTGGCTACTCCCTCTTTCCCAGCCACTAAATGGCTATGGGAGGTACCTCAGGACCAGATAAGAAGGGGAGAGGAAGGAAGCTACATCTGGGGAAAGTTTATGCCATACCAGTGCGATCCAGCATCTCAGCCAGAGTGTTTCAGAGACAATTTGCATCTTTCCCTTCTACCCCAAAGTCTAGCTCTTGGAAATAGTGACTATGTTGGCCTTAATAACTAGTTCTAAGAAAGGGTGCCAAACTTTGGAGCTCCTTTAGAGAGGCCAGGGTGGCCTTGTCCTTGCTCTCCTTCTGTCGGCAAGTCAAAACATTTTTGTGCTGCCAGGCTTTTACAAACTGACTAGGGTTGGGCTTTTAATGCTGTGTGGTGCTGTTTTTAGGGTTTGTATATAGTATTTTAATACATTTTAATATTTTAACTTCATAAATTGTTTAATTGTTTTTTAAAATCTTATATTTATTATTTTATTAATGCTTTTATATAATTTTTAGTTTGTATTGTTTTAAATATGCTGTTAGGTGCCTTGAGTCCCATCATCACGAGAAAGGCAGGATATAAAATGATGATGATGATGGTGATGATGATGATGATGATATCAGTTGCCAGATTGGTGGGGGGGGCATATTGGTGCAAAGCTATTCTTCAGAATTGAAGACATGGTCCAAATAGAGACTGATCTGCAATGTTTGGCGGGGGGGGGGTTCAGCCATGCCTGGGAGCACTGAAGGATAGGTGTAAGTGTAAAAATTGCTGCAAAAGGGTACAACTAAGTAGAGGCGAATGAGCTCTGGCTGGGAGAATGGGAAAAAAACATGGGGAAAGGGTCACATCCAAGCAAATGGATTTTCCCTCCTCTCCCTTGCCTAAGAAAATCTATGAAATTCATGGGGCTGCCATAAGTTGACAGGTGACATGAAGACACACACAGAAATGGTGGGGGGGAGGAGAGAAAGAGAGAATAAGAGAAAGAGACAGAGATTATTTCCTCAAGCTCTCTCTTTCCTTTCCTCTCACTTCTTTTGCCAGCTTGTATTTCAATGCAGTCCTCAACCAAGGACTGCTCTCTCACTAAAGTCACTAATGACATTTCACAGAGCTGCTGTAAATAATTCAGTCCCCATGTTAATAATGCAAATCAGAAGGGGAAGGAAGAATTAAGAAGAATAGCCAAAAGGGAGACAGTAAGTGTTCAGCAAGGATAAGAAACAAAGTTGAGAAATAAAGAAAGGCTCCCCTCTGAGAGGAAGAGCACCAGGAAAATGGTGTCAATGTGATGAAACTGCTGGATGCTACCTGTACAAAGAAAATGCAACAGAATCCCAAATAAACAAGGCAGATAAAAAGTATGTTCTGAACAGAAGTAATTGGTGAATCCAAAGGCATTTGTGGAATGAACTACATGTGATGCTAAATAAGTAGGTATGTGAAGATCATTCTCAAAATATTTCATTCTCAGTTAGAGAAGCCTACATGATGACACTCTGAGAAATCACCAGGCTCTCTGAGAGTTCTTGTCTCCAGAAATAAAACAAAACAAGGAGTATTGGGGTTGTTTTGGTCAAGGTTTCTGTAACTTTCACAAAAAGTCTCTGTGTAAAAACTACTGTTCTGCTTCTTTGCAAAGCAAAGCATTCACATGCAGCAAATGTAGAGGGACTGGCTGCTTGATGAAAAGAGACAAACAGATAGCCCAAAGGTTCTGATTTTTAAAACTGCAAACATCAAGGCTGGAGCTATTGTTTGCACAAATTTCTCCACATTTGTGCAAAAAATTGCTCCCACAAATGTGAAGATTCTCATTGAGAGTGCTAGAAAAATATCTTGCCTTCACTCAGACAAGCAGTAAAGTTTAATTATGCAAGAACAAGACAAGTAAAGCTTGTTGGCCGAATTACTGAGGGTTTGTGGAAACCCCACTCACATCAGATTTTAATTAGCCCAATATGGAAGTGAGAGGCCTGGTGACTATGGGATCTTTTGACCTATGTGTACCAGTACTAACTGTAAAGACTCATAGCCAGGAAATAATAAAAATGGTTTTTATTGAAAAATAATTTTGGAAGCATTTACATCAACATTCAGACTTCAAGCACTCACACAAGGCTATTGAAGAAAATAGGAATATTGGGATAGAGGAACAGCGTTTGAGATGCTGCGCTATACTATACCTATCTGACAAACAGAGATTATACTCAGAGCTCTGATGGTCAAACAGCAGACAGACAGAGTGACGGGATGCAGAAAACTGTGAACACTTTGACTGTATTTATATTCAGTATTCCCCCTGAAGGGGTGTTATCAGTGGAACACAATGTTAGCTGGAGTTTCCCACAGTTAGACAATGGAAGCTCCAGCTGTGTTAACAATCACTAATGGCTGAAACATTGAGACTGATAGGTCTCAGGCAACCTTCTATTGTTCTAGAAATGGTGGGGAAGAAAACCAGTTTTCCAAGGCAAAGAGTATCCAGCCACTTCAATTGAATTAATGAGTGATTCACTTCCAGGTACATCCAGGAGAATTAGCACCTTTCCACCCTAACTACCAGTCCAAGGAGGGTCTGCATAATTACCAACCAGGTGTGTCTTTTAGGAATTTTGGAATGGCCTCTTCCTTAGGTTTTCTGAACAAACCTTGAGTCCTTGCATTTGGGACTCTCTGGTCTACTACCAACCATGTAGAAAGCCAATAAGCCAATTTATGAAATATAGCTAAATGATGAATTATCGGAAGGGTGGGAATGTCAGGGCAGGTAACAGGGTTTGCATCCTATAAATGAGTTTGAGTTGTAGAAATATCTTCCCAGTTGCAAATAGCAGTTGTGGATGATGGCCATCAGAATTGGGAACTTGCAGGGCACTGGGGGCTGGCAGCTTCCATGTTTTTTTGGCCAGACTTGAATGGAGCTGTCCAAGAGGTTGAATGTATTTGAGGGATAGGGTTCAACAGCTTGGCTATCTCCTTTAAAGTTGAAACTAAAACCTGGAGCAGATTCACCATTTCTATGGACAAACCCTCTATGTTGAGGGTGGGTGGAAATCATAAAGATCCCAGGGTGTTAGCCCTTTGGGAAAATTTCTTCAAAGTTAAAACTGTCAGGAATTAACTTTAGTATAACAGAGTTGAACAGAGACAGAACGGGACTCAAATAATGTGCTTAGACCCCAAGCTGCAGAAACAGGCAACTTTTTCTTGAAATAAATACTTAAGTGTTACTAATGCCTTTTAAATCTACATATGTATTGGAGGCTACATTCTAACTGACTAATGGATTTAGGATAGGGTAGGAGTCTTGACTCATCATTCAGTGAGACCGGGGAGAAAAGAAAGTCAATCCTATGGAGCTGTGGGGAAGGCATCTTGCTTCTTCAGAAGTAGAAGAAAGAGTAATAAAGTGATCTTGGACCACGAAGTTAGTAAACCTGGGTCACATGATCATACAGATTGGTTGTGTCTGTTTACAAACCAAGCCCACTAAGGATAGGATGAGGAACAGGGGGAGGAACTCTTGACATGCAGGAAGTCCCTAAACCTCACTGAGACTTGCTTGCTCCAATAGCCTGCAAGCGGGGGGTGGGGGGGAGAGAATGCTGGTTTTTCCAGCAGTCCCCTTCTCATTCTTCTGGACCCATGTTGACAATTCTCATTCCTTCTTGTAGTCTCTGGAAACAGTCTCTTGGTAAAGGTTTAGTGAGAATATCAGCAATCATTTTTTCAGTGTTGCAGTATTTCAGCTGAACAAGTTCATTTTGACACATCTCTTTCACCTTGTGGAAGGCAATGTCAATTTTCTTCCTGAGTGGCTTCTCGCTCTCAGAAATGTTGATACAGCTTTGATTATCTTGCATCAAAATGGCTGGTTTGGGTTCTGTTAACCCAAAGTCCAGAAGTAAATTATGCAGTCATTTTATTTCATCACAAGCTGTCTTTGCTGAGACACGCTCTGCACCAGTGGAAGAATCTGCAACTGTAGTTTGTTTCTTACTTGTCCAGCTTACAGCCCCTCCACCATAAAAGATGAGGTTTCCACTAGTTGATTTCCTGCCTGCCAGGTTGACAGCCCAGTTGGCATCTGCATAGGTGATCAGTCATGGCTGGTCACATGCTGGCAACATATCTGCAGTTCCTTTCAGGTATCTGGCAACTCTCTTCACTGCAATAAGACCTCTTACAGTAGGAGAGTTAACGATTCTGCCTAAGATGCCAACAGCATTTGCAACATCAGGTCTGGTGAAATTAGCTATGCACAGGGGTTTTCCAAATGCAGTCCTGTACTTTTTGCCATCTCTCAAGGGTTTGGATCCTCATTGCTATTTAATTCAACTCATTGCTACCTCCATTGGAGTTGGCACATCTCTAGCTTTCTTTAGGGCAAGACAGTCCAGAAGATCTATTATCTTTTGCTTTTGATTAAGAAAGAAGCTTCCATCACTGTTTCTTTCTACTTGTACTCCAAGATAGTGTGAGATGTCTTGAGATTTTTGACTATCTCTTCACTATCTGCTTTGTCTTGACCGCACAGGATCAGATCATCAACATAACTTGTAATATAAGTCAATTTATTATCTTGGAACCTTCTGTAGACACATTTGTCAACAGTGCCTAGTGTGAATCCCTCTTTGATGAGGAGTTGATTTAACCTTTCACTCCATGCTCATGCAGTTTGTTTTAATCCATAGAAATTCTTTTCTGGTTTGCATACAAGATATTCTTTCCCAGGAACTTGGAATCCTGGAGGCTGTTCAATGTACAGTTCTTCATGTAGATCTCCATAAAGAAAAGCAGTTTTTACATTTAGATGTTGAACATGCATATTCTTGGAATCTGCAACAGCCAGTAGAGTTCTAATGGTTGTATGTGTGACTACAGGGTAGAAGGTTTCATTGTAATCCTCCCCAAATTGTTGACTGTAGCCTTTAGCCACAAGTCGTGCTTTATATCTCTCAATTTCCCCTTCTGCATTCTGCTTTGTTGTAAAGACCCATCTGCAGCCAATTGCCCTTTTGACTTTTGGCAATTCTGTCAAAGTCCATGTCTTATTTTTATATAGAGACTGCATCTCCTCAGTTGCTGCTTGCACCCATTTCTCAGAATCAGACTTTGGCAATCCCTTAATCTTTTGCCAATCAGAGGGTTGCAGAAGAATGTCCCCTGTGGCTAGATAAGAGAATCTGAGTGGTGGCACTCCACGGTTATCACGTTCAGACCTTCTCACCTGGACTTGGGTACCTGGCTCCACCCCTTGGGTGCCGGTTGGATCCTCATCTGCTGGGAGGTCTCTCACTGGTGTTGCCCCTTCTGGATGCAAGACACTTGGAGGATGGAAGAACTCCATACACTGTTGTTGCTGGTGGGAATCCCCTTCCACTGCAAATACATCTGGATAAACATTTTTGTTTGGATTAGTTTTGGACTGTGGTCTTTCATCAATACAAACAGCATTTCATAATTTTATTGTGCATCCATCTGGATTCAAGATTTTGTAAGCATTTTTGGCATAACTAATAATTCCCATTTCACTTCTGCAGTCAAGTTTGCCTCTTTTCTCCTTGGGAATATAAGTATAAGCCCTGTTTCCAAAAACTTTAAAATGGCTCAGTTTAGGTTTGACTCCATACAATAACTGAAATGGAGTCACATCTCTGGATCTTGTTGGCAGTCTGTTACATAAGTATGTAGCAGTCAGAATGTCTTCAGACCAGTAGCTTTTAGACATGTTGGCTTCTAAAAGAATGGCAACTACCATTTCTTTTAGAGTGAGGTTCAATCTCTCCACCACACTATTTTGTTCTGGAGTCTAAATTTGAGTAGTCTGATGTTCAAAACCATGCTCCTTTAAGAACTGCTCAAATTAATCATTAACAAACTCTGTGCCATTGTCAGTGCACAGGCTTCTGGGCTTGTAGCCAAATTTATTAGAGATGTGATTAAAGTACTCTTTAAACTTTCCAAAAGCTTGATTTTTCTCCTCAAGGAGGTAAGTGAATGTATATTTACTGTAATCATCGGTAATAGTCATAAAATATGAGTTTCCTCCTATAGACTTTTGATTAAATGGACCACAGAGATCAGCATGCAATAAATCTAGTGGCTTTGTGGATTGTATCTCAGTAATTGGCAGAAGTGGAGCTCTAGTGGCTTTTACTTTCAGGCACTCCACACTTTTTCATTATTAGGGCATGCTTTGAAATTAAAGTCTCTTGCAAGCTCTTGATTGGCCAATTTCTTTTTATATTCAACATTTCTGTGCCCACATTATTTATGCCAAAGGTGCAAACAATATTTGTGATTGCATTGAGTGGCAGTGTTTGCAAACAAATCTGAAATTTCCATATGGTAAAGGTCATCATCTTTTAAAGTTCCTCTAAAAATTAAACTTCTGCCATGGAGACCATAACAGGAATTCTTTTTTAACGCAGTTACCCCTAGCAGTTGTGGTTTTGACACTATAAAGGCATACATGCCAATCAGGGACAAAATAGGTGTCAGAAATTTTCAAAGTCTCTATTCTAGTAGGAGCAAGCTTTGTCTGCAACAACACTGTCCCTTTTCCTTGTGCTCTAGCTTGTTGCCCATTTGCAAGATAAACAGGAAAATTTACATTATCATCAAAATCCACAAACCATTCTTTTTGATTAAAGTAATGACTTGTTGCACCACTATCAGCAACAACTGCATTTTTCTATTGAATTTCATTAGGTTGAAACATTTTCTCATTAGTGAGACCAACATTAAACCTTCCAGAAGGTCTTTGTTTGGAGTTAAAAATTCCTTTGTTAGAGTTGGCTCGCTGATCATTTGGTTTCTGCTGCTGCGCTTTAGCCTTTGATGTGCTAATTTTTCTCTCACTTTCTTTAGGAGAAGAGGAACGTCTGAAATGCAGTTTCTCTTCAACAAGATTCGCTAGCTGTTCAGAGTTTCTTATTTCAGTCTTACATTCCATCATATTTTGCCTGTTTTGAAATGCTCTGACCTCAGATATTGCCTCTGGCAATTTCTCATCAGCTTTCAATTGCAATGTATTAATTACTGGAGTATAATACTTTGACCAAGTTGCTAGGAACAGTCCCAATTGTATCACTTGCAGAATAGACTCCTCAGGGAATTCCAGCCCAGTTAAAGCAGACATGAATTCATTTATGTGCTCATTAAGGTATCGAGGGCTGGTCAATTTCATGTTAACAATCTTCATCATAGTAGAAATTTGATTTCCCAAGCTAGGAGAATTATATAATTTCTGTAGTGTCTTCCAGATTTCTTTAGCATTGGTCAGTTTTTGAATTTGATAGACTATGCCAGTATCCACAGCAGGATAAATATAGGTTGCTGCTTTCTTATTGTACTTATCAAATTCAACTTGTGTTCTGCCAGCCTGCTGAGACCTTTTTCATCTTCTTTTTAAAATTTAATTAGGTGTTTATAACCCACTCTTCAGCCACAAGGCTATCAGAGTGGCTTACAAATTGTTTTAAGCAATAGCAATTTACACATCTACACTGCATTAAGCAGTCTCCAATGTGTGTTAGCTAATTGCCCCCACAACCCAGGTACTCATTTTACCAACCTACAAAAGAATGGAAGGCTGAGTGGACATTGGAGCCCTCTGGAATCGAACTTGCAATGTGGTGACTTGCAGTATTAGCATTTAACCACTGTGCCATCAGGGCTCCCATGACATAGTAATGTCCCATTGTTGTTAAATACATCTTAATTGACCAGGACCACTGTCTGTAATTAGCCCCATTCAGCTTCTGAACGGTTCATATAGAGCTGGAGTTAGAATGAGCTTCAGCCATTATTGCTTAATTGCCTTTGTTCCAGTTAAGCAGAAAAAAACAGAGGCTAATGGCATCTGAGCGATCAGGGAAAGCATGTACAAAAAAATAGTTTGAGTCTCTTTAAGTGTCTCTAACTGGGTCCATAACCCAGATGTTGGGGGGGGGGGATTAAAAAATCAGAAAGATCCCAGGGTGTTAGCCCTTTTGGGAAAATTTCTTCATAGTTAAAACTGTCTATATATGAATCGGAGGCTACATTCTAACTAAATAATGGATTTAGGATAGGGTAGGAGTCTTGACTCACCATTCAGTGAGACAAGGAAAAAAGAACGTCATCCCTACAGAGCTGCAGGGAAGGCATCTTGCTTCTTCAGAAGTAGAACAAAGAGTCATAAAGTGATCTTGGACCACAATGTTAGTGAACCTGGATCACATGATCATACGGCTTGGTTGTGTCTATTTATAAACCAAGCCCACTAAGGATAGGATGAAGAGAAAGAGGAGGAACTCTTGACATACAGGAGGTCCCTAAACCTCACTGAGACTTGCTTGCTCTAATAGCCCACAAGGTGGGGGGAGGAAGAATGCAGGTTTTTCCAACACTCTTTTTGTCCCTGAGTAGTTTGGAATCTACTGGCTTCTCAGAAGGGTAAATTTCATGGATGTCAACAGGACTTGTGCCAAGATAGCTGTGCAAGACATCTAACTCTTAAGTTACTTTAATTGCACTTTTCTGTGAATTAGTGAGGCACTGGTGCATTTGTGTGAGGAGGCTGAATTCATTTCCCCAAACGAAATAGGATCCAGAGCTTTCTTTCAGCCCAACTCAAAACAGCCAGTAACAATTAGCATAAGCCATTATGTCAAGCAAATATTTGATTTATCATCCTTCCTGTTAAAGAGCTCTTTTTTCCCCCCACACACATGTGAAGCTTTCTTTAAACATTACATCCTATTCACAAACAATATTTGTTGGGAATTTTATGTGCCGTTTTCCCCCTGAGGAAATGACAATGCTATATCACATGTGAACTCATGACATATGACGTGACATGACTTAGAGTTGCTTGTTGTCTCCATTTGCTGGCTCAGAAAGTTGATCCCATTCCCCAAATGCTTCTGTTTCTGGCAGAGGATTGATTCAGAGCCTGGCTGCCACATTCTGTTTGGCACAGACTCTCTAGTGATGGGAAGCACTGTAATGGGCAAAGAGGGCTGGGGGAGATCACAGGCAAATTGAAGCAGGAGTGAGTGGTCTCTTAGCCAGGATGTTTATCTTTGCTTATCTAGTGTCTTGTGGCTAATTTTCCCTGCTCCTCCCAGCATCAACCCCAAGGGATAATTAGCTGCTAAAAAAGAAGCTGCAGATAAGTAGAGAATTTCAATGTAAATAAACAAACTGATAAGCTCAAAACATCTAGAGATAGGTGACCCAAACATACCAGCTTGTTTCCATTTTAGTTTCTCTAAAAAAGATTTTAAACAAGTATTAAGAAGTCTTTCAAAATTGTATTTTGGAGAGGGAATAAAATGGATCAGCCATTTTAAAACTTCATTTGATTAACTTCCATTTCATATAATGTAGTCTTGTGCCAGCAATTTCCTAGTGCTTATTATAAAGCAAGCCTGCTGTCTAGTGAATTTGACCATTCTTTGCTTGCTTGGAGATCAGGAACTAAAAGGATTCCAACATATTATTGATTGTCATAGTCTTGTGTTGTCCATTATTAATTCCTTCTTTGCTTTTCTCTGCTGTTTTATTCCATCTCGGTAATGATTTTACACAGAGCCAAAGCGATGTAGTGGTTTGAATGTTGGACTATGACTTCAGGAGACCAGGGTTCAAATCCACTTGGCTATGGAAACCCACTGGGTGACCATGGTCAAATCACACTTTCTCAGCTTCAAAGGAAGGCAATGACAAACCTCCTCTGAGCAAATTTTTCCAAGAAAGCCCCATGATGGGTACTCCTTAGGGTTGCCATAGGTTAAAAATGACTTAAAAGCACACAACAATGGTTTTATTTTGTTTTCTTACAACTTTACTATTCTTGGAAGAAAATGGTTCTTATGTTGGTTTTTATGAAATCCAAGATGACACAAGTGGACAGCCATTTATGCAACTGGACTTCCCCATCTCCTCCCCTCCCCAGTAGTCCCTCTCCTGAGATCTGCTCAGAAAGATCTCTTCAGCCCAAGGGCAGGGTTTGAGAATTCAGAGGCAACTGGGGGAGAGAGGGAAACCAGCCAACTTTGTCATTCTGCTGACAGAGGCCAAGCTCCAATAGCATTGTTTTGCTAACAAAACTCCTTCTCTCCATAGAAAACAGTTTGAGAAGTTATCTATTGCAATTATTCATTACGCTCTTTACAAAGTAAAGCCCATTGCTAGTTTTATTGCTTGTTGCTTTTTCATTACTCTTCCCATCCCAAGAACACACAGGTTTATAAGAGAATTGCATGAAACATTAACAATTCTTGTCCCAGTGCCACCAGATGATGAAAAATCCTCTTTAAAAGTAAGTTTTAAAAGTAATAAATAATTGTTACTAGTTACACTAATAAAGTGACTTTGATCCCACTTATTTCATCATTTTGGAAGGTAACTTTGCTACATCCTCATTAACAAGAAAAGTAACTTTTTACTGGTAACTACATTAGTTGTAACACTACTTCCAAGATTTGATTTAAAATCATCCTTGTTGGGGACCATTCAGCTGGCACAATACCTCTTTCACTGACAAGTTATATCTGTTCCCTCAGTCCTTTCACCATTACTATAAATCACCCAACAGCTTATTAGCGTGGCCATTTTTTCTTCATTATAATGGCATTAATAGAATGGAGCAATTGGATAGGCCACCCACAAGAACAGGAGAAGTTCATGTGTTTTACATTGTTAGTAATCCAATCTTTACTTGTTCCCATGTTGGGAGAAAAGTAGAATAAAAGTTGAATAAATAAATAAATATCTGAAGGATGCAATGATCATACAAACAAAGGGCAAAGAGTAAAGATCAGAGATGCACAGGATGTCTTTCAGTTCTAAAAGTCCACAGATAGAAACCATTACACAGAGCTTTCTGTACATGTACCCATGTGCCATTACCAAAGCTGTAGAAGTAGCTGAACATCCAAGTAGAACTCCAAGATTTAATACATTAGTTGAAATTGATGCCATTGTTATTTGTTTATAAATGATGCCTTATAAAGTAAAGCAGGACAATGGGAATATAGAGAAAGAGGAAGGGATGTCAAAGGACTTCAAGCTATTCTCTTTCATTTAAATATTTTTAGCATGAAGATAAAAGTCTTCAACTAGTTGCATAGCTACAATACCCCTCACCATAAAGCCAGCTTTTAGTTGCATCTTTAAGTCAGATTTGAAGAAGCTCCTTATTTTAGCCATATTATTGAAGCTGTTGATGTGTAAGAATGAGTGGGGGAAAATGATTGTTTTTTTTTTCTTTTTAATAATAAAACCAAAAATTTCTTCATAAATGGAATGGAAAGATTTTTTAAAATTTCTTGTGGAGAAGCAAAACTGACAGATTTGCCAATCCATGCAGGAGCCTTTGAGTACTTAGTTCCAAAAAGATTAGGGTTAAACTTCTTTGCATTCATTCATATTTGTGATTCTTAATTAGACTTTTCACAAGGGATAAGAGAGAATTTTGTTCAGTTCGTTGTTTTTTATAAGAACGTTCAATAGTTAATACTCTCTCTGGCTTTTCTTCGCAAACGAAGATTCAGAAAGGACTTATCCCTCACTTTATGCAAGCGCGCTGATGACTAAAAAGGCCAATCCAAGATAAACAGGTCCGGCTGCAGAAAGCACAGCAGAAGGTCTCCTTTGGTGATGTTTCCATGTTGCAATTCTTTCTGCGTTGTCGTTTCTCTTCAAGACTTGTTCAGCGTGAGTTCTCAAATAAGGCTGGAGCATTGTGGATAGTGCATCTCCATGCCTCCCGAGATGACTTCATAAATCTGAGAGAAAGAACTTGAGAGTTAAACAACTGGAATGTAGGTGAAGTAGAACTGACTAATTTATATATCCAGGCAGAAGGCTCTGAGCACTCTCTTAGAACTCTAGTTTTGAGTTCCTATGTGTATTCAACCACATTTTTGGTACTGAATTAGGTTTGTGATGTTGTTGTGTGCCATCAAGCCATTCCCAACTTATGGCAACCCTAAGGTGACCCTATCACAGTGTTTTCTAGGTAAGATTTTTCAGAGGAGGTTTGCCATTGCCTTCCTCTGAGGATGAGAGAGTGTGATGTCCCAAAGATCACCTGGTGGGCTTCCATGGCTGACCAGAGATTTGAACCCTGGACTCCAAGAGTTCTAGTCCAACACTCAAACCATTATGCCCTCTGGCTCTCAAATTAGGGTTATCACCTTTTTTTTTCTGGCCAAGCTTCTTATCTTCAACAGCTACATGGGAGGCAGGTACAACAAGACCTGCTTCTAGTTGAGAATGGCTTCACCTGTTAAATTTGACCAGTGTAAATACTTGAGAAATTTATTTGTTTAATTTTAGAAGAAAAAAATATGCACCCCCCCAATAAATTCCATAGAAAGAACTGAAAATTGGGGGGGGGGTGAACATGGGAGACAATAAAACTAATAGAGTTACCCTCTCCTTGTTGTCACTTCCTCCCCCAAAAAACATCTCTCCATCTTTAACTGCTACATAGTAACACATCCACTACATGCAGAGAACATCTGCACCTCAGGGGTGGGGAAACGGGGACTCTCCTGACATAAATGCAATCCCAGCTAAAGTAGAATCAATAGCTGAATGGTCAGTAAATACATATGCACTTTCTATTGCTGTAACCCTGAAGGCACCAGAACTGGCCTGAACTTGGAAGCCTACCAGGGTCAGCCCTGGTTAGTACTTGTATGGGAGACCACCAAGGAATACCACATGCTGTTGACTATATTTCGGCAATTCCAAACCAGCTCTAAATATTCCTTGCCTAAGAAATTCATACGAAATTCATGGCTTCGAATAGATGACTTGAAGGCGCGCGCGCGCGCACATACACACACACACACACACAGATTTAACAGGTCTAGTGCCTGCTTCCCTTCAACCATTCATTCAGATCCACAGGGTTGATATGCTAAAAAAAAAAAAGGCTTTAGAAATCCTTAGCTGGAGGCCATTATCCATTTCTAGCTATTGGTGTAGTTTTATTAATTAATGTGCTACATTTCCACTGAAGATTTCAATGTTATTCAAAAGTATCCATATGCAAACCAAGTCCATGCTACAGATGCCATGAGAGAGAAGAGTACATGAATTTGTGACCCTCCTCCTCCTCCTCCTCTTTTGGTCACAATTCTTCCTTCCTTCCTTCCTTCCTTCCTTCCTTCCTTCCTTCCTTCCTCCCACCTTCCAGAAAAAGATTCAGAGAGAATGGAGGGGCTGGGGCTGAGAGAGAGTTTCCAGTAATTGCATTTCAATCCCGAGTCATTACAGAACAAGACTTCAGCTCAGGCAGGAAAGGTTAAATATTTTTAAAATGCAAACAAGATGAATCTTTTAAAAGCTTCCAAAGAGTCTTGGAGCCACAGAGCCCTTTTACCATCCATTGGCAGTTCCCTTAACAAAAGATGCTCTTAAGTTATGCAGGCTTCTCATTTGTCAGTTCAGAGATTTCTCTGTCTCTTCTGCTGCACATGCTGTATAATTTAAGGTGACTCATTGTACAGGAAAGTTCACCTTCCATTATAATGTTTTCTTTAGTAAGCACTCTTCTGCAAGTGCTGTAGTGTAAACACGAGTAGCTACGAATACGAACATTTATTAAATACTGATGAATATTTCAATACCTAAGGGAGAGCAATTCACAGCTCAATCATTCAGGCCATTTTAAGTGCAGCACAGGACAATTCCACTACATCTTCCATTAATATTTTATTGCCCATTTTATTCTGTTTACCTTTTGGGTTAATATATAATTTAAGCCTCCTTCTACCAAAAAAAAAAAAAAAAAGGAAGAAGGAAGAAGAGAAAGAAGAGAACAACTGTTAGCCTGCTTTTAACAAATCTCTGGTGAGAGCTTCCACTTCATTTAAAATTCATTGCAAAGAATTGTATTTAATACGAGTAACACAAACCTCAGGTATTTGAGTCAAACTTGGAAGCAAGTGTTGTACAACGACATTCCACACTCTCACTTGGATGGAAGAGACAACAGGCTGTGAATAGGAGCAGTTCATTAGCAGAAGCTGTGAAAGGGGGATTGCATCATGACCTGGAAAAAGATCCCACTCCAACCTGCACTAAAGCATCCCATCTTGCCTCGAGAGAGACAGAGGACTTCAAACCAGACCTGACTCACAAGCAGACACAGAGTGGATCACTTAGCAGAGCAAGATTAAACTGGCTTCTTTTTGTTTGTATACAAGATGTACAACTGTGAAAAGAGTGAAGATGAATTTAAGTAAGGAATGTTCCTTGTCCTCTGCAATAGAAATAGGAAAGATTAAGAAAAAAACACTCATATTCTCTTTAGAGTATGCATCATCATCATCACAACAACAATATCACCACCACCACCACCATCTTTACCTCAGTCTTGGACTCAAGGTGACTTGTGAGTGATGTGCCTTCTAGTCACCTGTCAATTTGTGGTGATGCCATGCATTTCATTGGGTGTTCTTAGGCAAGCAATACTCAGATGTGATTTTGGCAATCTAAGTATTAACCAGGGCTGAACCTGTTTAGCTTCCAAGGACAGACAGGATCAGGTTCCTTGGTTAAAACAAAAACATCTAAAAAAATATCCTATCATACAAACAATAAAAATATAATTAAACTAACAATAGAATTAAAGGTTGTTAAAAGCATGACCAAGGATGAAAGTTCACAGGCAGGGTTACAGTTGAACAAAAATAATGACCACAGATGATTTACATATCTTTAAAGTAGATTATGAAGACATTGAAATAATTAAATATTTTCCATACCTTGGCTCAGTCATTAACCAAAATTGAGACTGTTGTCAAGGAACTAGAAGATGACTAGGACTTGGAAGGCCAGCTATGGAGGAACTAGAGAAGATCCTCAAGACATATCACTAAATACCAAAGTCAGAATTGTCCATGCCATTGTATTTCCAATTTCTATCTATGGCTGTGAATGCTGAACATTAAAGAAAGCTAAGAACAGAATCAACTCATCTGAAACTTGGTGCCAGAAGAGAGTTCTGTAGGTACCATGGACTACCAAAAAGACAAACAAATGGCTCCAAGAGCAAATAAAGCTTGAACTCTCCCTAAAACCAAGATGACTAAACTGAGAAAGGTCATACTTTGGACATATCATGAGAAGACATGACACACTGGAAAAGGCAATAATGCTTGGTAAGGTAGAAGGCAAAGAAAAAGAGGAAGACAGCATTGCATGTGAATAGACTTACTTGATCAAGGAAGACACGACCCTGAGTCTGCAAAATCAGAGCAGGGCTATTGATAACAGGGTGACTGCCTTCTTGCTTCCCTTTGCCAAGTACACAGTTAGGTGAAAGAAATCTCCCTTCTTCCCAATTTTCCTTCTATTAAGTTAATGGGAAGTGGATGACTGAGGGCTATCTTCAGTTGTATTGAATTTTCTTCTATACAGATGGCATGGGGTCTGATCTGCAGAATCCTTTGTGTGAGTGGAAGGCATATTTGCCAATGCAAGGGCATTTTTCATTTTCCGACAACTCCCATCATTAGTTGTAGTGACCTACACTACATGGCACATCACAGAATCCCAGATTCTAAAGAACAGCTTCTCAGAATGGCAAATGGGGGGGGGGTCATCATTCTGGTAAAGAAACTCCAGGATTGACCTATTGCGTGCCTGAGCAAAACCTTCCTCACACTCCTCTAGATCTAAGACATGGGGGGTATTAATTTTTAACAAGACTTCGTTGGGTCTCCTCAGGTGAAGTGCCTCCACAATGATTCCGAGCACAATCCCACACTCAGAACTAAGTTCCATTGACTTCAATGTGGCATACACTCCATTCAGTAAATATGAGATTGCAGATAAATGTCTGATTTCTTTTGGTAGGCTAAACTAGAGCAAATCTATAAATTCCATTGTTGAATAGTGAGTCAACACTTATGTAAAACCCACTGATTCCATGGGAAAAAACTAGGAAAATCTATGGATGCCAGCTGTGAAAGCCTTCAACTTCACAGGGGTGGGAACAATCCAGCCATCCAGATATATCTGGATTACAACCCCCAGGGTTCCAGTTACAACAGGCCCATGGCTCAGTGAAGGATGAAAGAGACCCTCTCACAGCTGCAGGAGTTTACCACATACCATGCAGCTGTAGACAAGTTTACATAGGGACCACTAAAAGCATGTGCAAACATGAATCAAGGAACATGAAAAACACTGCAGACTGGGCCAGCCAGAAAAATCAGCAGTAGCAGAACATGTGATAAACAAATCTGGACACCAAATGTTATTTAAAAACAAAGAAATTCTGGACCAGGCCAACAACTATCATGTCAGAATGCACAGAGAAGCTATTGAAATCCACAAACACCTGGACAACTTCAACAGGAAAGAAGAAACCCTAAAAGTAAACAAAATCTGGCTGCCAGTCCTGAAAAATACTAAAGTCAAAACTCAACACTTGCAAATGAACTCCACCCAGGGAAAGGGGGGTTTCCAGCAGACAATGGACCACTAGCCAACCATTAGCCAAACAGACACTAATTCTCCTTGCATATCTCCACCCAGAAACTAGCCATTCAAATAAACAAATTTACATATACTCCCCAACAGGAGTTCACAGTATATAAACCCCACACACACTCCTACCCAACCAGTCTCTGAAGATGCCAGCCACAGATGCAGGCGAAACATCAGAAATAAACTCTTCCAGAACACGGCCTCACAGCCCAGAAGAAAACCAAGGAAAATCCGTTCCCACCCCTGTTTTGGCTGCTGCCACACTGCAGAAATAATGCAGTTTGACACCACTTTAACTATCATGGCTCCATCCTATGGAATCCTGAGATTTGTAGTTTGTTGTGGCACCAGAGCTCTCTGACAGAGAAGACCAAATGTCTCACAAAACTACAAATCCCAGATTTCCGTGGCATTGAGCCATGGCAATTAAAGCAGTGTCAAACTGCGTTATTTCTGCAGTGTGACAGCAGCCTTAGACAAAGCTAATTTCTGTCCGTAAGAATTTCTTGCTAGAAAACTGTCTGATGATACGAATTCCCATATCTATTGTTAATACACACACCCATCAATGGCATAAATGTAAGAGTTGAGTCATTAAGCAGCTATTGAACAGGACCCAGGAAATTAAGTCAAAGGTCAGAGCCAATAAAAACTAATCTTGCTCCAAAGCCCTAGAGACACCTCACAATTATACAGATGCTGCTGTCAATTTCTGGATCTCAGCCACAGTAGCTCTGGACAAGGATACATTTTATAGATGTTCTTTTAAAAATATAATTTCCGTAACATTATTCTTAAGTAAGCTCCATTAATACAGATATGGGTAATGCTTACCTCCTGCCCTCTCCACTTTAGGTAGAGTTGCTGTTCTACCCATCTCATATAAAGATATCTAAGGGGTTTCAGAAAATTAGCTTTGTATGAATACTTAGAGAATTCTACCATGACTTCACACAAATGTTGCTTACATGTCTAAATTTCTTTATGTTTTTGAAAGCGTATTCATCTCTGCCCTTGGACTATATGCAAGGCAGCTCTGTAGCACGATTTTTGTTTCTTACTACTAATGAAAAAGAGCTGATGTGTTGTTGTTTTTTAATTTAAAATTTGCATTGAGTGAAGAAAATCCTCATTTTTACAAGCCTTCACTCACATGGTTTATAAGATATGAATAGTCCCACCAAATTCCATGAGGCTATTTTTTTCAAAAAAAAGACTCAAAAAATGAAGCATATATGCAAGGGTTTCAAAAGCCTGTGTCTACTATAATAGGCATTCAAGGCAGACAGGGAGAATATAACTACTGGTATAGTGCCAAAGAGAGAGAAAACTTGTATGCAAAGGCAATGCTACCTTTGCTGAGCTCAAGTGAATTGTTATCTTTTCTTTTCACCTACTCCATAAAAATATAAACAAGGATTTCAAGCCAGATAGACAGACAGACAGAGGCTAGATCTTAATCTTATTGAAGCAAAATATGAAGCTAACCATTATTATTAGGGAATGCAACTTCTTTTGGTGTGATGTCACTCAGGTTGCCTACATCTAGATTGCCTCCTGAAATTTCTAAAACACCAACTGTTTCTGCTATTGTTTTGCACTCCTTATGAACTTGTTCATGTGTGCTGAACTCCATTTTTCCCCCCTATGTAATCCCTCCTATGAAAGAAAGGCTCTACAAAAGGACCATTACTATGGTCCACCACTATCTTGTGTTTAACATTTATGTCCTACCTTTTCTCAGCAGAACTCAAGGCATTGGACTTTACCAGAACCCCCCACCCCACAAACGTTCTTTTGCCAGAATATATTGTGTCATTTTTATGCTGGCAAAAGACACACACACCAGACCTATCTTTTCAAGTGTCAATGAGACTTCCCTGGCAGAGCACAAACGGAGCTGTTTACTTCCAGGGTTGAAATCTCACTGATTCTCACAAGAAGATGCTAGCACTGAAAATTCAAGGATAAAAACAAAATAATCACACAGAATGTTCAGAAAAGCATAGAAACACACTTTTAAAGTCCCAAGTACATGGGGGGTGTCATAAAATGAGCATCCCCTACTTGGCTGTTGTAATCTCACCTGGAAGTGTTCACCCATTGATGCTGCATTCACATGAGCACAATGGCGCAAGGATTCAAACGCCAGCAATGCTGGCAGAAAAGAAAAGCGGAACAGGAGATCTATTGACGGCTTGGGCCATCAATAAAAAAGTACACCTCATTTACAGTACATGATTGCAAAAGGATGATGTCATCTGGTATGTGTGCCCTTTCGCGATCATTAGGCATCCTTATGATGCCATATTTGCCTAGTCTGATAAAGTCCATTGTCTATGAAATTCCCATGCATGTTCTGCCCAGATGCTCACTTGTGTAGCTTTAGCAATGTTGATGCATCATGTGCCTTCAAACCACAACCCTAGTCTAGCACTAAATCCCTGTGTGATTTTGTGAACACTAAAGTTTATCTGTTACACACAAGTACAGACAATATGCCAATAGTTTATTTTGAGTTTATTTGCTCCATTGTTTTTATCCTGTTTGCAGTTTGATCTTGGTTTCATTGTGTGCTGTTTTACTGTAATTGTTTTATTCTTATCTAATATTATGTGGTCAAGATCCAATACAGCTGTTCTGCTAACAGATCTGCTTCCATCAACAAAACTGAGAGTGTACTAATAAAACCTCTGAAGTAGGTTTGAAGGTAGAGCAGAAGGCTGCACTGAAAAGGGGTACAAATTCCTGTTGTGTTTGGAGAAAATGCAACACTGGATTTAGTCAAACATTTTTTTTAAAAAAAAAAATACATGTATGTCTTCCAGAAAATTTTAATTATTGGAAATTCAAAAAGAATTACATACATTATATTTTTTTAAAGACTGTGACTCCCATCATCCCTAGCAGCATAGTGAATGGTGATCCAAGTTCAACAAACAGAGAACTACACATCCTATACCATGGAATTGTGAAGGGCCACATATTCCCCACCCTGGAAAGAGCACAACCTTACAGATGTCTACTCAGAAACAGTACAATTCTGTAGATGTCTACTCTATTTTCTCCAAGGTACATGAGTATCAGATTGTGACCTTAAGGTATTAGTATATGTAGATAAGTAGCAACTATCTGTCTTCTCTCTTCTGAAAATACAAAGCATAAACAGCATTTGCCTTTGCATACACCACTCATGTGCTACCTCATAGCACATCAAAGAAATTTTGCAGTTTTATGAATAAGCCTGATCAACAAGAATAAGGCTTTAATCCTGTAAGTAGGAAGAGAGGGTAATGAGGCTGTCTTCAGGAAGAAGCACCATCCAAATATTTCTTGAGAACCAGTTCGTAATCCAGTTTGGGAAATTTGTATGAATGAGTACAGTAAGAATTCTACTCAGCTATGCTTATTCATCCTAAAGATTTGGCATACTATAGAGTGTCATTTCTTAAACAACAACAACAAAATACCCATCAACCTAAAGGCAAATAGTCAAGTGCTCTAACCATTTGGTCAATATACTTCATAACAGTATAATCAGGGAAAGGCAATTCCACTGTACTAAAATCATTACTTCTTTATAGTGTCTATTAAGCAAAATCAATGAGACATCTTTCTTAAGATGTTTGTTCAAGAACTGATAAAATGCTTCTTAACATTTCCCTTGAAACCCTGTCAGCATATTTACTTAACAATTATGCCATGACTGCCATCCCATAAACTCTCACTTTCACCTGGGGTGTATCCACACTGCACAATTAGAGCAGGTAGATAGCACTTAGACTTCTATCATCCAGTCATATAGAATCCTGGAAAGTGTAGTTTGCTGCAGTACTTAAAGTGTCATGAATGATAGTACTGTACTAGATTGCAAAGAATTTAAAGTACAGTTATCCCTTCACATTCGCTGGAGTTTTGTTCCAGGACCCCCCATGAATACTCAAATCCGTGAATACTCAAGTCCCATTATATGCAATGGCATAGCAAAATTGTGTCCCTTATATAAGATGGCAAAATCAAGGTTTGCTATTAGGATTATTATTTTTGTAAGAATATTTTCAAGCCGTGAATACTCAAATCCGTGAATGTCAAATCCGTGAATGTGGAGGGACAACTGTACTTAGCAGACTATAAATCTCAGGATCCCATAGGATGGAATGATGACAAATAAAATGCTAACAAAGTGCTCTAAATATAACTAAACAGCTCCTTCACTTACATTTGTAGTCAGCTACAAGTCCTCATTCAGAGAGTCTACTGTTTCTATTTTAACTGTGCTTAATTGCCTGGTCACCACTGTTAGTGCAATGAAGCCTTATTATATTTTAGCACTGGCCCTCTGCATTATTTAGTAGTCATCTCTGTTCTCACTTATTTATTTATGTGCACTGGAATCCTATATGACCTTTCACTCAGCGTAAATTTGTGTTCACTTAACTACGTAGCAGAAGTGCCAAGAAACCCTGTTACTGAATTGCAAAGATGCATTAAAAGGATGCCACTAAGCATACCCAATGCGCATTGGTGCTCGATGTGTATTGGGAGCAACACAATGTACGCTGGTCCTATTGTGCATCAGTCCCTTTGCCAGCTCTGCTTTGTAGTTCTGTAACAGCAGCCCTCTACTGGATAGGGATGTTGAGCATCTTTGCAAGTCTAATTCCTGCACACATAAGTCCACTTATGAAGATGCAACTCTTACACAGGTTTCTAGCCCCCAAATAGTACTCAAGGCAGCATACAATGAAATTAAATAAAACAAACACAAAACATAAAAACAAGTAGGAGCAGATTAAATACACATTTTAAAAACACACCCTGAAAAGAATATTATGCCACTTTCCCCATCTGTTTGCAATATTTTAGAACCTATCTGTTGTTATCCTATCCTAACACATAGCTGATGTTGTTATAGCAACCAGATTGATTATTTGGCTGTCTCTCCCCCCCCCCCACACCCACACACACACTCCCTTTCTATAGAGACGGGATCCTATGCTCCCAAAGTGACAATCTTTTCTTTTTGTCCTACTTCATATTGGGTAGCACACATTGGCTGGTTGCCAATCACCCAGCAGCAAATACATACAGATACAATACAATTGCTCTTACGTGGCAGAACACTGGTATAGTTTGTCTACCTGTGGTGAGCTGAAAGGCATTATCTGCTATTCATCTCAGGGGATCCATTTCACTCTCTTTATTTAAAAAAAGTATTCTGTGCAGTGTTAGAGCACATATTTGTGACTTTGCAATGTAAAAAAGGAGCTTGGCTGAGATACAGAACAGATACAACACAGATTTATTTGAACATTTAGGGCTTTGAAAAATCAAAATATTTCCTCTTTATCTCTTGCTTGCTTCAGGGAAACACTCAACTCTGTCACAACTCTGTTGTGTGGATTTAGCTTGCTCAGGTCTTCTCTTTCCAGGGGCTGTTTCCAGGCATTGGGACTCCCTTCCCAGAGAAGTTAGACCAGTAACCACTCTACTTTCTTTTTGCAGACAAGTAAAGACTTTTCTCTTTAGACAGGCATTTGATGATTGATTGTATAAGGCCTGGGTCTCCTTAATAGTGTGCTGGATCTTGCTAATTGTTGGGATGGGGTGTGTGTCAGTATGTATGCCTGTGCACCCTTACACACATGTTTAATGGTGTATGCTTCAATCTGGTTTTAATTTTTTTGATCATTTAATCTCTTTTTCATTTTTGTATTTTATGAATTTTTAACTATGTGGGTTTTTAAAATTTGTTGTAAGCTGTTTTGAGTCCCAAATGGGGAAAACGTAGGATGATGATGATGATTATGATGATACCACCAAATCATGTATACATTTTAAGAGTGAATGGCTAAAAATGCATAAAAGTGAAAAATATACAGAAACATGCCTTAGCTAATAGGGAAAATACACAGAAAACTGTGTGCATTAGTAAAAGTGGATAAATAAATGTTCAAAATATGGGAAATGTGTGTGGAACTTTTTTACAAATTTTCCAACAGGGGGGAAGATAAAGTCTCTTAAGGCGATATGAAACATGGGACAGGAATACAGGTGGGATTCAGAGAAACACAATGGTCCTGTCTATACGAGGCCCCCCCCCAAAAAAACAGGAGTGACCCACAATAAAGACAAGTCACAGCAGCTACAACTTGCCATAATGGTCTTACAGCCCCATAAACTTTGCATGCCCTCTATTCAAGATGGCATCGGCTAGTGAATTACTCATGTTTTAAAATTTGCTGCCCCTGAACTTTTTTAAAAAAAACCTATTTCCAGGGTGCGCATAAGCAATATTTCATTTTTACAAAAAGAGAGAGAGAGAGAAGAGAAAAAGATAACACCCCCATTTTATGGCCTTAGTGATCTGTTAAACAATAAACCTGGTCTCTACCATGCTGGAGTCTTATCAGTGTGTGAGTCTGCTTCATTGAAAGTCTGAGAATAAGACAATATATTGGTGAGAGATCACAAACATTAGCCTTTATAATCAGCAGTGTAGTGATGAATTTTGTCATGCTGAGGATGGAGCAGGCTTGTTTTCTGCTGCTCCAGAGACTGGAACACGGAGCAATGGATGCAAGCTCCAGGAACAGAGATTCCACCTCAACATTAGGAGGAACTTTTTGACAGTAAGAGCTGTTCGGCAGTGGAATGCACTCCCTCGGAGTGTGGTGGGGTCTCCTTCCTTGGAGGTCTTTAAACAGAGGCTGGATTGCCATTTGTCGGGGATGCTTTGATCAAGATTTCCTGCGTGGCAGGGAGTTGGACTGGATGGCCCTCATGGTCTCTTCCAACTCTACAATTCTATGATTCTATGACATACAAGTGCTCATCCTAACAGTCCTCTTAATTATGGAGTGTACAAAAATGATGACAACTGTGTTGATCAGTCTGCCTGCCTGAGTCTGCTCTGCAGGCAAGCACATGCATGCACACACACACACACACACACACACACACTTTTGTGAAGATGGAGATGAAAGATGACATCAATCCTACTAATCAAAAAGTTCCAGCACTTCAACCCTGCAAGCCTTGTTTCTCCTAGAAGATTGTTCATAATTTATACAGCACTTTGCATCAACTACTTAATCCTTACAAAATCCTTATAAAAACCTTGCAAGGTAGGCCTACAATTATTACCCCCGCATATTGTGGATGGAGAACTGAGATGGAGAATTTATACCTTGCCTCAGGCCATTCAGCATGCTTCATGTCAAGGTAATGTTTGGAGCAAAGACTCCACAAAATTCATTTTTAAGTTCCAATCTATGCAAACTTATTTGAGAGCAAGCCCTGTGCCAGGGATAGGAAAGCAGATTAATGTCAGGGGAGCTGAATTCCCTCAGGACCAAGCCACTGGGTCTGATGGCATCAAGACAAAGAAAGTCCAGGCATCATTTCCTCTGTCATTCAAGGGAAATATGGAGTTCTGTGCCTCTCCTTCCACAGAAAATGGCTCTGCTGTCTCAGATCAGAGATAATAGAGGCATTTATCCATCCCAACAGTTAATATGAGCAGGCCAAAGAGAACTTCTGCTTCTGTCTCTAATCTGAGATCAGATTTCTCCACACCCCACTTGTTTTCCCCATTGGAAATAGGAGGGGGTAGTAGAATGCCACTACTTTCTCTAGTACAGGGGTGGGCAAAGTGCAACCCATAGGCTGAATGTGGGTCTCAAAAATTCCCCCAGGGCTGTTTTTGTGGGGCCCCAAGGTTTAAAAAATTATCCAAACGCCCCCAAAATGACCTTTATGGGTGTGGGAGGCATTTCCACCATGTTTTTTTGGGGGGGGGATGGGCTAATTTATGTCTTCTTACTTTCTGTATTTAACAAAGGGTCCTACTGGGTCTGACATGGCACAGAAAGCTCCAAAAACATAGATGAGGGAATACCACTGTTACCTCTGATCTCAGATTGGAGTATACACTTAGGACTTTTTTGGATGGGGTTTTATAACGTGAGCAGCCTCGTCCCTGTTGCGTGGCTGCTGCGCTGCAGGGCATCCCTTTCGGATGAAGCTCTTCCCTGCTGATCCTCTGCCGATACTGTTGTGTAACTGTGGGGATGCTGCAGCATTATATTTGGCAGTTTTCTAATCACGGAAGTTGATCGTGATTAGAAAACAGCCAAATATAACGCTGCAGCATCCCCACGGTTACGCAACAGTATCTGCAGGGGAAAGCGTCATCTGAAAGGGACGCCCTGCACCGCAGCAGCCTCGCAACGGGGACGAGGCTGCTCGCGTTATAAAACCCCATCTGAAAAAGTCCTAAGTGTATACTCCAATCTGAGATCAGAGGTAACAGTGGTATTCCCTCATCTATCACTCCCCTGCCCTGTACAATAGGACTTTTGCTATATGCCTTCAAGTCAACTCCAACTTACACCATAGGGTTTTCCTGGCAAGATTTATTCAAATTAAGTTTTCCCATTGCCTTTCCATGACTGAGCAGGGATTCAGACTCAGGTCTCCTGGAGTCTACTCAAACTAGCAAGCTTTTAGTAAAGCTACATAGGGTTTAGCTATATACCATCACTTATAACAAGCTGTCTCAGGATAGGCTATGGATTCCTGATATAGCCTCATCCCAAATGTCCTACATCCAAATTTGTTTTTTAAAAAACTGAAATTGAATTTTCTGGGAATGTTTTCTGGAACAGAGACAACAAGAATGCCTGCGAGCTCTGCTCTGTCATCTCTTGCCAATTAAAGATAAAGATACATTTTTAGTGTTTGCTCCAAATATTCGACTTAGTCTGAGTTCTAAATAACTGGGCTAGAAAAAGCAATGTTTGCCAAGTCTGATTTCTGACATCAAATGTCTAGCGATAACAGTAATTGAGTTAGCCCTCTTGATCTCTGGCATGTGATAAAATATAATTACGACCACATATATTCTTCTCCTCTGTTTCTGAGTGGGAGGAGCAGTGAAAGCATCACATTTTCTTTGAACTGAATTCTGGAAAGGAAAATTATACATCTATTTTCAGATATGAGCATTGTCTAATGCAGGTATTTTCAGAAGACAGATCCCACTTTTAAGTGTAAGCATTCTTCCCCTAACCTCTTTTTTTATTTTGAGAAAATAGGCATGAAATGCTCCCTCCCTCACTCCCCCGACCACACACACTTATGCCTGTGTGGCGTGGTGGTTAGGTTATTGGACTGGCACTTGGGAGAGCCAGACTCTGATTCCCCCAATAGCCAAAGGCTCATTGGAAGAATTTCAATGTACCTAATAAACAAAGAAAGCCACTCTACACCAGCCTTTGGTATCAAGGAGGTAGATAGTTCCTCCTGCTTATTCAGCCATGGTTTCATTTTGTCCAGTTCACTTTCTGGCTTCCTATAAGTCCCAGATTCTTTTTTCCACCATGGAGTTAGTAGGAGACCAGGACAAAAGCCTGGGCATCTACCACCATATCTAAAATCCTTTATTTTCCTTGGTACATTTGTTGTTGGGGTTTTATTTGCATGTGGGAGGGTGTATTTCCATTGTGCTATTCTGGTAATGTGGGGTAGATGCACAGGAGATAAAAAAAACTGTGTAATATATTCATGTACCTCTTCACGCATGGTCAGCATATATGAACCAGTACAAGCTGGGAAATGGCTGTCAGAGAACAGATGAAACTTCCTTTAACTGCTTACTGAGGAATCTGACAAATACTGGACCAGTTCTGAGTTATTGAGCTGAAAGGCATTCACTCATTTGTCACTAACTTCATCTATAAAGATAAGAAATTCACTTCAAACTACAGAACAACAAATTTATAAAGATAATAAGAAAAAATATTGTTGCTGGATCAGAGTAAGGTCCACATTGGGCAGTGCTGAGGAAATTATGGCCCATGCAATCTTGGGCCCTTTTACACTACACAATTATAGTGCTTTATTTCACTTTAACTGAAATGGCAACATCCTATAGGATCCTGGAATTTACATTTTGGGAGACACTAGAGCTATTCTAAATAAGAATTCTAAATATCTCTCCCTAAACTAGAAACCTCAGGTTTCCATAAGGATGTTGCCATGGCATTCACACCAACACTCAGGCTTCAAGCAATCATAAAAAACTATCAAAGCAAGTAGGAAGTATTGGGATAGAGGAATAGCGTTCAGGATGATGGGCTATACTATACCCTGTCTGAAAAGCAGATATTCATGCAGAGAAGAAGTACAGCTATGCTCACTGGGTGACACAGCGAACCAACAGAGTGATGGCCTCTGAGAAACTGAGAATGTGGTGACACAGACTGACAGAGTGATGAGATGAAGGAAGCTTTGCATGCTTTGACTGTGTTTTGGGGTGATATTTATACTCAATATTCCCCCTGAAGGGGTATTATGAGTGGAATAGAATGTTTGCTGGAGTTTCGCATAGCTGGACAAAAGAAGTTCCTGTTGTGCTAACGATTACTAATGGCTGAAACATTAAGACTGATGGGTGTCAGGCAACCTTCTCTTGTTCTAGGAGAGGTGTGAGGGAAAACCAGTTTTGCAAGGCAAAGAGTGTCCAGCCACTTTGACTGAATGAATTAGTGAATGATGACCCACTTACATGTATGTCCAGGAGAATTAGCCCATTTCCACCCTAACTGCCAGTCCAAGGAGGTTCCGCATAACTACTACCCAGGCATGTCTTTTAGGAATTTGGGGTGGCCTCTTCCTTAGGTTTTCTGAGAACACCTTGAGTCTTTGGGAGGCTCTGGTCTACTACGAACCATGTGGAAAGTCAATAATAAGCCAATTTATGAAATATAGCCAATTGATGAATCATTGAAAGGATGGTAGGTTACAGTGTAATATGAAAGGGCCCCTTGTTGGACTACAAATCCCCACTAGCTCTTGACGGCAAGGCCAATTAGGGTTGTTGGGACATTTGCATTTCAACTACAGATGGAGTGACAAAAGATCCCCAACCCTGTGTTAGTGTGTTTCTCTAGCTACAAACTTCTGAGAATTACAGTGAAACAAGTGAGAAAGGTTGCTTTATATTGTTTGTGCCTGGTGATCCTCATATGTATGCTCCATTTTTAATTAACATTTTAAGCTAATGCAATTGTCCATTAATTTGAATAATCCCTTTTTTAAAAGCCTTGAAAGCTCATATTTGAGCCAGCTGTTTCTTCATAACAGAATTTAAAATTATTATTTTTTTCTGTTGAATTTGCAGGTTCAGTATCTTGGTTAAGTGCAGAAGGTGCATTCATCTTAATGACTTATGCACTTCTGCTTCATATTAGCCACACTCATCATCTCAAAGCCAGTGAAGGCATGGATGCACTGGAGGGTAGGACACACATACATCCACAGGAGGTTATTTAATGTGTTCTGCCTGATGGGCAACTAAAGCAAAGGCAGCTGTGCTCCAGTGCACCTCTTATCTCTTGCATTTTCTGTTTGCCACTCACACCGGCAGGGAATTTACAGCCAGTGCTAATTTGGGCAACATCAGAAACCTTGCCTGACAAGGTAAATTCAAATTATGTAGCAATCCCTCCTCATACAGAGACCTTGTTAGTTAGATTAGTGGTAGATTGGCTCCATATGACAGCTTGTTTGCCAAAGGTGAGCCAGCTTCACTTCCAATCCAGGCAGATTATATCCTTTAAAGAAAACAGTATGTATATAATGATGTGTATCTCTCCCTCTCTTTCTCTCTCTTTTCTTTAAAGAAGAAAAAAAATTGTCACAAAGTTCATGAAATATTCCTTCCCTAGTTTTCTTTGCTGTTGACTTCTGAAGTAGAACAACGGCAAGCGTGTACCTTGGAGTGAGACAGCTAATTTTGTTATGGATGAACACCATGTTGTGACAAAACAGTGGCACAGCTGTCATAACAGCTGTCACACATTAATCATGACACTGACAAATAGCATAATTACTTTATCTGGTATTCCTAGCATGCATGCTCAGTATGCACTGCTTCAGTTTAGGCATATCAGCCATGCCTTAATTAAAAAGACATCAATATAGGTTAGACAGACAGGGGCTAGGAGACATGGGTACAAAATGGAAAGAATGTTATTTATAGGAATCCTTTTTTAAAAATATCCAAAGAACAATTGTTTACCAATCAGAAGACATAAATCTGAATTAGTTGTTCTTTATTGTGTCACATTTTGATGTGTAAGCTGTTCATATGGTGAATTACTTTCACAGGTGTATTCAGGACCCAGCTATGCATTTTTGTGCAGGTGGCTCCATACACCTTAAATTATCACATCACTCCTGAAGGTGTCTTTCAGATTTTCCTCTTTCTTTTTATAACAGCTTGAAATAAAGTTGCTATTATCCTTATTGCTGCTATAATCATGGAAATGACATCTTGGTATACTGAAAATAGTTTGGTTGTTGTGCGTCATGTAGGACTTTGATGGCATTTTTACAAAAAAATGTAAGAGGATTAAATTTACAGGGGAGAAAAATAACTAAGAGGCATAAGGAAGATTTATATACTATAGCTGGCATCCTGTTAGTGACCAACGCAGGTGTAAGTCCACAATTGTGTATGTCCCCTCCTCCTCCTCCCCCCTCCTCCTCCGTCACTGTAGAAGTTGGTATTCTCTAACACCTTTTGCAATATTCAAAGTTTCCCCCTCCCCCTGCAGATTCACAGTTGAGCTGCCATAGTGCCTCACAATCATTCTGTTTGCTGGGGAGAGTGGAGGGGATCAAAGGAGTGTCTGGCGATGTTCCCATAGCCAGATATAGACAAATGACATTATCCACTGATATCTCCAGAGGACTCCAGCAGATTTCAGCAGAAGAGGTCCCCAGACTGCATCTGGCTGTGGGAACATAGCCAGCCATTTCTCAGATGCCCTTCATTCTTCACCAGAGGATGAGCCCTGGGGCTGGTGACAGGGAAGGCGTAGCACTGTCCTGCTTTGTGGAACTCTTCTGTTACACTCAACGATGTAGGATCTTAGCCTATTAATCGTATAAAGAAAATTGGCAGATACGTTTCCACATTCATGCAGCTAAAGGTCAATTTAGGACATTTCACTTGTTCCAAGTTAACAGTATATCCAGTCATATAACAACTGAGATGGTGCTGTTGCACTCATGTCCTGTTTGTGGGCTTCTGATGTGCAACTAGGGTGATTATCAGATGGGAACAAAATAAAGAAAGCGTTCTCATCCCACAATCTCTTTTCCCACCCCTCTCCCGTCCCTGTAACGATAAAAAAATAAAAAGTTTTCAGACCTACCTTAATTGCACATGCTGGCAGCCCAGGAGTGAATGGAGCTTGAACGGAGCTCCATTCACTTCTTGGAATGCAATCCTGCCAGCTCTTGCAAGAAGATGAGAGCACGGGAAATTCAAAAATAAAAAACAAAATAAAGGAGAAAAAGTAACACCAAGCACAAAAACACACTTAAAAATTAACAAGTAACCTGGGGAGGATACAAAAAAAAAAAAAAAAGAAAGAAAGAAAGAAAGAAAAAAAGAAAAAAAAGTGTGTCACTTACCTTGATGTCCCAATCTCACCCTGAAGTCTTCTAGCAGGAACCTTCCATCGATGCTGGCATCATGCCAGCATAATGGGGCACCTTTTCAATAGTAGGATATTCCGTCACAGAAACGGAATGGGGGAACTATTGATGAGTTCTCCTGTCAATAAAAAGCAGTGCCGGTGGAATTGCAGCAAAACGGAAGCATGATGACACGGGAATGATGTCATGTGAAAAGCAAGCCCTTTAGCGATCTCCTGGCATCATTAAAACACCATATATAGAGTGTCTGATAATCTCCTAGGTAGCTACTGTGTTAACAGAATGCTGGACCAGATAGGCTTTCCAACACATTCTTATTAAGGAAACAAAAAGCACCTCTTTTCAAAATACATTATTAACTTATGGATGTGGCACAAGATCTCTCTCTCTCTCTCTCTGGCTTTTCTTCACAAATGAAGATTCAGGAAGGACTCATCCCACACTTTCTGCAAGTGTGCTGATGACTGAAAAGGCCAATCCAAGATAAACAAGTCCGGTTGCAGAAAACACAGCAGAGGGTCTCCTTGGGTGATGTTTCCGGGTTGTGATTCTTTCTGCGTTGTCATTTCTTTCAAGATTTGTTCGGCGTGAGTTCTCAAATAAAGCTGCAGCCTTGTGGATAGTGCATCTCCATGCCTCCTGAAGTGAAGCCAGGGCAGACCATTGTTGGTGATCAATTTGGCCAAGCCTGAGATGGTGTTTCAGGGAATCCTTGTATTGCTTTTTTGGAATGCCCCTCTTATGCTGACCCATGGTGAGTTCACCGTAGAGTACTATTTTGGGGAGGCGATGGTCCTCCATCCTAGAAGTGTGTCCTGCCCAGCACAGCTGTGTTCTCAATATCATGTCAACTTACCTGTTGTCCTTACTGGCACAAGATATAGTAAGGACAGGTAACTTGGCATGAAAATAGGGTTAGACAACCAGTTGCTGCAGAGTTTACAGGAGAGGTGGAATTAAACTCATGCCCTCTTTGTGGGCTTCCTGAAAACTTCTGGTTAGCCATAGTAGGAAACAGGATCCCTGACTCAGTGTATCCATTTGAGCAGTACAGCTTTTCTTGCTTCCCTATAAACCAAGGTAGGGTTTATATGCTGGTAGATTGCAAGTGCCATCAACCAGCATTGCCAGTGGTGAGGGATCATGGGACCTGCAGTTCAACAATATCTGGATGGCCATATACTTCCCATCCTTGAACTAAACATTTGGATAGCTAGGCCACTTGTAATGGCACTTGGTGGCCTCTAGCCTCTAATGGAGTCATTGTTGTATCTTCACAAGTGGCTTACAAAATGCAAGTTGCTTTCTTGACATACTGAAAGCTATATCATGCATACGAGCGTGTCAGACCCACATGACCCAAATTCATTACAGGGTGGGCGTCACAGTGCACAAGCACCTACTGTATGCCTAATCGCCTGGATCCACATAAGTGAGGACACTTTAACAGGTTCTAGGTATTCAGAAGGCTGCAGACCAAGTTGGACCTGGGAAGAAAAAGAAACTGAGTAGATTTAGGTGTTGTCTAGACAGTGAAAAAACTCCTCATAGAATATGAGGAGAATACGTTTTGTTCCAGTGGGATCCCATAGCGATTCCACTTATTGTGAAGGAGTGGGGGCAAAAACTTCAAATACTCTGCAGGAAAAGCCTTCATGGCTTTTCCCATTTAAAAAAAAAGCTCTGAATGGAATGTGCATTCCTGCTTGTTTGAACACCTGTGCAATTTGTTGCACAGTATGGAGGGGGCAGAATTCTTCTTCTGATTGGGTGGATGTGAGCAGGCGTGGGCTTGCTGTCAAGTGCCTGGCAGCGCTAGCAATCATGTGCTTTTGTAAACTTTTATATTTTTAAAAAAAACTGTACGGTCAAAAGGGAGCACGGCAACGAAACAAGATGGTGGCCATGTTGTTTTGCACAGGGGGTAAGGAAGCTGAAGGGGACCCAGCAGTGCAGCACCTGGCGATAACAAGGAGGGTGGCCACCACAAGGAAAAGAAGGAGGACTGTCCACCCTTTACCCATCTTGGCAGTGGCAGCAGCCTCCGACTCTGGTTGCAAAGGGATGGCAGGAGCCGCCTGACCAGCCACTGAGAGAAGGAAGAGAGCAGCTCTCTGCTGCTTCATCCCACCTTATGCTGGAGCAACAAAGAACCACCCTCCTCCAAGTGGCTGGTGAGGCAGCTCAAGCCGTCCTGTTGTAGCCTTCAGTTCTGGCTGGCCAGGTGGCTCCTACTGTCCCTTTGCAGCTGGAGTCAGAAGCCTCTGGGAAAAGGAAGAGGAGAGTGGTTCTTTGCTACTTCATCTCATCTTCTGCCAGAGCGGCAAAGAACTGCCCTCTTCCTCCTTTTCCCAGAAGCTTGTCAGGTGGCTCCTACCATCCCTTTGCAGCAGGAACTGGAGGCCGCCACAAGGATGGGTGAAGGGCAGGCAGCTCTCCTCCTCTCCCTCATGGTGGCCACCCTCCTTGTCATCTCCATGCACTGTGTTGCCCGGTCCTCTTTGCCTTCCTCACCCCCATGCAAAACTGATATGGCCACTCTCTTGATTCATGGCAATGTGAACATCACAGAGGAGAGCTTCGCATACTGTTGCCAAAATCCCGTGGAGAAAAAGGAACACTGCTGCAAATTGCCTACAATGCACAGCTATAATGCACAGCTATAGACAAGCCCTCAGATCATGCTTGAAGATGTTTATTCAGAACTTTTTCCGTGTACCTGTGTGAGGTACCAGAAGTTGGAAGAACCTGTGGGATTTGCTGGAGCCAATCAAAATCAGTGTGACAATCCAACAGACAATATTCTAAACAGCAAGGTGCTTGCTAAGGTTTAGACACTTGTATAGGAAACTTGTAATTTGAGAAACAGAGAGATTTCTAAATCCACAAATGAGCGCTACTTTTATTGGCCAACCAAAATGCACAAAACACATCCTGCAAACTTTTGAAGCTCCACTGGCTTCTTCATCAGGCAAAATATGTTTTTAAAAACTCATACAGGAGAAAGAAAGAAGAAAAAAGTGATGATGTTGGAGTCACAGGCCTTCATTTTGTATCAGATGTTGTCACTCCTGTAGTTCAGTTGGTCTGGAAGGGTCTCAGTGCAGGAAGAAGCATGCAGCTAAACAGGGGGATCCTAAACTAGAGGAAATTAAGGACTGGGACTTTGAAGTTTCTACCTCCAGCAAAGGTAAAACTTTTTTCTTTGGGACTGGAATTGGCCGAGTTTTACTATACAGCCCCTAAAAGTTTTCCAAGATGTAACATTACAGAAACTTCTTGAGAAATTCAATGTTCTCTGCTTAAGAAAGGGGCATGTGGCTTCAGAGACACCCTGGATCCCAAGAGGAGTCATTTTACTGCTGCTAATGGAATTTCAATTTTACTGCCCTTTGTCTCCATCTCCACATGTCCCTCCCCCCAAAAAATAGGATGGGGAGTGGCCTCTGCCTGCATTGAGATTCCTCCAGAACAACTGAACTATATTAGAGACAACATCTAATACAAAATGTAGGATTCTGGCTTCAATACAATCACTTTTTCTCCTTTTTCTTTCTTTCTCCTGTATAATTTTTTAAACATCTTTTGCCTGATGAAGAAGCCAGTGGAGCATCGAAAGCTTGCCTGATGTCTTTTGGTTGGTTAATGAAGATATTACTCTTTTGTGGATTTTGGATTTAGTTTTATTTTGTTGTATGGCCAACACAGCTATCCCTGAATATATATATATATATATATATATATATATATATATATATATATATATTCTGGGTAGAGAGATTTCTGTCTCTATGTGACATGCTATCTCAGGAATTACAGGTCCCAGAGTTCCTGAAGGCATTTTCTATGTGCAGACCTGAGGAGCTAATAGGACAGGAGTAGGGAATCTGTGGTCTTCTGGGAGCATATCCATACTATACAATTGGTCCTGTCTATACAGAAAAAGAAAAAAAATATGAATGGTGTGTGAAAGATCAGTGATCCGTTCACATGCACATTCACACACATACAAGTCATTCGGGGGGGTGGCAAAACTCACTGTAAAGTCCATTAATGGGGGGTCTGGTGCTTCATTAGAATTTCATGTAAAAGATCTGTGCGCCATTTGAATGTGAGGCCATTTGTACACCCACGGTCACACAGATTCGAACAGGCAGCACTCTGATTGGCTGAACTAGCACAGGGGATAGGGCAAAGAGGGAGATCAGTGGCGGCCACCATGTTTTTTTAAAGGTATGTGAGAGCCCCACTGCTGCCGCCACTGTCCTCCTTTTAACTGGAGGTGCTCAGAACTGTTGCTGTTGCTCCCCAGGTAATTCTAGGTCCCTCTTCCTCCTTTTTTAGCCAGGCCAAGCCGGGCCATGCCACCTCCCTCCGGCCCTGGCTCCAGCACCCTCCCTGTCCCACCACCACCGCTGATCTCTTCCTGTCCCCCCCCCCCACAAACCAATCCCCAGAGGATATGGGGGTCCTACTGTAGAATCAAACTGTTATAATTCTACAATGTTGATACACCCCAGACACCCCAGATATTGTTGGAATAATGTAAGCATTAGTCCTTGCCAGCATAGCCAATGATGATTACCCTTCAACATTTCTCAGGTGAAAATTGGGACATGTATAACAAAACAACATTAGAGTATGGTCAAAAGGACATGGCCAGGCAACAAGAGGGCAAAAATTATTAATAAGGGAAAACACACAAAACTACTACGTTAAGCAGAGAAACTCTGGAATGTATATGCTTAGTTTAAGAGAACTTTAAAAAGAAAAAAAATCAATAACTATAATACCTTGTGTGTGTGTGCATGTATGCACACAGCATGATTAACAATAAATGTAATATTATATATTGTTCTAAAATCAAAATGATTTTATCAAACTTGAGCAGAATTACAGCTGTCTCTCATATCCACTGTATAACCTTTGTATTCATAATCACCCCCTTTGCCCTAATTATAGCTCAGGGCAAATCTACCCCATAACTCTCTCTGGCTTTTCTTTGCAAACAAAGATTCAGGAAGGACTCATCCCGCGTTTTCTGCAAGTGCGCTGATGACTAAAAAGGCCAATCCGAGATAGACAAGTCTGGTTGCAGAAGGCACAGCAGAAGGTCTCCTTTGGTGATGTTTCTGGGTTGTGATTCTTTCTGCGTTGTCGTTTCTCTTCAAGACTTGTTTGGTGTGAGTTCTCAAATAAGGCTGCAGCATTGTGGATAGTGCGTCTCCATGCCTCCCAATGTGAGGCCAGGGAGGACCACTGTTGGTGATCAATTTGGCCGAGCCTGAGATGTTGTTTCAGGGAGTCCTTGTATCACTTTTTTGGAGCACCCCTCTTACACTGACCTGTGGTGAGTTCACCGTAGAGTACTATTTTGGGGAGGCGATGGTCCTCCATCCTAGAAACATGCCCTGCCCAGCACAGCTGTCTTCTCAATATCATGGCCTCAATGCTGGTGATCCCTGCTTGCTCAAGGACAGCAACATTCGTCAACATAGTCAGTCCAGTATATATTTAGGATTGTGTGTAAATAAGGCTGATGGAAGCATTCGAGGGGTCGTAAGTGGTGGCGATAGGTGACCCTTGTTTCAGACCCATAAAGGAGAATAGACAGTACAATGGCTCTATACACACTGATTTTTGTGTTTCGCCTTAGGTGTTTATTACTCCAGACTCTTTTGTGAAGTATTCCAAATGTGCTATGTGTTTTTGCTAATCTGTGATCGATCTCTATGTCAATCTTGGCATCTGAGGAGATGATGCTTCCCAGGTAGGTGAACTGCTGAATGGACTTAAGCACAGAATTGCCGACGGCAATGTGGGGATGGTGGTGTTCGTCCTGTGGTGCAGGCTGGTAAAGGACTTCTGTTTTCTTTAGGTTGACTTCCAGCCCAAACAGCTCTGCAGCTGTTGCCAAGCAGGATGTTAGGAGCTGCAGAACTGCTTATGTGTGGGCAACAAGGGCAGCATCGTCAGCGAAGAGCAGCTCACGGACTAGATAGTTTAGAGTCTTAGTGCAAGCCCTCAGACGGCTTAAGTTAAACAAGCTACCATCAGTACAGTAACGTATATAGATGCCGTCGTCTTCTTCAAGCACTGCCATAGCCTTTTGGAGCATCATGCTGAAGAAGATTGTAAATAACGTTGGTGCAAGAACACAACCTTGCTTCACTCCATTAGTTATTAGAAAGGGCTCTGAACGAGCATCACCATATCTGACTTGACCACGCTGGCCCTTGTGTAGCAAGATAATCATTTTAAGGAATCTGGGGGACATCCTAGTCTTTCCAGGATCTGCCACAGACCTTTTCTACTCACAGTGTCAAAGGCTTTGGTGAGGTCAACAAATGTTACATAGAGACCCTTGTTCTGCTCTCTACATTTCTCTTGCAGTTGTCTAAGGGCAAATACCATATCTGTAGTACTCCTATTTTCTGAAGTACTACAGATATGGTATGAAACCACATTGGCTTTCAGGAAGAAGTTCTTCAGCAATGGCAGGAACTAATCTGTTCAAGAGTATCCTTGCAAGGATTTTTCCAGCAAGAGAGCAGTGTTATGCCTTGATAGTTCGAGCAATTGGATTTTGCTCCTTTTTTCTTGTACAGGGTGATGATGACTGCATCTTGGAGATCTGATGGCAGTTCCCCGTTTTCCCAGCAATACACAAGGAGTTCGTGGAATTTAGCATGGAGTACATGACCTCCGTGTTTCCAAACCTCAGGTGGGATTCCATCAATCCAGCTGCCTTGCCGTTTTTCATCTGCTGTATGGCCTTAAGGGTCTCTTCCAAAGTAGGAGCTATGTCCAATTCATTTTTCATCGGTTTTTGTATCATATGTTGGATAGCTGAGCCTTGGACTACTCGGTTGGCACTAAAGAGACTTTGAAAGTGTTCAGCCCATCAATTCAGGATGGAGGCTTTATCAGTAATTAATGTTTGACCATCTGTACTGTATAAGGAGCTTTGGACCTGATAAGTAGGTCCAAACACTGCCTTAAGAGCTTCATAGCATCCTCTAGAATCCCCCAGATCTGCACAGCATTGTGTCTTTTCTGCTATATTGATCCACCACTTGTTCTGCATGTCTCGGAGTTTTTGTTGAAGTTTACTACATGTGAGACAGAAGGCTGCTTTTCTTATGTGGCAAGTTGGCTGGGCGATGTATGCCTGGTGAGCAGTTCTCTTCTTTGCCAACAGCTCCTGGATCTCTTGGTTGTTTTCATCAAACCAGTCTTGACCCCATAACTACCCCATAAGATAACATACAAGTGGTCAACTTGGGCCCATCATAGCTTCTCAACCTAATCTACTTCACCGTGTTGTTCTTACAAAAAGTGATGTGGAGAGAATAATGTACAATGCTTTCAGCTACAGGAGATAAATGAAATGTTCAGGAAAATATAGATAGATTGACATAATTGTGCAGAAGCTACAATCCTCTACAGATTTACCTAGGAGCAAGTCCCGCTAAACTCATAGGGAATTATTTCTGAGTAGGCGAGCCAGTGTGGTACAGTGGCTTAAGCATTGGACTTAGGGTTTGTGTTAGGGTTGCCATAAGTGAGAAATTACTCGAAAGCACACAAGGAGGAGGAGGAGGAGCTGGAGGAGGAGGAGGAGGAGGAGATATGTGTGTGATTTCACTATTAATGTAAATGTAAAATTGTTCTGCAGGAAAAATAAGTAGATAGTAAAATAAGTAGATAGTAAAATCTCTTCTATTGTTCAACTTCTACAAGTTAACAGGGCTTGTCTAGAGGAGGCGATGTGAATTGCTGCACATTAATACAAATTCGCAGCAGTGTTCATTTGTCTCCACGGTCCTTTGGCAAAATCACTGGTATGCGAAGCTATCCATGTTTGAAGTTCACACACAGCCATGCCTGTGAATCAGGATGGTGGCCATTAGGGAATTACTTGTGTTTTTATTCTCCACATGTTACTGCCTCTGCACAGTATTTTTTAAAACTATAAATTAAAGGTGCACAAGTATGACCTTCTACTTAAAAAAGCTGTTTGGACAACTCAGCACAGCAAAAAAAGCACAAGATCAATACCACAAAACTCCAAAGTGGTATTTTCGGCTGCTTCCCTGCTGGCAACCTGCCCTCCAGTTCCGCCCCCACTGAGAATGTGCTGCAATTCGAATTGGTTGTGCTAATGAGTGTTAATGAACATTTCCATGCATTAAAAAAAAAAAAACTTTGGGAAAAGCTGTGAAGACTCCCCCCCCCGTGGTATTTGGAGATTTTGACCCCCCACACACACACACCTTCTGAATAATGCGAATCATCGCAGGATCTTGTTGGGGCAAAAGGTATTCTCCTTGAATTCTATGGGGACTATTTTCACTATCTAGACAATTCCATAGTTTCTTTCCTTTGGCACTGTGCAGCCCTGGCTCATATACAGGATTAGTAAATGAAAAGGAAGGGGGTGGACAGAAGAAAACCTGTAAAACTCAGCCTTAAAATATAAGGTTTATGCAATAGAAAAAACAAACAAAAATCAGAACTGAAGAGAGGAGGAAAAAGTCAAATCAGGAATATTTCCCTGCACTCTTGAGGTGGGGAGCAAATCAATGTATCTCTGAAAAAGAAAGACTGAGAGAGCACCTGGTGTGCAATTGCAGGGATGGTGGTGGTTGTGTGCTTTCAAGTTGTTTCCAACTTATGGCGAACCTCTCACAAGGATTTCTTGGTATGATTTGTTCAGAGGGGGGTTGCCTTTGCCTTTCTCTGAGGCTGAGAGACTGTAACTTGCCCAAGGTCACCTAGTGGGTTTCCATGGCTGAGTTCTCCAGAGTCATAGGACTTTATCACACAGGCTTAATAAACCACAACAGAAATGGAACAGGATCGCTAAAGAGGTTTTTTTTCAGATGACGTCCCCCTCTGCCATTCTGACCCCGTTCTTACCCCGTTTGCTTTCCGTTTTGTTTTATTCACGGGGAAAAGTGGTCAATAGATCTCCGGTTCCATTTCTGTAAGGGAATCACGGGTGTGTGAACTAGTTTGCCATTATGCTGGAGCGATGTTAAAACACTTCCGGGTACGATCTGGACATCCAGGTGAGTGACAGCCTTTTCTGTATCCTCCCCATGTTGCTTTTAAAGCTTTAAAAGTGTTTTGGTGCTTGTTTTAATTTTTAGACATCTGCTTGTATTTTTATTTTTTCCCCTGGCTGCCTGCCTCTGTAAGGTTCTGGAAGGTAAGTAGAGAACATTTCTGGTGACGATCTGGACATCCAGGTAAGTGACAGACTTTCTTGGACCCTCCCCTGTTTACTTGTTTCTTTTAAAGGCTGTTTAGGTGATTGCTTTAATTTTTTGATGTCTGGTTTTTTGTTTTTTTTAAATTCCCTGCGCAATGCAGGGCTCCCTGCGAGGTCTTGGGAGGTCCCTGCAAAACACTTCCTGCTTCAATTGGGACAAAGAGGTAAGTGACAGCCTTTTTTGTTCCCTCCCTGGATTACTTGGGTTTTTTTAAGGGTGTTTAGGTGCTAGGTGCACTTCTTTGAAGTTTGGGGGATTTTTTTATTTTTAAATTCCCCACGCGATTTGGTCTCCAGGAAGGGGAGGGGGCTCTGTGAGAGCTCCATTCCCTTCCTGGACGGCCAGAGGAGGGGGGAGCAGTTTCTATCCTGGGATTAAGGTAAATGTCTGAACATTTTTTTTTTATTCAGTTACAGGGACAGGAGGAGGGTGGGTGGGTGGTTTAATGGAACAGGAACGGGTTGCAAGTGCATGTCTGATAAAGTCCAAAGTCCAATGCTCAAACCACTACACCACACTGGTTCATCCATTCCGGGGTACTGTAATTCAAAGGAAAGGCTCTGTAATCCTCAAAGAAAGGCTCTCTTAATTGGAACGACTCTTCCTTTTTCTTTCTTTATCCTTTCAGTTATCTTAAAAGCAGTTTGGAGTCACACAGCACAGAATGTTCTGTTCCTAAGCAAGGAGAGGCTGAAGCAGTTTGCTTTTGCTAGACCCTACCAGGAAACCCAAGAATTGACCCTCTCCTCTTCACTCCCTCCTGCTGAGTTAACTGATGGCAAACAACAGTAGGACCCCTGTATCCACAGGGGTTTCAATACCTGGACTTACCGCAGATACCAGAAACCATGGATAACAGCGAACACAATTGAAAAAAATGGGACGTCCAGTTTAAAATACCATAGAGTTGCCTTGGAGGACCTAGAAAATGTTTAGAGAGGATGCCTCTCTAGGCATTTTGTAGGGAAACTTTATGCTATGTGTTCTGTTTTCTGTTTTCTGGATAACTGAAACCATGAATATTGGTTCCATGGCTATGGGGCAGTCCTACTGTACTTTTGTACTTAGGATTTTCAGTTTGCAGCAACTGAAAAGGACAAAAAGGTAAAGAGAGGAGAAGAGAAGAACTGAGATGTTTTAAAAGCAGCTGAGAAAGTGCAATCTCAGAGGATTAACCAGGCCATCCCTGCCAAACCAGGACAGTTGGGGGAGTATGTGATGAGGGGTGATGGGAGTTGCAATCCAAGAACTGAAGGACCACATCTTTCCTAACCCTTTAAATGACATGTGACAGCACAGTGGTATTAGAAACAAGATTTATTCATTATGCCAGACTTTGAGATCCTGGGGACAGTTGAATCAATGTTACTGATAATATTTCAGTCCCAAGATTTTTATGAAAATAAAATGGTTAGCCTTCTGAGTTGCAGAATGTATAGATGAGCATAGATTGTTGGATCTGAAAGGGCATTTGTCAGTACTTTCTTGTATAATTAATACATGCCATACTGCCCTGTCTGGCTATAAATACAACTCAGGAAGCCAGAAACTCAAGTAGTGTAAAGGAGGGGAACTAAGAAGCCAAACTACACCAATCAATCCTCCAATTTTTGAAAATAGACAGGGCCAGTTGGCAGTGTGAATTAGCGCTGTTTTAGGTAAAGAACTATTCTAAATTAGATTACATGCTAACATTAGACAAGACAAAGATATCGGGGTAGATTAGAGTAAGGAAAATTTCCCACATCCATAGACCTTTGACTTAGTTCAATAGAAATGTGCTGGTAGCTGCATTTTTTAATTGTTTGTCTTTTTCTTGAATCTCACCTTGAAAGAGATCCTAAAGAAATAGCGTATTGCTATTGTTAAAAGAAATTATTTTCAGAGTATGTTGCTGGTTATTTGTCAACTTTTTTAACTTAGGAAAACTGTAATAGCCATGTTTACTCTTAATAGGCAACCCCATTATGTTTCATTTCCCAGTATTTTAACTTTCCACATCAATATTGGTAAAGCTCTGTAGTGCACCAAATTACTTACTGAATTTCCAGGAGTATTTCTCGAGTTGCACTGAAACTGACTCAATGAAATATTAATGCACCGATTTCCATAGAGAGGGACTCATTATCTCACTGGTTATCATTGCAAAGCATTCTTGAAGACAGCATCCTGCCTGCTAGCAGGAGGATTTCATTCATCTTTGTATTTTTATATTATAACAAGTGTAGAGCCACAAAATATAGTTCCTGTATTTTGTTCCTCCCTTGTTGTCCAACCAAAAAGGGAAGGACAGAACAACAAGGGGGGAATTTGTCCCTCTCTGCACTGTTCCTCTGTACCTCCCCACTCTCTCTCATATGAAGGCACACATCACTTAGCCATGCTACTGCATCAGTCCAACTGAGTAGCTTCACTCTACCAATTCAGTCCTCTTCCCATGCTTAGAATGCTTAGTATAAAACTAGCAAATTAACATTAAGTTATATAAATTCCACCCCACTCTAATTCTCATGCCTGAAGTCTCATCAATCCAGGGAGTTGTAGTTTGGTGATTGCTGTTGTTGTTGTGTGCCTTCTAATCATTTTTGACTTATGGCGACCTTATCACTGGGTTTTCTTGTCAGGATTTGTTAAGAAAGGGTTTGTCAATGCCTTCCTCTGAGGCTGAGAGAGTCCAACTTGCCTAAGGTCATCCAGTAGGCTCCCATGGCAGAGATGGGATTCAAACCCTGATCTCCCAGAGTCCTATGCTACACTGATTCTGGTTTAGTGATGTACTTAGTATTTTCTGCTGGAGAGCCATAGGGCCCATTGCTCTGAATGACAAAGTCCAAGGTACCCTGAGTGCCTCTCTACACTGCATAATTAAAAAGATTTAGTCTCTCAGTTCCTCTCATCTCAAGGTACCTTGGTACTTCACTAAACAACATCTCAGGCTCGGCCAAATTGATCACCAACATTGGTCCGCCCTGTCCTCACAGCGGGAGGCATGGAGACACACTAACCACAATGCTGCAGTCTTATTTGAGAGCTCACGCCAAACAAGTCTTGAAGAGAAATGACAACGCAGAAAGAATCACAACCCAAAAACATCACCCAAGGAGACCTTCTGCTGTACTTTTTGCAACCGGACTTGTTTATCTTGGATTGGCCTTTTTAGTCATCAGCGCGCTTGCAGAAAGCGCAGGATGAGTCCTTCCTGAATCTTCGTTTGCGAAGAAAAGCCAGAGAGAGAAACTAGAAATCCAAGACAAAACTATAACAAAGTGGTATGAAACTGATAGAACTCGGTAATAAAATAAACCATTGGTCCCTCTGCTTTCCCAGTGTTTTCCTAGTACCCACATGTAATATCAGCAGGCTCTGGGGCCAACAGTTATGCTATTTGTTCAAAAGTATTTGTTCAAAAGTATCTTTAACATTTGGTCTCCCAGATATGTAATGGTATCATCCATGACCAACAGCACAAACTAGCTAGATTTTCAGACAACACTGTTATAGTGTCACTATTCCACTTTATTTGCTATGGCTGCCTCCTGTTAAATCCTGGGATTTGCAGTTTAGGAAGGGGCATTTACAACTCTCAGCCAGAGAGCTCTTAGGCCTCACTAAACTACAAACCCAAGAATTCCACAGCAGGAAGCCAGAGTAATTAAAGTGGAATAGTAACACTATAACAGTGTAGTATGAAAATCTCATTAATTTAACTGGAGAAAGGCAGCATATAAATAGCATGCATAAATAAATAAATAGCTGCAGAGATTTTCACACCGGGGCCTTCACACCGGGGCCAAAGGCCCCGTTTCTGTCCCGCAAGCCCCTCTCCTGTTCCAGCAATGGAATGGAGGTAAATGTTCACACACTTACCTCCATTCCGCTGCAGGAATGGGCTTCCTCACTTCTTGCCAGCCAGCTGTAAATGCAGCCGTCGTAACGCTGCCTTTATGACCAGCTGGCTGAAATCCCGGCCATTCTCACTAGAACACGGTCATGCGGCAAATTCAAACTTAACCCCCCCAATGTCAAAACACAAAACAAAGCCCCAAACACAGGGGGAAATGCAAGTAACCCAGGGGGGGGGGAAGGGTCCCACTTACCTGGATGTCCCGATCATGGCCAGAAATGTTCGGCACGGACCTCCCCGCCGTGGCTGTTATTCCAGAACAGGAATGGGGCTCCTGTTTGCACACCCATGATTCCATTACAGAAACGGAATGGGTGGTTAATTATGACTTCTCCCCATGATTGAACTATCACGGGGAGATAACAGAACTGTCATACTGAGGGCACGGAACAGGGTGAACGTTGTCTGAAAGAAAAATCTTTCAGAGACCCTGTTCCATGCCTGAAACGAAACAGATTGCTTGTGTGGAAATCTCCTGCATCTGGGATAGACTCCTGTGAATCGTTACAGCATACTAGGGCATCTTTTCAGAATCATCTCCTTGGGTCTTCTTATACTGTATTTACAGAGTGTAAAGTTACAAAGCCCCTGTTCTTTACACTAGTGACTGCTGGCAGCAAATCAGGTCTCTCCTTTCACTATTCTAGGAACATGTACCCTCCATTGGAAAGGCCAGATTCTATGGAGACAAAACAACACAAATACTTCAGTTTCTCTGCCAGCTAAGTTCACAATCTGCATGTTAGTTCTCCTAGTTTCAATAGTGATTTACCAAGTCATTCAGATCTTTCTTGCCTTTCTTTTGTGATTATCTTTGAGATTTAGAATAATAGTATTTTAAGCCACCAAGAGCTTTGAGGAGATATAATCTACATATTGTAAATAAATAAAATGATAATGGCTATGTTAGCTTTTTAGTATTAAAACTGGTTCGTGTTATATTGGGGTGGCTGGGGGAATCTAATCTTTGTGAATTCTGATAGGAACTGACATGATCCATATTTCCCAAACTAACATATAAGTCACTATCCATGGAAATATCCAATGAATTAAAGCTATTGGATGAAGCTGGGCATTGGACTCTGTTTATCAGCTCACGGGGGGTGGGGAATCAAATACATTAAAAATGTGTATTTTGAAACAATACAATTAAAAGTGTGTGTTTTGTAAGAAAACAGTTTAAAATAGATATTTAAATATATATTTCCTAACAAATTTACATGCAGATTTCAGCAGTAGTCAAAACAATTTTTGTCCATCAGTAGTTATATTCTATATTCCAGCCTTTCTCAACTTTTTTACTCTGGTGGAACTCTTGAAACAATTTTCAGGGAACCCCTTCTTAAAAATTATTATATCTACAGCTAAAATTTTTTTTTCTTTTTTTCAATCTCAATATCTAACAGAACACCTAGCAACCTCTTGTGGAACCCTGGTTGAGAAACCCTGCTATATTCAATGGTGGCTGGTGAAGAGCCAATATGGTGTAGTGGTTTGAGTGTTTGACTAGGACTCTGGGTTCAAATCCCTTCTCACCCATGGAAACCCACTGGCTGACTTTGTGACAAGTCACACTCTCTCAGCCTCAGAGAAAAGCAACAGCAAATCTCCTGTGAACAAATGTTCACACACACACACTCTAATAGGGTTGCCATAAGTCAGAGTTGACTTGAAAGCACATAACAACAACATCAACACATGGTGGCTTCCATGTCAATGATATGGTAAGTCCACTCTGGGTTTTAATCTGAACATTAATGGAGCTATCCAAGGTGCTGAATCTACTTGAGGGATAGAGTTCATAACCCTGGATGGATTCTTTAAAGTCAGAACCTTTAAAGTTCAGACTAAAAGCCAGAGTGGATTCATTGGCCAACACTGATTATATTCTATTTATGGACATGGAAGCCACCAGCCACCACTGATAAGATTCCATTTTAAAGCCCTGCAAACCTCAGTGATGAGGGTATTTTTTTAATGATGTTTTATTCTCCCTTTTCCTTGCTACACCCCTCACAAGCACTTGTCTCTCCTGAACAATGAAAATCATCAGGCTTTTGGTGTAAAAACCAGCCCCCACCAATTGCAGTTATCTCCTTGAGTAAGAGGTTTATTATTTATCTTCCCTGATGCAGTGCCCATGTGGCAGAATTGATATTGAGCAGCTGGACAGATTGCACCCTGGAGCCACATCTGCAGCTATATAGATCAACACTACTTTCATTGCCTTAGCGCCAAGGAAGTTTATCTTCTGTCAGTGAGATTTACTACTACTTATTTCATGAATTGCTAAGGATTCCCATCCTCCCCTCCTTTTTATTTGGTTTTCAGGCTGTATTAATGTAATCCAGTCCTGATTGTTAACAGCTTATTAGTTAAGCATTTGTTTACTCCCACCCACCCCCATCTCCATCCCCATCTGGTAATTAATAAGGATTTCCAGTTTGGGGTTTTTGCAAGATGAATAGTGAGGTGAGCAAATAGAGAGGGCTCCTAGAAGTCAGAAAGAATAATAACAAGAGGGGATCCCCCCCCCAAATCAGATGACAGAACAGCAAGAAATGTCTCATTAGCTGTTCTTGGCGCATATGCATTTCTCACAGATGACTGATTTTGGACAGCTAAGGGATTGTGTACCCATTACAATTTACACAGTGGCTGTTGTATTGGAGCTTAATAAGTGGGCTTTGCTCTAAGTTACTAAAAGCCTACCTCCCAGCCAAAATGGTGTACAGTGCAGAACAAAACATGACAGATCATATAGCCCAGCAGTGTACTACATTTGGTCCCAAGTTCAGGCTGTGGCATCCCCAGCTAGAGCTGGGAAAGATACCTGGATGACACTCCAAAGAGAACTGAATGCTGAAAGAACATCTGATTTGTGTCCAGGTTTACACTGGTGTAAAAAGGTTTGTGAAATATTGCATTTATGCAAATAGAACATGTGCACACTACAGAAGCAAACCTTGTGAGGGTGTGCTTGAAATGTACCTTTAAGTTTAAATTTGGAGGAGGAGGGAGATGATGACAAAGTGTGAACTGCCTACATTTAGGAACGTTATCAAACTAGCCTCTGAGAATGATCTTTTGCCAGCATAAAAAAAAACATTTTTATACCGGCAAAAAAATGCCTCCCCCCATACTTACCTCCTTTCCTGGCAAAAGCAGCTCTGGCAATAAAGAGGACGTGAACGGAGCCCTGTTCACTTCCATATTTGAAATCCTGTGTGATTTCATCATGCAGGAAACTCAAAAGTAAAAAAAAAAAAAAAAAAACAGATGTAAAATTAACACTAAACACTTAAACACAGTAAAAAAAACCCCAACAACTTCAAAGTAACCTAGGGAGGGTCATAAAAAGTTCATCACTTACCTGGATGTTGCAATCTCACCTGGAAGTGTTTCATAGAATCATAGAATTGTAGAGTTGGAAGAGACCACGAGGGCCATCCAGTCCATCCCTCTGCCATGCAGGAAAACTTGATCAAAGCATCCCTGACAGATGGCCATCCAGCCTCTGTTTAAAGACCTCCAAGGAGGGAGACCCCACCACGCTCTGAGGGAGTGTGTTCCACTGCTGAACAGCTCTTACTGTCAAAAAGTTGCTCCTAATGTTGAGGTGGAATCTCTGTTCCTGGAGCTTGCATCCATTGCTCCGTGTTCCAGTCTCTGGAGCAGCAGAAAACAAGCCTGCTCCATCCTCAATGTGACACCCCTTCAAATACTTAAACAGGGCTATCATATTGCCTCTTAACCATCTTTTTTCCAGGCTAAACATACCCAGCTCCCTTACCAGTCCAGCCATTGTCGGGGTAGGTATGAGATTTAAATGGCCAGAGGTTTTGCACATTGGCAATGCTGGCACAAAAGCAGCAGGGGGATCTATTGACAGCTTAAGCCATCAATTGAAAGGCATGGGTTTGGGGCTGATTTTAACCACAAAGGAGCAACATCATCTGATCTGCATGCCCTTTCGTGGTAGTGGCATCATTATGATGCTGTATTTGGAGTGTCTGATAAAGTCCATAGAAACAGTATTCCACATAGAATCATAGAATCATAGAATCATAGAATTGCAGAGTTGTATTCCACACAGATAGTTAAGACGGTCTGGAGGGCTGACAACAACAAAAGCAACACCTTGACAAAATGTAGGCTGATGACTCTAACATCACCATTTTCTGATTCTTCTCATGTATGATGTTTAATACCTTTGCCTGCTGAAGAAGCCAGTTGATTTTCGAAAGCTTGCTTAATGCGTTTTGTGCATTTTTGGTTGGTGATATGACGGATCTCATCTGGCAGGCCATTGCATAATCTGGGAGCAATAGTCAAAAAGGCCCTCTAGGAGGTCAAAGAAAGCCTAGTTTTTAAAGGTTGTAACAAATTCCTCCCAGAGAACCTGAGTGGACGGGGAGGATTATATGGAAGAAGGCAGTCCCGAAGATAGGTAGGACCCAAGCCATTTAGGACTTTAAAGGTAACCAACACCTTGTACTGGGTCTGGAAACTAATGGGCAGCCAGTGGAGTGATCTTAAGATCGGTGTTATATGGTCTCTTCTGGATGTACTCGAGACCAGTCTGGCTGCCATATTCTGTACTAGTTGAAGTTTCCGGACCAAGGTCGAGGGTAGCCCCATGTAGAGTGCATTACAGAAATCAAGACGGGAGGTTACCAGAGTATGTACCATGGTCTCAAGATCCACGACTTCCAAGAAAGGGTGCAGCTGGTGTATCAGCCGAAGCTGGTAACAGGCACTCCTGACTGTCGCATTTACCTGATTTGTCATCTGGAGCAACGAGTCCAGGAGCACCCCCAGACTGTGAACATAGTCCTTGGAGGAGAGTGTGATCCCATCCAGGACTGGAGATTGTATCCCAATACCTGGGTTCGGGGCTGCTACCGTGCGTACCTCCATTTCACCTAGATTCAGCTTCAACTTGTTTTCCCTCAGCCAGTCCATTACTGTCTTAAGACAATCATTAAGAGAAGAGATACCATCTGAAGTCAGAGCTGAAGACTGAGGCATGGAGAAATATATCTGGGTGTCATCAGCTGATAACACCCCGCCCCATGCCTCCGGATGATCTCTCCCAGCGGCTTCATGTATATATTGAATAGCATTGGGAACAGAATGGCGCCTTGTGAGACGCCACAATTATGCTCCTTCCTTGCAGAGCAACTGTCCCCGAGCATCACCCTCTGGAATCTACCCAAGAGGAAGGAACGGAACCACTGCAGCGCAGTGTCTCCAATTCCTAGCCTTCTCAGGCAATCCAAGAGGATGTCATGATCTATTGTGTCAAAAGCTGCTGAGAGATCCAGTAGCACCAACAGGGTCACACTACTCCTGTCGATGCTCAGGCGAAGGTCATTAGCCAAGGCAACCATGGCAGTCTCAACTCCGAATCCCGCCCTAAAGCCAGTTTGAAATGGTCTAGATAATCTGTTTCTTCCAAGACAGCTTGGAGTTGGAGAGCAACCGCCCTCTCGATCACCTTGCTCAAAAAAGGTAGTAAGGAGGCTGGCCTATAGTTCTTCATAGCCAGAGGGTCAAGGGAAGGTCTTTTTAGGAGTGGTCTAACTGCCACTTCCTTCAAACAAGATGGAACATGACCTTCCCTAAGGTATGCATTGATGATGTCCCTAAGGAACATCCTCAAGGCATCATCCCCCTTGATGGCCAGCCACAAAGGGCAAGGGGTCAAGAGGGCAGGTAGTCTTCCTCACTCTACCAAGGAGCTTGTCCACATCATCAGTACTTACAGATTGAAATTGATCCAGTATAACCTCATCAATGGAGTTACTGGACACTTCGTCAATTGAATCTGCTACAACCCTGGCATCCAAGTCGGCTCTTATCTGAGAGATTTTATCTGCAAAGAAGTTGTTAAATGAGTCACAGCAGACCATTGTTGGGTTTAGTAATGAGTACTGCACAGGTGGAACCTGTGTCAGTTCCCTCACCACCCTAAACAGCTCTGCTGGGCGAGACTCTGCAGACACAATATGTGCAAAAGAGAAAGATTTCCTTGCTGCACATATTGCCTCTCTATAGGAACGAAGAAATTTCCTATGATGAATCCTGTCAGACAAAAGCCGAGTTTTTCATCATCATTATTTATATTTCAATCATTTTGTGAAGAAAGGAAAGATAATTATTTTATTACTCATCTGGATGAGCAAGCAAGCCACTCAATTTAATTTCCATTAGATCTCTTCATCATCTAAACTTACATATCATTTGAATTTTTAACATTTATATCTGATCATTAGTTTAATCAATTATGAAGTGTCTCTGCAGCAATAATACAAATGCACATGGTACTGCTAGGGATGGGAGGTACAGGCTGGGTTGTTGTCATCTCCAGTAAGACTTATAAGGGATGGGTCATTTGGTGGTAATGGGAGCAAGCCTGCTTCACACCCTGTAGAACTGTTCCTTTTTAAATTTCCAGTTTGTCTTGTTTCCTAGATATTAATCCACTAAACACAGCCTTAATTTGAGGTGACATTAGGAGGAACTCTGATACTAATATGATAAATTCTATACACACACACACACACTAAAGAAAGCTATATGTTGGTCAGGCATTAGTTGATGCTGCTGCTCCTCTCTCAGGGGGTTATTTATCCTGATTGTAGGGATACTTTTATGGTATTTCCTCACTGATTTTGAAGCATGACTGCATTACACAAGATCACATTTTTATCAATAATTTTTTGAGGAAACGAATCAATCTAATGAATTTCTAACACTGGGATCCAATTTAGATCAACAGTCTAAAGCGAACTAAAAATATATTTATTCCAAGCTTGTGTTACTGCCTTGCTTTTTCCAGTACTGCTGCAAATAAATGTAAAACATACAATGTTCACTCTGTGTGCATATTTGTGTGTGTATGTGTGTGTGAGGAGGGGGGAGTTTGTCCCTCAACTTTCTGGGAGTTGTAATACATGTCATAGCATAAATAGTAGACATCTCTACTGAATATTTTGCTAAAATAACTAACAAGTTCCTGAGGCTGAAGCAGTCACTTTTTCTAAGTACTCATCCAGCCAGTTCCGTCTCAATGGCACATATAACCTTTCCTGCAAAGTATCATTTTCAGCACCCCAAGGGTTTTAGATTTTGCTTCTCAAGTACATAACCAGGACATTATTTGAATTGCATTAGCAGAGTCCACCACTGATTTGTCGGAGAGAATTAAGCAATCATTTCTGGCAAGATAAGAAGCACTTCTCATTCTTTTGAGTTCAATTATGGCCCATTTTTAATCACAGGTGGCTTGCTTCTCCAGCCTGGCATTTTTCAAGTGTACTCTGCTTTTCAGAGGTTGGAACTGAATGTTGTAAAATATTCTGAATTATGGTGGAACTGTGTTTTGCATGGTGTAGAACCTCGTTACAGCAAGATTGCATGCATAATAACACAGTGCAGCGAGGACCCCTGATTTTCCTTTTCCTTTTTTCATCTGCATAAGTATAGTACATGGGACATTGTTAATAAAGTGGATGTCAAGTCACCTACCCACCTTAGGAAAAGGTTACCTCTTTACTTTAAGTACCCCATCAATCATGATGAATTAGCATGGTATTCTATGTGAAAAGTACTGATCATTATAAATTCATGTGGTATTCATGAGGATGTCAAATGTATACCCAGAGGACTCTATATCTGTGAGGAGGAAAGCCTTACACACAACCTCTTCCCAAACCTCCTGCATATGTCAGTGCCTTTAAGCTACATAAGACGTATGAACATTGGACTGTATAATCTCTTCTGTGTTTGAGGCAGCACAAAAGGCAACAGAAGCCATCAATCAGATCCATCTTGCTCCAAGAATGGCAGACTACAATTACTTTCCTGCATTTTAGCTTGCTTTTCAATGAAAGAGATCTCAACAGATCTTTGCTTCTACCAAGGGCAAATTATAGTGTTTGGGTCCTGGAGCAGTTTCAAAATTAGGGTGACCTTTCTGCACATAAGTGACCTATTCTGAGAGTGGTGGCATGGCAATTCATTACTGAAATAAATAAAATATAGAGGAGAATAGACAACCACACCAGTGTGTGAACCCATTTCAGTCCTGTAAGTTCAGTGAGACTAACAACCTGATCCACTTCAGTTTTACTAAATTACTCAAGTCACACACTGCTATCAGAAACATTTGGGAGATTTGGGAATTGACTGGGAAGAAGAAGCAATATGAACCTTTTGTTCCAGCACTGGGTCCTTAGGCTCTGCAGGTGGTGGAACAATTGCTCCATTGATAATCCAGCCCTACATTGCACCAGTCACAGGGATACATCTACATCAGGTCCCACTGTAACAACAATATTGTTAAGGACACCATCATGAAGCTTAGGGTTGGAAATTTGGAAAATGATAGCAAAGGGTGGGGTCTATAAAATTCCCCAAGCTTGCTGCTGTATAGAGGATGTACAGGCATGGCTGCACCCTCCAATGTCATCATGTCCCTAGCCAAAGAACTAAGTGGAGCTTTTTTAGATGTCAATGCACTCTGCTCTCTAGGTATTTTCATTGAGTTCCTTCACAGAGTACATATGGAAGGAAAAAAAACCTAATTTAGGAGGAACCTCAGAACCAAGACCTTTACATCAGAGGGAAAGAGATAGACCCCACTCAGACCTCCAAGATAAAGAAAATACAGTTTTCAGACTGCCTTTAAGGTATACATTATTTGTTGTTGCGTGCCTTCAAGTCATTGGGTTTTCTTGGCAAGATTTGCTCAGAGGGGAGGTTGCCTTTGCCTTCCTCTGAGGCTGAGAGAGTGTAACTTGCCCAAGGTCACCCCATGTGTTTCCATGCCACAGAAGGGATTCAAAACCTGTTCTCCAGACTCATAGTCCAATGCTCAAACCACTATACTACACCATGTTGGTTCTCTATACAACAATATAATTCCTCACTACAGCAGTCCAGATGGTCCCAAAGTGCTCTGAAATAAATGTTCTTTGCTTGCAGATAGAAAGCCAAAAGCAGCAAATGGGAAGCACTCATTTTCTCCATGGGAGGATTCAGGAGGCTTGGTGCCAGCACAAAAGCGGTAGCATTTTCATGTAGTAATCATCACTCTTCTGAAAAGACACATCTTTGTGCGTATTCATACATTCCTCACATTTTTTTTAGCTGTATAACTAAAAATGACAAGTCTGGGTTTTATTGTTGTAGTACGATATCCACAAACCAAAACATTTTGAGCCTGAAGGAAGGAAGCAATGTAAGCACTGAGATTATATGATAAAGTATAGGGAATCTTTGAGACTCAGCTACAGGATAGGAACAGGAATATAAGAAAATCCAAGCTTGATCAGACTAGTGGTCCATTCAGTCCAGCATTCTGCTTATACAGTGGCCAAGCAGTTGCCTATATCCATAAACAGAATATACCTTCCCCCCCCCCTTTCCAACTGCCTCTGATAGGAGGTGATATATAGTCATCCTGGCTAGTATGCATTGATAACCCTAACTTCCTTCTAATCTCCTTTCAAGTGAGCAGCCATTACCACATCTTGCAATTATATGCTCTGTGAAGAAGCACTTCCTTCTGTCCTAAGTCCACTTATGTCAAGGCTGGGTAACTGTAGAAGGCTGGGGGGGGGCATATTAGGAGTCCCCAGGAGACCTTTGAGGGCTGCTTCCCTACCACATCCCCCTGAAAAATAAATCATTTTTTCTGACCCTCCCCCATACCCACAAACATTCTCTGTAGGCCATGGGGACATTTTGCCACATTTTTAGGATTCCCTGGGCCATTTTAATCTCCATTGAGCCCAGGACAGGCCTTTTTAATAACAGATAGTGAGTGAAAATCACTTCTATTTCACTTCCTGTTTTTTATATATAAAAAGGCCACTCCTGGGCCTAAAATGACCCAGAAGGTACACAAAGATGACATTTGGGAGCAAAGAAAATAAAAAAAGACCAAAAAAAATAGAACCTTGTGGGGGTGAGCCACAGTTCATTTTTCAGCAGGCTTTTGACTGCCATCTTTCATCCTCAGGAAAGCTTTCCTAGCTACCAGTCCTTATGATTATTCCATGTGGGAGATCAGAAGGCTATTTCCAATTACTTGCCATCTGTCTAAGCTTTACCTCAGGTGTTCAAAGAGTTTCCTCTCAGACAAACTTTAGGGGTTCAACTGCAGTTTTGCCTGGGAATGTCCCTGAGTTGTGACTTTTCCAACCAAGCTTGGAAAAGATATTCCAAAAAGTAATACATTGCTTCTTTCATGTTAAATTTTAGGAGTAATTTATTGCTCATTAATCAAGAGGAACATACAACATAAAAAACTGTTAACATGTTCTTTCAACATTATGTTTTTAGCCTCCTCCTCAAAGTCATGATCACAATTGCCAACACCACCCCAAAAGTGGTGTCTTTGCAATAATGAGTAATTGTTATTCCTTATGCATCAATTGTAATGTTTTTGTAATAAAGCTTTTAAAAGTACATAATTACCACATTACTTCTTGTTACTAAAAAAAAAAAAAGTAAGGCACTGCAAGTACTGTCAACATTTTTTTTAGTATGTTTGTTCCAGGCTCTCTGTGTGAAATAATTTAGGGACTGCATACTTTCATTAGGGGCTTTTTCTCAAATCCTTCTATTCTTCAAGACTTGTATAAAGATAGACAAAATTTCACAATGGCAGTCAAAAGCCTGCTGAAAAATGGTAGCACTTTTCAACAATAATAAAAGTAAAAAATGTGACTATAAAAGCGATTTGGGGACTGCTTTGTTTTAGGGGTATGGCTATAAGGATTGGAGTAAAGGAAATATAGAGACCAGAAAAGCCAAGATGATTTGCAGGTCTCTTGAAGAGCAAGCCTAAATGTTTAAAGGATTGTGTTAGAAAAGTTTGAGCCATAACAATAATATCCCTGTATGCCAGCAGAGCATCTGTAACAGTGACAAAAACTGTGAAGTTGCATTCAGTTACTGGTTTGAAATTTTACTCCAGTTTGTGCTACAGAACTTAAAAGAACAAGGTCATTTCATTGAATTTAACTGTAGATGTCTGGCTTCAAGTTCTGAACTGGTCAGCAATAATATCCATTAGCCCTTGCACTTAACTCCCCCCCCCCCAAAAAAAGCAGTATCTTCTACATTAAATGAAAAAGTTGAAGAAGATACAATGAAAACTAGGAATTAAAAAGCTCCTACCATCTCATTCAAAACCATTTGAACAAAAGAACTGCCAATAAAAAAAATTAATTGAAAAATGAGGGTGGGGGTGGAACTGGAAAAGAAAATGGAAGGAAAGGAAATAACTGTACATTACTATATCTGGGAACAGATTGTATCACAGGAATATTAGAATTTGGAGAGAAACATGATTATTTTCTAAATTGAATTGGATTATTTATTACTGTTCTAAAAAGTATTGAACATAAAGAAGATTTCAAGCAAATATTAGATTAGACTGGGAAATAATGTATATGAGAGAAGAGGTTCTGAGATAAATCTCTATATAAACATTACAAATATTAAATTCCCCATCACGTTGCTCCAATCTGATAACACACTGGCCTAGCATTTTGTATAGTGCTTGTACAGTAGCACTACGAAGCAAAAGTGGGTCAGTTCTTATAACACAAAAGACAGATTCAATATCTGATGTGCAGGAGCAGAGATTTTCCCTGTATGATTGTATATAAACTACTTTCTAGAGAAAAAGCTAGGATAAGAGGAACCCTAATGTTAAGCACACCACATAGGAAATCCTCAGAAAACCTTTGTAGACTGTAGCATGAAAGGCAACCAGAACTTCCATGTATATGCCGCGTACCCACTCATACATGAGTGATGGTAAGGGTGCAGTTGAGGTCAATGGGAAATTAAATGCCGTAAGTGCTGACAATGCCAATTGCAGAAATAACATTAGCCATTTGCCCACTGATTACAGAAACATTCCGGCACTAGGTAAACCAATTCACCTATTGTGTGACAAGAAAACATCATTCTGCATCAGACCTCTGATGACAGACTCACACTCATCAGTTTCTCCTTTTAATCTCCATTTGATGTATCTTTGTTCCAAATGGAGAGATTTGAATGAAAGGTTACAATTCATAGGGAAGTTCCTATCTACTGCCAGATCACACTATCTCCCATTATGTGTTAAACTCACAAAGGCGGTCCACGCAGTTAACAGGGAAGCAAGGGAGAAAGTCTATGCTCATAAAGACCTAAGGCTTCCCCCTGTAGATGTCATCCTGAATATTTCGGATACTGGAGGAATGGCTAGGAAATCATGTGACAGGGCCAGTGATGCTGCCTCATTTAAGTATCTATAATGCATGAAAGGGACTAATTAGGAAGTGATCACATTTCCAGTTGGGAGGTAATCTAGAACAGGGGTGAGCAACTGGTGGCCCTCCAGATGCTGATAGATGGCAGTTCCTATGATCCCACACCATTGGATAATGCTGGTTAGGGCTCATGGGAAGTGGGGTCCAACAACATTTGGACAGTCATACATTGCCCATATCTCTCTGAAAATGTTGGTAGTAGCTGGCCAGAACAAGAATCAAAGAGTTCCATACAAAATTTCACAGATGAAAACCAAGACACATGTGGCCAAGCAACATCAGAGTTTGATCAAGATGGCAAACATTATTAATGAGGGAGAACACAGGAGATACTTCAGCAGTTTGCTTTTGCCTGACCCTACTGGGGAGGGCAAAATTTCAACCTTCCTCTCTTCCTCTCCTCTCCCCACTACTGAGTTGACTGAAAACTACTTCTGCACTTTGAACCTAGTTTGCAACAACTGAAGTAAGCTAAGGACAAAAGAGAAAAGTGAGTGAAGGAGAGATAAACTGTTATTGTTTTGTGCCTTCAGGTCATTTCCTACTTATGGTAACCCTATCATGGATTTTCTTGGCAGAATTTGTTCAGAGAGGGTTTGTCCATGCCTTCCTCTGAGGCTGAGAGAGTGTGACATAGAATCATAGAATCATAGAACTGCCGAGTTGGAAGAGACCACGAGGGCCATCCAGTCCAACCCCCTGCCATGCAGGAAAACTTCATCAAAGCATCCCTGACAGATGGCCATCCAGCCTCTGTTTAAAGACCTCCAAGGAGGGAGACCCCACCATGCTCTGAGGGAGTGTGTTCCACTGCCGAACAGCTCTTACTGTCAAAAAGTTGCTCCTAATGTTGAGGTGGAATCTCTGTTCCTGGAGCTTGCATCCATTGCTCCGTGTTCCAGTCTCTGGAGCAGCAGAAAACAAGCCTGCTCCATCCTCAATGTGACACCCCTTCAAATACTTAAACAGGGCTATCATATTGCCTCTTAACCGTCTTTTTTCCAGGCTAAACATACCCAGCTCCCTAAGTCTCTCCTCATAAGGCATCGTTTCCAGACCTTTCACCATTTTAGTCGCCCTTTGCACACACTCCAATTTGTCAGTATCCTTTTTTGAATTGTGGTGCCCAGAACTGGACACAGTATTCTAGGTGAGGTCTGACCAAGGCAGAATAGAGCGGCACTATTACTTCCCTTGATCTGGACACAATACTTCTATTGATGCAGCCCAAAATCGCATTGGCCTTTTTAGCTGCCGCATCACACTGTTGACTCATGTTCAACTTGTGGTCTACTAGGACTCCTAGATCCCTTTCGCATGTAGTCTCATTCAGCGAGGTCTCCCCCATCCTATATCGATGCATTTCAATTTTTTGCCCTAAGTGCAGTACCTTACACTTCTCCGTATTGAATTTCATTTTGTTAGCTTTGGCCCAGCTCTCCAGTCTATCCAGGTCATTTTGAATTTTGATCCTGTCCTCTAGCGTATTGGCTACTCCTCCCAATTTGGTGTCATCTGCAAATTTGATAAGTATGCCCCTAATTCCCTCATCCAAGTCATTGATAAAGATGTTGAATAGCACTGAGCCCAGGACCGAACCTTGTGGCACCCCACTGGTCACATCTTTCCAAGATGAAAAGCAGCCACTGCTGAGCACCCTTTGGGTTCGGCCGGTCAACCAATTACAAATCCATTGAACAGTTAACTTGTCTAGCCCATATTTTACAAGCTTGTTTGCAAGAACATCATGGGGAACTTTGTCCAAGGTCAGACAGTAGGTTTCAATGGCTGAGCGGAGATTTGAACCCTGGTCTCCCAGTATAAAAAGTGGGATGAGAGGGAATTAATTGAGCCTGCTCCTGCCCTGTGGCATCACTAAGACTGTCCCCCAATGGTGTCTCCTAGGGCAGTTCAGCCTCTATGCAACCCACCTCCCATGCTGCCATTGTCCCTGCCAAATCAGAACAGTTGGAGGATACACTGTGTGAGGCCAGAAGTGGCAGGAAGAGAAGTCCTTTACGCCCTGGTGCATGTGTTGAAGGCTGCCATTAAAGAAGTGACTCTGGCACCAGGGACCTTTTGATGTGTGTTTTCAAACACACTAGAAGTAGAGATTAGAAAAGTAAAATTTTGGCCTACAACTTCCAGAATTCTCAAGTATTTATAGCCACTGGCCATTCTGGCTGGTGGATTTGAGAGGTTATATTATAAAATTTCTGAGTCTGTGATAGCCGAGAGAAAGAGGTTTACAAAAATTCCTCCACACATTGAATCAGCACCTAAAGGGGGCTATGCTACATGGGTTGACTTATTCATATTTATCTGACAGTAAGTGAACATCAGCTCAATGGGACTTATTTCTGAGTAGGCATGCTTAGGATTGTGCTGTTAGTTTAGTACACAAATGTGTAAAAGCTTTTGCAAACATGGGTGGCACAGTGGGTTGCCAAAATTGAAAAAGCTAAGCTAGGGCTGCATGAAATGAAGATCTGTTGTGAGTTATATTCATCATAATAAAAGAAAAGCAAATCCTGATTTTGTTCTAGTCTTATATCTCCTTCAGTCCCTGCTTGTCTGTCTGATAAGACAGAATTGGTCATTTGGAAGCTGTAGAGGGAAATGTTATTTCAATTGCAGTCAAGCTGCACCATGCAAGTTCTAAAGCTACAGTAAGCCAAGGCCTTCAGTACTTTAAGGTACAAAACCATTATTTCTGTAAATCCAGAGGATAGAATTATTCCCAGGCTTTGCACAGAAAGAGAAACAAAGCTGAACAAATTCATGACTTTGAAATGAATTCTCATTAAATTTAAACCACTCTTTCTTCATCTGGACATATCTATACATTTCTATTGTTCACCACTTATGGTTAATTCTATGGGGACCAAATTCTTCATGTAAACAAAGAACAGCAACCTATATACCTACAGTGACAACTACATTTAATGTGGAGAGGGAAGATCAGCAGGAAATTATCCTAAAAAACCCCTTCCACTTAATCAATTCAAGTGCTTCATGGATTCTTTATCACTTGGAGATGATGAAATAATGTGCTGCCATTTGATCCCAGCCTCAGCCAATCTCTGAAGATGTGATGCCCTTCATCACTGGCTCACACGCTAGGAGATACATTTTCTTGTTTTTGTGCCAACCAGATTGCTCACAGATTTCTGGCAGTGAAAAGAAATCTTGGACTAAAAAGGATAAAATGAATGTTTGGATATCCATTGTGAATAGGGTCCAAGAGTGTAAAAGCCCTGGCAATCATGGCTGAAGAAAACATAGTACATGATGAAATTATCGGTGGACTTTATTGGAGAAACCAACAGTCTTACACTAGATGACTGCAAGGTGAACATACTGTGTGCCTTGAGGAGGGTCCACACCAACTTTTCTGTGTATTCAGTGAATGTGTGAAGGTATTCTTAGAACTGCTAGAGTTGCATACCACTGATACAACACACCACCTCCCTACTCATCAGATAAGCATCTGAAGAAGGAGTTTGCTATGTGTATAGTTGTACCTATAGAGAGCTCCTCCATTTAGTGAAGAACCAGGCAAATGCCCTCTTCAAGTGTCGGAACTCTCCATCCACACATGTGTATGCACAAAATTCTGTCTCAGGTACATTCAGTAGACATTGATAGAAAGGTACACAATTTCAGCAATGGGCAGTGCTGGCCCTCATAATCCCATGTCCCCTTTGGTACATCTTTCAACATAATGAGGGGATGGTTTCTATCATCCTGTAATGTCTTCTGGTATGTGGTACACATTTTTTCAAGAATATATTGAACTTAAAAGGTACCCATTACTAGCTCAGTCAATCCTTGTAGCTCATGACCAGTTTCTACTTTCATAGTTTGTCACAGGATGTTTGTGGGGTGTGGGGTGGTGGAGGAGATGACAGCAAGGGAAGAGAGCATGGATGAGGGCAGAAGTTGACAAAGATTGGGGGTCATGTTTCTCCTTCCATCTCAGGTACTGAGAATGCTTGATCCACTGCTACTCAGAAGTTCTCTGTTTTTCTAAATGTATTCTGAACTACTGTTTTACATATACAAATTGGGGATATTGGAATTTGAGTGGGGGGAACATAAAGATGAAGTCCACCTGCTCTGAATGTACGTATACAGTAAACTACAAAATTGCAGTTGTTACGAAGTTTGGCAAACCATACAAAGAGGAGCTGTGAATGATGGATACATCCCTCATCCCTCCTTGGGATGATTCCTATTTAGTTACCATGATGTTTCCTTCCTTTTTTTTTTTTTAAGGTATGAAGGAGAGCATCAAGTGGTTGAGATTATTACCTTCCAACATACTCTAAAGCCAACAAGCAGCACCAATCAACATAATCTCATGAACCTTTGTTATGGGGTGGGGGAGATACCAAAAACATAACATTACAGTATCCAACAAACCAGTTCTAGCTGGATCACAAAGATAACCCAAGCTGTTTTGGATACCATACCAGGGGAAAGGCAGGATATGAATTAGATAGACAGGCAAGACAGATAGCTACACCTTGGGAATGGAGGGGTCAGTTATAATCCAGACCTACCTCTTAAATTGGTAGGTCAGTATATATTAAAGGATTTCATTGCTCAAAAATGAGTCAGGTTTTCTACGCTGATTACTGGTCTTAGCCAGACAGCCTAGCTCTGGAAATCACCCAACTTAAGCTAATCATCACATTTATACCCAGTCAGACTTTAACAAGAAAAAAATGGTGTATCAAAGGAACATTTAAAGTTTCTCCATTTTCTATGGCTCATCTGAAGAATCATAATTGACATTCATTATTATGCATCCTTTGAAGAGGCCCTTGGGTACAGATAACAGTTCAGATGTGCCCATGGGGAAAAGACAGTTAATTTCCCAAATGTACACAGTATACTGGGCAGCAGCCAGGGGTATCACTGCTAGAGGGGCAAAATAAGGGCATTGCCAACCCCAAATAAGAATTCCACACACAGATCCTGAAATTTTCCTTCAACCCACAAATTCCTAGCATTGCAGTAACTTAAAACTTGAGAATTTAGAAACACAGAAATACAGTTTAGGTATTCCAAGAGAAAGGACAGAATTACCAAGGGAATGTGAACACAGCAAATGTAAAAATTCTAGGTGTGAATTATTTTCAATGTCTCACTCTCTGCAATGCTAGAAACTTAGGGACTGAAGGAAAATTTCTTTTCCTTCATGAGGGATTTCATGCCATCATTTGCCCATCACACCCACCCCAGCTACATCATTTGCAATAGCTCCCTACATAAAAGAGTTTTCCTTGCGTCTGTACCTTCCCCTTACCAGTACTTTTCTAGCCTGCAAGAGCAACTGGAAAGATTCCAATAAAATGCAGGGAGGAGATTGTAATTCTCCCCACCTTTCTGCCAGAAGAAAATCCTTTGCTCTATCCTTTCTCCATCTGGCATGCAAGGCAGTTATAGAAGAAAAGACACTGGACAATTAAATCTCTTAAACAGCTGCTGAATTTCAACCTGGTATTTCTATTACACAAAATGCCTTAGGTCTATTCTACTTACAAAACAACTGCACAGGCCTGATAGTATGAGGATATATTTCATTGCAATGGTGGTGAAGGGATAACCCAAGATGTGAAAACAACTACTGCAGGGAAAATGACAGATTAGCACCAGGAGGGAGAGATTTCAGAATATGAAACATGCTTGCTAGTTAATTTCCTTCTCCCCAATTCATACATCACTCAAAGAGACACAGCTGCCTCTCTTTCAGTCTGAAGTTGACTGTTTCTGAGAAGGTAAACCTCTAGTGGCTCCATAGAGCCAAGGGACAGCTGTGGTCACCATTGTGCCATGAGTAATGTAAACTTGTGTGGAAATGGCACCTCATTAATTACAGTGTTCAAGTCTTGGTAATTTATAAACTGCTCCTGAGATTATGCTAAACCCACTAATGGATATTTAGGATACCGGTATATCCTGAGACAGTGTGATCAATATAGTTGTATGACATATAATGAGGCTATTAGGCTGTCAACCTATTAAATAATTTTACATTGAGTAATCATCTGCCTTTTAACCAATCAATTAAGTGTAAACACATCTGCACACTACCAAAAGCTTGATTTAGGTGCCCACTGTATACAAGCATCCAAACAACCTGAAGGAGGTGAAGAGTCTCCCTTCATTTGCAGTGCCACCAATTAAAATGGGCCCCCTCCAATACATCAATTGAAGTTGGTTGTAGTTCATTAATCTAATGATTAAACAAATTAAAGACTTCATATCTCATAATTATAATAATATAAGAAGCAAATTTTATTTCCTGCTTTAAGATATTAGGGGACAATGCAACTCAACAGCAACATAAGTGTATTTTTTTAAAACAAACAAACAAACAAAACAAAACAAAACTGGATGGATCCTCAAGATAGATCCAGTTATATTGTAATATCTTAGAATTTATTCAGAAATGTCACCTGACTTGTGTAAATATTCTGGACCTCATCATGGAATTTTATTCATTCCAGTTTCTATGTGGAAGAGTTAAAACAAATCTATTCACTTTGCTAGATTTCTCTTTAGCTGTCCTGGATAAAATTTGTGCTTGCATTAGCCTGTGGAATATATGCAGATGATCAGCTGTTTGGTGTGTTCCTTGCTTCCTGTTGTGATACTCAAAAGTCTGTCAAATGTGCCTATCATGCTGCACACCCAGAATATAAGCTATCGACAAGGACACTGACGGTACATTTCCTGTATACTTCTATGAATTGGTTAAGATTTGGCACATGCCATGAAAAATCTTCATGTCCATGTGAAGGATATATCTTTGTAGAAAAAGTGGTGGGGGGAATTCCTCTACTTTTCTGCGTTCTGTCATGCCTCTGGTCTCTGATGTAAGACTACACAGAGGGGCATTCTTCACAGCTGCTCCACAGGTATGGAATTCCATCCACTGGGAGACCTTCAGCCAGATTAGACTGAATACACACTACCAGTGGCACTTCTGTGTGGCTTCTTGCTTAGAGAAGGAAGTGAGGATGGTCCCATACTTGTGGAGCCCAGCATGTACTTTGGGATACTTGACCACAACTCAAAACTTCCAATCCTAAACACACTGGTCTGGGAGTATATGAGACTGGTCTAAATCTCCACTCCTTAGTAAATTTCCCCTCTTCAAGTACAGCTGGTATAAATTTGTATAACTGACCTTTGATTTTACTATGTACCAGCTCCTACTTAATTACTATTGCATGAGTAATACTGAACATGCAGTGAAATACTTTGCAATGCAAGTACTGCAGTAATTATTGAGACCTCTGAATAAATTATGTAATTTAACATCTGCCATTAAGCTATTTCCCACATTTATTGCATCATAACAATGTCATTACAAAGCAAAGCTGTGCAGATAAGCAGTATGGCAATAAATGCACAATATGTATCTAAATGTTTGCTCCTCCATAACTCTCCTTCTGTTTAATTGTGACAACCAGACTCAGCACTCACCCTTTGTGCTATATGCACTGATTTCTAATCATTTGCTATGAGTACATTATATAATATGCAGCATTTTCAGGTGGTGCAGAAGGGAGAGATACTGCCTGTCTGCCAGTGAGATACTCTGTCAGCAGTATACAATACCTGAAGGATGCCCAAGGATGGCCTGCAAGCCATGTGTGGCTCCCAGGCTCTCTCTGTAGTCTCCAAAATGTGCTTGCACCACTTCCAGGATGGAGGGGACAAAAATTCTCACAAATGGCTAATAGTGCCTCAGTTTTCTATTGGATGTTAAACTGTATTATTCATTGGACATTTTTTTGCATCCCTTCATCTTTTTAAGGCCAGTGTGGTAGAATGGTTTGATTGGTGACCAGGGTTGAATCTCTGCTCAGACAGGGAAACAGACTGGATGACCTAGGGCAAGTCACACACTTTCAGCCTCAGAGGAAGGTGATGAAACCCCCCTCTGAACAAACCTTGCCAAGAAATCCCCATGACAAGTTCACCTTAGGGTCTCCATAAACTGGAAATGACTTGATGGAACACAACAGCAACAAACAGGCCTTCTGAAGAAATGACCAGAACTGGAAGTTGAAAATAATCCCTCTATAGGCCTTTAAAAAAGGTGACATGGAGGTGAAAGGAGCAGAAAATGTGGCAAAATGACCACTAGCATCCCTTAGAGGTCTGGGGTAGTGCTATTGGCAATTTGGGAGGAAAAAAAAACTGCTCAAAATTGAGAGATTGGGGGCACAGAAGGTGATAATGGGTATTTTTGCCCTCCAAGGTTATATAGCAGCCCAATGTAGTCTGCAAAACTTGGCAGTTGCCCACACCCAGGTATATGTACTCAGCCCAGAAATGAAGTAGAAGAAAATACACAAATCTGAAAATTGTGTAAAAAAGAGCACAAGCAAATCCCACCCAAACAGTCCAGTATACAACCCACATTCAAGTCATGACACTGACATGCTGCACATATGCAGAGGGAGCCACAGAGCTCACTTTGTTTTCTATTGTTGTATATTTACTATTATTTTTAGGCTGTTTTTAAGAGTGGATGGAACTTAGAGTCTTTTAATGGATTTTAAATGTTTTTTAAATGTTTATAGGTTGTTAATTTTTTTTAAAAAAAATGTTATATATATTTTACTAAAGTTTTTGTATGTTTTAAATCTGTATTGGTGTTAATATTTTGTCCCAGTATTGAGGAAAAGGCAGGATATGAATTAAATAAATATATACATACATACGTAAGAGGGCACACTTGCTCCAGCACACACCCTTATATCACAACACACATAATGTTACAGCACAACTAGACAAGCAGACCGAGTAGTTATTTCAAGTCTATGGGCAGGAACAGGAGGTGGGGAAACATATACAAGGAAGTACCAGTCTATCCCTGTGGGGTGATGCCTGGAAATAGGCACCCAGTCCTCCTGGGATAAGGGTTCAAGACTCACAGAAGGAGGGAAAGACTCTTTGCCAAGCAGGCAAAGGTAGGGTGGAGCATTCAACCAGGCAGCCACATCTCCACAAAAACAACATCATCACTCCAATACTGTATGGCACTGCCAGAAAATCTTGAGTACATATGCCACTTTATAATCAGCACACATTGCATGAGCAATAACTATTTAACTTCTCATCTTGTTTCAAAAAGAAAGCAAGAAAAGCCTGAATATCCAAGACTACCACCACTTGGTTGTCCTCCATTATATATACTGCAGTCAGCATATTTTGTTTGTGGTTCATTTGAAAGTAAACTGGTTTAATTTACAAGTCTGGTTGCTGAAGCATGTATCTATGTGGAAACCACTCTGAGAGGGAATGCACATTTCATCTTAATGTCTAGTTTGACCCTCAGTCAATGACACATGATTCATCACAGCCATAAAATCTTACAGATTTTGATGGCAAACCAAACATCTGTGAACATCAAGACTGGAAAAGTTACTTCTGGGGACTACAGTTGTCCCTTCATATTTGCTGGGGTTTGGTTCCAGGACCCCCATGGATACCAAAATTCATGAATGCTCAAGTCCCATTATATGCAATGGCATAGCAAAATGGTGTCCCTTATATAAGATGGCAAAATCAAGGTTTGCTTTTTGGATTATTGTTTAAGAATATTTTCAAGCCATGAATACTTAAATCCGTGGCTACCAAATCCGTGGATACAGAGGGACAACTGTACATCCAAACTTCCAGTATCCTCCAACGAGTAATAATAATAATAATTATTATTATTATTTTTACCCCACCCCTCTGCTAAAAACAATCGGGGCAGCTTCCAACAATTACAACATTATAATAATGACTAAAAACACCACCCACCCTCCCCACAATGGAGTATATCCATTGGCCATGGTGGCTAGGTGATTCAGAAGTCACAACCCAAAAAGCAATTTTCCAAATTCTGCCCAGAACTGATTCATCCTAACCATACCATCCCTAATTGGAGTTTCTCAGAAGTAACTAAGACAGTTGCTTTCATTCCAGTATATTAAAAAAAAAAAACCTGTACAAACTGCTGGCCTGTGTAACAAACACACTGGTCAGAATCCTGTTGATATCTTACATACCATGCAAGTTCTCTTACAGAAATATTTGGATATTTTTGTCCAATGAGGAACATCAACATTCAATTCAAGGTTGTGGAAGTGAAGTTGCACATGTGGATGCACATTGGTTGTGCAGTGGGTTACACATTGGATTGCACAGTTAGTTGTGCACTCATTGTTCCATTCAGTTGCATATTCAGTTGCACAACATTGACATTCAACACAAGTGTTACGTAGCACAATTAATGTGTATCTCCTTATGTGGAGATGTATGCTACACAACCTCGATAGAAGAACACTTTGTCTTTCTTCCATTCCATCACATTGTTGTTCAACACCAGCAACTGAGCACCATTCAAAGCTGTTACGCACACTTGGGTCTGAGCTCTGGGAAAAGCAACCCTCAGTGGTTCTGACTTCAGAGAGAGTGACTACCGCTGGGGCTTTGCTTTTCCTGGAGCTCAGAGCAGGCAATTGTTTACCAGAAAAGCAAAGCCCCAGTGGCAATCACTCTCTCCAAAGTCAGAACAGGTGGCTATCCTCATGGTGGTCGGGTGTTCTGACCTAAGAGAATGACTACTCTGGGGCTCTGCCTTTGGAATGAGTAGTAGCATCGAGGAGGGAGGAAATGGTGGCACGTGCTTTGTCCTTCTTCTCTTCCCCACCCACCCCGAATCCAGCCCGAATGGATTGTTCACATGGCAGTTTCAAGTAAACTCCAGAAAAAATAGTTTTCTAAAACTAGGATTAAGGTGGTATTCCCCAAGTCTGGTGCGAATAGGGCGATACATCGTGTGGCTTTATTGCACCAGATTTGGGGGAAAGGCTGCACATTATGTGGCATTATCAGTCTGGATTCAAGGGGGTGTAATTGGGTTTTTTTCACTGGTGTAGATAAGCCCTTGGTGTGAGGAAGTAGACCAAGTCCACTAAAGCTTATGCTACAACTTCTTTCTCTCATTTAGTCTCAAACGTGCTACAAGATCCCCTTCCTTACTCATATTCCAGACTAACACGGCCATGTCTTTGAAAGAAACCCTTTATGTGATTGATATTTTTGCAGAACTGCCAGACTCCAAATTTATCTCTGCATTCATCTTACAAATTCCATAGCCCACATTCATTATTGCTTGTTAATACTTTTTTTTTTGTCATAAATATATTAGCTTTTTAAAAAAGACTACATTTCTGGAGAAGCTGAGTGAAAAATGTTTGATGAAAAAAATGTGTATTTGGGGGGGGGGAAAGATCTCCCTCCCCCAGATGTCCAAAAGAAGACCTGCAATGCGAGTTCACATTACATGCCTCTGGTTAACTTTACTCTGCAATGCTTCCTTCCATTTACTGTATTCAGAGTGTCCCTGACATCTCCTGCTTGCCCCTTTCTATGCAAGCACATCGGCTTGTTTACTGGAGCCCCATTGCATGTGTCCACATCTTCCCATCATCTTTCTCTTTAATTTATCTGTTTGGCTCTTCATCTTCTCCTGTGAAGAAGGGGCTTGTCCTGGCCTTCACAATTTTCTAAAGACCAATGCTCTGAGTAACCAGACACTCTCAGTGTGCTCTGTCTCAACTGTCTCATTAGCTACTCTTTTTCCATATCCTCCAATGTTCCTTCTCTATATACACACAAACAGCTACAGTAGTGCTTTGTTCCACAGTGTGAACTTGAGATGCACAATCCCCCTTGGAATCTTTTTCTGTGTCTTCCTCTTCTCTTCCACCAGACCATAAAGGGGGGAAGTACAGCAGGATTTGGTTATATATTCAAGAAACCAGAAAGCCATGCCAAGTTTTTTCTTTGGAGTAAATGAAAAGAGACCATGATTCTCCAAACATCTGTCACCTCTGCTCTGATCCTTTCCACTTCTGGAGCCAATTTATGGTTGCCTTCTTGTTTAAGTTACCCTTTTGCTTGGTGTATAATGATACTGCACAGTGTTCATTTTTCTCACCTCAACCACAGACTTTTCTGAGAGTGATTAAACTATGTGGTAGAGAACACATGGGCTGGCAGCTCACCAGGGGGCTTCCTTACTGATTTAATTTTCTTCCATTAAAAAAAAAAAGGAAAGACAGAAAAAAAGGTTCCATATCTTCCCCTCTCCACAAAAACAAGCTCAAAATAGTTGGTGAATTATAGCCCACTACTGATCACCATTCCTGGAGAGATTGCTTATGCAAGGAATAGCTGTTCCTTTTGTTTTTCATAATGGAGCAGCAACCAGAAAACCACCTATGATATGTATCACCACATTCTGGCAGTTTGTCTTTCACATACACTTGGCCCTCTGTATCCATGGATTTGACACACACAAATTCCACCACCGACGGTTGAATATATATATATATATATATATATATATATATATTCCAAGAAACAAACCTTGATTTTGCCATTTTATATAAGGGACACCATTTTATATGCCATTGTATACAACATTAATTACTGATAAAGCCTCCATCCTGAATCGATGGGCTGAACACTTTCAAAGTCTCTTTAGTGCCAACTGAGGAGTCCAAGCCTCAGCTATCCAACATATGATACAAAAACCGGTGAAAAATGAATTGGACATAGCTCCCACTTTGGAAGAGACCCTTAAGGCCATACAGCAGATAAAAAATGGCAAGGCAGCTGGGACTGATGGAATCCCACCTGAGGTTTGGAAACACAGAGGTCATGCACTCCACGATAAATTCCACGAATTCCTTGTGAATTGCTGGGGAAAAGGGAAACTGCCATCAGATCTCCTAGAGGCAGTCATCATCACCCTGTACAAGAAAAAAGGAGCAAAATCCAATTGCTCAAACTATCGAGGCATAACACTGCTCTCTATTGCTTGAAAAATCCTTGCAAGGATACTCCTGAACAGATTAGTTCCTGCTATTGCAGAAGAACTTCTCCCTTAAAGCCAATGTGGCTTCAGAGCCAATAGGAGTACGACAGATATGGTATTTGCCCTTAGACAACTGCAAGAAAAATGTAGGGAGCAGAACAAGGGTCTCTATGTAACATTTGTTGACCTCACCAAAACCTTTGAGACTGTGAGTGGAAAAGGTGTGCGGCAGATCCTGGAAAGACTAGGATGTCCCCCCAAATTCCTTGAAATGATTATGTTGCTACACGAGGGCCAGTGCGGTCAAGTCAGATATGGCGATGCTCTTTCAGAGCCCTTTCTAATAACTAATGGAGTGAAGCAAGATTGTGTTCTTGCTCCAACTTTATTTAAAATCTTCTTCAGCATGATGCTCCAAAGGGCTATGGCAGAGCTTGAAGAAGACAATGGCATCTATATATGTTACTGTACTGATGGTAGCTTGTTTAACTTAAGTCATCTGAGGGCTCACACTAAGACTCTAACCTATCTAGTCTGTGAGCTGCTCTTCGCTGATGATGCTGCCCTTGTTGCCCATACAGCAGCAGCTCTGCAGTGCCAAACATCCTGCTTGGCAACAGCTGCAGAGCTGTTTGGGCTGGAAGTCAAGCTGAAGAAAACAGCAGTTCTTTACCAACCTGCACCACAGGACAAACACCACCCTCCCCACATTGCCGTCGGCAATTCTGTGCTCAAGTCCATTCAGCAGTTCACCTACCTGGGAAGCATCATCTCCACAGATGCCAAGATTGACAAAGAGATCGATCACACATTAGCAAAGGCATATAGCGCATTTGGAAGACTTCACAAAAGAGTCTGGAGTAATAAACACCTGAGGCGAAGCATAAAACAAAAATCAGTGTGTATAGAGCCTGTCTATTCTCCTTTATGGATCTGAAATATGGGTCACCTATCGCTACCACCTACGACTCCTTGAATGCTTTGATCAGCGCTGTATACACATAATCCTAAATATACATTGGACTGACTATGTGATGAATGTTGCTGTCCTTGAGCAAGCAGGGATCACCATCATTGAGGCCATGATATTGAGAACACAGCTGCGCTGGGCAGGGCACATTTCTAAGATGGAGGACCATCACCTCCCAAAAACAGCACTCTATGGTGAACTCGCCACAGATCAGCTTAAGAGGGGCGCTCCAAAAAAGCGATACAAGGATTCCCTGAAACAACATCTCAGGTTTGGCCAAATTGATCACCAACAATGGTCCACCCTGGCCTCACATTGGGAGGTATGGAGATGCACTATCCACAATGCTGCAGCATTATTTGAGAACTCACGCCGAACAAGTCTTGAAGAGAAATGACAACAGAGAAAGAATCACAACCCTGAAACATCACCGAGGGAGACCTTCTGCTGTGCTTTCTGCAACCAGTCTTGTTTATCTCGGATTGGCCTTTTTAGTCATCAGCGTGCTTGCAGAAAGTGCGGGATGAGTCCTTCCTGAATCTTCGTTTTGAAGAAAAGCCAGAGAGAGAGAGGTATACAATTAATGGGACTTGAGCATCCATGAATTTTGGTATCCACATGAACCAAAACCCAAGGGCCCAAAATATCTAAATGCCCTCAAGGTTCATATGAGGATTTATACTACTTTTATCCCCAACAGGACACCACCATTCCACCTGTGCTGTCACCACAGATACCTTGTCTGAAACCAAGCTCTAGGAATGATAGCAATTCCAGATTCCAATAGTGTATGAAATCAAAACAAAAATTTAATTACAAAACTTAAACATCACTCATCAGGTTATTTATATATAACATTTAAAACACTCTCTCCTCTCAAGCTAATTCAGACTCTTACCAATCACTCAATTCAAACTTATTTCTCTCAATCTAATCCTAGTCTAAGTCAAATCCCTCTTGAACACTTTTCCTCACTGCATTCTTCTCAAGCCCTAGGCTTGAGAAACCAAGCCAAACACCCCTCCCCTCTCATGGACCAGGTTTCTTTCTCCCTCAAAAGCTGCTGTGTGGCCCACCTGCCTGAAAAGGAAGGTGAAAGCTGTCAATGAATAGTTTAGATAGTGACTTCATGCCTGGTGTGTATTCCAGAGGAAATAATGTAAAACTCCATTACTTATTTAACACCCCGCTGGGCAGATTTATGACCAGGACCAAAAGCACACTATATTTATGGCATGCATGCATGTGGAAGCAGTAGATTGGCCAGATCTCAGGGACTGTCCCCAAGTCTCCATTTTGTGTGCACAACCATGAAAGATGCAGGAGTCATCTCCAGTTTTCAGCCTGGCAACCCTGTGAGTACTTGGTACATGCTCTGGTAACCTCCCATCTTGATTTCTGTAATGCACTCTACTACATGGACCTACCCTCGAGCTTGGTCCGGAGACTTCAACTAGTACAGAATATGGCAGCCAGACTGGTCTCGGGTACATCTAGAAGAGACCATATAACACTAATCTTAAGATCACTTCACTGGCTGCCCATTAGTTTCCGGGCCCAGTACAAGGTGTTGGTTATCATCTTTAAAGTCCTAAATGGCTTGGGTCCTACCTATCTTTGGGACTGCCTCCTTCCATATAATCCTCCCCGTGCACTCATAGAATCATAGAATTGCAGAGTTGGAAGAGACCATGAGGGCCATCCAGTCCAACCCCCTGCCACGCAGGAAATCACGATCAAAGCATCCCCGACAGATGGCCATCCAGCCTCTGTTTAAAGACCTCCAAGGAAGGAGACCCCACCACACTCCGAGGGAGTGTGTTCCACTGCCGAACAGCTCTTACTGTCAAAAAGTTCCCCCTAATGTTGAGGTGGAATCTCTCTTCCTGGAGCTTGCATCCATTGCTCCGTGTTCCAGTCTCTGGAGCAGCAGAAAACAAGCCTGCTCCATCTTCAACGTGACACCCCTTCAAATGCTTAAACAGGGCTATCATGTCGCCTCTTAACCATCTTTTTTCCAGGCTAAACATACCTAGCTCCCTAAGTCTCTTCTCATAAGGCATCTTTTCCAGACTTTTCACCATTTTAGTTGCCCTTCTTTGGACACGCTCCAATTTGTCCATATCCTTTTTGAATTGTGGTGCCCAGAACTGGACACAGTATTCTAGGTGAGGTCTGACCAAGGCAGAATAGAGCAGCACTATTACTTCCCTTGATCTGGACACTATACTTCTATTGATGCAGCCCAAAATCGCATTGGCCTTTTTAGCTGCTGCATCACACTGTTGACTCATGTTCAACTTGTGGTCTACTAGGACTCCTAGATCCCTTTCGCATGTAGTCTCATTCAAATGCAGTGGGTGGAGTAAAAAAGAAGCAATTTACTTTCCCCCCACCATGCCAATGAAATGGCACAAAGCACAAGTTGTTGTTTTTTGTGTTTTTTTAAAGGGGTACATAATCTTCTGGAACACGGTGGAGTTCAGGGTTGAAAAGAATATGGGCAGTTTAAAAAGCAGGCAGGTCAGTTCATATTTGTTGGCATGTTGAGATTTGTTGGCAAATAGCAGGAACAGGGATGTTTGCAAAGAGGAAGGTTTTGTCCCCCCCTTGGTATCTTCAAGGCTTCTCAGGAACAGCAATTTAAACATTTAAGAAAGGCAGAAGAAGACAGAAAGAGACAAAAAGGCAAGGGGGGGGGAAGCATTATCTAGACCAGGCTTTGTGAGAATCTTTGTGCCTCCCCCCTTGTTTCCAGAGATGTGGGCATCAATTTTATTTTCAGTCACCCCCCACCCTTGCAGCAGTGAAGCTTCAGCTAGTCATGTCACACACAAAAACTCTGACATCAGCTATGCTCTTCTTGTCCATCTTTAGAGGAGGTTCTTCTTCTGAAAACCCAAAACTAGTAAAGAACAAAAAGACAGAAATAAAAAGGGAGAGAAATCATGAATGCTGAACTGGTAGTGGGAAAAGTGTTGAGGCTTTTGCATGTGGGCAGTAAAAGAGGGAGAGGGGAAAGAGGAACAAAATAACAACAAACAAACAAGGACAAACAGCAATGGGGTGGCTTTTGCAGGAGGCTTGAATTGGCAGCCACAGCTGGTCTTCTCAGGGTTCCCCCACCACCACTTGCTGCAGAGAAAGCATCAGGAAAGCAGGGTAGAAGTCTCAGGCTGCAGTCTGTCAGGCTCAGTCTTCTGTCTGGTATTCCAACTTTTGAGAACAACTTGGAGATATGGTGAAAATACCAAAGCATCATAGACTGTAGAGTTAAAAACAACAACAACAACAGTAATACGGAAAAATAATGGCTAATGCTACTGTATTGTGGTTCTCAAAAAGCAGACAAAAGGAGTCATTGACCAGCAATCCAGACCTGGTCAAACAAGTTTTCAAATGAAAAGATAGAGCAACTCCCTGAAAACAGTGGGATTTTCTTTTCCCAACAGAGATTGCTTACAAAGTGGGAAAAGTTCCTCAAAGATTTATGTAAAATGCACACACACACAAATGTCTAAAACCCAAGCAAATAAATCTACACAAATTTAACAGATTAAAAAAAAATAAAAAAATAAACCTAAGCATGTTACTATGAGTTATTGGAATTGAGATGCCTTGAGGTCATCTATCTCCACCCCAAACAATTTGACCAAGAAAAAAAAATAGGTTTTCCCAATTCAAAAACAGAGTGGCATGCCTTATGGGCAATGTGGTTAAAACTGAATCACCTCCTCAGGTCATCTGGGAGTAATTTACTACAACCTTTAAAAACTAGGCTCTCCTCGACCTCCCAGAGGACCTTTTTGGCTATTGCTCCCAGATTATGGAATGGCCTGCCGGACGAAATCCATCACATTACCACCTTAAATAGCTTTAAAAAGCTCTTAAGATGGATCTCTTCTGGCAGGCCTTTCCTGAATAGATACTTGGCCATCAGAAGAAGAAAAATCTTATTGGTCCGATACCTATTCCAGTTATTTTATCTTATTGTGTGTGGGTGTGGGTGTGTCGGTGCGTTTTAATATTTATTACTTTTAAATGTTTAACTATTTAATTGTATTTTAAGTGGGGGTGGGATGGAGGGTTTTATATGTATATATTTTAAATGTTGTAAGCCCCCCCCCCGATTGCATTTTGTAGAGGGGCGGAATATAAATATTATTAGTATTAGTATTAGTATTAGTATTAGTATTATTAGGTTAATGTCCACTCAAATTCCTACCCTAACTGCCATTCACCAACTGTCTCATGCAAATCTCATCAAACATTCCACCAATCAGCATCCACTTCAACACTCCATTCTCTCCATCCCCGCCCCCCGTGCTAAATAGCTATTTACATCATACCCATACACAGTAAAGCAAGCAAAACATTTTCATATGCAAACTTTTGACATCAGTCTTCTTCAGGCATTCATCCCAAGCAGGGTATAAAGAACCTGTGAATGAGCAGAAGGATGGAAATGCTATCCTTTCTCTTACATCCCAGTCTGTGGACAGACCTTACTCCTTCCATTTCAGATTCTGACATGTGGAAAGGAAAGTCCTGAAATAGATCTCTGTTCACATTTGTTTGAATGTGAGTAAATCTCTCTGCACATTTCAGGTGATCAAGAGTAGAAATCCATTCCAGGATGTAGGGAACAGAGCTTGTGGTCACAGTCCACATGCTCACTACATCATGTTCAAGCAAAGCACATAAACAGTTAATGAGGGCCAAGCTACATGTTATAAGTATTACTTGATGCCAATAAATAGTCTTACAAGACTTGAATTTCATGTTAAGAGCTTCCAAAAAGAGAAAGACGACAAAGAATGCCCCCTCCCTGCTTATCATTACCTTTTGCCTCTGGGGCAGAAAGGGAAAGAGGAGCAAACACAGATCTGTTAATTGTTATCTGTGCTAGGTTTGTGCACTTAATTGTTTGGCCATTTACCCCCACATATTTCATTCACGTATCTTATATACTTAATCCAGATTTAAATAGAAATTAATAACATAATTTTTTTTTCTCAGTAGGCACAGCAGCCCAAACATGACTGTAAATCTTGTCTATTTAAACCAGATTTAAATATAAATAGATAACTTAAAAGAATTGTCTGAATGAGTGTACCAGGCCAAACAGAGCTTTAAATCTGATACTGATCAACAGTGACACACATTCCTCCTTAGCTCCCTCTCAATCCAAGTGGTAGTTTGGTTACATAATAATGCTATTAAGTCAACAAATACGCATCAAAATATGTAGAATCTGAATTAATTACCTGAATATATGACTCACCAAGATTAGAACAAGTGCCATCCCTCCAATATTTGGCACAGCTATAAAAAAGGGGGAAAGAACAATAATATCAAAGAAATGTTGAAATGAAAGCATAAGAAAATAAGAAAGTGGAAGACTGGGAGCCTTACCACACTCCAAGGAAAAGTAGCAAAGCAGCAGGAACTGTCTTTCTGCCGCCTTCCCACATGATGTTGGTGTCCTTCTGGCATCCTTTCATTCTGGTCCCATGCGAAACTGAACTAAAAACCATGCCTTTTTACAAATGAGTTTTTCTGGTTAGCAAAAAGGCACAGTTTTACCTTGGTCCCTTACAGGACTGAAATGAAAAAACAATGGCACCATCAGGAAGGCAGCAGGAAAGTTCCTGCTGCTTTGCCGCTTTCCCTCGGAGTGTGGTTAAGGCACGTCTTTCCAAGTATCCAACTTGTCATTATAGGTAGGTGTGTATGTCTGCATGTGTGTGTGTGTGTGTGAGTGAGCATGCACACGTGCATAAGGAGATAATCCTGTCTTGCATTAAGGATGCCTACCATCCAAGTGTGAGTAGACTGGCTAGCTTCGAATGGGTTTGTGTAGACAATTTATCTTCCAAGATTATCTCACTCTCCAACATACACATGAACACCTCTCATTCTAAGTGCAATAGTGCATTCTCACTTATTTTCTAGGTACAAGGAAAGTATTAGGAGACACAACTGCCATGTAAAACTGAATTATATGGAGAGACCTAGCCTAATCTATAGGAAAATAAGATGCAGATAATCAGAAGGTGTTTATTTCCCTATATGAGCCTATTTATATCTTGAGATCTTCTGGGGAGCCCCTTCTTGCTGTCTTTCCATCCTCACTGGTATATCTGCTGAGAGAGGACCTTCTTTATGGGTGTTCCCAGGGTCTGGATCACCCTTCCTAGAGAGATTAGACTGGTACCTTCCTTGCTATCCTTTTGTAGGCAGCTGATGGCCTTTTGGTTTTGGCAAGCCTTTGAAGGCTGGCTGCTCAAGGGGAAAAGGCCTTTCATGTGTTGTGTCATTTATATTTGTTCTTTTTTTATGGTCTGTTTTTAACTGCTTTTAATTTTATTGATATCTTAATTGTATTTTAATTTTTATATGATGTAAATTTTCAGCTGTATCTGTTTTAACTTTTGTAAACCAACCTGAGTCCTATCTTGGAGGAAAGGCAGGATAATCATAATCATAATCATAATCAATCATATTGTAAAGTAAACATCAAGGTCATTATAATTGTCTTATACACTACAGCTAGTTTATTTTAACTCAGCAGAACAGTTCAGATGATAGTTACAAACTGAGACCCAATATTATTGAATTCAAGAAAAGCTGTCACTTACAGCTTCACTAGCAGTGTAATCATATACCGTACTCAAAAGTAAGTCCAGTTGAGTTTAGCAAAGTTTACTCCAAGGTCAGTGACTGTAGCTTTAATATATTTTCAGTCTTTTGGGGTGATTCTCACACATAGCACTTCAGTACCTTGTGGCAGGTCTAGCACTTAAATTCAGATGCAAATTTATATTTGCTAAAAGGTAAATGAGATGTAAAAATGACGGTCCTCTGTTTTTGTATTAATATTCATAATTGCCACATTCTAGTCTAATAGGTGCATTGATTGCTGTGTGTACAAGCTGTTAAAACCTGTTGTTTGGGCACTAGAAATTAAGCCAACTCAAAGCAAGCAGTTAAAAATGAGAAATTAGATCTTGTAGTGCCTCTCTAAGTCATGTTGCTGTTGTTGTTGTTGTCATGTGCCTTCAAGTTAACTTGAGAGACCCTATCATTCGATTTTCTTGGCAAGATATAGTCAGAGGTGCTTTCCCATTGCCTTCCTCTGGCTATAGCCTACAATTTCTGGGGCTCTTTCACACTACATAATTATAGACCTATATTTCACTTTAACTACCGGTACTATGGCAACATCCTATGGAACTCTGGGATTGCCATAGAACTCTAATGTCTCACTAAACTACAAACCCCAGGATTCCACAGAATGTTGCCAGGGTGGCTGAACTAGAATATAGCATTATATTTGTGTAGTGTGACTGACCCCCAGGTATTCCTTCATGGTCTCCCTCCCTCCCTAACTGGACCAGACGAGACCAACTTAGTTTCTGAGACCAGTTAGGATCAAGTGCCTTCATTAATGTTTGCATTTCAGATCTCACTTAGGCTTATTTCTTAGCACATATCTGTGGCTAGCAACTGGCCATAAAAAACACCATTCTTTTATCTATAAAGCATCTACACAACACAGTATATCTTAAGAGATACAATGTCTGGCACCTTGTTCACAAGACTGGTTTAAGGAATTTTGGGGGCCCCTGCAATGCTTTATTTTGGGGGCCCCATATGTTTATCTCAGCTCAATGTAACCCAACTCAACCTAAGCTATTCACAGTAAAGGATATTCAGATTATTACTAATAATGTTTTTGCAGAAGGAGGGTTACTACGGGGGGCCCCACAATGATAGGGACCCCTGCGGATGCTGACACCACCGGTGCCTTAAACCGGCCCTGCTTGTTCATAAACTGCAATGGCACACGTGTAACTCACACCATTGCAATGGACTTTATGCTCACTGCAGAGGTTATAAGTCTCTTCTGCCAATGCAATGACCAAAGGTCCTCCCAAAACCTCTTTTCCTGTAGCTAGATGCCCTGTGACATGCATTTACAGGATAGGTCTGTGCAGATGCCTGTTGCAGCTGTCCAGCTACTGGAAAAGAGCTGGATGCATCCCTGATCACACACCCCCACTCTCTGGCAACAAAGAAATGACCATGTTTGGGAGGGGTCTGCACTGTTTAAAAGTTAGGCTTGTGGGGGTAGCAATATCTCCTGATGCAACATCTTGGCCAATATATACTGTACATATACCAAAGCATAGACAACTCTTCCATTTTATAGTAACTTGAGACATGCCTTTAAGAGCTTTATTTGAATTTGTTATTGTTGTTGGTTAAATATAAAGTGATGTATATGCCTGAAAACAATTCAGACAAAACTGTATATCAGGTTGAGTAATATTAATTTTAAAAACTTAATCTCTCTCTCTCTCTATCATTCCTCTATGTATATGTTTGTGTATACGGAGAGAGAGACGACTTTATCGGACTAATATGCAATAATGTTTCTGTCCCATTAAAAGCTGAAAGTGTACTTGTCCTGGCACAATAACCCTTCCTATCACACCTAACTTCAGGTAGTGTGAAAAGGCAGCGCCAGCATTAACAGAGCACGAATGGAGCTCCATTCCCTTCCATGCTTGTGGTCTCAGTGATTTTTGTGAGAAGACGTGAGCACAGTAAATTTTAAAAATACAGACACAAAACATACACACAAGCACAGAAACACACTTTAAAACCTAAAAGTAAACTGGGGAGGCTCATAAAAATAGTGCCCCCTACCTGGCTGTCGTGTTCTCACCCAGAGGTGTTCTAGCACTGACGCTGAAATTATGAGAGAACAATCACACCATTTCAAATGCCAGCAATACCAGCAAAAAAAGCACCATGGGAGATCTATTGACAGCTTGGCCTGTCAATAAAAACCACCTTATTCCCTACCCATGATTGTGAAAGGACGATGTCATCTGGTATGCATACTCTTTCACGTTCATTAGGCATCATTATGATGCCATATTTGCCACATCTGATAATGTCCAGAGAGAGAGAGAGAGAGAGAGAGAGAGAACTATTCAGGATGGTTTCTGGAAAACAATTAGTTACCAGCAGTATAAACAGCACTAGTCTGGGAAGGTAGTCCAGTAACACAGTCCAAAAGGTCAAAGGCTTATGGCAGTCAATTAGAGTGGGTCCAAAACAGTCCATGGGTCAACAGGAGCAGGCAGCAGAGTAGTCAGGCTCTGTCCAAGGTCTAATCACAAGTCAAGGTAACAGAAGTCAAGATAACCAGCATCCAGGCACCAAAGTCAGCAGGAAGCTTTCACCAGTAAGATCAGTTGATCTCTGACAAAGCCTCCATCTCCTCTCCCCGCATATATAAAGCAATTAAGGCTTTGCCAGGTGTTTCTTTACAAGCAGGTTTTTCTCATAAAGTCTTAGAGATTTCCTTTGAGCTTCCTTTTGAGCTTGCTGCTGGGTATACAATGGTAGAGGTAAGTCCCTCTCGTCTTCTTTGTCATCTGAATTGGCAGGACTCTCTGCTGGGACTAATGCCAACCCACTCAGACCAGGCTCTTCCTCTGCTTGAGCCTCTAGGTTGGCAGGGTTCACTGCTGGCACAGGTGTAGATAAACCTGTGCCAGAGTCCCTAGGGTTGTTCCCTGCCATGTCCTCCTCCTCCTCTGACTCTATAGCCTCATCAGGCTCAGAGGGCATGATACATGGATACATTCATTCCATTTATACAGGATGGTTTCCATCATGGTAGTGAAGTTACACGCCACTTTCATATCCAACATCACCCCAAAAAGAATTTTGCTTTTATCTCCTTTAGTATTTTACTTCTTTTTATTATTATTTTTTAAAGCCAACAGCTGTGAATCATTCATTCCTTATGGTCTTGGCCTTTGCTGTGTTGTAATAATTTCCCATCAATGTGAGATAGTATGAGTAATGCCAGGTGTATACAGTATTTCAAGAAATGTTTCCCATGTGCTGTATTTCCTATAGACCTCTTCTGAAATAATATTTAATAATTTCACTGATACAGAATCATAGAGCCACGATGTTGGAAGTGGTCCTATAGGCTATCAGATCCAATCCCTCACTCAGTGCATGATCTTCAGCTAGAGCATTCCCAGCAGGTAGCTGTCCATCCTGGTTTTTTGAAGATGTCCAGAGAAAGAGACACCACCACCTCTCTGTGTTATTGGTTCCATGGCCAAACCACTCTTACCATCAAGAAGTACCTTCTAATGTTCAATTGAAATCCACCCTCCTGTAACTTAAAACCCATAGACCTGGTCCTGCCCTCTGGGGCAGAAGAGAACAAACCTGCACCCTCAGTCTTCTCTTTATCAGCTTGAACATACCCAACTTCCTCAACTTTTCCTCATATGCTTTGTTCTCCATACTGCTTATCATCCTTGTTGCCTTTCTCTTAATCCACACCAACTTGCCTATATCCTTCTTAAAATGAAGCACCCAGAACTGAACACAATACTTCAGATGAAGCCTGACTAGCACAGAATACAGTGGGACTATAACTTCACTTGACTTAACTTGATTTGGAAACTTAGTGCAGGCTAAAATATTTTTTGCTGTTTTTGCTGCAGCATCACATTGCTGGGTCATGTTGAACTTATGATCAACAATACTTCCAAGGTTCTTTTCACATGTACTGCTGTTATGCCAATCATCTCCTATTTGTTTTTTGTGGCTTAAATGTAGGATTTTGCAGTCTTCTGTGCTGAATTTCATTCTATTAGTTTCAGCCCAATTTTCTAGTTTATCAAGGTCCTTTTGAATCCTATTCCTATGTTCCAATGTGCTAGCTATCCGTCCCAGTTTTGTATCATCTACAAACTTGAAAAGGATTCCCTCTACCCCATCACCTGTCACTGATAAAAATGTTGAAGATTGATGGCTCCAGGATAGAACCCTGGAGCATTTCAGTTGAAACTTCCTTCCAGTTTGAAGCACAGCCATTGACGACAATTCTGGACATGGTTTTCCAACCAATTAAGGAACCATATATATGTATGAAGTTTTTTGCATTATACTCAATAATCCCTTATGGCTAAATTTTAGGGCTGGACAAATATCTTGATCCAGCACAATCCCTAAATAGAATATATCTGCTAGCAGTAATACTCATGACCAGCCACAGATTTAACAATGCCCTACATGAGAAGTATCTTTTGGGGTTTGCTCCATTGATCGACCCCGGAAAACTTCTCTTTCATTACACTTTTCCACTCAATATTGTTGATGCAGGATTTTCCTTATATCCAAATACTGAGGCTAGAATGACCCTTCCATAGAAGACAATATTGAATTAATCCATTTGATCATGATTATTCACACACACACACATGTAGGGACACTGTAATTGTAAATTGTTCCATAAACAATTTTAAAAAATCAGCCCTAATTATTACAGAATTAATACAAATTTACTTAAATTTGACCCTTCTGTTATTGGAGCATAGCAGCAGTGGCAAAGTATATTTGTTCTTACACTGCCACTTGGGACATGTATTATAGGGAAAGAAAGCACATCACTTACAGTAACATGTAAGGACCCCTTTCCATCAGTATATATCATGCACTGCAAAATTAGAAAATGTGCCTGGCCTTTAAACTGACTTTGGTAAAGGTTTGGTTGGTTGTTCAAAAGGCCAGATTCCCCCCACCCCACCCCTCTCTCCAAACAACCAGACTCTGAAATTTTAATATTCCCAAAAGCCAGACGCATGGTTTTCATGAAGGTCACATTTACATGCTGCATGTCCTTCCCTTGAGCCATATGTGAGTTCTTTTAACTCAGAATTTCCCAGCCAATTTGATTGCTTGAGTCAGGACAATAGGAGCCAGGATATTGTTCCATAAATTGCATATCTACTTTTAAAAGTTCCAGTCGCTGTCATGAACCAACCATCAATACGGTGTCTGCCCTTCTCTTTTCCTTTGGCATTGTACATGTACAGTTTGAGAAATATAGACCATGCAGACATAAAATTGAAAAATATAGACCATGCAGACACGTCTATAAAATTCATGGTTTAAATTACAGGCATACCTAAGTTAACAAAGCCTCTGACAGAACAGCTCCTTTTGTACAGTCTTTTATGCCCCCCTTTTCATCCTCATCTTCTGACTACCTGGAAGTGTTTTGTTTTGTTTTTAAAGCAGCATCAGCATTGGGAGGATGGTGAGGGAGGGCTGGAGAAGCACAGGCTTCCAGTGCCAGATTCTAACAGCATGCAATAAAGCTTGAGCTAAGAAAGATTCTGGGATTCTGCTCTAGCCAGTCTTGCTGTAGCTGTGTGTGCTTGGTTTACAACAGGCAAGGTACAGCAGCTGCCTCCAGAAACCCTTGCTGACCATGCATGAACTGTAAAACAGAAAGAAAAATGGGGAGAGCAGATGCCTGCCTTACCAGTTACCCCCAGCATGTTGAAATGATAGATTTAGAAGTCTGGCCACGAAAAATGAAATAATAAGAAAAATGGAGTCTGGTGAAAGAAAGAAAAATCATCCTTGGATGCATTTTGGAAGAAACCCTCATGTGGTCTCTAGAAGGCTCAAAAGGTTTTTGTTTACTTATGAACAGTTAACCTGACCTGGTTGTTTCATTTCACATGTGCATATTGTTAGTTTTGAGTAAAAAGTTTCTTGAAACATGTTGAACTGCTCTTCTTTTTTATGGTATAGGAACCTGTCTCTATTCTCTCCATGTAATTTCTGCCCCAGTACCAAATTTTCTGTTAAAGAAATAATGCCTTGGAATGCATATACTTTGTTAACTAAGGTATACTTGTATAAGTAGAGAAGCATATTTTCAGAAGGCAACAGAGCTCATCCAATCCAGCCCTGCCCAGATCTGTACACCACCCATAATTGGGTGGGGGGGAATCCAGGGGAAAAAATCCAATTAAATCTGACAACAAACCTGCTTCTGCTCACTCCTCAGGCCACACCTGGGCATATAAATATCCATAAAAATACACCGACAAATCAATACAACCTGCTGCATTCAAAGACGCCTTTAAAACATTCCAGTCTCTAAGCTCATTCCTCCAAAAAGAAATCTAATTGAAGGCAGCAAGAAATTCTTGCCAAACCCCAAGTCCTCCCTGATCCCTTATGTAATTCTAACCCTATGCTGAGGCTTAAGAATTCCACATATACTGTCACAGACTTGCCTCAGGAAAGTCCTGCAAGGTGTCATGTGAAGACACACCCAACTAAAGGTGGTGGCAGGTTTGGGTGTGCAACGCCAGTACCCTGGTGAGATCAAACTCTTTTACCCAAAAAGGCTCTGACGCTGAGTATAAAGTTCAAAAAAGGAGGATGTTTATTTTAAAGAACAAAAGTAAAGGGCTTTCTCCTCCCCAGCTCTAAAAGCTTGAAATAAAAGGTACTTTACAGTTTGAGTTTCAGCAATCTTCAGGGTGTCATCTCTTTGGGTTTGATCTTGGTTTGATCTCCTCACTCAATGGAGCTGGTTCAGGGTCTTTCAGCTCCTGATTCCTTTGACTTATTTGTTGTTGGCAACTAATTTGGCTAAATGGTGTAAGAAATGCCCTTCCTGGCTGTCTGGACCTGTTTGCCACCAATAAAACAGCTCCCTGCAAGCTCACAGCAAAGACTGAGCAAAAAACTAAAAAACTTCTAGCTAAACAGAGCCTGCTAGGAAGGGACAAACCAAACCTGGAAAAATGCAGGGGAATTCTTCAGCTCCTCCCACAACTCTAATACAGTGAAACATTCCTATGCTCAAACATACTAAGGCCTGAACGAAAACGAAGGAAAATGCAGGGGAGATTCAAACAGTCCTGGCTGGACATCACATGCCACAACCCTACATGTAGAATTTAAATGACCAATGAGCTCCTGATTCTCTAAGCATAGCCTAGCTGTGCCCTATAAATTCAGAAACCCTCTTCCTCACATTCCTAAGTTTGTTCTTTAGAAGCCTACAATGCTGTTCCACAGTATCAGTATCAGTACCAAGAAGAAGAAAAAATGACTCAGTCCCTTGTTCTTCTTGTGGTTAAGGGCATAACCAATTCAGATGTCAAGGAGTAAAATTCCCTCATCAAAAAAAGCATATTGTCCTGTTCCTAGCTGTCCTATGGGGGAAAAAAATATATCATCCAAATAATGAATAACCCCTTTCTGCCCAGACCTAAGCTTAAGGATCCATTTGTTACCCAAAGAGGTGGAGGGGTGCTGTAGAGACCCAGCCATGATGCCAAAATCTCTGTTATTATTTGGGGGAATTATTAGCTCAAATGGAAGGGCTGTGAGAGGTGAGTAACTTCAAGATCTTCTTACCTATGTATACCAGTACTAACTGCAGAGGACACTCCAGCTTAAAGTGAAATAATTATTTTATTGGAAATAACACACAGTGAACACATATACACAACACATGTTCCTAAGAACAATACAAGGCTGTAGAGGAGTAAGGCAGAAAGATTGTATAGAGGGAGAGATCCAGTAAAACAGGGGTATAGTTACCAGTCTTGAGGAGAAGAGCTCCTTGCAGTGAACTCTGGCAGAGTTTTAGTGTCCATCTGTGGCACATTTAGCTGGGGTCTAGGCTGAGACATTTATACCCTATTTCTCAGGATATATACTCAGGATATGTCCTGAAGGGGTACTCAGGTTATGAGAAAGCCTGAATGACTCTCCTACAGGGTAGACAAAGGAAATGAAACTCAACTGATTGCTTAGACAAAGGAAGCCAAAACTCAACTGATTGTGTTGATTGCTGGGAGATAGAATTGATGGGTTTATGATAACCTTGCAATGCAGGACAGGAGAGGGTTCTGAGGTGAGATTTCCTTGGTATTGGGGTGGGGAAAGGTCACTTGATTGTTTGGTTGGATTGCCAAGGTGCCCAAGAAGGAATTAACACATACTTCCTTAATGGCTTTGTTTACCAAGGGGCTTCTGCACAATCCTAATATGGGCTTGCTTTGCCAAAATATTTCCGAGACACATCCCAAGTCCTTGTGACCTCTGCCTGACCTCTTTTTGGATCACCCCAGTCAATTTGACCCCTAGAAGTGTCCAATATTTCCAATTATGAAATTTCAGAGGGAGGGAGTAGTAGGGCATGCTAACACATTCAAGAAAAGTACTGAACTTTTCAAACACAGTACAAGAAACTGAACAGCCCATAGGAAGAGAGCAATCCATATAAAACAGGCCATCAAAAGAAAAAAACACTCAGTCCCTAGGATGAACTGACAAAAGACAAAATGAAGACTTAATATCACATTTCTCCAACTCAGCCCCAATTCCATTCCTATGCACCTCCCAAACTGCTGCATCAAAGGATATACAACAAACAGCACAGAGCGCCACAGGAATGGCATCATTAACAGATTTTCCCATGGGATAAGACAAATTATGAATAAGTTTGTATTCATCAGGTGCCCTTCTGGGAACAACCCCCAGGGGTGACACCCTGAAACTTGGTACAAGGGGAGATGTGAATGGACCTATAACCCTCCATTCTGACACCTCCTTACAGATCTTATCTCTAACAATGTATTCTAAAACCAGCACAGAATGTACATTCTTGGATTGGAAAGGACACTGGGTTCCTTGAAATTGGATCCAAAGGCCCTAAACCCATCCTTTAGATAATGAGGAGCAACTTATGGTAAAGCCTCAAAAGAAACTCCAACGTATTCAGTATAATTGGGCTGGATTCCTTTTGAAGGTGGAGGGCCACTCCCTGTTCCCCACTTCCCTAACTGCTGATCTATGTGCATTTCTTTTTGAGCAGTTCCAAAAGGAATGTGATCCCCTACAAATGGAGCACTCATGGCAGAATTTGCAAAGTTGGTGTGAACAGGCACCCTGGAGCCCAAATTCCCAACAGAGCAGCCAGTTTTGCTGGTCTACAGAAACTGCTGCTTACTGCTAACCCCAACCTGTGCTTTTTGGATGATATAAGCACTGTGTGGCCTCTCACCTTGAGTTGGTAGAGCAGGTGTCATAATTTGCATCCTTAGCTGTGACTGAATCTGATCCCACCTGAGGGTGGGGTTAATTGCTGCTCTCATATGGAAAGCTTCATCGTAAAGTAACCAGGCTGGACAAGAAAAATCCACATAGGCCCTATAAATTATATCTATATACTGAAGGAGTGAAAACACCCTCTGTGGCTGTGCACTAACAATAACCCCTGCATAGATAAAAAAAATCCAGGCAATCAATTGCTCCAAGCCCTGTCTACCCTATGCATAAGCAGTTTCTCCTTCTCCTTGTCATCCAACTTCTCTTCATCCTTCTTTTCCAATTCCCATAAAGAAGAGAAAAGACATCCACATATTTACCATACAGGATCTTGCCCATTAAATTGGGCAAAGGTACCTTCTGTGTTGAAAGTGTCTTTGTTGGATCGTAGATTTGATCCATAATCATCAATAAGAAGACCTCAGAAAACCATGAGGTCTTCTATCTATTTCTCCCTGCCCCCCCCCTTCTTTAAGAGCCTAGCAGGCAGCGGAATGACTAATACAGGACCAAGCCAGGAGTAAGGTTTCTGGATCCCATTTATCAGGCTTGTGCCAACACAGTATTTCTATGTTATTTCTTTGCTGTCATAACAGGGCACATGCATGCACACAAATGGGAAGCTAAAATGAAAAGGCATGTAAGAAATTTGGCTAATTGTGAGAGAGTCAATAATTTCACCCAGGATGAGGATGTGGCAATTAATACAGCCTTCAGTACACCAAACTTATGGGAAGGTAGGCAGCTTGATTTATTTTTCCCCTGCTGTGGCTTTGTAGATAATAAAATTTCTCTTTTTTAAAAAAACTGGGCAATATCTCATAAGTTATTTATTGTAGATAATTTTAATATAAGTCCAGGCTAGGTGCCAGTTTATGAAGCTTTTAAAGGCCTTTTGGAGTTTATTTTAAGTTCTGCTTCCTACTTTTGCTGAATGTCCCTTTATTTATACACCAGAGAATGGCTGAAAGGCCTCCCAAATGGAACACAAGTGAATGTCAAGCCAAAATTCCACTCAACAGACTCCATGATTCTCTGATCACACATTCATCAGCTCTCTGTCTAGGAAAAGAGACACTACAGAAGACAGACAGTTTTACAGTGTGATCACTGTGCTACGTATGGAAGTGCAGAAATGAGTGCAGAAATTCGCCCATCTCAGCTTTGATTCAAATGAAACAAACTGTGCTCTCCTCAGCAGCACAGACACTAAAACTGAAGAGATACAAAGATTAGCATATTCTTGGCACACAAGGTATGTCAGCTGCTGAGGAAGATGAAACAGAATGTGCAGTTGCACTCATATCACCTTGGCAGAGCTCCCATAGGCAACTAGATGACCACTGTGTGAAGAGAAAGCTGGCCTTTGGTCTGACCCAGCATAGATGATCTTACATTCTGAGGAATGCACACTTTAAAATGCAGACTTACTTGTGCATAATCAGAGAAAGAAAAAGATTCCAGTGCTGATGGCCTGTTTCCCTCCTAATAATGGGAAACCAAATGATGCATGTGTGCTTTCACTAATAATTTTGTAAACCACAAGATGAATACATATCTTATTTAAAAAAGTCTTGGTTAATGTAAATTTCTTTTCCATCCGTAACTGCTCAAGGGCTTTAGCAATTGGTCAGGGGTGCTGACTCCTGATACCAACCCTGCCACTTTAGCAGATACAAAGTTTGAGGAAAAGAAATAGCTTTCTTCCAGGTAAAACCAGTTGTCCATGTCATCCCATAGCAGCTTGACAGCATCACAAAGAAGTCCTTCAGATCACCTGGTAAATTATGCAACATAAGCAGGTGTATAAAACCAACTTATTGAAGTATTTACTGAAAAGAAATTATTACTTATAATAATTACAAATTACATATGTAAATATATGAAAATTAAGCAAGTATATAAAAATTAAAAATGCATAATTAGGTAGGATGCACAATTAATTTGACTTGACACAAAATATGGACTATGCTTGAGTGGGATTGTGTGTGTGTGTGTATAGTATAATCACAGAATGCACAACTCTAACATTACATGGCACTTGCCTTCTGTTCATAAATGCTTATTCTTCCAGAATCAGTCTTTTGGCAAGTACAGTTATAGCATTAACTGGGCAGCACAGAAGATTTTAATAGCTGTAATTACATCTGAGTTTGGAAATGTCATTGCTTGGACTACAATTCCCAGAATCCCCCAGCCAGCATGAGACACTGGCCATGCTGCTGGAGAATCCTAGTAGTTGTAGTTTTAAAACCCCCAATTTTGCCAAGCTCAGAACAAGATAAGTATTTTCTGAACTTTCTGCATCCTAGTAAACCCCTGCATGACTGAACATTGCTACCTCAAGTGTCAAGTTCCTTTGAAAAGGACTTAGATGAAAGAGGTTGTAACAGAATCCTTTTTATTGTAGCTGAAGCAAGAATTCATCTGGAATTCAATTGTTCCTGTCATGCATTACAAAAACTAGTGTGTGCTGTCAAAGAGGAAGATTAACCTGCTATTCCTTAAGAGACTCCTTGTATGTCTTCACTAAAAAGGAACTGAAAAAAAACACTACTTAGGAGTATATATTTGAAAAGACAAGTTTACCACTCATAATTATGCTGTGGTACACCTGAGCCAGTATGGCATAGTAGTTTGACTGTTTGATTAGGATGCCAGGAGACCAGGGCTCCAATCCCTGCTCTGCTATGGAAATCCACTGGGTGACTTTGGAAAAGTCACACTCTCCCTTAGAGGAAGGCAATGGCTAACCGCCTCTGAATAAATCTTGAAGGGAAAAACACCCTAGGATACAATAACCATAAGTTGGAAGACACATAACAACAGTTACATGTGGCAATAAGTTGAGAGTGGTGTCAAGCAAAATGTAATTAAAGACATACAAACATGTTAAACATCTTGATTTTTAGAGTTCCTCTCATTCCTTTGCACATGACGTCATATAGTATAGAACAGATTTTCTTGGTTCATACCACATCAAACTACAGGTGTAGATGTTACATATGAATGCTCCCGTGCACACACATAAATCACCCCATAGAGAAATAACACTTCTTAGAGGTTACCTCTAACCTTTACCTCAGACATGCTAATTTTATTTGTGGAGGGGAGCATATTATGAGCAAACAACAGGATCAGCTTTCTCAAACTGTAGTGATACAGACTGTCCTTCTCTAGTACATGATGGTATTGCATGTCCGTGATGTAGGACTTTTTCAGATGATACTTACCATGCAGGGAGGTCTTGGGAGAGGAATGGCACTGTCGTGTGGCAGGGGGTCCTTTTCAGACACTGCCATCCCTCTTTCGAAATCATTGGTGTCACTTCCATGAAGGATTGGAAGCGGCCGCACAATATTTTAATAATGGAAGTTGCCCGTGAGTAAAAAATGGCCAAATATGGCATGGCTGCTTCCAATCCTTCACGGAAGTGACACCAATTATTTCGGAAGATCCAGAAAAGACCCCCTGCTGCGCAACAGTGCCATGCCTCTCCCGAGAACTCCTTGCGCGGTAAATATCATCTGAAAAAGTCCATAGACTCAAGTCAATTGACTCGGGGTCAAGTCACGTCAACGACTTGACTTGGACTTGACTCAACAATAAATGATGCAGTGACTTGACTCAACTCGTGACTTGTACATTTTTAACAATTGACCTGCCAGGCTTGGCTCAGTAACATAACACATTCATCCAGAACCGTTATGGAATGGAAAATGGTTTTCCTCCTTTGAACAACACTTCCATGATCTCACTGCTTTTTGCCTACTGGTCACATGGCGGAAATGGTAACAGCAAATGCATTAGGCAACAGGCTTGAAGCAGAAGGATGCTTCTAAAGCTTTTCAAACACATTAAAAGGCTCCTCCAATGTATAGTGGGGACAGGCTGCTGAGCAGACATCAATCCCCACCATAAGTCCATTGCATAATGTGTTTGCTGATAATTTATTTTTTTGTAACCTAACTTTGTGAACACCATCTTGATTTTCTAGTTATTGAAGCTCCACCCTCCCACACAAACACCCTACCACCACCTCCTTTTTTTCTGTTAAACTTGGCTCCCAGACTTGAGACTCGACTTGGAACTTGAAGGTAGAGATTTGAGACTTGACTTGAGTCTTGGAGTAAAAGGCTTGAATACATTGCTGTTAGCTGTGTGATTCGACTCTGAGACCTAATTCTAACGTTACAGAAATATTATGGCTGCTACTATCCCAGGATCTACACCACCTTGTTCTGGGTATAGTAAGAAGACAGAAATCATGTTGCAGGAGCAGAACTATGTGCAATATCTTTGGTATGGGTGCCATGCTGTGAACTACTTAGTGTGGATTTTCCCAAATGAAACACAGAAAATACAGATTCCCTCCGCCTCTAAATTGTACTGGGTTTCTTTTTCTGGGTTTCCCCATCTGTAGCTGTATGTACAGAAAGGAGTTCCACAGTTGGTCTTTCTCCCCCCAGCACAAGCCAAGAGCTAGTGTATAGAGAGAGGGGGGGAGGGAGAGGAGAGGGTGAGATTAAAGGGATGAACCCTGGAAAACAAGTTTTTATTCCTTTTCTAATTTTCATGATCCTGGATATTTTTCTTCCAGGATCCCCACTGGAAGAAGGAGGACTGGCATTCAAGAAGGTTCTAGGGATGCTTTGTGCAGGCTGGGGACCCAACTGTCTGACAGTAGGGACATTTTCAGACGCAATTTTCAGCAACAAATATCCCAAAACTGCTCCATTGCTGCCACGCAGCAGGGGAGCAGTTTCAGATGACGCTGTCCCTCTGCCAAAACCTTCTGTGTCACTTCTGTGACAGAATGGAGGAAACCGTGTCATATTTCACTCACGGGCAACATTCGTAAATGAAATATGATGCAGTTTCCTCCATTCTGTCACAGAAGTGACACGGAGGGGTTCGGCAGAGGGACAGCGTCATCTGAAACCGCTCCCCTGCCGTGTGGCAGCAACAGAGCTGTTTTGGGATATTTGCTGCCAAAAATTGCATCTGAAAATGTCCTAGGAATGGCCAATTGAAAAATTAGAAGTTGCAGGAAAGCAGCCTAGATTCACAACATTTAAATATATTGGAATACAAAATTATGAGAGCAGGTTGGATTCAGGATAACCAATAGCCACCCATAGGTGCATGTGACTTTCCATGAAGATATATGAGCTAGTGTTCCGATGGCATCTCTCCTCTTAATGACTGTTTTAAAGCTGGACTGGATGAGGAAAAACAGATTGAGATTAAATCCAGACAAAACGGAGGTGCTCACAGTAGCGGCCCCGAAACCAGGAGTTGGGTCGCAACCTCCAGTCCTGGATGGGGTCATGCTCTCCATTAAGGATTGTGTTCACAGTCTGGGGGTGCTCCTTGATTCATCGCTTCAGATGATGAGTCAGGTGAATGCGACGGTCAGGAGCGCCTGTTATCAGCTTCGGCTGATATGCCAGCTGTGCACTTTCCTGGAAGTAAGGGACCTCGAGACTGTGGTGCACATGCTGGTAACCTCTCGTCTAGATTTCCGCAATGCGCTCTACATGGGGCTACCCTTCTGCTTGGTCCGGAAACTTCAGTTGGTACAAAATATGGCTGCCAGAGTGGTCTCAGGAACATCTTGGAGAGACCATATAACTCCAGTATTAAAATCTCTCCACTGGCTGCCTATCAGTTTCCGGGCCCAGTATAAGGTATTGGTTATTTCCTTTAAAGCCCTAAATGGCTTGGGTCCAACTTATCTTTGGAACCGCCTCCTCCCATACAATCCTCCCCGCGCACTCTGGTCCTCTGGGAGGAATTTGCTTCAGCCACAAAAATCTAGGCTGTCTGCAACCTCCCAGAGGGCCTTTTCGGTAATCTCCCCCAATTTATGGAATGGCCTGCCGAAAAAGATCGGTCAGATGACGAGCTTAAGTAGCTTTAAAAAAGCTCTAAAGATGGATCTCTTTCATCAGGCCTTCCCTGATTAGATCCCAGCCTCAGGAGCTGCATCTCCTGGCCTTTTTTTAGTCTTGTTTATATTTGTTTTTAATGTGATTTTAGCTAGGTGGTTTTAATTTTATATTGTTAAATGTCTTTTTATGGGTGGGTGGGGGTGGGTGGTGCTTTTAGTCAGTATTGTAGCGTTTTAGTTGTTGGAAGCCACGCCAGTTGTTTTCACAGAGGGGTGGGGTATAAATAAATAAATTATTATTATTACTGCCAAGTCAGCTTCAGCTTATGGCAACTCAATGGATGACAGACCTCCAGGATCCCCAGTCATCAACAACCCTGCTCATGTCCTGGAAAGTCAGGGTCATGATTTCCTTGACTGAATCTATCAGTCAATCTATCTATAATGTGATCTCCCTCTTCTCAGTAGTTGTTCCCAGTCTTTGCTATTATCTGCTAATAATATGATCATCTGCATATAATAAATTGTTGATATTCCTTCTCCAATTTTTACATGTTCTTCCTCTGAATCTAATCTGCTTTCTGTACAATATGTACCATACATAAATGAAACATAGGGTGATAAAATATAGTTTTGTATGACCCACTTACCAGTTGGAAGGCATTCTATTTCTCCATATTCTGACAGTGGTCTCTTATCTGGAGTGTAGGTTATGCATCAGGACAATCCAATTATGTGACACTCCCCTTTCTTGGCTGAGGAGCGGAGGTGTGAGTAGGAAGTGAGTTGAAATATCTGTGTACTGAGCGTAATATCTTATTGACATAGAACTTAAATTGGAGTCGGTCCCGAGGTCTGAGTAAGAGTGGGGGTCTTGTTTTGCTTTGGGGGAGGAAGGAAAAGAAGGAGAAAAGTTGGAAGGAGACTGATTCGACACGAGATTACTGTTTCTCTGGGCAACCGACGCTGGATGAATGTTAAACGGACCGGAGTGCACACGAGACGGAGGTGGAGTAGCCAAGCAGGAACATTGTAACATTTGGTTTTGTGGTTACTTAGTAATATTGTATTATTGGTAATAACTAGACTTGGATTTAAAGCTGGAGAAGGAAGAAAAGAAGAAAAAGAGAAAAAGTAAGAAGGAAATAAGGAAATAAAGGAGGAAAATTGGACAATACTGTTAATTGGGCATGGGATGGGTATAATGTGTGACGAATTGAGTATATTGAATACAGTGAGTTGATTGAGTATATGGTGAAGAGTTTAATTATTGAACTGAATATTGAGAGATATTGAGAGTGTAAGTGTTTGTAAGTGCTTATAATAGCGAAAATTGATTCAAAGTAATTTGTGGATATTGTGATAAACTCCAGGAAAGCTTATTTTCTTTATATTCTCTACTCTCTTTATACCTTCTACTTAATGTTCACTCTTCTGTTTTAAGAGCTAGGAGGAGTAGAGTAAATGTGTGTTTAATATAACGATTGAATTGAAAGATATTGAAAGGTGACATAGAGGGGAAAAAAACAACAACAAAAAAAAAGATTTAAGCTTTGGAGAACTCGGAAATTAGAAAGTATTGAAGGAGTTGATAAGGAAAGTGGGAAGAAAGAGGAAAAGAGGAGAGATAGAAGCAAAATTAGAAATATATTCATAAACAGAAATAAATATATATACATAGAGATAAAAGGGTGGTATAGCCTTAAGGTATAAATTTAAGGTATAAGAAATGGCAGCAGGTACTAGAAGGAATGTAGCCCTATTGGGTCAAAGAAGACCATCAATAGAATTGCAAACAAAAACACCTGATATGAATACGGCACTGTTGGACGAGATGAAGAAGATGGGGAGAGAAATTAGAATGGACATAAAGGCTCAGATAAAAGAATTAAGAGAGGAAATAAAGGCAGATTTTAAAAGGGAATTAGAAAACTTAGGTAAAAAGTTAGAGGAAAATACAAAAGCCCTAACACAATTACAAACAAGAATACAGAATCTGGAACAAAGAACGGATACTTTAGAGTTAAAATCTAAAGAATTGGAGGAAAATAAACAACAAGAACAAGTTAAGGAGAATATTCTAGAATTGAAAAGTAGATCAAAGTGTATAAAAATAAGAGGGATAGAGGAACAGGAGAATGAGGATTTATATACAAGGATAGTTCCAGTATTAGCAAAGTTTATAGGATGGCTTCCTGAGCAACTTGATTTGGAGATTGATAAAATGTTCCGAATCGAATCTTGGATAGCCAGGAAAAATAGAGTGCCAAGGGACATAGTTATTTACTTCTTGAGAGAAAGAGTAAAAGAAATAGTGTTGAATAGAGCTTACGAAGATGTATTGAAAATAGAGGAGAAAGAGGTTAAAATTTACAAAGACATACCGGCAAATATTCTAAAGAAAAGGAAAGATTATAAATTTCTGATACAAGAATTAAGAAAATATGAAATACGTTACAAATGGGAAAAAGTGGAAGGGGTTACAGTAACATATAGGTCCAGAAAGTATAAAATAAACAGTACAGAAAAGGCTAAGGAATTTGTGAAGAGATTGGTAAGAGATTATAAAGGAGGGAGGAAAGACGAAGAAGAGCTTAGGGGAGAAAGAGAAGGACGAGGAAAGGATGCAGGGGAAACAATAAGGAAAGCAGAAACAGAAATATATGGAAAAGAGGATGAAAGAAAGGAGAAGAATAAGATGGTGGAAGAGTATACAGATGATGAGGAAGTGGGGAAAGACGAAGAGGAAGAAGAGGAAGGAGAAGAGGGGATACTGGAAGTAGAGATAGGGAAACAAGGTGATCTATTGAGAGTAATAAAAGATAGTAAGAACATAGAACAAGAAGAGACTTAGGAGTAGGAGGAGTGGGGAGAGTAATTGTAATAGATATTGAATAAGTTAAAATTATGTTAGAAAGAATTTTATCCTGGAACGTAAGGGGGTTAAATTCACCACAGAAAAGAAGAAAAATATTTCATTATTTGGAAAGACAAAAGTTAGACATAGTATGTTTGCAGGAGATACATATATGTAGTAAAGATTTAAAATATTTGACAAATTATAAATTGGGCCAAGGCTTTGCAACAACAACAGAAAAGAAGAAGAAAGGAGTCATAATATATGTGAATAGGAAATTTGAGGCGAAGGAGATATTTAAAGATGCAGATGGGCAGTATATAGCGGTTGAAATCCAGATAGAGAATAGCCGGATACTGTTGGTAGGATTATATGCGCCTATCGATAATAAAGCAAAATTTTATAATAAGCTATGGAATGAGATTTTGGAAACTGACTTTGATGAGCTTTTCATTATGGGTGACTGGAATGGGGTGGTAGATGGAGACATTGATAGATCGTCAAGTAAAAAGGGGAAAAATAGTCATGGTAGATTGCCAAAAGTCTGCCTAGAAATGATAGAAAATCTGTCTATAGTTGATTCATGGAGAATTAAGTATGGTCTAGAGAAGGAATATACTTGCTTCTCAGACCGTCATAAGACTTGGTCAAGGATTGATATGATTTTCATTTCAAAAAGTGCAATTAAAAAAGTTAAAAAGATTGAAATAAAAAATAGATACCTTTCAGATCACTGCCCAATAGTTTTGACATGTTAAAAGGGTAGAAGAGAATTTTCTTGGAAATTAAAAGACTTTCTGTTAAAAAATAAAAAGGTAATACAAGAAGCAAAGGACTCATTAAAACTTTTCTTTGAGGAAAATCTAGATAAGGGAACAGAGCTAAACACGGTTTGGGATGCAAGTAAAGCGGTGATCAGGGGATTTTTTATACAAAAAGAAATAGAGTTAAAGAGGAAAAGAAAAGAAAGGGAAGACAGGATTGAAGGTGAGATCAAGAGAAAAGAACAGGAATTGAAGAAGAACCCCAAGGACAATAAACTAATAGAGGAGATTAAAATTTTACAACACCAGTTAAAATTAGAAGTGACAACAGAAATAGAAAGGAAACTAAGATACCAACAACAGAAATATTTTGAGAATGCGAATAGACCAGGAAAATGGCTATCGTACAGAATTAGAAAAGAAAGAGAGAAGAAAATAATCTCAGAAATAAGAAGTGAGGGGAAAACATATAGACAACAGGGTAAAATAAAGAAGCTATTCTATGAATACTTCTTGAAGGTATTTTCAGAACATGAACAGGAGATACCTAGGGAGAGAGAAGAAGAAATAAATGAATATCTTAGTAAGGAGGAGATACCTCCGATATCAGAAGAACAAAGAAAAGAGTTAAATAAACCAATTTCTAAAGAGGAGATCTTGATGGCAATCCAAAAAATGAAACTAGGGAAAGCAGCGGGTCCGGATGGACTATCTGCAATATATTATAAAACGTTTAATGAAGAATTAATAGATCCATTGCATTTGTTGATAAATGAGATTTATAAAGGAAAGAAACCAAAATCATGGGGAGAAGCAAACATAAGTTTGATCCCCAAAGAAGGGAAAGATCCGAAGGAAATGAAAAATTACAGGCCGATTTCATTATTAAATTTAGATTATAAGATCTTTTCAACAATAATAGCAGATAGGTTAAAGGAGATATTAAAGGTGTGGATTCATGAAGATCAATGTGGATTCTTACCAAACAGATTTTTGAGAAATAATATAAGGATAATCATAGATATAATTGAATATTATGAAAAACAAAACCATAAAAAGTTATGCCTTATATTTTTGGATGCTGAAAAGGCATTCGATAGTCTAAAATGGGATTTCATGATAGAGGTCTTGAAAAAAATGAAATTAGGAGAAAAATATATAAAATGGATTCAAGCCATTTATGAAGATCAAATGGCAAGAATAATAGTGAACGGGGAGAGGACACAAGAGTGCAAAATAATGAAAGGTACGAGGCAGGGTTGTCCCCTGTCTCCGTTACTTTTCATTACAGTATTAGAAATATTGAATAGGAAAATAAGGAAAGAGGATATGATTAAAGGGATCAAAATACAAAAATACAACTATAAGATAAGAGCCTTTGCGGATGATCTCGTAATATGTTTGGAAAACCCACTAGAGAGTATAAAAAGAATGATGATAATGTTGGAAGAATTTGGGAGACTAGCAGGGATCAAAATAAACTCAGAAAAAACAGCTATGATAACAAAAAACATACCACAACAAGAAGAAAAACAATTAACGGAAATCACAAACTTTAAAATTGAAAAGAAGGTGAAATACCTAGGAGTAACTATAACAAGGAGTAACGCAGGTTTATTCAAAAACAACTATATAAAAGGCTGGAATCAAATAAAAAAAGATTTACAACAGTGGGACAAATTGAAATTATCATTGATGGGGAGGATTTCATTGGTAAAGATGAATATCCTACCGAAAGTGATGTTCTGGTTCCAAACACTCCCAGTTATAGAGAAAGAAGAGGTTTTCAAGAGCTGGAATAGAGATATTTCAAAATACATCTGGCAAGGGAAAAAACCAAGAATAAGGTGGAAAATACTTTATGAATCCAAAAATAGAGGCGGATTACAACTGCCGAATATGAAACTTTATTACTATGCGTGCAATTTGGCCTGGATACAAGAGTGGATTAAGCTAGAAGATAAAAGACTCTTAGCACTGGAAGGATTTAATAATCGTTATGGTTGGCACGCATACCTAATGTATAACAAAGTGACAGTTAATAAAGACTTTAAACATCATTTTATTAGGAAAAATTTATTAGTAACATGGCAGAAATGTAGAAGTAAGATCTCTAAGAAAATCCCACTATGGACTTCAACACATGAGGCCTTTCATAGGAATGAAAATCTATGTAAAGATAATTGGTTAAGGTATAAAGATATCTTGAAGCTAAAAGGAGACCAATGGGTATTAAAGACAAGAGAAGAGTTAGAGGAGGCAGAGTTGGTGTGTCATTGGTTTCTCTACAGACAATTAAAAGAAAGATTTATACAGGATAGTAAACTGGAAGGCATTGAAAAAACATTATCGGAATTGGATCAAATATTGTTGAAAGGAAAGGAAAAATTAATCTCTAAATTGTATAAAATGTTAAGTAAGGTTGAGATGGAAGATGAGGCGGTAAAGGATAATATGATTAAATGGGCAGCAGATCTAGGGCAGTCACCTACATTGGAACAATGGGAAAAAACCTGGAAAAACATTCAATTTACTAGAAGTTATGATTTAAGAGAAAATTATTACAAGATGTTATATAGATGGTATTTGACTCCGTATAAAATTGCAAAAATGTATAAGACCAAGAATGAACTATGTTGGAAATGTGGAAAAGAAATAGGTACCTTCTTTCATATGTGGTGGCAATGTCCAAGAGCAAGAAAATATTGGGGGAAAGTACATAGGATGATAGAAAGGATTTTCGAGATAAAGATACCAATGCGGGCAGAATTATACTTATTAAATATGATGTTTGGAGTGGAAAAACAGGTGGAAAAAGCATATTGGAGAATCATATTGTATATGGTGACTTCGGCCAGAATTATCTATGCAAAATATTGGAAGGTGCCAGAAATACCAAAAGAAGATGAATGGCTAGTTAAATTATATGAGATATCAGTATTGGATAAATTAACCCTACTGTTAAAAGACAAAACAGTGGAGGACTTTAGGGATGAATGGAGATGTCTACTACCTATTTGGAAGGAGAAATGGGGAAAAGAAGCAATATTAAGCTTCTAAGGAAATTAAAGTATAATAAGTAAGGAAGGAGAAAAGAATTATCATCCAGACGTATTAATTAAGAGTATTGAGAACAGGAGGAGGATTTAATTAATAATAAATGTGAATACTGAAAATAAGTAAGAGAAGAGCAAAGATTAGGTTGAAAGGAGATTGAAGGGACAGAGGCCTGGTGAGAAAAGTAAAAATAGACACCCAAACTTAAAAGGAAAAAGTACCAAGGAACGAAGACTGTATTGTTAAGATATAAAGTTGTGGAGAACGGTTAATTATTGTCATCTAGAAGGAATGAAGAAAATGCGTGTTGGAAAATGGGAAATTTGGAAAGGGTGATGTACAGGATACTGAGGTAAAAATTGAAATGTAATGTGAAGAATTGCATATTAATATAGCCCTTTCGGTAAATGTTTAATATTTTGAGGAGCAGTAATTGAAATGTTTTAGACATATGTTAAGTGTATGTATGTATTCACTTTTATGGATTATCATATGTAATCAAAACAACAATAAAAATAAGTATAAAAAAATAATATAGTTTTGTATGACCCACTTACCAGTTGGAAGGCATTCTATTTCTCCATATTCTGACAGTGGTCTCTTATCTGGAGTGTAGGTTATGCATCAGGACAATCCAATTATGTGACACTCCCCTTTCTTGTAGTGATCTGTATTCTATCATGATATTTTTGTTGTCATTCCTTGGTGTATTTTTTCTGTCATCTTTTTATTTTATGCTGATCATATATGTGTTCTCCTGTTGGTCATAAACCATCCCTGCTTTTGGCTTAAATATCTCTTTAATTTCTCAGATCCTGCAGAAGAAATATCTTGTTCTACCTTTCCTGTTATCTTCTTCTATTTGATTGAAGTATTCTTTGATAATAGTATTCTTTGTCTTTACATACAAGTTACTGAACACTTGCATTCAGGATCTTATTCCTGTTTCTATCCCATTTAATTTTTGCTTCTTGTTGATGCAAGCAAAGATTTTTTTTTATTTTCTTCCTCCTTCCACATTCTTTGGCTCCGTAGTTGGAGCATAAACTTGGATTATTGTTATATTGATGGAGTTTCCATGAAAACTTCTTGATAGCATGAAGTCAGACTTTGCATTACAGCCTTTGACTGCTTATGCTATATCTCACCTTACTTTTAATGCCATCCTGTGTCTTCTTAGATTGCAGAATTTTCTGATAGAAGGTCTGATTGTGGCTTTCTAATTGAAAATGCTCCACTCTTTTATACTTTAGTTCACTCACATAGTTATCAAGTCACATGCTGAAGCCGTATAATGATAGCTCTGGAAGAAAGACAAGAAAATGTTGCTTGAAAGGTGCAAGAAAGCCTACCACTTCTGCTTGGGATAGAAATCAGGGTTTGAATGCCTTGTGTTGCCACCAGGTTGATGGGGGGGGGGAGTTGCACTGCTCTGGCATGGCAGGGAACAGATGGAATGTTCCATTTCTGTGATACTTCTCCTTCCCTGATGTTGCCTTTGTCAAGGATCTCAGAGAGAGGACACAACATTCACCTTTTCCTCTTTGTGGGCATCATCACTAAAGTCCATAGCATCCACTACTGGGTCTTGAGTTTTACAACCTTGAAATGCTTGGACAAGATTGGAGGCATTGGCCATGGTAATGCACGTGACTTTGTTGAGAATTTTGTACTGAATGTGGACATCATGCAGGGTGTTGGCCAAGAAACCATATGTGTAGCACCCTTTCAGATGCTTCTAAGACAAGGTCCCAGAATCCTGCTTCAGGGAAGCTGGGTTTCTGTATTTTCTTGGTCAGCCAGGACATGGTCAAGAAAATCAGAATCAGAAAACAAGAATAAGCCTCCCCTCCCCCTACAGACACACACACACACATTTGGATCATCCTCCTCTTCCTCTTCCTTTTGCCTTGATTATGATAATAGTTCTCTTTATCCTTACATACAAGTCACTGAACACTTACATTCAGGATTCTATCCCTATTTCTACCCCATTATGTTGCTGCTTCTTGTTAAGGCCAGCAAAGAATTTTTCAATGTCTTCTCCCTTACACAGTCTTATGCTCTGTAGTTGAAGCCTAAACTTGGATTATGGCTATATTGATAGGTTTTCCACAAAGTCTTCTTGGTAGTACTCCATAAGACTTTACATTATATCCCTTGACTGCTTTGATACATCCCCCCTCACTATTAATATGCTGTTTCTTCTTAGATTCTATCAGAGGGCCTGTCTAAATGGTGAAAATAATCCTCTTAGAATTTGCTTAGAATCCTACCTGTCTTAATGGGATCCTGAATAATTATGCCGTATTCATAAGGATGGGGTCCAAATCCACCATAAAACACTTTCCCCGACGTTTTTAAAACACTCTGTGGAGAATGCGCATTAGCGAAACGTTAGGACAGGCAACTGCATTTATTTACATACCCCAGAAAAGTGGAAGTAGAATGCTGATTGGCTGGATGGGAGCAGGGGGCGGGGCTTGCTTAGAAGGCAAGCATCCCAGAACTTCCATCTTGGAATTTCGCTTCAGTGAGCAAGTGATCATGCGATAAAGCAGCCTTTTTCTTTTCTTTTTTAATTTAGGCAGAATATCACACTATTGCACTTTTGCATCCTCAATATGCCTTTTTCTAAAAAATACACCATTCAGCAGTAGTGACTGGTGAAAATAAAAACACAAGTCACGGCTGCCATCTTGAATCTCCGGCATGCCCGTTGGGACAGCAAAAGTGGGTAGCCTCGCATGCCTGCGATTTTCCCAAACACAGTTAGGACAAGGTGATCCTGCTTCAAATTTGCATGAGTACACATCAATTCACATTTCCCCCCTTGTGTGGACACGCCCAGAGTTTTCAGATAGAAGCTCTGACTGTAGTTTTCTGACTGGAAATGCTCCATTCTTGTCTGCTTTAGCTCACTCACACCTATGTGTATGTATTCCCTATGTATTCCATTTCTTGTTTTATGAGTTTTAGCTTCCCCTAATTTGTGCTTCTCACTTTCATTGTTACTCTTGTAGATGCTGTGAAACTCCAGACTTTCATTTCAGCTCTGGGCTTATCAGCACCTGTACATCCTCTCCTTTTGAGTCCAGTTGTATCATGATACTCTATGCTATTTGTTCTTGTCTTCTGCTCTTTCTTCATAAATGGTTGAGTGCCTTCCAACTTGGGAGCCTCATCTTCCAGCACTATATCTTGCTTCATTCTATATTGTCTCACCATAAGGTTTTGAAGTAAAAGATATTGGTTCCTTCTGCACAGTACTAAGAAGAGTTAACTCTAGTGTCTCTGCATGCAGTCTCATCATTGCAGAAAGGTAATTACAAGGTTTTAAAAAAACACTCTTAGTTCTATATCTGTTCTTCTTATCATTGTCTTGAAATGTCAATCTCTCTGTCTCTCAGGCTTGCAACTCAAAGAGAATGTAAGCCCCATGACTGAACCCAGTCCTTCGAAATGGCTGAAGAATTAATCCAAGGACATGCTGAAGCCACCCTTGTCAAAGTGGTAGGATGACAGCTCTGGGGGAAAGGCAAAGGAATGTTTCTTGAAAGGTTCAAGAAAGCTTACTGCTTTATCTTGGATTAGAAATTAGATTTGCATGCCTTGTGTTGCCACCAGGTCTGGTTTGGTAGGCAACCTATCTAGTTTGGTAGGCAAAAGGTGGAGTGCTCTATTTAGGTGCTGCTTCTCTTTCCTCTTCCTGCCTTCATCAAGGATCTCTGAAGGAGGACACAAAATCCTCCTCCTCCTCCTCCTCCTCCTCCTCCTGGGTATCATCGTATAGTAGCTTCCATAGCAGCCTCCATTAGGTCTTGGGTCTTGTAAATGTGAAATGCTTTGACAACATTTGAGGCATTGTACATGACCTTGATGAGAATTTCCTACTGGATGTGCACATCATGAAGGGCTTTTGCCGGGATACCATATGTGTGGCACCCTTTCATATGCTTCTTAGACAAGGTCCCAGAATCCTGCTTCAGAGCAGCTGGGTTGCTTTGAGGAGCTCAGACTCCCAGAAGACTCTTTCTGCCCTTTGTGCAACAGTCTGCAGTAGATGCTACAATAGGCTGTAGGACCCATCTGCATAATTTTGCTTGTCCTCTGTGTTGACTGAAGTCTTTGTTGTTATTATTTGCTACCAATTAGGCTTTGGTTTATGGGGACCTTATAGATAAGAGACGTCCCTGAGCCCTAGTCTTCAACAGCTCTACTCAGATCCTGCAGACTCAAGGCCATGGCTTCCTTGATTGAATCAATCCATCTATAACATGATCTTTCTCTTCTTCTTCTGCCTTCCATTCTTCCAGCATTATTGTCTTTTCCAATGAGTCATGTTGTTTCATGATATGACCAAAGTATGACAGCTCAGTTTTCTCATTTTGGCTTCTACTGAGAGTCCAGGATTCATTTGCTCTAGGACCCATTTATTTGTCTGTTTGAAAGTCCATGGTATCTGTAGCACTCTTGTCCAGAACCACATTTCAAATGGATTGATTTTCCTCCTGTGAGCTTTTTTCACTGTCTAACTTTCACAACCTTACATAGAAATAGGAAATTCAATGGCAGGGATGATTCTGACTTTGGTATTTCTTGATATATCTTTGGACTTGAGGTTCCTTCTTTCTTATCTGCTTTTCCAAGTCTTAACCTTCTTCCAGTTTCTTGACTATAGCCTCAATTTTCTTTATGAATTAGCTGACATATAGAATATATTTAACTATTTGTCTTCATCACACACTGTATATTCTGTAACTCATCTGTGATCAATATTTCTGTTATCTTAACATTCAGCTGTAGCTCTGCTTTTTTACTTTCTTTCACTTTTATCAGTAGTTGGTCTTTCCAATTTTTTGCTATTTTCTGCTAGTAATATGGTATCATCTGCATATCTTAAATTGCTGTAGTCCTTCTTCTGAATATTAGCCCACTTTCAGTATGATATATTCTGCATATAAATGAAATTATATGTGGTGATAAAATGCAGCCTTATTTGATACCCTTCTCAGTTGGAAACCTTTCCTTTTCTCCATATTGTGTCCTGACAATGACCTCTTGTCTGATGCATAGGTCATGCAGGAGAATTAAATGGCACAGCACTCTCTTTTCTTTTAGGGCAAACCATAATCTCTCATGATCTACACAACCAGTGGTTTTATTATCATTTATAAAATACCAGTTGACTTGTTTCCTGAAATTCTTTGCTGCATCCCTGTATCCAATATATATTTGCAATATGGTCCCCTGTGTTGCTTCCTTTTTGAAAGCCAGCATGGACATCTGACAGCTCTCAATCTACAGTAAAAGTCTTTGTAAAATATTGAGCAGAGGTTTACGTGCATGGGAGATCAGTGTAATAGTCTAATGGTTTCACAAATCCTGATATTGCCTTTCTTGGGGATTGGAACATATATTGGAATGTATATAGACCATTGTTTTGTTGTCCATATTTGTTGGCAGAGTCTTGATAAAATTTCTATTGCTTTGTCCATCTGTTCTTGGTGATTTATTTCTTCCAAGTGTGTTGAGAGCACTTTCACTCTCTAAAATTGTGGCATCATTGTCCAAAGGTTCTTCCTTCAAGCAATGTGTAATCTTCAGTGTGTTCCTTACATCTTTTTTTATTTTATTTTATTTTATCCAAATCATATTCAGCATTCTCCTCATGGTCATATAGCATGTCTCCTCTTGATTTAAATTTCCTTTGATTTCTTGAAGATCTCTTGTTCTCTATATTTTATCTTCTGTTTCTTTCAATTGATTACTACAATCGCTTTTCTGCCTGTGCACAAGTGTACTCAGTTTAAATTTATATCATTGTGAAACATATGATAGAGAAGTTTGGCGGGGACAAGAAAACCATTACATTCCCTAAAGGATCTTTGCCTACAATTTTCAGTGCTTTTCCCATCAGTTTTTGGATCAACACCAATCTGGTTTATAATTGGTTACCCAGATGTGCAACATTTTGGCATTACTGCTGTTTCCTCAGGGTGGAGGCACTACAATCTTGACTCCATTCTTGTAGAAAAGCAGTTTCAGTATCCAGATTGGCTGTGACATAAGCTTTGCATCCTCTCCTCGTTGCTGCTAAGTCTCTTATATCCCCATTTCTTGAACCTCCACTCATTCTCTGTTTTTCCTTCCCTCTTTGATTCTCTTTTTCCATGTGTCCCTCTTCCTTCCTGTTCTCTCTCTGGAATCCATTCTCTTTTCCCTCTACTATTTCTAACTAGATTATAGATCTTCCAGAGAACCATTCATCATTCATGTTCCAACCTCGCTTTCTTTTTCCATGCACACCTGTAGAAGACAGCAAAAAAGCTGTGCATCAGCAGGACTCTTTCTCTTATTTGTCTTGTTGCGGTTATTTTTCTTGCTGATTTTCACTATTCTTTTGTTGAGGTTCTTCCAAGAAAGCTAGACCTCTAAAGTCTTTAGAAATGCACCTCAGGACATTATCACACCAGCCTCATGTTTCATGGCAATCATATTATTAAAGGAAATGGGAAAATAACAGTTGTAAAATGCTCATCATCACACTCTTCATTCATGAGACTGTGCTCCTTTGGCAATCTCCTGGTGTGATATGTCCCTTCTCTTCAGTTCTGGGATGATTGTAGTCATGTGGCACAGGGGACTGATTATCCTCCTCTCCCCTTCTCTCCCCTCTCCCTCTCTATTCCAAAGCAGACTGACTCCATGCTGCTTTGGAATAGTCAGGGGAAGGGGAGAGAGGGGACTTCAGTCATCCTGGAACTGAAGTGAAGAGACCTATTGCACTAGGGGCAGCAGTAGAATAAAAATATTAGCAGGTATTGATGGGATTTCCCCAACAATTGAAAGGGATGCAACAGTAACAGCTAGAATGTAAAGCAGCAACAGGATACCCACAATGTTGTCTGGTAAGTACTGGCCAAATTCATTACTATCCCACTGGAATTCTGCTTTAGCAGCCTTGTGTGATAAAGTCCTTAGCATTCAAAATCTTTGAGCACTGTATTACCTATATGGAAGAGAAAAGCAGAAAAGGGACATTGAATCCTAGCAGCCTACCTATCAAAGCTTTTGTTGACTTAGAAAGGATTCAAACTGTTCAGATTCATCTCTTTTAATGATTCTTGGCCTTCTTTTCTTCATTTGATGAACTTCTCCTTATTGAACATCTCTACTCTATGAGGTGTCTCATGACAAGGGCATATCAACTTTGGCCAAGGAGCAAGATCCAGAGAAAACACAGCTGATGGACTTCTTAGACTGACAGATCAAAAAGGACCAACAAGCACATCCTTGTTCCTGGTCTGTAGAGAAATTCCAGGTGTTCAGGCATTTGGCAGAGCTGTTATCTTGGGTGCAGGTGAGGTTTTGCAGGGGTCTGGGAACCTCCTTGAACTCCTGTAGTCTGAACTGTATTTCAGCTACCTTTGACTCCATCAGCTCTGGCTAGAAAGGTAAGAGAGGCACCCATCAGACCTGACAATGTGCTGCTTTATCATTCTGGGGAAGAGTGTAATGAAACTGCATATACTCCAGGAAAGACCTTTAGGGCTCTTGGGGGTTGGGGCCTGGAACTTCCCCTTTTCTCTCCCCACCTTTTCATCCATGGTGCTTCCATGGGATATGCCTCCCCCATATGTGGAGTGGTGTCACACACCATATCAGTCCCCCTAGCTGTGTTTCCAGGAAACATCCCAAAGTGTAGAATGCTGGATTGATCCATATGAAGAAACTAGTTCTAGCCATTACTATTGCAGAAGAAGTGGGTGTTTGTTAAGCTAATAGATCTTAACCACCCCCTCCACACCAAGCTGCCACACAAAATCTGTCTGCTCTGAGAAGATGAAGCTGAGAAGGGAGAGGGAAGGTTGAGGGGGCAAGCAGAGGATGTCACCATCTGGGCTGATGAAAAGCCCTGTGAGCCCTGTTTCCACTGCCTCAATGAACCTGAGAAGGCAACGGGCCCTGAAACCCCCCCCCACTTTTTACCATATGTTAGTAGCTCATATACATTTTTGCCCAATAAAAATATATATGATTTTCCAACTGTGCCATAGAGGAAAATTGCAGGCAAGCTGTTATCTAGTAATTATGAGCAGCCAGCCAAGCAGTTGAGATCAATTTCCCCTTCTCTTCTTCTTTCAAAATTTCTCCAAATGCCTAAAACCAAAGGGGAGTTTCATTCCTGAAGGACTGTGACAGGAGCAACAGAACAGAAAAAAATGGGGACACATGGAACCCTACACTGCGGGAGAGTTTCTCTTTTAGAGTCCAGCCAGCAGAAACAGAAGGAGCCTTGGAGTACTAGGAGGGAGGTGTTAAGAATGTGGGACATTACTTGCACAGAGGCTGTTCTCCCCCCACCCCCTTTTCTTGCCTTTTTTCACAAATGCTCTCTTTGAAGGGCAACAGAATATCTTCCACCTGAAGCCTTCCTTGCTATGTCACCTAGGGTGCTAAAAGCCTCAGATTTTACCCTGGTTCCTGGCTCCCAGACTGCTGAGCCACTAACTGCTCTCTATGGTGTGGATGGGTGGGTCTGGGAAGTGGGGATGTGAATCTTCTGACAGCATTTCAAATACAGATCTTCTATAAATTAGGGCACATAGACCTAAGTCCAACTGCTAGTCCGAACAAGAGCAGACTCACTGAATCAATTGCTGAATGGTTAGTATTCCCTCATGTAAATGCCATTGATTCTATGGGTTTACTCTAATGGGGGACTAGCAATTGGATTTAGACAACAATCATCTTAAAAGAAAACTATTTATTTGTTCAGTGAGTTGGCTGAAGAATGGATACAGCTCTCAAAGTTGCTTCACTACATGTAAAAACAAACATTAATTCTTTTTTCTGTTATAAAGCAGAAATGTTTATGCCACATTCTGACTAATCTTGGAGTGTTTTCTTTGTGTCTGTTGGAGGAGTGGTGATCTATCATCACAGTTTTTCTTCTACATATCTGAAAAGAACCAGCATGCTCTTGATGTATCTGAATGAGCTTCCAGAAGCTGAAGACATGCTCAAAGGCATTATTGATGAATTCTCTTTCTCTGTGCAGCTTTTTTGAAGACAGAAGTATCAGCTCACACTATTCCTCAAGCATACAGTAGATAGGCCTGACTCCACAGGTAAAAGTAATGAAACCATACAGAGTATTAAAATGTATTTTGGAAGGAAGTTTGATTCCATTAGGTGAGTGGGAATGGTAAAAGTCTAATCTGAGGCTCATTTAGATTTTGTACCGTTATGAAACCAAGAGGTTGTCTAAACAATGAAAATACCCCGCATAGAATTTGCAGGGAATACCTGTTGTCTGAACGAGATGCACTGGAGATTTGGTGTTTTCAGAGGGAGGGGGGAACCTCCATTACTGCATGTTAGGAGACTTCATAGTTTTCCACAAAAAAAATTTTTTTATGGTGCAGCACTGCGCATTACCAGTTATTGGAATGACCAATTCACAGAGCTGCACATTCAGAGTCCAGAGGAAGTCAAAAAGTGATTGGTCAGTCATACAAGTGGAAGCAGGCTTTCCTCTTACTCAGTCAGGAAGCAACATTTTGTCCTTCCGGAGGACTGAGGGTTTGCCTCTCTCAAGTGTGCACTGTATCGCAGCACAGTGGTGGATTTTTTTTTTCAAGTGGAAGGCCTCCTTTCCATGACTTTAATGAAAGGGTAATTTTAAAAAATGGGCAGCAATTTTTTTTTTAGGGGGGAATAGTGGCCCATACTCATGGCCACCATCTTCATTCATGGGAAGTCTGTCTGAACTTTGTTACACATTGCTTCGCAGGCAACGTTTTTTTAAAGAAAATCATGGAGACAACAGGGAGCTGCTGCGAATTACAGGTAATGAGTGTCCCAGTGCAGTATTTCCTCCCATCTAGCTTAGCCCCAAAAGTATGTCTGTAGGGACTATGTAGAAGTACAAATTTTGTGTTCTTTGGTGAATCATGTATGTTACCCATCTAAAAGGGCCACATTTCTAAGGATCATGAGACCTGTTCAGACATTTATTTGGGTTTAGATTGGCATTTATCTTATTACTTACTTATTAAAATAATTGCTATCACACTCTAGACAACTGACCAGTATGAGACTGTTGATCAAAACTGCATGAGTGGAGAGAGAGCCTCTCCTAATTACCTCAAAGAATGGGGAAGGTGAGCTAGTGAATACACCAAGGGAACAGATTTAGACTGTTGTGTGCATTGAGCCTCATCCTAACCTCAAAGTTCATGTCTGCACCAAGCTAGTATATGGACATCAGCCCTCAGCAAGTGAATATGACCGGAAAGTCTATATTTTCCAGAGAATCAGAAGCATGTATGACTGGGCTTGGGAACATTTCAGCTCAAATCCTTTTGGTGTCCTGTGCCAGCATAACTGTGGGCTCAGTGGCCAAGAATGAAAAAAGGCATTGAAAAAACTAGGCTGCTCAGAGCCACCAGATTTTGTCTACCTCCCTTCACCACCACTGCATGACCCTGGGAAAAGTGCACCAGTGTAATGCAATGACAGGATTCTACACTTGGCTTCTCAGAAAATTTCAACTGTCTATCCCACTTCAAAATGACTAATGCTAAAAGAGGAAGTCTAAGGAGATTATCAGATGCTGTCAACAGGATGTCATGACTCTCGTATGCTCCTCCTGTGCTGCAGCTGTGAGTAAGGCATCACTTTTCATTAACAGTACCTTTCCGCCAATGAAAAGTGATCCCTTACAGCACAGGAGAAGCATGCAAGTATGATGATGACCCATTCACACAACAGCGTTGTCCTCACATGCTCCTGGGGTGGTGTTTACAGCATTTGATAATCTCCCAGGACCCATTCGCACAACAGTAACATCATCCTCACGTACTCCTGGTGTAGTTTTTGTAGGCATCTGATAATCTCCTAAAACAGAAAGTCCAGTGGTTTCATATGTCTAATGTAGGCTCTGTGAAAATGTTGCATTTAAAAAGGCCAGGAGCCACAATCCTGCTCAGCCTGACCAAAAAAGCCCCCAGTCTAACATGAGCAGAGCTTGGAAAAGTTACTTTTAGGGCAATCACTCCCAGAATCCAGGCTATGGAGCTACAGAGATTTTTGACATTGTAGCCCACAAAAGTAAAATTTCCAAGTTATGGGCATGGAATGTTTTCCAGGAGTGAGAACTATACATTTCTACCAATGGTACACCTAAATAGGGTTTGATGGCTTGTATACCTAAATAGCTATACCTAAGTAGGGTTTAATGGTCACTAAACAAAGAAATGTTACTGGTCCTACACATTATAGTTATGTGTAGAGGGGGGGGGGATAATTGCTTTGCAATCCTGATAGCAAGTGCACTGACAGAACTGGATTCATGGGTAACTGGGTAATGCTGAGTTAACAGAGATATGCTTTATGAATAATCTGATTTTTTTTTAAAAAAAAATGCCTCTACTTCCCTTAGCACATTCTCACTTGACTGCACTGTAAGTGTACATCAGGCAGCAGCTAGGGAGTATTATTTTCCACAGAGTTCAGTGCAAAAAGCTCTGATAAACAGCAACAATAAAGCTTTCAAGCATTACAATCAATACTTAATGGCATAATGTAAATCTAGCCCAGGCAAGACTGGGGGATTCTGCTATCTAGCAAAAAGCAAGAGACTGATGCACAGCTGCAAAGGTGCACCTTTCCCCCCCCCCGACATCAGCTAGGAGGAGGATACAATAATGCACTAAAGTTGCTTTGCTTGTATTGTGCAGATATTGCTCTTTTCATCTTCATTTTTAATGGGAAAGAGGAGGGTGCCCCAGAGACTCAGAAGCTCCCAAACGTCTGCTGAAAGATTTTTTTAAAAAGTGCTGTTCTCCATCTTTAGACACATTTACACATCTTCTATCAGCTTGGGGTGGGGGAGAGATTTCAATAATAAAAAAGTAGAAGACGAAGACATCTGCCTCAAGGCAACAGAAAATGTATGTGATAAGGGAATAGCCATGAAGTGCAAAGAAGCATTTAGGTCTTAGAGCTCATTGACTAGAGCCTGTTAAGGAGATGGGAAGGATGTGTGAAAAGTCCCAAATAAAAGCACAAGAGTAACAGGGGATAATAGAAGAAAACTTGCTTAAAAGCAGTCTCAACTGTCTGAAAGCAGTCACACACAAGAACAGAGTGAGAAGGGTGGTGGCAAAGGAAGAGGAAATGGGAAAACAAGGGGTTATGCATGTATATATGCATGTATTTTTATTGAATTTACATCTCGCCTTTCTCCCAAGATAGGATCCAAGGTGGCTTTAACATTGAACTATCTTCCCAGGGACCCTGGGTTTGAGGAGGTTGAGTCTCAAACCCCACCCCCACCCCCACCCAAAAAAAACAGCTAAATTAGACCAACAAAAGTCCTACGTGGTCGAGTCTCCTCAGGAATTATGAAACAGAATTATTTTGAATGATCAAGCACTAAGAAATATTAAGACAATAATTGCCCCTGAGTCCTCTCAGGAACAATAAAGGCTGCCAGTGTTTGGGCATAAGCTCCACTGAACACATGGAAGGTACATATTGTACATGTGTACATAAGAGTTTTCACATTTAAGGATGTCTCAATAATCATGGATGATGACAGTGATTTGCCCTCCCTCTGTAAGTACAGACATAATAAACTGCTTACCAATGTTGAGCCCCACCACCACCTCAAAAACAGTTCCAGAGTCCCTGTATCCTCCTTTGAAGTGCAGTATAATATCTTTTATGGTGTAGTGGTTTGAGTGTTGGATTAGGACCTTGGGAGTGTCTGAATCCTCATTCGGTTACAGGAACTCATTGGTTGACCTTTGGCAAGTCACACTCAGCCTAAGAGGAAGGCAATGGCAAACATCCTCTGAATAAATATTGCCAAGAAAACCCTAGAACAGGTTGGGCTTGAAAGCACATAACAATACTATTTTGTTCCAATGATGGAATAGGTTGGTTGGTGCTGCTTGAAAATGTCATAGCCCTATCATAGAAGAATTAACTATTAAGAGTCAATACTGTTTCTGCAGTGCAGTGCAGACCTTTAGCTATTGTTGGCAAGTCCCATCAGCTCTAGCCAGCATAGCCCATGGTCTGAAAATCACAGATCAACAACATCGGGGGGGGGGAGACACATGATTCCCACACTTTGTTTAAACAATCTTGTAGCACCTTAAAGGCTAACATTGTTATTGATCCAGACTTCCTTCCGATGCTTGAAGTTGCAATGACTGTGCTGGTTGAAGACTGTGGCAATTTAAGTCCAGCACAGCTGAAGAGTGAAGGTTGGGGAAGACTAGCATAAGTCTCCATGAGCTATCAACAACAAAAACTTATTTTTAAAACAACAACAACAATGAATTAGTTCAAGGATGGAGAATGAGTGGTCCTCCAGTTGTTGGGCTATGAGTCCCCTTACCAACTCTGTATCATTACCCCTCTCTGCTAATCTGTCCCATTTAAGATTGAGTGAATTATCAGCCTAGGAGTATAGGCCACTGTTTGGATAAGTGCTGCCAGTGGCATCCCTGCAATACCACACCTAGTCCTCTATTTTGTATCATTCCTCTTTCATATACAACAGACTAACTGGCTGGAGGCACAGAGAAAGGTGGGCTCTGCCCTTCCACTATCAAAAGGAAGAAACTGTGCACACAAAGCTAATAATAGTGTGCAAAACATTACTGTTCAACAACTGCTCCTTCACTCCTTTCCCATTTTTGTTCTTCTGCCCATATAGAAAACCTTTGTCATAATCTGAGTCCTGCCAAACTTTCTCTGGGGCTAATTAAGGAATGTACACAACTGTTGTCACTAAAAGTGTGCTTTCAGTTCATATGAGCCCCCAAGCCAATTGGGCTGATTTGGGCAAGTTTAGGAGACAGAATTAACCAAAGTAGGACTCATCTGAAGGGAACCAGATCTGAATCAACCAGTTCTGACAAACAGAAAAATACCCTATGCTGTTGCTGCTATAACAGTTGGTAGGAAACACCAAGATTTTAGTTACTGAATTGAGATTTGGATGGGGACTTGAGCTGAACTGGATAGCCACTGAGTCAGGCTGAGCTGAATCAGGCTGTTTTCTGATTTGCTGAATCAGGGTCTGAACCAGTTGGTGTATATAGTCTTACTATCTACTCAAGTTCATGCAAGAGACATTTCCCTGCAGACAGCAGTGTCATTTCTTACACCACTACTTCAGAGTATGGCTGTCCAGGGAGCAAACCAGCTATTGGTTTTTTGCCCAAGGGAAGGTTGAGGAGGTAGTCTAAGGTAGATAGACTTGCATCAAGTTGCTACCCCCTCCTGCTCCATTCAGGTCCAATTAACTTAAATAGGATATAGGTCAAATAAAATGACCCTTATTTAACCCATCTTTTTGTGTCTGGTCTCATTATTCCATGGTTGCTCATCAATATGTTGTTAATGCTTCACTAACCTTGTAGTTTGCTTTAAGCCATAAGATTTTCTGCTTAATAGGGATTGTAAAATATCTTTTTGTACTATTTACACTCACTATGTATCAAACTGGCCAAATACTATGTGGTACGATGAAGGGGGTTGCCTTTGATGGATTGACCTGTGAACTACTATATTGCACTAGAGGCTTGATTGCTGCTCATTCTTAGTTTAGCAGCAATCTAAGTGATGAGCTACTACAACAGGCAGAGTGTGTCCCCTCCACCACCAATAACCTGCCAATTAGGTTAGTGGAAAATTTTGCTTGGGTTACATTTATTGGTAGTCTATCTTGTTAAAATGTCAACAGAACAGTAGAATCAATCAGACTTTGATGCTGCCATTTAAAATGAGCTAAACCTACTGGGTATGCCACACAACCCAAAGCAAAGTAGGTTGCATTCTCAGCAATGATTCTCCATTTCAGATGGTCCTCTTATTGGGTCTGATATTCCAGGTTGTCAATCTAACTTTGGCAGAGGTTTTCAGTTTATGGCAAGTTGTGTTCCAACTTTTACACAGATGAAGGCCAACACAAAACCATCCAACAGAATATTATTTCTGCTTCTATTCTGGCTCAATAAGGAATCTGAGTAAGTCAAAAATGTCACTTGCCACATTTGGCTAAGTACTTAAGTACATGGAGTATGGAATATATATTAAAGCTGTTTTATATAAGAGATCATTCTATGTGGGGATGATACCATGAGGCTTCTGCCTTTATATTGACTTTGGAAGCCAATGAAAATGTTCAGAAGTCACCCAGTTACACCCAGTTACTTATGTCACTTAAACCAGCCTTTTCCCAAATTAGATCCCCTAATATTGTTGAACCATAAATCCCATCATTCCTAATGGACAATCCATATGGCATTATCCAATGTGTTCCAATGATTCCTTGGTTCATCTCTGTTGAGTACTTATTTGGCTTCTTGTAAAGCCTTTTCAAACTTCTATGTGTATTTCCACACCTGGGTAGCGTGGGTCTCCACAAAGGAAGGATGCCTCTTGACTCTAATGCAGATCAATGAAAATATTAACATATAGAACATTACTAAGCAAATTCTTCTAAGTCCTGGCCATTACACATGCTGGCTAATTGAGACTGCTGTCAATGACATTTGGAGGGCACCAGGTTGCCTAGTCCTGACATAGATGTGGACATAGCTCCCACTTTGGAAGAGACCCTTATGGCCATACAGCAGATGAAAAACGGCAAGGCAGCTGGGATTGATGGAATCCCACCTGAAGTTTGGAAACACGGAGGTCATGCACTCCACGAAAAATTCCACGAATTCCTTGTGAATTGCTGGGAAAAAGGGGAACTGCCATCAGACCTCCGAGATGCAGTCATCATCACCCTGTACAAGAAAAAAGGAGCAAAATCCGACTGCTCAAACTATCGAGGCATAACACTGCTCTCTATTGCTGGAAAAATCCTTGCAAGGATACTCCTGAACAGTTCCTGCTATTGCAGAAGAACTTCTCCCTGAAAGCCAATGTGGCTTCAGAGCCAATAGGAGTACTACAGACATGGTATTTGCCCTTAGGCAACTGCAAGAAAAATGTAGGGAGCAGAACAAGGGTCTCTATGTAACATTTGTCGACCTCACCAAAGCCTTTGACACTGTAAGTAGAAAAGGTCTGTGGCAGATCCTGGAAAAACTAGGATGTCCCCCCAAATTCCTTAAAATGATTATCTTGCTACACGAGGGCCAGCGTGGTCAAGTCAGATATGGCAATGCTCTTTCAGAGCCCTTTCTAATAACTAATGGAGTGAAGCAAGGTTGTGTTCTTGCACCAACTTTATTTACAATCTTCTTTAGCACGATGCTCCAAAGGGCTATGGCAGAGCTTGAAGAAGACGACGGCATCTATATACGCTACCGTACTGATGGTAGCTTGTTTAACTTAAGCCGTCTGAGGGCTCACACTAAGACTCTAAACTATCTAGTCCGTGAGCTGCTCTTCGCCGATGATGCTGCCCTTGTTGCCCACACAGAAGCAGCTCTGCAGCGCCTAACGTCCTGCTTTGCAACAGCTGCAGAGCTGTTTGGGCTAGAAGTCAACCTGAAGAAAACAGAAGTTCTATACCAGCCTGCACCACAGGACGAACACCACCATCCCCACATTGCCGTCGGCAAATCAGTGCTCAAGTCCGTTCAGCAGTTCACCTACCTGGGAAGCATCATCTCCTCAGATGCCAAGATTGACAAAGAGATTGATCACAGATTAGCAAAGGCATATAGTGCATTTGGAAGACTTCACAAAAGAGTCTGGAGCAATAAACACCTGAGGCAAAGCACAAAAATCAGTGTGTATAGAGCGATCGTACTGTCTATCCTCCTTTATGGATCTGAAACATGGGTTACCTATCGCCACCACCTACGACTCCTCGAGCGCTTTCATCAGCGCTGTCTACGCACAATCCTAAATATACACTGGACTGACTATGTGACGAATGTTGCTGTCCTTGAACAAGCAGGGAGCACCAGCATTGAGGCCATGATATTGAGAACACAGCTGCGCTGGGCAGGGCACGTTTCTAGGATGGAGGACCATCGCCTCCCAAAAATACTACTCTACGGTGAACTCGCCACGGGTCAGCGTAAGAGGGGCGCTCCAAAAAAGCGATACAAAGACTCCCTGAAACAACATCTCAGGCTTGGCCAAATTGATCACCAACAGTGGTCCGCCCTGGCCTCACATCGGGAGGCATGGAGACGCAATATCCACAATGCTGCAGCCTTATTTGAGAACTCACGACGAACAAGTCTTGAAGAGAAACGACAACGCAGAAAGAATCACAACCCAAAAACATCACCCAAGGAGACCTTCTGCTGCGCTTTTTGCAACCGGACTTGTTTATCTCGGATTGGCCTTTTTAGTCATCAGCGCGCTTGCAGAAGGCGCGGGATGAGTCCTTCCTGAATCTTCGTTTGCGAAGAAAAGCCAGAGAGACAATGACATTTGGAGGGCACCAGGTTGCCTAGTCCTGACATAGATGTCAAAGATGATCAAGGATATTATTTTTAAGCCATGCTTTAGCATAAAATATACACAATAACAGTATCTTTTGAAAAAATGCATTCAGATAATATGAATTTTTATGCACTTAAAAAAAAACAAACAGATTGGTGCAGAAATGGGAGATAACCATACAAATTTATGGACAGCTGTGAAACTATATGTGGAATAGAAATAAAAAGATCCCTAGATACACATTAGTTGCATTCAAAGACATATCCATGTTATTCTGTTTGAGCTTAAAAAGGCATAAATGAATCCTGCAGAACCTTTGAGACCAACTGAGGAAAAGAAATTTGTGGCATAACTTTTGTAGAGTCCAGTCCAGTTCATCAGATAGCATCTGATGAAGTGGGACTAGATTCTACAAAAGATTATGCTAGAAATTTCTTTTTCACTGTTAGGACTTTATCACACCACTGTCTCGTAGCAATTGCACTGTTGAAGCAAACAGGAACATACCAGAACAATCACTATCACACTTCTCTGCAATCATGCAATTGTGCTCCTTTGACGTTCCATGGTGCTGTGCTCACTCTTCTGCACCATCTTGCTAACCCCACTTTTCAACCCCTGTATGCTCTCCCCTGGGCATGTGTGCTTTTCTATTTTTTTTTAATTTTTATTTTGCCATACTTGTGCAATTATGGCAAAACAATACAAAAATTAAAAATTAAAATAAACGAACTAGAAAATAAAAAGAAAATGGAATAAAACCAACCTCAGCCTGCCTGGAAATAGCAAGGAGGAAAGGGGGGAGTGAGGGGAAGAAAAGGAGAATCATGCTCACTCATGCAACCTGATTGCTGAAATATCAGAACTGCAGCAGAAGGGACCTATTGCACTAGAGCCAGTGATGGAAAAGCAGTGACATTGGGAGCCACTGATGGGTTTTCCGCATCAATGAAAAGGTGTGCTCCACCAATGATTGAAAAGCAAAGCAGCAACAGGAGAGACATGATGTATGATAAATACTGGCCAAAGTTGCTATTATCTGGTTGCAATTGCAACGTACCAGCCTCAGGTGATAAACCAGCCTCATGTCTCAAAAGAGCTACAGGAGTCCTTTATATAGACACACACACACACTGCAGTGTTTTCTTCTACCCACCATCCCACTGCTTGTCCAGCTCATGAATGCTAGTGAATGTTTTTGAGGTGTAGCTTATTTAAACTAAATACTTCTGAGATTTAGCTATTCTAAAGCTATTAATATTAAATGCATGTTTTTATTTTTAAAATGAACGTGTCCATGATACGTTGAAAATGAAGATCTTTCAGCAAAGGGTGTTATCATACATACCAAATGCGGCATCATAATGATGCCATATAAATGCAAAAAGGCATGCATAACAGACAACGTCCCCTTTCGCATTTATATACTGGCCAAAACCTGTTGTATTTTATTGACAGCTTAAGCCGTCAATAGATCTCCCCTAGTGCTTTTGTGCCGGCATTGCCAGAGTTTGAATCTGCATACCATTGTACTCATGTGAATGCAGTGTCAATGGCTGGTCTGGCAAGAACACTTTCAGGTGAGATCACAACATCCAAGTAGGTGCACTTTTCATGACCCTCCCCGGCTTACTTGAAAGTTTTTTTTTGTGTGTGTTTCTGTGCTTTCTTTTACTTTTGGGGTGTTCTTTTTGTGATTTTTAAAATTTCCCACGCTATGTATTCTCAAAAGAATATGTGGGATTTTGAACAAGGAAGTGAACAGAGCTCCATTCATTCCTCTGTAATTGCCGGGGAAGCCTTTTGCTGGTGTTAGAGGTAAGTGTGGCATGAGGAGTTCTTTTGCTGGCATAAACATGGCAAAGTTATGTTGGCAAAAGAACATGGTTTAGGGGGTGGTCTGATAAAGTCCAAAGTGTGAGGTGGTGGCAGTCCTTAACAACAGGGCTGTTAAAAGTACACAAGTTTGCTCCTATGTGCATCTGTGAAGCGTTTTGAAACAAATTACATCTTCTACCACATGTGGCTTTACAGCTTTCAGATCTGACCACTGACACTCCCTGGATAATCACTTGTCTTTTCACAGAGAACTGCACTTCCAATAGCTTTATGTACATCCACCAAAGTCTGTTTTGAACTGACCAGAGCAGAGATGAAGAAAATATGTTTATTCAGATGTTGTTGGACTTCAGTTCCCATCACACCCTCAGCATTGGCTATGCTGGCTATGGCTGATGGAAACTACAGTGCCAGAATATCTGGAGGGCATGCATTCCCCTGAACTAGATAGTCCTCTAGGTAGCTTAATCAGCTATCATGGTGATGTATTACAACATGACTGCTCCCTACACATATTTGACCTGAATACCATCCATGAATGGCATAAGGAAAACACAAACAGGATGTAGCAATCAATTAAGAGGCATCTAAAACATGGAAAAATAAAATTCACACACAGTGGTCTCCTCTACACTTAAAGAAAACTGATTATTTTTAAAAAGCCATACTGACTCTTGAGTTATAACCTGGCCTTATTATCCAACAGCGGAGTTTGCCAAATGGCATGCTAGTCTCCTGACCTAATTTAGCAGAGCTGTGTCTCATGAGAAAGCTTTTTAGTGGCTCTGAGGAGAAGGGAGGAGAGAGAGGAACGGAGGCTGAAATTCTGCCATATGTCATAACATATGTACAGTCAGCTTACACTGAACTGAATTTATGTCAACATGTGGCCTTCCAATCTAAGCATATCATGACAAATCCTAACCTCAGTTACACCCTGTGCAACCACATTGCCTCAGAGATGTAAACAACAGAGAAAGATTGGGGCTGTAATAGCCCATGGACACTGTCAAAAGGATAAAAAAGATTTTAAAACATGAAGTCAAAGACTCTTCACCATACACACACACACCTGCCCATCTCTCAGTCTCCCACATGGTCACAAATGACATCTCAAACCTTGGAGGGCCAAGGGACACTCTTCACAAGGTTGTGTATGTGGCTTTAAACATGACCCAGTCTGAGTGACTTTGGGATTTGGAACCAAAGCCACAGAGCTGATTATGAAATAGAGGTTGGGTGCTGGAAATAACCATTCAAGTGGCATTCCTCTCACTAATATATATTTTAGGGTACATCTGGATAAGAAGAAGGAGACAGAAAAGCAGCCAAGAAGGACAAACAAGGAGCAGTGGGGGGCATTTGCTGGAACCCTACTGGTTACTCCCTACTATAGTAGACCCACTGAATCAATTGCTGAATTGTCAGTCAAAACATAAGTGAATTTAACTGACTTTGTGTAGAGGAGAAAGGTGACAATGGTACACAGTCTTTCTCTAGCATATGGAAGAAGTTGAAAGAAAGCTGTATTGAACAGACTGTTCAACACAATAGCTGTCTTTGTAAGCAGAGTGTACATGGAGCACAGAAGTTGTTGAACCCCTTCATTTACATTGATGACACTGAGGGCTCATACTGCATATTACATTGTGTCATGTTCAGCTTCATGTGCTTTTATTTACAGTAAAAGTGTGTGTCCAGAGGCACCAGAACCCATCTGATCTTGGAAGCTGAGCAGGGTCAGCCCTGTTTAGTACTTGCATGGGAGACTGCCAATGAATACTAGGTGCTACAGGCTATATCTCAGAGGAAGGAACTGACAAAACCAACTCTGATTATTCCTTAAGAAAACCTTATCCCTAAGAAAACTTTATGAAAAATTAGTGGGGTTACCGTAAGTTGACAGGTGACAAAGGAACATATACACACATGCATCCGGGTCCCCACTCTGTACTGGGACACCATGCCTGGAGAAGGTTGCTTTAAACATTACCTCCACAGCCACTTCCCTCTTGAAATTCATTCTCTCATCTATGTGGCTGCTAAAACAAGGATAGGATGCCTCCATTGATTCCAGTGGAAACATTTTCTTAAAACACACACACACACACAGTTGCATTTAGGGGGCAGATTTGGGGAGGGAAGGTTTTATTTTTTTAAAAAAAAAAAAACTCTCTGCACATTGTGGCCCTGATCTGGATTCAGGCCCAAGGGATTTATTTTCAAGCCAATAGAAACAACACAAGGAACTGCATGCAACACCGTCAGTATAAATGTGCAATTTGGTCCTGAAATGATCTGGCCATTTATAAGCCACAATGGAAAGAAAACAAAACATACTGAGGAATAAGTCTCTCTCTCTCTCTCTCTGGCTTTTCTTTGCAAACAAAGATTCAGGAAGGACTCATCCTGCGCTTTCTGCAAGCGCGCTGATGACTAAAAAGGCCAATCTGAGATAAGTCCAGTTGCAGAAAGCACAGCAGAGGGTCTCCTTGGGTGATGTTTCCAGGTTGTGATTCTTTCTGCATTGTCATTTCTCTTCAAGACTTGTTCGGCATGAGTTCTCAAATAAAGCTGCGGCATTGTGGATAGTGCGTCTCCAAGCCTCCCGATGTGAAGCCAGGGCGGACCATTGTTGGTGATCAATCTGGCCAAGCCTGAGATGTTGTTTCAGGGAGTCCTTGTATTGCTTTTTTGGAGCACCCCTCTTACGCTGACCTGTGGTAAGTTCACCGTAGAGTACTATTTTTGGGAGGCGATGGTCCTCCATCCTAGAAACATGTCATGCCCAGCGCAGCTGTGTTCTCAATATCATGGCCTCAATGCTGGTGATCCCTGCTTGCTCCAGGACAGCAACATTCATCACATAGTCAGTCCAGTGTATATTTAGGATTAAGTAAGCAAGTAGGTAAATTAATATCTGTACCCAGTTTCTATATATTTACTGTAGATGACTAAAATGATAGAATACAAATACTTGCCAGGATTATAAAAAAATGGGTCTAGATGTAAATTTGAAAACAGGATGGTTTTACTGAATGTGAAGAGTCCACACCCTGACAAATTTGAAGAAGGAGATGACAAGCTGCCTCCACATATGTTACAGCATATGGCAGAATTTCAAAACCACTCAGTCTACGTTATTCTTTGTCCTCAGAGTCAACAAATGGCTGTTTCACATGGGGATGCTGTGTTAAATTAGGTCAGGATCTGTGTGAATCTTTGTTTGCTACTGTGCTAATTAACTGGAGGTTTTTTTAAAAAAAAGAAAGATAAACCACGAAGGACTAACTCATTTATTTTGGCATCAGAAATTATTTAAAGTAGATTATTATGGTATCTTGAATTGTGGCTAGATTTTGAGTTGTATGCAAACGTTACCTTTCACAGAAACTGCTGGTGGAATGGATTCCTCTACTCATTGTACATCCTCAAAGCTGCTCTATAGGGTTGGAGGACCCCCCCCCCTTGGAGCAGATTTTGGTGGTTGCAGGGAGCTGGGGAGGAAGACAATGCCCTGCTCCATGCGCTCCAGTCTGCATGTTTGTGACAATAGCTGGAACCTTTAAGAGTTTGGCCTAAAATGACATTATTAGTAAAAACCTTATTCTTTTAGCCTCTTAGCCTGACATCCTATAACTAATAAAAGGTAAAGAGATAAGCTGAATATTCTTCCTACTAGTTTGATTGATCAGGAATCAAAACCTATAGATTTGTATTTTTTTTTAAAAAAAGCTACATTTTAAATATTGATTTGTATGTTTATGCTTAAATTTTGCACAATATTGTAATTAACTGCTTGATAATAAAAAATAATTACTCTATCTGCTTAACCTGTACACTGAACATATCATACATAAAGTTGGATTAGATTTGGTGGAAGGAGGTGTGAAAACTGGAGGAAGGAACCTCAACAGTTTAAGTATGCAGATGATACCATACTGTTAGGAAAAAAATAGCAAAGACTTAGAATGGCCATTGAAGAAAATCAAGGAAGAATGCACAAAGGCAAGGTTACAGTTAAATGTTAGAAAACAAAAACAATGATTACAGATTATTTACATAACTTTAAAGTAGGCAATGAAGACAATGAAGTAGTTTTTAAAAATTCCATGCTTTGGTCTTTCCATTAATCAAAATGGAGACTATAGTAAAAAAAAAAAAATCAGAAGACTAGAACTTGTCCATGCCATCTTATTTTTTATTTCTATGTATGGTTTTGAAAGCTGGACAGTGAAAAAGCTGCTAGGAAGAGAATCAGCTCTTTTGAAATTTGGTGCTAAAGGAGAGGTCTACAGCTACCATGGACTACCAAAAGGACAAATAAATGGGTCCAAGGGCAAATTAAGCCTAAATTCTCCCTAGAAGCCAAGATGACTTTGGACATACAGTGAGATGACATAATTCATCAGAAAACACAAAAATATTTGGTAAAATAAAAGGCAATAGGAAAGAGGAAGACTGTATTACAGGTGGATAGTCTCAACCAAAGAAGCCATGGCCCTGAGAAGTTGTCTAAACAGCAAAAATACTCCTCACAGAATGTGGGGAGAATACAATCAGTCTAAATGGCATCTCACATCATTTTGATGTATTGGGAAGGAGAGGGGGTGAAATCGACTATATACTGCATAGGGAAAGCCTTTGTGGCTTTTCCCAAAGCTTTTTAACAACAGCAGGGGCATGAGCATTCCTGCTCATTGGGACAAGCAATTCAATTTCATTCACTTTCCCTATATGAGCAGAAGTTGAAAGCTGATTGGTCAGATGTGGGGGGGGGGGCAGAGCTTGCTAAAAAGGCAAGTGCTAGGAGCCACCAGCACTTGGATTTCTCATTAGCGAGTAAGCACTAAGGTAATAAAATGGGATATTTTGTTTCCTTTTTTGTTAAAGTAAAAGAGCACTCTTTTGCACCTTGGATATATCTTTTTTAAAAAATACTGTCCAACAGCAGCAAATTGAGGTAAGTAAAAATGTGAGTAATTCACTTGCAGCCGCCATCTTGATTCACAGACATGCTCATTTACTCAGCAAATGTGGATAGCTTCACATGCCTGCAATCTGCTCCCCAAAAATATTAAGACAAGTAGCAGCTTCTGCTAATTACCATTACTGCAGAGCAATCAACATTTTTTTTGCCTCATATAGACAAGCCCTGAGTTGGCAAGATCTAAGAAGGACTGTTGATAACAAGGTGACTTGGACATCTCTTATTCGTAGGATCACCATAAGTAGAACTTGATTTGATGACCATTGATAACAACAAAATAGATAAATACCCAATATCAACTATTTCTCTTTATCAACAATTTCAAAATACATAATGATCACTATGGCATATTTTAAAAGTCATCATGCTGCTTATACTATCTCATAATCATAACATTGTTACAATTTTTCCTCTCACTGACATATATGCTAGCTTTTGCCACCACCTGGTGCTAATTTCTATCAACTTCTCCAGGAATTGCTGGGCATTCCATACTGTGCACAGCTGGGGAACTTTTACTCCTCCAGTTGTGGTTGGAATGTAACTCCCATCAGCCCTAAGCAGCATAGCCAATGATGAGGGACCACTAGAGTTGTAAAAGGAAGCCCTTTATTCCCCTTATTTCTATGGAATGTCCCATAATTTTCAATTTTCAGTTTGACAACTTAATAGAGCCCAATTTATAAATCATGTTTTCATTTATTTTTTATTTATTTTTTATCTTAGTGCAAGCTGGGACTGTTTCCTTTGCCCATTCGGCCAACTAAGTTGGCCTCTATCTGTTGAAAGAAATGAAAATATTACGGATCATAAAATGCAGAAGAACAAAATTGTATCTGGACACATGAACAGAATCAACCATTCCCAGCATGGCACCCCTACATCCCCAGCAAGGATGGTGGCCGTGTTTGGTGGACATGTTGAGAAATGGGTTATAATTGTGGAATTATGTGTGGGAGGCTGTTGTAATTTGTGTGCTGTTTGTTTTATATATGTGTGTGTGTGTGTGTGTGTGTTTAATTTTTTATTGAAACTATTTTTAACTATGTTGTGCTTTAACTGTTATAATTATGTTTTAATAATGTTAATATTTAATTCTTTTTAACTTTTGTAATTAACATTGTAGCTGTATCTTTGTAAATTACTGTAAGCTGTCTTGAATCCCATTTTGGGAGAAGGGTGGGATATAAATCAAATAAATAAATAAATAAATAAAGAGCAGAGAGTCGTGTAGAGAAGAAGGACAGCTGGATGTGCCGGGTGACTCAGCAAACCAACCGTGTAATGGCCTCTGGGAAACTGAGCACACTTTGGTGGTATTTGGGGTGATATTTATATTCTATATTCCTCCTAAAGGGGTAAGTTTGAGTGGAATACATTGCCTGTTGGCATTTCCCAAGGTTAAACAAAGGATTCTCTGGATGTACTAACAATTGCTAATGTCTGAAACATCAAAACTGATGGGTCTCAGGCAAACCTCTATTGTTTTAGGACAGGTGAGAGGAACAACCAGTTTTGCAATACAAGGAGTGTCTAACTACCTTGATTGAATTAGTGAATGACTCACTTTCAGGAACATCCAAGAGAATTAGTCCATTTCCTCCCTAACTCATCAGTTCAAGGGGTTTCACTTAATTATTACATGGGCATGTCTTTGTGGAATTTGGGATGGCCTCTTCCTTAAGTTTTCTGAGCACACGTTGAATCCTTGTACTTGGGAGTCCCTGGTCTACTACCAAGCACATGGAGTGCCAATAATAAGCCAATTTATGAAATATAGCCAATTTATGAATTACTGGATGGGGGGAGGGGTTCCAGGGCAGTCAACCCCCCCCCCATTTTACAACCTAAAATGTTTAGCAATCACAGGTGATTCCCACTGAACAGTCATAGGCTGACTAGCCACAGCTGTCTTGAACTGTTTAAAAGGAACAGGTTTCCAAAGAAATGTCCGTAAGCCCAGTTAAATAAATAGAACCATTAAGGGTCAATTAGTGAGATTCTTGTTTATGCTGTGAAGCATACTATCCAACTGTCCCAATTTGACAGGGACAATCCTGACTAAGGACTTTATCAGACCAGTTTAAAAACACTGTAATTTTGCAAATGGAAACATCATGGCATTATTACACTTACTATCACATGTCACTTTAATCACATGAAAGAACCTCCATGGAATCATCATACGATGACCAATAGTGCTGTAGGAACAGGAGTTTGCTTCTGTGATTTAGCATGGGCAAGATTTTGGTGGTTCTCACGAGAAGATGCGAGCACACTTAAAAAAAACCCAAACACCTTAACTAACAAAGTAAATGAACTCACAAGCACTGAAACAAACCTAAAAATATTGAACTAAATGGGACACATCATAAAAAGAGTGTCCTGTGCTTCATTTTCACAGTCTCATCTGGAGGTTTTTTCACTGAGGACCACACATTCATGCTGTAATCTCGCGATTACAATGGGATGTGGTTTCACATCCCTTCAATAACACTAAAAAAGTGCTATTGGCAATCTATTGATGAGTTAACCCGTCAGTTAAAAACAACAAGTTTTTCATGGCTGGAGCACAGAGTAACAATGTGAAGATGATGACATCATGCCATAGCGGGGCCCATTCACACTACCATGATGTCATAATCCCATGATTTTTGCTGTGTCTGATAAAGTCCTAATCCTCTGTCTTCCTACATTTTCAGATGTTTTTAAAATATCCCAGCCTTTCTCTTCTCCTCTCCCTTTCCCCCTTTGTCATCTACTTACTTCAATAGCTACAAACTGAGTTCAAAGTCCAAAAGTAGTTTGCACTCAATTAAATCAGCAGGGGACACTCAGGTCTTGTCTATATGAGGCAAAAAAAACAAAACAGAATGCCTCACAGCAATGGCATTTCGCAGCAACTGTGACTCGTCTTGACGGTGTTTTTGCCCCCATAATATTCGCATGCAAGATGATGGCCATGAGTGATTTGCTCATGTTTGTACATTATTATTATTATTATTATTATTATTATTATAATATTTTAAATTCTTAAATTCATGCATCTACCATATTACACTTCTAAATAATACTTCTTTATTTAACATAAATACATTGCTTTCATCTTAATTATTAACATTGATTTAATTCTTTAACCCCCTACAAGTGCTCCCCACCCCCAGGACCATCTATACCAATTATTTATTCCATTTTCCAAAATTGCATTGATTCCCTTGGGGGTGTATACCCCCTTTTTCTTAAAAACACATAATTTATAAATGGTTTCCATATTTCATCAAATTTACAACTTTTCCATAATCCTTTTTTAACTTTTAATCTACATGTTAATTTATCATTAATAACAATGTCCCATACTTCTCTATACCATTCCTTTAAATGATAACCACCTTGTATCTTCCATTTTATGGGTATCATTAATCTTGCCACTGTTAATAAATTTGTAATCAGATCTTTCATAACTTGGGTACAATTAACCTTATCATACATTGATAATAATGCAATATCTAGACACATTTCTAAATCTTGTTCTGTTATCTCTCTTATTTCTTTAAATACCATTTGCCAAAATTTCTGTACATATTTACAACTCCACCACATATGAACATAAGTGCCTTTTTCTTGACATCCCCTCCAACATAACATTGAATAATTTTGATCTATTTGACTTATTCTTACTGGTGTCAAGTACCATCTCCATATCAATTTATAATATCTTTCTTTTATTCTTACTGACATATTTTTTCAAAATACCCAAATACCAAATTTTTCCCAACTCTGATTGCTTATTGATTGCCTTAGATCATCCTCCCATATTATTTTTAAATAAGCATTTTGTTCTTCAGTTTTCAACAATAATTTATATAATTCACTAATGGTACCCTTTATTATTTCATTCTGTTCCTTATTTTCTCTTTGTATGATCAATTCTTCAAATCTGGTATATTTTCGACATTCCTTATTTACCCTTATCCATTCCATTGTCCACTATTCTAATTGTATGCAATTGAGCCAGGAAACCTTTAACCCATGTAATATCTCTTTTATTTGTTCTCTTCTATTCATCTTTTTTATCCATTCTTCTATTTTTATTATTTTCTTTTCTCTTAAACCCATTTCCAATTTTCTCTTTAAATTTGCTGGAAATTTTTCCATAACCACCACTGGAGTTAGCAGAGAAATGATAGGTAATAAGTTTTGCTCATGTTTGTACTTACCTCAACTTGCCGCCACCAAACTTTTTAAAAAAACTGATGTCCAAGGTGTGATAGAGCAATTTTTTGATTTAACAGAAAAAAAACCACCCCAATTTCTCACCTTAGGAGATTTTCAGATGCGATTTTCGGGTCTATATATTCCAAAACAGCTCCGTTGCTGCCGAGTGGCAGGGGATCAGTTTTGGATGATGCCCTTCCTCTGCCAAACCCCTCCGTGTCACTTCCGTGACAGAATGGAGGAAGCCACGTCATATTTCACTCACGGGCAACAATCAAATTAACAATCAACAAAGTGCTGCTGCAGCTTCTCCTAGCTTATGTGTTCTTCCTCATTAATAGTTTTCCCTACCTTAACCATGCTCTGATGTTGCTTGACAACACGTGTCTCAGTTTGCATCTGTGAAATGTTGGAGAGAATTATAAAATGCTTGACCAAGAGTGAGATAACACACAGGTGGTTGGTTTGATTCAAAGGTGCATTCTTAGGGTCACCAAATGATGGCTGCTTTAAACATTGAAAGAAAAAATAGATTTCTTCCTAACAGTACAGAAACATATGGATGAGTCAAGGAAGCTCCATAACCTTATAGGCAGAACTAGCAGCATCACCATCTCTGCCTCCTTTAATTGGGCTACAGTTAATTCTAGTTCTTGATTCAGAAAGAGGGAGAAAAAAAACAGATTTGTCCCAGAATGAAAAGACATGCCATCTAGAGATCCCAAGCAGGTCAAACATAACAGATGTAATTCAAATGTTATTGTCCATCTCAAACTGAGCACCTTCCACCAGCACTAGGTTTCATGGTTTCCAGTTCACTGTTTTTATTCAAGACTGAAATATTGTTTCTCAATTCTTCTCCCAACTGAGAATCTAGACTTTATCAGACGAGCCCCTTAAAGCATTATTTTGCTGGTATGCTTCCCACCGCATTTACCTTGCTTTCCTGGCAAAGTCTTCCCAGGCAATGAAAGATTCAAAATCCTGCAGATTCTTGAGAGAAGATGCTCGTGTGGGAAATTCAAAAACAAACAAAAGAACACTTAAAAAGTTACACCAAGCACCTAAATACACTAAAAAAGCTTCCAAGTAACCCAGGGGTGTCATAGAAAGTGTGTCAATTACCTGGCTGTCATGATCTCACCTGGAAGTGTTCGCGCCAGACCGGTATTCATGCTGCATTCACGTGAGTATAATGGTGCAAGGTTTCACATGCTGGCAATGCTGGCACAAAAGTACCACAGGGGATCAATTGACAGCTTCAGCCATCAATTAAAAAGAACAGCTTTTGGTGGGAACATAAACGTGAAAGGGCAACGTTGTGTGGTATGCATGCCCTTTTGTGTTTATGTGGCATAGTTATGACACCATATTTAGTGCATCTGATAAAGTCCTCTGTGTGGTAGTCCACTTTTCCTCCTCCCATCAGTATTTTAGAGCCTGATTTAGAGCTGTACAAAATTTAGGGACAGACAAAATGAAGCAGGTTTCCTGCAGAAAACTGTTCAAGAAAGCCATTTTGTACGCATAAAATAGTTTTACTTTTATAAAATCCCAAAATAAATACTGTTTAAATCACTGATTAAAAAATAGGGTTTTTTTCTCTTCAAACACACATTTTTCTCCACAGAATAATTTCTCTGAAACACAAAGAGAAAATTACCCAACATTCTTGCTGGGCTATTATTCTTTCTGATGAGGTTTCCTCACTTCCAGAGAACCAATTTTTAAAACCTAGGAATAAATCATTATAAGTATTCTTCCCATCTCTACTCTTGAGTTCTTGTGCCCTAGTGCAGAAACAGCTTTTTGAAAAACAACCTGTTGTTTGTTTGTTTTTTACGTGGCAGATGTGATGAAATTTATTTTTTAAGGCACTGAAAGCACATGAACATGAGTGTACAGCAAAGTACTAGAACTGCCACAAGAGAGTGGAAGGAACAGTGAGAAGCACCACCATGTCACAGAGCCACCATGGGGAGCCTCTTTTTCTCTGTATCTGTCTTTCTGATGGGATGGAAGCAGCAGGAAACATCTTCTCTGATTTAGTTTTTGACAGCATGGCTTTCTGTCAGTGGCTCCGCTATACTAAAGACTTGATCAGAATGCAGATAATGATTTAATTTCATATTTTCCAATGAACTGGAAATGAATGTTATGCTTTTTTTTAAAAAAAAAAAAGTTCTCTTAGACATGGGTCAAAATCAGCAAACATGCAGGAGGGGAAGGAACATATCAACAATACTGCAGTATGGGACAGTTAGTCTACAACTACTATATTTAACCAAAATTTCTTTTATATTTCATACATATTCATGTAATAGGATAATGAATTCTCATGGTGAAATGCTTTTGCTTATTAATATTGTGTGACTTCAGATGGAATTGTCAAGTGAGAGAAGACAAGAAGATATATTTTATTGTGCTCAGTTAAGAATTTAAGAAGATATATTTTATTGTGCTCAATGCATTTCTAGCCAGTATGTTGCCTTCAGGTGTTATGATTAGCAGAAAATGCCTCAAGTTACAAGTATCTTAGAGGCACTTTAGAAGTTTGCATTAGATTAGTGCCCTTAAAAAAAAAAAAAAGAGGCATTGACTTGAAAAGGTCTGTCTGAATAAAATACTGTGAGGACCTCTCTCTCTGGGCTTGTCTAGATGAGAAGATATAATGTGGATTGCTGTGCAAATTTGCAGCAGTGTTCATTTGTCTCCACTGTCCTTTGGCAAAATTGCTGGTATGCAAAGCTATCTGGGTTTGAAGTGCACATGCAGCCGTGCCTGCAAATCAAGATGGTGGCCGAGAATGAACTACTTGTGTCATTATTCTCCACAAGTTGCCACTGCTGCACAGTATTTTTTTTAACTGCAAATCAAAGGTGTGCAAGTGCAACCTTCTGCATTAAAAAGCTGTTTGGTCACCTCAGCACATCAAAAAAAGTGCACAATCAGCAACACAAAACTCCAAAATGGCACTTCCGGCCACTTCATTGCCAGCAAGCCAGCCTCCCATGCATGTCTGACCAATCAGTTTTCTACTTTTGTCCTTGCCAAGAATACACTGCAATGTGAAGCAAAAAAAAAAAAAAAACACCCACAACACCCTGTTTTATCGTCTTAGTGTTTGCTCACTAAGTCCAACATGGCAGTTCTGGGCACTTGCCTTGTTAGCAAGCTCCACCCCCATGCTCATCCATCCAATCAGCTTTCAGATTCTGCTCATATGGGAAAGCAAATCAGTTTGCATCGCTTGTCCCAATGAGCAGGAATGCACATCCCCCTGCTGTTTTTAAAAAGCCTCTGGGAAAGCGGCGAAGGCATTTTCCATGGAGTATATGGTGTTTTGGGGCCCCCTCCTTCCAAAATAATACAGTTTGGCACCACTTTAACAGTCATGGCTCCATCCTATGGAATCCTGGGATGTGTAATTTGTTGTGGCACCAGAGCGCTCTGACAGAGAAGGCTAAATATCTCACAAAATTGCAAAACCCAGAATTCCATAGCATTGAGCCATGGCAGTTAAAGCAGTGTCAAACTGCATTATTTCTGCAGTGTGTCAGCAACCAAGATCACATGTGTCATGATTTTCATCCATGAAATGTTGGAGGGTATGCAAAACATGGGCAAGCAAATGGAGGGAGATACAGGAAGATTGTTTGATATAGGCAGGTTGTTTTGAGGGGAAACGCTTTATTATCTTTGGTTATTCAAAAGAAAAAGTAGCTTTTTGATTCAAAATTCCAAGCCACTGGTAGATAACAAGCAGAATTTTCTCACAGAACCTTTTTTGCTCCAGTGCAAAATTTGTGTCTTACTGAGCTCAGAAGGCCTTTCTGGAAAATAGGGGCCAGAATCCTATTGGTGCTGTAAACTTGCAGTTACACTTTTTCAAGAGTCACAAAGCAGAGTCGTGATTTCCTGCGTGGCAGGGGGTTGGACTGGATGGCCCTCGTGGTCTCTTCCAACTCTGCAATTCTATGATTCTATGATTCTAAGTGGGAATGTGCATTTCCACACATTATTTTGCAACCTCTGGAAAAGTTGCAAAGGCTTTTTCCCTGTAGTTTTTGGAGTTTGCCCCCCCCCCTTCTGAGTAAGGAAAATTGTCGTGGGATCTCACTGGAACAAAAGATGTTCTCCTTGCATTCTATGAGGAGTATTTTCACTGTCTAGATAACCCTTGAGATGCCCATCAAGTTATAACCTAGATGTGGACATTCCTGTTGAAACTGTATTTTGTTGTATTGTTACCCAAAATGCTCCTTGGAAAATTCCAATAAAATATCAAGTTTCTAATATGTTGGGGAAATTAGCAGCAACTCGACTCTAGCTATGTGAAAGGGGGTAACAAGGGGACCTTGAAAACCTATGTCTACTGGTAATAGTCTGGATGAAATACATACGCATTTAAAATTAAGTATGGTTTTTATTAAGGAGTTTAAAAATAACACCAAACACACACTCATTCACCCAAAAAAAGCATTCACACAAGGCTATAGGAAGAAACAGTAGGAAAGCTTGGGATAGAGGGTTGCATGAGGGTTTTGCTGGGGTAATATAACCTGTCCTGTAGTCCATCTGGCAGAGTGGATGGAGAAGCTGGATATGGCTAACACAGAGTAACAGAGTTTCCCCCCTATTACAATTGTGCTCAATGAGGCATATTTGGGTGTGTGTGTGATATTTATACCTCCAAATATACCTGAGGGGATTGGTTGCTTCATGGGTTGAAACAATGAATTCCATGAGCCTTCATGGATTCCACAATGAGTTTCCTGGTCTTGACAAATGGTGTAGAAAATGCTAAATGTGTTTCTTAATGTCCAGTGATTGAATTTTAACAGCTTTGAGCACTTCTTTAAGGTTGGGAGTTGAGAAGAGGAAATTTCACAATCAGTAAATACAAAAGGGTTTCTCCATCCATTACCTTCCCATTTATGTGGAATGTGTCTTCTTTTGGCCCTATAGGCCCAGGACTTAAGCTTTCCAGGGAAAAACGTAAATGACCTTTTCTGAGACCATCCTGTCTTTTTCCCTTTGTAAAATGCCACATTAATGAACCAAAGTTGGCCAGTTTCTGAGGCCTGTAACCAATGCTAACATTCCGGGAGTGGGGTGCCTTGGAAGTGGGGTGCAAGCTTATGCTTAGAGTATCTTTTGGAGATAAAAAGAGAGTGCTGTAGATACTTCCACACCAAAAGGAATGGGGGGGGGGGAAATTGCCAATTAGAGCCAGTACTTCCAAACGTGGGGAACATGTCCACGTCCATTTTGCAATAAATCAGACCTACTTATATTTATTTCTAGTGATAGAAGCAAAAATAAAAATTGGGTAAGCATGGAGTAAGGTGGAGTGAGGTGAGATACATGTTGCAAGTATGTATCAGACCTGGCAAACTGATACTTCCCCCAACAGCTACAGACCATGCTTTGATGGGAAAGGTGCTGAATATGAATAGGGATTAATCAGAATGTTTTACCAGACTTTCCACACTTTGAATCAACTTTCTTACAAGGTTGCCACTAACAATACAAACTGCAATTCTATCACGGACCACTGTGTTATGTGACAAGTCATTTGCACAACAGATTTATGATTTGTTATGTTTAGGGGCATGCCTTTTTATCTTGCTAAGAAGACTTTTTAACCTTTTTTAAAACTGCTTCCCTGTTTTATTTATTTATTTTTACCTTTTTTCACCTATTCATTTTCTCTGTTTCTTGTTTACCTTGGTGATTCATTTGCTATTTCAAGAAGCAATTACAAGCTACCAATCCCTTGTGACTCTCCTGAAACACTCAAGTGTGATGCTCATAGTGCGGTTGGGATTTTTGGCTTCTCCTCTGTACCCAGCCCTCTGATTTTCCAGCCCTCTAGAGCAGGTGTTTATTGTTTTTGTAGCACACTATGGGCTGCATGAGAGAGAGAGATTTGTCTCTGTCCCATTCACTGTCACAGAAGTTGCTTCTGTAGGCACAATGTCAGCTATGGACACTACAGTCTTAACATCACTACCATGAAGTAGGTCCCATTTAATTCATTGGGGGTTACTGCTGAATAAATATGCTTAGAATTGCTCTATATGTCCTTTGATTTCAGCCGGAGAGCCAAATGTGCTTAACTTTGCCTGCTAAAATTGGTGAGATTTAGAAGTGTCACAGAGTGATTGTATTGTGTTCATATCATTATTTTCAAAAGCCTGTTACCACTGCCATGATAGTCTGTGTTTATTTTCCTCTTTGTTCTTATCTTCCATTTGCATTATTTCAGTGTTCATTTCAGCATGTTAAACCCTAGTGTTAAGGTATAAGGGGAAAGATAGAGTGGGTTTTTTTCTCTGTCTTTTGTTTTTTCAATGCCCCCAAATCTTTAAAGATAAGTCTTTGCTTTCTAAGGAGATTATCAGACAGGAATGCAAAAAGCGTTTCTGTCCCACAATCTCCACTCCCACCTCTGTCCCATCCCTGACCCGCCACAATCACCCTCCCCACAGCAATTACCTTCTCTAACATTGTTCTGGCAGCCCAGGAGTGAACGGAGCTCGAACGGACCTCCATTCGCTTCCTGGATCGAAATCCTGTGGATTCTCATGAGAAGATGCAAGCATGGGAAATTGGGGAAAAAAAAGAACCCCCCAAAAAGTGACACCAAGCACAAAAACACACTTTAAAATTAACATGTAACCTGGGGAGGGTCATAAAAAGTGTGTCACTTACCTGGATATCCCGATCTCACCCAAAAGTGTTCTGGCAGGGACCTCCCATTGACGCTGGGATCTCACCAATGAAATGGGGCACCTTTTCACTCGCAAGAACATCCATAACAGAAACAGAGTGGGGGATCTATTGATGGCTTCTCCTGTCAGTAAAAAGCAGCACTGGCAGAATGGGTGCATAATGATGGGGGACGATGTCATGTAGTAAGGGAGTCCTTTTGCAATCTTCTGGCATTCATGTAACGCCATTTTTGATGCATCTGATAATCTCCTAAGACTGTGGGGAGACTGACTTTTGAAAAACAATGGATTGGGGACTATCTTCTTGTGGGGGGATAGGCTTGGGCTCTTCAGTTTAAATCAGGGCCAGGGAATCTGTAGTTTTCTGGATGTTGATGAATTATGACTCCCATCACCATTGGGAGGCTGAGGCTGATGAAACCTGTACTCCAACAAGTCACCCAGCCCTGGTTTAAATTATGCTGCTGGTTCAACATCATTATTATTTCCCATATATTCTTTTACAAAATTTTAGATTTAGAAATCTTTTCCTTTTAAAAGAAAAGAAAATAATAAACTTGTCTGCCTTCAAAAGTTTCATTCCTCAACCCACCCAGTTTTAAAGCAGACAGTCATCAGCGCGCTTGCAGAAAGCGCGGGATGAGTCCTTCCTGAATCTTCGTTTGCGAAGAAAAGCCAGAGAGAGGGAACACTTCTACAGCTGGAGGCTATTCTGTTCCTTTGATAGGGGCAAGAGAGGAACCTTGGAACATAAATACATTCAATAAGCCAATAATTCTGCCTGCATTTGCTGCTGCTCTTGAAGGTATCTCCACGCTGCCCAACAGAAGGGTAATGGGAATTAGAAGTTGGGAGGGGGGAGGTAATAAAAATATAAATCACAAAAGGAAGGAAATCCATTTGGTCCTTGGCAGCAAAGACATCGCTCAGCTAATCCATGCTGAGTGCAATCCAATACTCCTTAATATAATCCGGTGCTCGTGGAAGAAAATTAAAGTTTAATGCAATAACTGCTGACCCAAATCACTTTTGTTGCCCAGAAGAAGATTAAAGAATAGTTAAAATCATACAAATCTAATTTCATCCATTTTAAAAACTTCACTCTGTAGCATTCTGATTCTTTAATCCATACCATCAGGTTGTGATTATTATTATTAAACATGCATTACCCATGGAAGACAGAAAACAGTGGTGAGAAGGAGGAGGAGAAAGCTGGCAACAGCTAAGCTATGATCTCCAACAAAATGAGTAGAACTCTGAAGCACTTTAGAGATCTTTGTCTTTTTAATTGGCACATGAAGGTCCCCTCTGCTCATTGCTATGGGTTCATGATGTTGCTATCTAAGATTTTTAAATATGCAAAAAGTTGATGAGGTATTATAAGGCAGAGCTGGCCATGGATACATACATTGTGGAGTAATTATACTTTTTGAAAACTTGTACATTCATCCAGATTTAGGTAGTTATGGGACAGATGATATTTGCATAATGTTTATTTAATTTATAGAGCACATTTATTTATTTAATTAATTTATATCCCACTTTTCTCCCAATATTTTTCTCCCAAAGCAATTAAGTTAAAACCAGATACAGTTAAAATTATGGTTAGTACAAAACTTTAAAAACAGTTAAACAGTCGCAGTGCTTGTGTACATGGGCAAAAAAGGAAGGGAACTCCAGAGCTGGAAGATTTGCAGTTTGCTCCATGTTTGAGGGGAAAACTCAGATTTTTGGCTATGTGGCAACCACAGATTGGCTTTGGTGAGAAGCCAGAGGCAGGACTTCTGGTGGACGGGACTCAGTTCTGGTTTTTTTTTAAAGTTTTTTTTAAATTATTGTGCACATATCTAGATAAGCATATCTACACTTATCCAGTAATACGGTATTCTGCGACAACACATATTTGCGTATTCGCATGCACGAGAGAATTGGGGGGGACGGAAAAGTCCTGGATGGACATGTGATCAGCAAAGGCCCATGCTTTTACCCTCATGCAGAATACAGTATGGCGGGATGCTGTGATCTACAATTGGAGAAGCCCGGTGAGTGTGGCATTTATGGGGACACTGCAGATCAAAAACATCCACCATGGATACGAGATAGGTATGGGTTTTCCCACCAGTGTAGACAAGCCCATAGTAACATTAATTTAAAAACTATTTTATAAAACAGTTTAGGAGACACTGATGGCACAGTGGTTAAAAGACAGTACTGCAGCCACAATGTTGTGAGTTCCATCCTGCAGGGTTCCAGGTTGACTCAGTCTTCCATCCTTCTGTGGGTTGGAAAAATGAGTGCCCAGCTTGTTGGAGGCAATTAGCTAACACACATTGGAAACTGTTTAGGGAGTGCTTAGCACTATAAAGCGGTATAGAAATGTAAGTGCTATTGCTATTGCTAAAAAAAATGCTATAAGTACAAATGCAAATACAACACAATGAAGTTAAAAGACCTTTTGTGTCATTTTTCATTTTAAAAATGCTTGAGGTGGCATCTACCAATGTTGGTATACAATTATAAAATCCCCAACAGAACACAAACAAAGGACATAACCTCTCTCTCTCTGACTTTTCTTCGCAAACGAAGATTCAGGAAGGACTCATCCCACGCTTTCTGCAAATGTGCTGATGACTAAAAAGGCCAATGCAAGATAAACAAGTGCGGTTGCAGAAAGCACAGCAGAGGGTCTCCTTGGGTGATGTTTCCGGGTTGTGATTCTTTCTGCGTTGTCATTTCTCTTCAAAACTTGTTCGGCATGAGTTCACAAAAAAAAGCTGCAGCATTGTGGACAGTGCATCTCCATGCCTCCCAATGTGAAGCCAGGGCGGACCATTGTTGGTGATCAATTTGGCCAAGCCTGAGATGTTGTTTCAGGGAATCCTTGTATCACTTTTTTGGAGTGCCCCCTCTTACGCTGACCCGTGGTGAGTTCAGTGTAGAGTGCTATTTTTGGGAGGCGATGGTCCTCCATCCTAGAAACATGCCATGCCCAGTACAGGTGTGTTCTCAATATCATGGCCTCATTATCATGGCCTTGAGCAAGCTGGTGATCCCTGCTTGCTCAAGGACAGCAACATTCGTCACATAGTCAGTCCAGTGCATATTTAGGATTGTGCGTATACAGCGCTGATGAAAGCGTTCGAGGAGTCATAGGTGGTGGTGATAGGTACCCATGTTTCAGATCCATAAAGGAGAATAGACAGTACAATGGCTCTATACACACTGATTTTTGTGCTTCGCCTCAGGTGCTTATTACTCCAGACTCTTTTGTGAAGTCTTCCAAATGCGCTATATGCCTTTGATAATCTGTGATCAATCTCTTTGTCAATCTTGGCATCTGAGGAGATGATGCTTCCCAAGTAGGTGAACTGCTGAATGGACTTAAGCACAGATTTGCCGACGGCAATGTGGGGATGGTGCTGTTCGTCCTGTGGTGCAGGTTGGTAAAGAACTTCCGTTTTCTTCAGGTTGACTTCCAGCCGAAACAGTTGCTGGGAAAAAGGGGAACTGCCATCAGATCTCTGAGATACAGTCATCACCTTGTACAAGAAAAAAAGGAGCAAAATCCGATTGCTCAAACTATCGAGGTATAACACTGCTCTCTATTGCTGGAAAAATCCTTGCAAGGATACTCCTGAACAGATTAGTTCCTGCTATTGCAGAAGAACTTCTTCCTGAAAGCCAATGTGGCTTCAGAGTCAATAGGAGTACTACAGATATGGTATTTGGCCTTAAACAACTGCAAGCGAAATGTAGAGAGCAGAACAAGGGTCTCAATGTATCATTTGATGACCTCACCAAAGCCTTCGAGAATGTGAGTAGAAAATGCCTGTGGCAGATCCTGGAAAGACTAGGCTGTCCCCCCAGATTCCTTAAAATGATTATCTTGCTACACGAGGGCCAGCACGGTCAAGTCAGATATGGCGATGCTCTTTCAGAGCCCTTTCTAATAACTAATGGAGTGAAGCAAGGTTGTGTTCTTGATCCAACTTTATTTACAATCTTCTTCAGTATGATGCTCCAGAGAGCTACGGCAGAGCTCAAAGAAGACGGCATCTATATACATTACCGTACTGATGGTAGCTTGTTTAACTTAAGCCATCTGAGGGTTCGCACTAAGGACTTTTTTAGATGTTGATTTACCATGGAAGAAGGTTCATAACACTCACAAGGCTGCTGCGCAGCAGGGGGCCCATCTCATATGATGCAGTCCCCCTTCTGCGAGAGATAAGAGGCAGCCATGCCATATTTGGCCATTTTTTACTCACGGAAGTTGCCTGCGAATAAAAAATGGCCAAATATGGTGGGGCTGCCTCCGATCTCTCCTGGAACGGAAACAGTCGATATCGGCAGGGGGACGGCGTCGTATGAAATGGTCCCCCTGCCGCGCAGCAGCCTCGCAAGTGTTACGAGCCTGCTTCCATGGTAAATTGATGTCTGAAAAAGTCCTAAGACTCTAAACTATCTAGTCCGTGAGCTACTCTTTGCTGATGGTGCTGCCCTTGTTGCCCACACATAAGCAGCTCTGCAGTGTCTAACATCCTGCTTTGCAACAGCTGCAGAGCTGTTTGGGCTGGAAGTCAACCTTAAGAAAACAGAAGTTCTCTAACAGCCTGCACCACAGGACAAACACCACCATCCCCACATTGCTGTAGACAAATCTGTGCTTAAGTCCATTCAGCAGTTCACCTACCTGGGAAGCATCATCTCCTCAGATGCCAAGATTAACAAAAAGATTGATCACAGATTAGCAAAGGCATATAGCGCATTTGGAAGACTTTACAAAAGAGTCTGGGGACATAACATAACCACAGTAAAAGCATATAAAAACAGAATAAGTTATAAGACAAATGGTAATATATTTAAAAACTTAATTACATGTGCAGATTACAATAGGGAACAGTCAAGAAGAGTTTTGTTAGCACCCCAAATTCCTGTTTCACCAAAATAGGTTTTGCTTGCCAGCAAAAGACTAGCAACATGGATGCTCAAGTAAGTTTATTCAGATGGGGAGTTCCAAAGCCTTGGTGCAACTACTGAGAAGGCCCTTTCACAAGCCCCTACCAAACACACCCTCAAACTGGGAGAAAGAAATGCTCCTTCAGGTGGTCTAGGGTGTTTCAGGCTGTATAGATCATTGCTAACACCTCAAATTTTGCCCAGAAAATCATCAGTATCTGTGTATCTGCTGTAATGATCATCAGCATCAGCATCATTTATTTATTTATTACAATTCATAGATCCATCAAAAGAAGAACTCAAGCGTAGGAGAAAATAAACAAAATATCAGAAAAACCAGATCAATAAACCAATTATAATCTACTTTTGTCTAATACACAATGAGCATTAATCCTGGCCACCTCTGTAAGAAATTTAGCAACAGTTAGGGTCACTTTTGGGGACTTGTCTTCCAAGAGGAACCTGATGTAAAATTGGTCTGAACTTCCAGGAAATTTACTCAATAGTGGAGTAATTATAGAGTAGCGGACCTGATTATAAAAACTACAAGATAGAAGAACATGCTTCATTGACTCAACTCATATTACTGCAAGGGCACTGTCTTTCCAGATATTGGACAGCAGCAAATCTGCCCCAAAGTAATTCATTACATAAACATAAAATAAACATTATATCTGGCCTTAGCGGTACTTGACCACTGACAGGTTCTTTAAATAATCAGCTAATTGATAAGGCTCAATGTAGAGGACATTCATTGTACTGGGAGAGCAGGATACATATGAGCGGCAGCACAAGTCACAAAAAGCTATGACTGTAATGTAGATCTTGGGGAAACTGCTATTTGGACGACATCTTCCAAAGTTCTACACCCAGTTCATTCAATAGCCATGTTACTGGACAACACTTTACTGGGATTTATAGTCCAAAAAAGTAACTTTTCCCATCTCTGTTGCTCCCCATCTTTGTTATGTTTTTATGTTATGCCTTTTTGTTGGGGCACTATCCATGGTGGTTTACAAATGAATTAAAATAGAGTACAGGAGAGAACAGGAGAAGTCCCAGTGGACTGGAGGAGGACAAATGTTGTCCCCACCTTCAAAATGGAAAAAAAAAGAAGATGCAGATAATTACTGCCCAGTCAGCCTGATATCAATACTAGGAAAGATTCTAGAGCAGATCATTAAACAGACAGTCTGTATGCACTTAGAAAGGAATACCGTGATCACTAAAAATCAACATGGGTTTCTCAAAAACAAGTCATGTCAGACTAACCTTATCTCTCTTTTTTTGACAGAGTTACAAATTTGGTAGATGAAGGGAATACTGTGGATGTAGTGTATCCTGATTTCAGTAAGGCTTTTGACAAGGTCCACCATGATATTCTTGCAAAAGTAACCTGTGGGCTAGACAATGGAACTGTTAGGTGGATTTGCAATTGGTTGACCGAATGAACCCAAAGGGTAGTCACCAATGGCTCCTCTTCATCCTGGAGAGGAGTGACCAGTGGGGTGCCACAGGGATCTTTCTTGGGCCCAGTGCTATTCAACATCTTTATCAATTACTTGGATGAGAGAATAGAGGGCATGCTTATCAAGTTTGCAGATGACATCAAATACAGAGTGGTAGCTAATATCCCAGAGGACAGGATCAGAATTCAAAATGACTTTAACAGATTAGAAAGCTGGGCCAAAATGAACAAAATGAATTTTAAGAGGGAGAAATGTAGGATAAACATCTTTATCAATGACTTGGATGAGGGAATAGAGGGCATGCTTATCAAGTTTGCAGATGACATCAAATACAGAGTGGTAGCTAATATCCCAGAGGACATGATCAGAATTCAAAATGACTTTAACAGATTAGAAAGCTGGGCCAAAATGAACAAAATGAATTTTAAGAGGGAGAAATGTAGGATACTACACTTGGGTAGTAAAAATGAAATGCACAGATATAGGATGGGTGACACCTGGCTTGACGACAGTATATACGAAAGGGACCTGCCCTCAGAGGGAGAGATGAAGGGACAGGTGGAACTCCATCAGGCCTGGGCCCAGAAGCAGGTAAAAGGCCAATCCAATTGCCACTGTTCTGGCCTTGGAAGGAGAGAAGAACCAACAGTATCTGCTGGACTGAATCCCTACCCCCACTGCCATTCCCTTTTCCTTATATGCCATGTCTTATTTAGATTATAAGCCTGAGGCCAGGGAACTGATAAATTAACTAATTGTAAGCCACACTGAGAGCCTTTGTGGCTGAAGAATGGGGTATAAATACTCTAAAATAAATAAATAAATAAATAAATAAATAAATAAATAAATAAATAAGAAAGATAGAAGTCTTAGTGGACCACAAGCTGAACATGAATCAGCAATGTGATGCAGCAGCTAAAAAAGGCAATGCAATTCTAGGCTGCATTAATAGGAGTGTAGTGTCTAGTTCAAGGGAAGCAATAGTACCACTGTATTCTGCTTTGGTCAGACCTCACCTGGAATACTGTGTCTAGTTCTGGGCACCACAAATCAAGAAGGATATTAACAAGCTGGAATGTGTCCAGATCTGTAGTATGTGGGGAAATAATCATTGTAATGTAAAAGCAATCTTGTGTACCTCATTCAGATCCTTAGATAAGTCTAGGGTTTTTCCCTGCATGCCTTTTGTTCTACCAAGTTCCCTTTCTCTTATTTCACTGGGCACTTCCAGCCAATTGGAGTGCTGGGGCATTCCACACATGACCTAATTTAAATTTTATTGCTGTGTGTAAGTTCTCTTTTAAGTTTGAGTCTCCATGAGGCTGGAGCCATCTTTAGCCATCTTCATCTTCATCTTAAGCCTTCCTGAAACCATGCCATGATGCATCGCAACCCAGCCTTCTACCGCTGACTGAGTTTGTTTTCCTACCCTAAATACCATTAGTTAGGAACCTCTTTTTAAAGGTTTTTTTTAACCTCTTTTTGTTTTAGTATGTAGATTGAGATTGATATACCTTCAGTAAACTTTGATTTGCATTTTAAACTGACTCCTTTGTTTTGTAATGAGTCTAATTTAACTGGGTGATCCCAGACCTCTGAATACACTTTTCTTTTAAATGTTAATTGAGCTTTACAAGTCAGCATTCCTAAGTGCACTCTGCATGAAGTTAAAAGTAAATGAATGATTTTAACTCTTTTTAAATGAAGATATTTCTTGTTGTTTTTAAAAGGACTAGATCCTGGAATTTCTAATACAATTTTATTTTTTGAGACTCATTACTCCTACAAGATCAGGGAGACCAAAATGGTAAAAGGTCTGGAAGCCATACCTTATGAGGAGAGGCTTAGTGAGCTGGGTATGTTTAGCCTAGGGAAGAGAAGGTTAAGAGGGGACGTGATAGCCATGTTTAAATATTTGAAGGGATGTCATATTGAGGATGGAACAAGCTTGTTTTCTGCTGCTCCAGAGACCAAGACACAGAGCAAAGGACTCAAACTACAGGAAACGAGATTCCTCCTAAACATGAGGAAGAACTTCCTGATGGTAAGAGCTGTTCAGCAGTGGAATGTGCTGCCTCAGAGTGTGGTGAATTCGCCTTCTTTGGAGGTTTTTAAACAGAGGCTGGGTGGCCATCTGTCAGGAGTGCTTTGTTTATGTATTCCTGCATGGCAGGAGGTTGGACTAGATGGCCCTTGTGATCTCTTCCAACTCTGAGATTCTATGAATAAAGCTAAAACGTAATCACATAAACCATTGAAGAACAATTAAAAACAATCAATGAAACTATTAAATTAAACGGAAAGATTGAATTAAAAGAACTTTAAAAAGTATTCAAAACATTAAAAATGTATGGGAGTGGGAGAGCTATAGCACCCTTCTGAACCAATGTTCTGCAGCAGTAAAGATCCTTTTGCATCAACAAGTTCATAGCCCAAGGCCTGTCTAAATAAACAATTCTTTGCTTGCCAGGAGGAGAGCAAAGAGAGGGCCAGGCAAGCCTCCCGTGAGATAGAGTGCCACAACCAGGCAGCAATGATGGAGAAGCCCTCTCTCATGTCATCACTAAACATTCTTGCCGTTCCCTAAAAGAACACAACAGTTAGTCAAGTTTCTATAGAGAGAAAACAATCTTTCAAATAGTATGAACAGTGCCATTCAACAACCTGAATGAAGCATTCTCATTAGCTGAGGAGAAACTTTCAAGGGCAGCTCCACATTAAGTACATTGCAGTTCTCAAAACAAAGTCTACTTAAGACATGTGTAAGTACTTGGATGGGAGACTGCCCACAAATACCAGGTTCTGTAGGCTATATTTCAGAGGAAGAAACTGGCAAAAGCATCTGAGTACTTCTTGTCTAAGAAAACCCTATAAAATTCATGGGGTTACCATAAGTCAACAGACAACTTGAAGGTACATACACACACAACCTGTGTGGCGTGATCTGACACTTGTAGGAATGAGTCTAGTTAATGCACCAGCCTCCTGACCCAAACCACTGCTGGCCACTGCCAAAACAAGGGCATTCATTTCTAGCAACAGATCCAGGAATACACCAAAGAAAGCACCTTCCAGGCTGAACCTCAATCAATCTTTTTACTGACCTCCTGTTCTGATTTAAATTCAGTTTGCCCATTTCCACCATTTTTGCAAGAGGCATTACATCAATGTAGAATGGCAAAAGGGAGAGGACAAAATGAATCCTGTCAAGCTCCATTGGCCTGGGTTCTTCCAGCTCACAATCTTCTTTAGCTGTTATTTTCAATCAGAGACAAGAAGGTAATTGAATTGAATTGAATTTCTCTTTGTATGTCTCATAACGGATGCCTAAAACTCAGTTGTGTTTGGGGTGGGTCGGAAAATGTCCCAATTGGTAAGAATTGCAAGTCACTGCCCACTTTGCTTTGCCCTTGCCTTAACTACCTCTCATTTCTGGAATGAATCTCTGAAGACCCTACCTAAATTGTAATTCAGTTCCTGGGCTTTAAAAGGTTCCCCCACTTCTACCATTGGTGAAAACAAAGGTGCCAAACAAGATTTCCCCCAACACATTGAGGCTGGCCCATGGCTGTAGCTAACCCAGATCTATCCCATGACTTTCAGAGCTAAACATGTTGTACAATAGGGCACAGGCTTAGCCTGATCTGTGCAAATGGCACCAAGCCAGTACTCACCATTCCAAGCTGCAGTTCAGGACAACTTGACATTAGCTGAGCTACTTACTCATCAGCCAGTTTGAAAGTACACAGTGTAAATCATGCTGCATTGGATTACTCATAAGACCCTGTGGAAAAATCGAAGTGAAACTGCAAATATAAGTATCAAGCAGGGAAAGCTTCTGTCTCCTGCCACTCCCACCCATCAAGGTCTCCTGAACCAGAGAGCAACCACAGCCTTTAAAAATAGTTATTGTTCCAATCTGTTCTGATTATTTGGAATCATCCAGCAGTGGCAACAATGTTGAGCCTGTAAATCTCCTGAGTATCATTGGATCCAAAAGCCAGTTCCTAGTTTATTTGGCCACTTGTGCTGTTAGCTTCCTGTGCAGGCTGGAAAAAGTATTAAGGCAGCCATAGAGCGTCTATGTTCCCTGCTCTCCCCCCACCTCTAATCCCTTTGCAGGCTTCCAAGCTTAAACTGCAAATGTCATCACCACAAACGCAGTAGTTGAATCCAACAGGTGGGGTAATAAAACATGACATTTCCAGCCAGTTTAATTGTATGGGCTGTGATGGGATAGCTTTCAGTACAAACAGGGCTTAGTTTATGTCTGTGACAAGGCCACAGACCTACTCCTCTACCATGTATCCACATGATATAGGGTGTAAAGTTCCCACCTGCAATATACTTTATGACCTTTCAGGTGATGAAACCTCTGACCTATAGCATTCTCATCTTTGCTGGTTCAGCTGTTGGGTGGTGACAACTCGCTAGACTCTATGCCGGGGCAAACTGTGATTTACTGCACATTAGAATTAAAGCATTAGCATGAGATTCCTGTCCACCCAACCCTAAAGGGCTTTGGCGGCTGTACAACTGACTCTCTAGAGGAAATTACAACAGGCCAGGATTTGCTGTGAGCCTATTGCCGCCTAGTGCCAAAACAGTTCATAAATTAAACTGCAATGCACATCTACAATGTGTTGTGTTTCTCTCTCTCCACCCCCCCCCCATTTCAGATATTATGACAGTTTCACAGCCTCTCTGAAGGCTGCCTGTAACAAACAAAATGTTCCTGTTTCAAAAATAAATATATGGCGTCTGTGCAGTGCTTCTTTTTAAACACAGATATTAAATACAAAACACCAATTAATCTGAAAAAGGAAGGCTGAGAGGCACAGGCTCCATTATTAGCAATGAGACATTACTAAAATCCTCTAATGGTCATTGACCTACTCTTAGATTTGATTTACACCATGCCCACACTCAATTCTGATGTAATGTTCAGTGCATTAATTCTACTCTACCCCATCACAATTTATATAGAGATCTAAAGCCCAGAAATATAGAGATCTAAAGCCCAGGACCCTGCAAAATAAAAAATAAATAAATACCGAGCCAATCATTTTAATGTCAAAATGACATTATCTGTATGAACTGAATGACCGACTGATACTCGCTCACATCTTCAAAACATGGGGAATGGGACAATTTGAGATCACCCATGCTATCTCAAATCGCACCCTCTTTGTATTCATTAGACCATCTGAACACACATGTGTAGGTTGTTCAACATAATTAGGAGAACTGTTGTACGCTGTTCTGTTCAGACATTCTACTAAATACATGGAGTGTGCAGATAATGATAATTCAGTTTTGATCTACTGAATGTGTTGAGGCTATATACTTTTGGATGCCTAAACAAAATGTCTACTTTTAGGTAGAAATGGGGAGAAATTAGGGTTCCCCCCCAAAAAAAAAGATTGGTCCAAGGAGATTATCAGACACTTGAAAAAAGCCCCAAAGGAGCTTGCGAGAACAACGTCACTGTATCAGGAATGGGTCCCATTATTGCACATGTCATCCTCCTGGTGTGTTTGCTCCGTCATCCCTCCATGCTGGAAAAATGTGCTGCTTTTCATTAGCAGAAGTTTCCACTAATGAAAAGTGGCACCTTTTTGTCGTGTCAGCATGGAGGGAGGACAGAACAAGCATTCCAGGAGAATGACATCATGTGATACCAGGACCCGTTCCCGGTACAGTGACACCATTCTCTCAAGCTCCTTTGGGGCTTTTTCAAGCATCTGATATTCTCCCAAATCACACTTCCCTGAACTAAACTCAGACCTAAACACAACTTACAGATGGGAAGATATACAATGCCAAGCTTGCAGCGTGATCTGCACTGCCACAAGTGTGTCTGATAAATGGGCACCTTGAGGAAATATGCATATAGAAATTCATACATTTTAAAAATGTACAGTGTAAATTTAGATAATTTGGCATGGAAATGGGTATACTTTTGAGTATACATCAGACTGTGAGAGGTCATTTTTCCTTTCCAAGGAACTGTATACAGACATTAATTTCTGTATATGTGGTGGGGGGGAGGGCTGCAATTTAATGTACACCCAAATCAGAGGACTAAATCCAATTATTAGTCCCAACTAGAGCAAATGCATTGAATGAATGGAATTTCCATTAGTGCTGGCTTACCACATCTTATTATTTCAATGGACCTGCTTTAGCTGGGACTAGCAGTTAGAGTTAGGCCACAATTTGCTCAGAGAAATCAGAGAACTTCAAGGAGTGTGTGTTTTGCTCATTTACCCAGCACTACTGCCAGACCACCAGATTTCTTTGTTAATGTACCCTAAAGGCACTAGTGCTCAGGAACTATCATGTAGTACAGTTTAAACATTAAAACATTTAAAATGTAGTAAGATGGATAGCAGAAAATCTGGAACTTCCTTTTTGTGTTTTATGTGCTACTGAGATGGACTCTACACTAATCATGGAAAGAAACAATTGGTATGTGCATCAACATTCCTGCTGACAAAAAGTGTGGTTGTGATCCAGAGCTTGCAGCTTTGCTAATGATGGCAAGCAAAGCCCCATGAGAGCATAAGTTGTATCTTCTTCTGAGACAACAATGTAAGAGGACTGCTTCTACCACATAGGGCAGTCTTAGGCATTGTACCATTCTGGTACATTGGCTATACTAGCCGGGGATGGTGGAAGTTGTAGTCCAATTTGAAAAGTGAAAAGTGTTCGGTCAGTGACAGGCAGCCTTGGGAGCTACAAAGGTAAACTAACAGGGAAGGGCTGAACGCACTTTTCCAGTTTACCACCAACTTTGTCAGTGGTATTTGCAGGGTCGGAGGTTTTCATTACTTTGGGACAGTGAAATGATTCACAAAATGTAAATGGCAAAGACAAGGATTCATTTACTGGACTGCTTCTGGTGGTGGCAGCAGGTCTTTTAAGAATTCTATTTTCTTTTTATTTTAGGAGGTTATCACACAACACTGTTATGCCACTTTAACTGCTACTCAGGGTCATGCCTTCTTCACTGAATCAATCTACCAGTAATGTATTCTTCCTCTTTTCTTACCACCTCCACTTTATCAAGTATTATTGCCTTTTCTGTGACTCATGTCATTTCACGCTGTGTCCAAAGTATGACAGCCTTCGTTTTGTCATGTTCACTTCTAGTTAGAGTTCAGGCATGATTTATTCTAAGACCTTTTTAACAGTCCATGGAATCTGTAGAACGCAGCTTCAGCACTACATTTCAAAAGAACTGATTTTTCCCCTACCAGCTCTCTTCATTGTCCAGCTTTGACAACCATACACAGAAATCAGAACTACTATGACCTGGATGATTCTAACTTTGGTATTTAAGGATCTGTCTTTACAATTGAGGATTTTCTTGAGCTCCTTTACGGCTGTCTTTGTCTAGTCCTCTTCTGATTTCTTGACTACCTCCATTTTGGTTAATGGCTGAGCCAAGGTACAGGAAATCTTTAACTATTTCAGTGTATTCATTACTCATTTAAAAATTATGTAAATCATCTGTGGTCATTATTTTTGTCTTAATATTCAGCTGTAACTCTGTTTCTGCACCTATCCTTAACTTTCATCAATAGTTGTTCTGCAAGTAATTTTAGGGTATATCATATGTATGTATGTAAAAATAACAAATGGTTGTGTTCTTGCTCCAACTTTATTTACAATCTTCTTCAGCATGATGCTCCAAAGGGCTATGGTAGAGCTTGAAGAAGAAGACTGTATCTATATATGTTACTGTACAGATGGTAGCTTGTTTAACTTAAGCTGTCTGAGGGCTCGCACCAAGACGCTAAACTATCTAGTCCGTGAGCTGCTCTTCGCTGATGATGATGCCCTTGTTGCCCACACAGAAGCAGCTCTGCAGCGCCTAACATCCTACTTCACAACAGAACTGCAGAACTGTTTGGGCTGGAAGTCAACCTGAAGAAAATGGAAGTTCTCTACCAGCCTGCACCACAGGATGAACACCACCATCCCCACATTGCCATAGGCAAATCTGTGCTTAAGTCTGTTCAGCAGTTCACCTACTTGGGAAGCATCATCTCCTCAGATGCCAAGATTGACAAAGAGATTGATCACAGATTAGCAAAGACATATAGTGCATTTGGAAGACTTTACAAAAGAGTCTGGCGTAATAAACACCTGAGGCGAAGCACAAAAATCAATGTGTATAGAGCCATTGTACTATCTATTCTCCTTTATGGGTCTGAAACATGGGTCACCTATTGCCAACACTTACGACTCCTCAAACGCTTTCATCAGCGCTGTATATGCACAATCCTAAATATACACTGGACTGACTATGTGATAAATGTTGCTGTCCTTGAGCAAGCAGGGATCACCATCATTGAGGCCATGATATTGAGAACACACCTGCACTGGGCATGACATGTTTCTAGGATGGAGGACCATCGCCTCCCAAAAATAGTACTCTACGGTGAACTTGCCACAGGTCAGCGTAAGAGGGGCACTCCAAAGATACAAGGACTCCCTGAAACAACATCTCAGGTTTGGCCAAATTGATCACCAACAATGGTCCGCCCTGGGCCTCACATTGGGAGGCATGGGGACGCACTATCCACAATGCTGCAGCCTTATTTGAGAACTCACGCCAAACAAGTCTTGAGGAGAAACGACAATGCAGAAAGAATCACAACCCGGAAACATCACCCAAGGAGACCTCCTGCTGTGCTTTCTGCAACCGGAATTGTTTGTCTCGGATTGGACTTTTCAGAGCACTTGCAGAAAGCGCAGGATGAGTCCTCCCTGAATCTTCGTTTGCGAAGAAAAGCCAGAGAGAGAGAGATGTAAAAATAATGTTTGTTACCAATCCCAAAATTCAATAAAAGTTTTAAAAAATAAAAAGTAGTTGTTCTCCAAGGTCATCTGCATTTTATCTTATGGATTATCTTATAAAGTTTCCATAATGTATTTTTGTTGAAGGAAGGATATCCAGAGAAAATTCCCTCCCTCATCTGCTGCCTTTCATGCAAGAACTCACCAGCTGTCTTGACCCACTTCAAATCCAGCTTTAAAGCATTTCAGAGATACTTGGATTGGAAGGGCTACTGGCCACAGAGATCAAGTTCTACTTTTCCCAAGCTATCAATTTTTTAAAAAACAAGTTGAATGTTGAAAGGATTGGTTTCAGCACTCTGCTTTCATGACAATGCACTGGTTATGAGGGAACCATTCTAGTGTGACTATGATCTGTCCTAATATTCAGTCTGTGTGATATAGGCAAAAACTCAACATATATGACACAAAGTCACTATTCAGCTACCATTGCTATTCTCACAATATGCTAAAAGGGTGAATTTTCTTTTCTTTTTAAAAGAAAGCCCAACTTTTTAATACAGAAGACTACAAGACTGTGACAGCACCTGCTGCTCAGGGATACTCAGGCATATTGTAAATCACTCCCACCCTCCTTCAGTGTCTCTTGTCTACCAGGTGTTTGCCCAAATTTTATTTGAACAAATGAACTGGTTAAAATCTTGGCAAGCATGGAACACCAGTAGGTTGGTGACATTTCTCCACCTACCTCAAATCATACACTGCAGCTCTTTCCATTACAAGTCTAATTTAGAGTAGCAAATATTAGTCCAAACCTGTGTATGTATGTGCCTTCAAGTCACTTGTCAAACTTTTGGTGACCTCATGTTTCATAGGGTCTTCTTAGGCAAGGAATACTCAGAGGTGGTTTTGCCAGTTCCTTCCTCTGAAATACAGCCTGCAGCACCACCTGGTATTCACTGATGATCTCCCATCCAAGTAATAACCAGGGCTGACCCAGCTTAGCTTCCAAGATCAGACAGGATATGGTGCCTTTAGGATATTATAGAAAACCCTTAGGTTATAATAAAACCCTAACCCATCCATTTTAATTTAGTCATGCAAGTTGATTTGTGGGGGGTGGATTCTGATTTTAGTTCTCTAAAATCCCAGGCAAATCAAAACAGATACCTTCCAGAGAGCTTCCAGGACTCCCCATTGTTCCCAGAGTCACCTGAGCAACTTTGGCCCCCTAGATTTAATTTGCAAGAGTATGGAGGATGGAATCCAATGAACTCTAGAGACAGTAGAGGACTTTATCATCCCTTCCAGTGGTTTTGGTGACAAATGGAAGTCTTTCAACCAATGGCAGGGAACTTCCTGGCCTTTAGTCTTAAGCCAGCTCAGAGAATTCCCCTAGATGGGCTCCTCCTCCTTCCCATGAAGCCACATGCTCCCCAAAATTCCATCCTCCTCTGAACAATGACTAAACCTCAAGGTTACAGCTCAGTTACTATGTTTCTCCCTCAACATCCCTATGTAGGGCAAGTGAGGTGAAGTGAAACCAGATGCAGTCAACCATTGCTGTGAGAGCTAGCTAAATCCAGAGGTCAATACTCTGTCAGCTCCTGAAACAGCCATCTAAGTGTGTTCTTCTAGACCAGCCTTTCTCAACCTTTTTACCCTGGGGGAACCCTTAAAATAATTTTCAGGTCTCAGGGAATCCCTGCATAAAAATTATTATATCTACAGCTGGAATGTGTGTGTGTGTGTTTTACAGTCACAAACTCTAGGGGAACCCCTAGTGACCTCTCACAGAACCCCAGGGTTCTAGGGAACCATGGTTGAGAGACCTTGTGCTAGACATTTGCTTTCCCTGTTCAAGAAAGATGAAGAGGAAATCATGTTCCATGGTTGAAAACCTCAAGCTTTGAAAGCGTGCCACTTCTGCTTTTTCACTTTCGATTATTATTGTTTGTTTATACAGCGCTATATATGTACATGGTGCTTTACATTAAAACAAGCAAAAAACCTAAACAAAACTTGGGTACTGCCAAAGGTGTACAATCTAAAATAAGTGTATACATAAGTGCACACAGAGGAAAAGAAGGGATAATAAGCATAAAACTATAAAATACAATTGCAAAACAAATTATCCAGATAACTACAATAACAACAATAAGACAGTATGAGACAACAAGAAAATATAAAAATAAAACAAACTGACCAGCACATGTGATCACAATATACAAGATTACAAAACAGTATCAAAATAAAATTCCAATTTCTATTGCTCTTTAGTTGTCTTTCTTCTCTCCTATGTAACTATGCATATATTATTCCATTATTATATTCTTTGCCCCTCTTACCTAATCAAAACAGACACAGAAGAGGCAGAGTTCTCTACTTGGGGTAAAATGGAGATACCAGAAACTGCCGGGGATGAAAATGAGGTGAGAAAGGCAACGGGTTTCATGCCTCTAAGATGGTGTGAAAATTGTGTGGCCCTCTGGATACTGTTGGACTGCAAGTCCATATCCTCCAAAATGTCAGAAATGAAAAAAGAACACGTGTTGCCAAGCAACATCTGAGTGTGGTCAAGATGGTAAAAATTATTAATGAGGGAAAACACACAATCTAGGGACTTTATCAGACAAACCTCCAGAAACATTTCTTTCCCACCATATTTTTCTGTGTAGTTGTCCTAGCAAAATAACCCTTTTAAACGTATGTACCTGTAATAGCATGAAAAAGCAGACCCAGCATTACCAGAGCACAAATGCTAACACTGTTTTTCTCTGCATATGTGATCTCGGTGGTTCTCGTGAGAAGACGTGAGCACAGTAAAACATTTAAAAACAGCAAAATCAAAACACAAAATGTACACACAAGCACAGAAACACACTCACAAGCTCTTAAGTAAACTGGGGAGTTTCATAAAAAGAGTGTCCCGTTCCTGGGTTTCGTGTTCTCAACCAGAAATGTTCTGCCCATTGACACAATGTAATCACGAGAGGAGAAAGGCATGCAGTTTTAAACGCTCACAACACTGGCAGAAAAATGCCATGGCAGATCTACTGACAGCTTGGCCCGTCAATTAAAAAAAAAAAAACTTATTTACAGCAGCAGAATGCTAAAGGATGACATTGTGTGAAATGCGTGCCCTTTCACATACATTAGGCGCCGTTATGATGCCATATTTGCCATGTTTGATAAAGTCCTAGGAGAGGCTGCAGCAGTTTGCTTTTGCCTAAGCCTACTGAGAAGGGCAAGAACCCACTCCCTCCCTTGAGCAAATTGATTACAAACTACTTTTGCACTTTGAACTTAAGTTTGCAGCTACTAAAGCAAACTGAGGAGAAAGGGAGAGAAAAACAGGGACATTTTAAAACAGCTGAAAAAGTGGGACGACAGAGGATTAATCAGGACTGTCTTTGCCAAATCAGGACAATTGGAGGGTATGCAAGTCCCAACATTCCTCGTCATTGGCCGTGGTGCCCAGGACTGATAGGAGTTGCATTCCAACAACATTTGGAGGGCTGCATCCAGGCTCTTTGCTAATAACTGATGGATATGAAGTCTGGCTTTCTAACATCTATAAACTGAGTACTGTATAACAAGCAGGTGTAATCTAGTTGATTTTGAAGTTTTGGGGAAAAGAAAGAAAGGTTTGGAACAAGGTGCTTAAGTTCAGTGCCAAGTTTCATCCTGATATTAGCACTTATTTGGCGGGACCACTAGCTATTGCCAAGTATTTTGTTTCCTGGTCCCATTTAAAAAACAACAGCTATGGAAATGTTGCTATTGCCTACTAAAGGAATCGGACAGGCCCAGAGCCTGCTACTATAATAGCAAGTGTTATTGGGGACTGGCCTCTGTGTATCCAAGCGGTATTGTTATGAATGGCCCTTTGAGATCTTGATTGATGGGTCAGGACATGCCTGCCTTGTTACTACACAAATGAGGAACAAAGTTGATGGAATTCCAAAGAAAGCAATCCTATACTGAAAGCTAGTGCTAACAGGCAGCTATTTACTACAGCTCAGTCAAGCAGCTCCCTATTCACAGAAGCAAAGCTGAGGAGACAAAAGAAATTACACGTTTGTGGCTCTCAGGCAAAAGCTACCAACAAGCCATCTCCAAGGAAGGATGAGGCCATTAAACAATAAGACATACCAGAGCAATTATGATAATCACTCTCTGCCTGTGTTCAGAGGCATGAGAACAGAGGATTGGTGCCATTGCTTCACCAGTTGTTAGCAGCAACCTTTTGTCATGAATAACATTCTCTCTCCCTTCCTCTGTCTGAGGCAGAGCTTGGAAAAGTTACTTTTTGGAATCCAGCTCCCAGAATCCTTCCAGCCAGCATGGCTACCAACTTTGCTGAAAGGAATTCTGGGAGTTGGTGTCCCAAGTAGTAATTTTTACACACTCTTAGGACTTTTTCGGATGCATGAAATATACTGCAAGCAGCCTCGTCACGTTACGAGGCTGCTGCGCTGCAGAGCGCCCGTTTCGTATGATGCTCGCCCCTGGCAGTACTGTTGCGGTACCGCGGGGAGAGTTGAGAGCCATATTTCCTCGATTTTTAAGCATGAAAGTTGATAGTGCTTAAAAATCGAGGAAATATGACGCTCAACTCTCCCTGTGGTACCGCAACAGTACCACCAGGGGCTAGCGTTATACGAAACGGACGCTCTGCTGCGCAGCAGCCTCGCAACGCGACGAGGCTGCTTGCGGTATATTTCATGAATCCGAAAAAGTCCTTAATGTGTGGCTGATTTTTTTTTTAATGGTCTAATTACAAATAGTCAGGGAAAGCATGGAGTGCAAGGAAGTAGGCATTGTCAGCAGCTTCTCATGTGTTGTTCAGTCAGAATTGAGATCTGAACTCACTTGAGAGGGTCACAAAGATAATCTCAAGTCCTGTATAACAACATCCTTCAGGATTTTTCCCCCCTGGTGGATCCATGAAAATCTCTTCATTTACAGAAACTTATTTTATTTATTTGGGGATGAAATTCTGACTCTTTGGGGACAGCACATGACTGTACTCAGCTGAACTAATACTTACGGAAGGTGACCACTTATGTGATTCCTGCATTCAATCCCACATTCATTAGGATTTCTATTTGGGGAGACAGTTCTCTGGAGACTCCAGGGTCCACATACAAAGCTGGGTTGTATCATACCTTGTCCTTAGGCTACCAGTTCCCTATAGCCAGGGACTGTGGAATTGTTTTTAAGGTAAGGGTTCAATATTGGCAGGCAGGCCATTCATTTTGACTATTTGAAGATATGTTTTGACAAAATGATGAAAACATAATACACTGCATTAAAACAATCTCCTCCTTCTCCTCCTTCTCCTCCTATTATTCCTCCTCGCCAGTTCCTCCAATTGAATAATCTGAATATCATGAAAGTAACATAATGGTCATTTAGTAAACTTCCCTTTGATAGTACGGGGGGGGGGCCTCAAATACATAGGAGTCATGGTAATTGCCTGATTATTTCAGGGAGATTCAGGCCCACCCCAAGCTAGTGTTGGGGATATTAAAATCCCTTTCCCATTCTAGGGTCCATGACTTCAGTTTCAGTAACACTTAGCTCACACCATAGTAAGAGTCTACAAACAAACAACATCCCACCCCATGTCAGCCACCACATGGGAGTGGCAAGGACACGATGTCTGGTCATCTCACTTTTTTCCACCCTGAATTTTGGAAACAGAATTGACACTGTGTGATTGTATGTTTGGTCCAGTATCATTTTAGGAGATCCAGTTCAAATTCTGTGGCATGTTATTCCACTTAAAAGACATCCTGCTGTTTCTAATTTCATTATGAAAACTCCCTTTCTTACTATGATTTACAGTTTCTTTTCCTTATTGTGTGCCAGAGAAGCACAGCTGTAAGTTGTGCATCCAATACTTCATCAAAATTTAATCCAGGTCCACACAACCCCCTCCCCATGGCTTGATTAACTTCACAGTGAGACAGAAATTCCTGAAAAAGTACAGAAACTGTTCTCAATAAACATCTATCAACAGGAGCATATTAATACAATTGATCTGACAACAATGCTAACTTTAAAAAACACTAAAAAGAAGAAACCAGTTGGGGAAGAAGAGATCCATTATTTTACCCTATTACATCTTATCATAGAGAGAAAATCTATTAGTGCTCCACCACATTATTCTGAGATATAGGAGATTTTCAGATGCGATTTTCGAAAAAATCATTGGAAACTATGGAGATTTTCAGACATGAGTTTCGGCAGGATAGATTCCAAAACAGCTCCGTTGCTGCCGCGCGGCAGGGGAGCAGTTTTGGACGACACCGTCCCTCTGCCGAACCCCTCCGTGTCACTTCCGTGACAGAATGGAGGAAACAGCGTCGTATTTCATTCATGGGCAACAATCGTGAATGAAATATGACGCAGTTTCCTCCATTCTGTCACAGAAGTGACACGGAGGGGTTCGGCAGAGGGACATCGTTGTCTGCAACTGCTCCCCTGCTGCGCGGCAGCAACGGAGCTGTTCTGGAATATATCCTGCCGAAAATCACGTCTGAAAATCTCCATAGTTTCCAATGTGACAGTTTACTAAGGTGTAGCTTTGGGGTACAAAATTGTTGTTTTTGTTGTTATATTTACATCCTGCTTTTTTCCTGCTCTGGAACTCAAACTGGCTTACAAGAGTTAAAATAGATACAGCTTTTAAAAAATGCATCATACAAAAGTTTACAATACAACTAAACCATCAATAAAATTATTGATGCCACCTTGGGTCCCTTCTTTGAAAAGAACAATGACAAATATAAACAATATAGCACATAAAAGGCCCTTCCCCTTTAAGCAGTAAGTTCCCAAAGGCCTGCCTTCCAAGACAGCGAGGCTGACCTGCAGCCGCAGTGAGGGTCAGCCTACTAGGAAGGGCTCCGGCAGACACACAGGGATCGATCCGTTCTTTCCTGGCAGGAACAGGTTAAAAGAGGTATTATATTAAGAGGTTATATCAGGTCGTGCCACATCTTCGTTACATCTGAGCCCCGTATCTGCCCCAGGGGTGGTAAGGACTGCTCAGGGGCAGAATGGGGCAAATGCCATGTGTCATCAGGACTGCAGAGCTCTAAAATGGGAGATAGATGGGGTACATTGCCCATGTAGACAAGTCCATACACCCTACTAATCAGAAAATCTGGGAGCTTCAACCCTCCAAGCCCTAGCTCCTCTACACCACTGGTCACAACTGTGTGAAAGCCTGCTCATCAATGATCTGTAAATAACCATATGGGTGTGATGTGCCTGATGCTGGAAATAAGGTGATGTGCCTGATGCTGGAAGTAGGGCCAGGAGTGCACTCATACTCTACAGTACTTGTGTAATACCTCTCTCTCTCTCTCTCTCTGGCTTTTCTTCACAAGCAAAGATTCAGGAAGGACTCATCCCATGCTTTCTGCAAGTGTGCTGATGACTAAAAAAGGCCAATCCAAGATAAACAAGTCTGGTTGCAGAAAGCACAGCAGAAGGTCTCCTTGGGTGATGTTACCAGGTTGTGATTCTTTCTGCGTTGTCATTTCTCTTCAAGACTTGTTCGGCGTGAGTTCTCAAATAAGGCTGCAGCATTGTGGATAGTGTTGTCTCCATGCCTCCCGATGTTAGGCCAGGGCAGACCATTGTTGGTGATCAATTTGGCTGAGCCTGAGATGTTGTTTCAGAGAGTCCTTGTATCTTTGGAGCGCCCCTCTTACGCTGACCCGTGGTGAGTTCACTGTAGAGTACTATTTTTTGGAGGTGATGGGCTTGTGTAATACCACCTCCTTATGAAAGCAACATGTGAAGGAGTCTCTATGGAATTGATACTAAAGGGTTATCCAGAAAAATGAGTCATTTTTCCCACGTATACTTTGGTCTAGTCTTACTGGCTTCGTGGGACAATATCTATATCAGCTGTCATTGACTCACACACAGAAACTCATAGATCATGATTTATCTTATCCTTCGGGGAACTTATTTTCTCTTTATTGTTCTGTAAATGTTTCTTTTTGAGGAGTAAAGTTTTACAGCATGGCCACTGCCAGAATGTGACTGTGGGAAATATGTTTTGCAAGCAGCACAACAGAACAAGCATTCATTCACTTCCCACTCCCCATTCAGTCCCAATCTGGCCCTCTGAGCATTCTCAATTGGCCATACCCCCTTCCACATGATACTATCAACGGTCAGCTTCTCAGCTTTTGTACATTTCCCCCTCCATTCTAGAAGGATGAGCTACTTCTCCTAAGGTTTAGCTACTGGCAATATGAACTTTAAGAAGAGGAAAACATTTTCCCAAGAGAAATATTTGCAAATAAAAGAAAATGTTCTCCATTGATCATTTAATACAAAGCACGGAATAAGTGGGGGTCCTGCATAGAAAAAAACACACCCACACCTCTGTCTGCAGATACATGGGACTTTTTCAGACGTACCTTAAATACAGAAGGAGCCATTGGGAGAGGAACACAGTTGCTCCATGGCAGGGTGCAGTTTCTGACGCCGCCGTCCCTCTTGCGTTACCCTCTGTGTTCCTTTCCTATCCCATGGGTGGAAAAGGCGTCACTTTTTGTTCACGAAGAACTTCCGTGAGTAAAAAGTGGTGCCTTTTCCTTCCATGTGACATGGAAGGAACACGGAGGGTAACGCGAGAGGGACGGCATTGTTCGAAACTGCCCCCTGCTGCGAGGCAGCTGCGTTCCTCTCCTGACAGCTCCTTCCGGATTTAAGGTACGTCTGAAAAAGTCCATGGTCTTTAAAAAATGGGAGGGGGGGAGTAGTGGAGAGATAGAATTGAAAGGGAAAGTTTGTGTAATCTTGGAAGTAGATGAGGAAAGACAGCCCAGGAACAAAGTAAGTAATTTAGAAACAGGAAATAAACAAAAGCAAACAAAACCAAATATCAAAACGAAAATGCAAGAGAGAAAAGCTATTTTAAACCATTTTCCAAAGTAAGGCAAAGGGCTCATCTACAATAGCCAGGATACACTGGCTTCCCGCCAGTGTATCCTGACTGTAGAGGTGGCCCGTTTCCCCCCACATTACATGGAGAAAATGGGCCAGCATCCACACAGGATGCCAGCCCACCACCAAAGCTCCCACCACTGCCATTTTCTCCACTGTCATGGAAGCCTACGATAGGTCCTTCAACATGTGACTGCAGGCCCTGTGCAGACCAAAGTGCCTGTGACTAACCTTGGTCACATGCTGAGGGGTCCCTTCCTAGCTTCCAGGAGAGCTAGGGAGATGGTAGTGGTGGCTACAAGGAACGGCATGCTGGGATGGGCTCCCACAGACATGCAGAGATCTATGTGGTAGTATAGCAGTAAAAGGCCCTATCCCAGATTGCCCCCATTCCAGTCCCATATCTGTCAGGAGAAGATAGGACACTCAAACCCTGGCAGAAGCCAAAAAACTATCTCAGCAGACAATGGGGCCATCTATATGGTTAAAAAAAATACGTACTGTGTTCAGAAGATCGATCATCCATACACACGGCCATTTGGATGCATACGTGTCATTCGGAAGGGGGGGCTAGCAAATCCCCCGTAAACTCTGTGGATTTGGCATTCAAGAGGATAGGCGAATCTCGAGCTAAAATCTGTACAGCTGTTCGTATTCTCAATGGTCTGTTCACCCCATTCACACACATACGAACAGGCAGTGTAATCTGATTGGCTGGCCAAACACAGGGGGTGGGACTAACAAAGAGAGGAATTGGGAGCGGCCGCCATGTTGGATTCCTGGCTAAGCCAGAGTCCGGTAAATCCATGAATTTACATTTATTCCTTTTTATTTTATATTGTAAATATGGAAAACCAACTGTCCACATAACAGATACCTTTTTAAATAAAAAAAAGAGACAGGAGATTTAAAACCACCACTTGGATCGCTCGCTCAAGCCAGCTGGGCAACGGGGGGGTCATACAGAGTTTAGGGGGGTAAAAAATCATGTAGGAGGATCATATGCATACAAACAGCTGCCTTTTCAGATTTATTACCCCCCAAACAGATTTTTTAAAATCGTGTAGACATACCCTTAGTAGCAACCTGTTCCCAAGAATACTCACACAGAGAGTGTTTGACATCCAAATAAGCAGGAGGCACTTTTATCTTCAAAGTCAAACACTTGCAATATGTACAAATATTTACAATTGAAGGACAAACTGCTTCACCAGGCATCAGCAAAGGATTTCAACCCTTGCCTCAAGCCCATTGCATAATGTGTTTGCTCATAAGTTATATTTTTTATCTAACTTTGTGCATGTCTTCTTGACTTTCTAGTTATTGAAACTCAACCCCCCCACACACACCACCACCACCACCTCATTTTTTCTTTTAAAGTTGGGTCCCAGATTTGAGACTTGACTTTTAAAGTATCTTGCAAGGATTTCAGACTTGACTTGAGACTTGAATGTAGAGACTTGGGACTTAACTTGAGATTTGGAGTAAAAGACTTAAATACATTACTGGGATATATCTGCTCCAATCAAGCAATCTTGAAGATTATCAGATGCGGGGAAATGTGCAAAAAAACCACCCATGTTCCTAACTGTGTCTGATTGCGACAAGAACAGAAATGGCAACCTTACCAGATGTCCGTGTCCTCCAGCGTTCCGGGGGCGTAGTGCAGGTGTCAGTAGGGCATCCCTTTTGTATTGACAGCAAGAAGATGGTCTTGCTGAGCTATACCCCCGGAACACTGGAGGATGACATCATCGTTGATACCTTGATTTCAGTAAGGCCTTTGACAAGGTTGCCCATGACATTCTTGCAAAGAAGCTTGTAAAATGTGGGCTAGACAAGTTAACAGTTCAATGGATTTGTAATGGGTTGACCGGCTGAACCCAAAGGGTGCTCAGCAATGGCTCCTCTTCATCTTGGAAAGATGTGACCAGTGGGGTGCCACAAGGTTCTGTCCTGGGCCCAATGCTATTCAACATCTTTATCAATGACTTGGATGAGGGAATTAGGGGCATACTTACCAAATTTGCAGATGACACCAAATTAGGAGGAGTAGCTAATACCCTAGAGGACAGGATCAAAATTCAGAATGACCTGGATAGACTGGAGAGCTGGGCCAAAGCTAACAAAATGAAATTCAATACGGAGAAATGTAAAGTACTGCATTTAGGGCGGAAAAATGAAATGCATAGATATAGGATGGGAGAGACCTGGCTGAATGAGACTACGTGCGAAAGGGATCTAGGAGTCCTAGTAGACCACAAGTTGAACATGAGCCAACAGTGTGATGTGGCAGCTAAAAAGGCCAATGCGATTTTGGGCTGTATCAATAGAAGTATAGTATCTAGATCAAGGGAGTAATAGTGCCACTCTATTCTGCCTTGGTCAGACCTCACCTAGAATACTGTGTCCAGTTCTGGGCACCACAATTCAGAAAGGATATTGACAAATTGGAGCGTGTCCAGAGAAGGGCAACTAAAATGGTGAAAGGTCTGGAAACGATGCCTTATGAGGAGAGACTTAGGGAGCTGGGTATGTTTAGCCTGGAAAAAAGATGGTTAAGAGGTGATATGATAGCCCTGTTTAAGTATTTGAAGGGGTGTCATGCTGAGGATGGAGCAGGCTTGTTTTCTGCTGCTCCAGAGACTGGAACACGGAGCAATGGATGCAAGCTCCAGGAACAGAGATTCCACTGCAACATTAGGAAGAACTTTTTGACAGGAAGAGCTGTTCGGCAGTGGAACGCACTCCCTCGGAGAGTGGTTGGGTCTCCTTCCTTGGAGGTCTTTAAACAGAGGCTGGATGGCCATCTGTCGGGGATGCTTTGATCAAGATTTCCTGCATGGCAGGGGGTTGGACTGGATGGCCCTCGTGGTCTCTTCCAACTCTGCAATTCTATGATTCTATGATCTGGTAAGGTCATTCCTTCCTGTTCATGTTGCAATCTTTTGATGTGGTTTTTACCATGTGTGGTAATCTCCCTTGTTTCTTGCATACACAGAATAGCTGTCTCACACATGCAACCTCCATGGGATGCTACTGCTGATGAGGGGGGGGGTGACAGTAGGAAAATAGGGAAAAAGTGACGTCTGGATCTGGAAAAGAAACCAGTCATTTCCAAATTGTGTGCCTTGAGAGAACAGCCAGTGAAGCAAATACAATAGGTTGGATCCAGCCTTACATATCCTTAGAGCAGACCTATTCAAATCAGTGAGACATGAGGTAAATTAAATTACACATATTTCTACTGTTCTACTCTAACATCACTAAGAGTATAATCCTGTATGCATTTACTTAGAAGTAGGTCCACTGCATCCCTAGTGGGTGTATTTAGCATTGCAGCCTAAGTCTGGATCCAAACCAATGCCTAAAATATTACAGGCATTTTATTGCCAGGGATCAGATGAACTTCATCCAAGGGCATTAAAAGAACAGGCAGAAATAATGTCAGAACCACTGTCAATAATCTTTGAGAACTCCTGGAGAACAGGAAAGGTCCCAGCCAATGGGAGGGGGGCAAATGTTGTCCCCATCTTTTAAAAAGGGAAAAAGATGACCCAAATAATTACTGCCCAGTCAGCCTGATATCAATACTAGGAAAGATTCTAGAGCAGATCATTAGACAGTCTGTAAGCACTTAGAAAGGAATGCCGTGATCACTAAAACTCAACATGGATTTCTCAAAAACAAGTCCTGCCAGACTAATCTTATATCTTTTTTTGAAGTTACAAAGATGAAGAGAACGCAGTGGATATAGAGTATCTGGATTTCAGTAAGGCTTTTGACAAGGTCCCCCATGATATTCTTGCAAACAAAAATTAGTAACCTGTGGGCTAGACAATGCAACTGTTAGGTGGATTTGTAATTGGTAGTCACCAATGACTCCTCTTCATCCTGGAGAGAAGTGACTAGTGAGGTGCCACAGGGTTCTGTCCTGGGCTCAGTGCTATTCAACATCTTTATCAATGACTTGGATGAGGGAATAGAGAGTATGCTTATCAAGTTTGCAGATGGCACCAAATTAGGAGGGGTAGCTAATATCCCAGAGGACAGGATCAGAATCCAAAATGCCCTCAACAGATTGGAAAGCTGGGCCAAAACTAACAAGATTAATTTCAACAGGGAGAAATGTAGGATACTACACTTCGGCAGTAAAAATGAAATGCACAGATATAGGATGGGTGACACCTGGCTTGATGGCAGTACATGCGAAAGGGATCTAGGAGTCTTAGTGGACCACAAGCTGAACATGAGTCAGCAGTGTGATGTGGCAGCTAAAAAAGCAAATGTGATTCTAGGCTGCATTAATAGGAGTATAGTGTCTACGTCAAGAGAAGTAATAGTGCCACTGTGTTCTGCTCTGGTCAGACCTCACCTGGGATACTGTGTTCAGTTCTGGGCACCACAATTCAGGAAGGATATTGAGAAGCTGTAGCATGTCCAGAGGAGGGTGACCAGGATGGTAGAAGGTCTGGAAGCCATGCCCTATGAGGAGTGGCTTAGGGAGCCGGGCATGTTTAGTCTGGAAAAGAGAAGGTTAAGAGGGGATATGATAGCCACATTTAAATATTTGAAGGGATGTCATACTGAGGATGGAGCAGGCTTGTTTTCTGCTGCTCCAGAGACAAGGACACGGAGCAATGGGTTCAAATTACAGGAAAGGAGATTCCACCTAAACATTAGGAAGAACTTCCTGACAGTAAGAACTGTTCGGAAGTGGAATACACTGCCTCGTAGTGTGGTGGAGTCTCCTTCTTTTGAAGTTTTTAAACAGAGGCTGGATGGCCATCTGTTGGGAATGATTTGATTGTGTATTCCTGCTTGGCAGGGGGTTGGACTGGATGGCCCTCGTGGTCTCTTCCAATTCTATGATTCTATGATTCTACTAAATATGAATATTAAATATATCTACAGCAGGGATAGCCAACCAGAAATGCATCCACCTCTCACTTTGATTTTCTCTTCCTCTTGTTCTTTCCAAACTAGAAAATTTGGTACCACCTACAACTTAAGGTTATAAATAGGCTAAAATGAACCATGGGTGGTCTAATAAGGGATTTTTCTAAAGTATATGAATAAACCACAAACCTGGCTTTTGTTCTCTGTATTTCAACAGCATATATTTCTAGCAAAGATATATTGAATCATGGAGACATAGAGCTATATGGCAAAAATTACACTTTGATATCTGAACTGAAAAGAAATACTAGAACTTAACCATAAACAGATGTTTCTCAATTCCAGAGTAACTGTCCTGGTTGGAAACCTGTTTTAGTACATAGGGAAGCTGTTACAAAATAGCAGACAAATTATTGGGCTTCTGTGGGTAACTCACATAAAATTAATTGGAAGGCAATCAAGCTTTGGTTAAGAGGTTTGTCCAAAGTTCCTCTCATAAGGGATCAGACTCTTCTCACAGTTCCACTCAGAAGGGATCAAAGGTTTGCCTGCACTTCCACTCATATTCCTACTCTCAAAGTGGAGTTGAGGGAGATAAAAAAGAGAATGAGTCCATCCCTGGATGTTCAGTTTCTTTTTGGATTTTGCATGCAATGCCCCCCTTACTGTTGTACACATTTCTGTTCCATACTTGTAAAGCCATACTAAATACAACTAACTTACTTGAGTATTTGTCCACTCATGAAGGGGGTCAGTTTCTATACCAAAACACAGTTATAGCCACTACAGTACTGTGGAAAGAGCAATGTAGTCCCTTCCTGGATAAATGGGTTTTAAACAAATCCATTGTTTAAAACAGTAGTCGGCAACTGTGGAGGGGGGAGTCTTTTTCACCACCATGCTGCATCAGTGAAAATGAAGTTTCATTTTCAGCCTATTTTCAGTTGATTTTTGGCATGGAGAAGCAAACATTGTAGGGCTGGGGGGTTGTGGGACCAACTACCACATTTGGCAGAGGTTTTTAATTGTTCTTAATGCGTGTGGTCTTGGGGGGCTCCGGGGCACAGAATGGGTCCCTGTGGGTCACACACAACCCATGGGTTGCACTTTCCTCACCTGTTCTTGACTATAATGAAAAAGGGTTTAAGTCCAGAAGTGGGCCCAGAAGTAGTCTAAGGGGGCTGGTTTCTCTGCTCTCTTTTTGGAATGATGATATTTGTCCTCCTTCAATCATTCCTCCCCCTCCCGCCCTCTTTAGCACTACAAGATTGGTCATAGCCAAGACTTAGATGCTGAAGGTCTCAAATGGTACAGGGAGGAAGATGCCAACTTCCCACACCTTCCTCCTGGCCCCAGTATATTTTTTATTACAATTGATATACAATGAATTACAAAATATCAGACAATCACATATATAGATGACATGCACCCCATCCCCTCCCCCGCCCTACACAATGACTAACAAAAACAAATCACAGTATCCGTTACATAATAGACAATAACTACAACAAAGACCTCCTCTGGCATGAGGAAACAGCTTTAAATTCTTATGTTTGTATAGTAAACCTTTCCGATAACATCATAAAGAAAGTACTTTACATCTAAATTTTACTAAAATACCATTCTTTATGAAATTCTTTCATCTGCTATAAGCTCTGAGAGCCTGTGAATACAGTTAAAAATTATTCTGAAAAACCAAACATTGTATGTTCATCCAACTTATTCTTTAAATACTCTTGTAGTTTCTCCCATTGCTTCACAAAGTTACTCTTTGCTTTTCCCTCTAATAAATATAACAATTTATCTAGTTCCACTATTTCAATTACTTTTTCTAGCCATTCCTCTTCCGAGGTACATTTTCATTTTTCCAATATTTAGCTATAAAGATTCTTGCCACCATTATAAAGTGCCACTATAAATTGTATATTTCTTTATCCATTTTTCCTTCAAATTGCATGAGGCCTAATAGAAAGAATTTGGGTTGTAAACAGACCTCTCTTTTTTCCCCAAAAATAAACTGCATTCTACTTTTAATTTTTAACCAATTTTTCACATGACATTTCCAACACTGTTTGTTTGTGTTTTTGTAAATTATAGGTATCTTGTCCAGTGAAAGCTCTGTACATAACTTTATAAAAGTCTTCCTCAAGAACATAGCACCTTGTATAAGAGTATTTTCCCATATTTTCCCCAACAGTCTAAATCAATGTTATGTCCAAAGGCTGTAGCCCACTTCACCATGCAATCTTTTACTAGCTCATCCTCCAAGTTACTCCTCAATAACTTCTTGTATATATTGGCAACTACTTTCTCAAACTCATTCTGTATAGGCTCTATGCAATTTTGTTTGTCTACTTTGAATCTCTCAGATAGCTGTAAATAGGGAAACCACTGAACATCAAATCCTTCATGCAGTAGCTCTTGCCTATTTTTGAGTTAGTATGTATCTCCTCTGGATAAAATGATATCTTTGCATGTTAACCATTTACTGGAAATTCTTAGTGTTCTTAAAGAAAAGGCTTCAACAGGGGATACCCATGATGGAATTTTATGATATAGAAAATCTTTATATTTTGTCCAAACAATATATAAAGCATTACAAATTGGATGTTTTAGAAAGGCCTTTTGGGCAGTTATTTTATTGTACCACATATAGGCATGCCACCCAAAAAAGCAGATCATGGCATTCCGTTGCTAATGGTTGAGGATCGCTTAGAAAAATCCAAGGTCGTATCCATGGAGATTATCACACTACACTGTTATAGTGCTATTATTCCACTTTATTTGCTCTGGCTGCCTCCTGTGGAATCCTGGGATTTGCAGTTTAGGGAAGGGCATTTAGAGTTCTCAACCAGAGCGCTCTTAGGCCTCACTAAACTACAAACCCCAGAATTCCATAGGAGGCAGCCAGGGTAGTTAAAGTGGAATAATAGCACTATAACAGTGTAGTGTGATAAAGTCACATGTTAAGCATACCTATACCTTCCTGAATAGACATCTTTGTCATTAATTTCACAGATATTAACATGACCATCCACCAGCACTACCTGAAAAGCCTGGAATCCTAAGTATAATCCATATTTAATGATACTTTGTGAATCTGAGAAACACATGCACACCAAACAAGATTTTCTATTGGTTTTCATGTTAAATTGGACTCAGGCTTCACCTTCCTGAGACTTTTATGACAGAGTGTATTTCCTTTCCACTACAGCCATCACCATTACCATCCCAAGCCAAAGGTCTCATGCATCTCTGTGTTTTTGTAAAAGATTTCTTAATTAATGCAAGACAAATACAGTCTTTTTAAATGCTAACTGTTATGCTTATACCCAAGGGATCCAATGGTACACATGTTATGCGGCCTAACCAGTTTGTCTTAGCAAGACCTTACAGTGTTGATTTGAAACAGCTGAACTAAATCAACAGCTACCTTGAGCCAGGGGCCTTTGGAGAGCAATTAGAGTCAAAGCTTGGGTTTTGAACCCAATATGCTCTGTCAGTCTCAATGATTTGTGTTTGTTGTACTCAGCCTCATTTCCTGCATGAAACATGAAGCTGTATAAAGAAGGGGGGGGGAAATTCCCCAAGATTCAAAAATATTTGACCTCAGTGCATTTGCAAGCATGAAAGTACACATGTCTAAATGACCATTTTGGTTTGTAGTACAAAGTTCTATTGATGTTGGCAGACTCAGCTTCCCCATGTCAAAGCCACATGAATGGTTTCAGGTTTCAGCCAAAAAATGTTTTCCACATGCTTTAGTGTGGGCCAATTTACACAGCCGATTCTGTAGGGTTGTGGCCAAGTACTTCATAAAAGGCTGCCTTCTTTGGGATCAGGGAAGCCACAACAGACACATTGCTAATGCAATCTAATTATCTGCTTGAATATTTTTCCAGATGTATCTGGTGTCTAAAAATATTGTAGTAAAAAAAAAAAGTAGTATTTGTCTCCTTTGGATTGAAACAAAGAAAAACCTGCTTTGCTAGAAAGAAAATCATGACTGTAATTCTAGGATAGTGTTTAAAATCAGTCAAACAAAACAGAACACCCCAAGGGTTGGCTGTCTGATGCTTCTCATTTAAATTAGGCTCTGAAACAGAAACCATGGCTGAACAGGGAGATTCTTTTACATAAAATTATGCATGTCACAATTATAAGTTAATTTCCTCCATTTGTGGTTCATAATTTGATTTGGAGTTGGTCAGTTTGATACATAACAAAGAGTTTCTCAAGGGTTTTTTTGGGGGGGGGGTTGCTAGAAAAAGCTCAAAGGCCTCTTATGTCACGCTACATATGACACTGTCACAATTGCTTTTCCTATAGACCTCCATGATTTGTTACCAGGTAGATGATTTTCTACCACAGCATCCATTTCTTTGAACAACTAGGGGCTTTACTGCACTTTGAAGAAAAGGAACAATGCAGCAGGTACATTCCGTCTTCTGTGCTGCTTTACCGGATGATGTCATCATTCTTCCAGAGTTCTTTCATTCCAGTCCCATGGGAGACTGAGGTAAAAACATGTCTTTTTGCTAATGGGATTTTCTGGTTAGCAAAAAGATGCAGTTTTACCTCAGTCCCCCAGGGGACCAGAACAACAATGTCATATGGTAAGGCAGCTTGGAAGAGGGAACATTCCTGCTGCCTTGCCGCTTTTCTTCAGAGTGTGGTAAGCCCCTAGGAAACAGTTGGTTGTGATGAAGTCTTTTGGTGGATTCAGATGAACTCTGGGATAAATCCAATTTTAGTTTTATCTAGAACTAGACCCATTGTCATCAATGGGACTTAAGTTACTTGGGACTAACAAGTGCCATTCATTTCATTTCATAGCACCAACGTTGGTCATACGCCTGTATTTCCTGAAATGTCAAGTTCTACAAATTCTGCAAAGTGCAACACATGTAAGTGAGAGGTGCCCATGAATTATGGATGGTAGCTCACTCTATATGGAGCAGCTTTTGAAAACAGCTCAGAAATTGCAGCTGGTCTACAGCTGCAGATAGTGAAGAGAGAAATCTCCAGTTTTGAAACCATTTCAGTGGCTTCCAGCTTGCTTCTGGCCCCAGATCAAAGTGCTGGTTTTGATCTTTAAAACTGTAAGCCAACAGGGACTGGGGTCCTTTGAGGAATGCCGCTCCTCATGTTACTCTACACTCTGGTCATCTGCTGGATCCTACTTCATGATCCCTGATCATTACAGGTGAAGGAGATGAATAGATATGCAGGATGGGGTTTGTCATTTTTTTCCAATAGCAAGAATCAAGTTATGGAACTCCCTTCTCGGAGAAGCTGTTTCATGATGTTGGTTTTTTTTATGGCTTTTAAGCTATGCTGAGCCAGCATGGTGCAGTGGTTTGACTGTTGGAGTGGGACTCTGGTAGACCAAGGTTCAAATCCACTGGGTGACCTTTGGCAAGTCACACTCTCTCAGCTGAAGAAGAAAGCAATTGCAAAATTCCTCAGCAGAAATTTTGCCAAGGAAACTTATGATCAGTTGTCCTAAGTCAAAGTCAACTTGAAAGCATGTAACAACCACAACAAAACTACACTGAAAGCTGCATTGATGACCCATGTGATCAAAAATGGAATATAATATCCTAAATTAATTGAAGGAATTCAATATGTATTGAACCACATAGTATGGCTTCTGTCTCTCTGGCTTTTCTTCGCAAATGAAGATTCAGGAAGGACTCATCCCGCGCTTTCTGCAAGTGCGCTGATGACTAAAAAGGCCAATCCGAGATAAACAAGTTTGGTTGCAGAAAGCACAGTAGAAGGTCTCCTTGGGTGATGTTTTTGGGTTGTGATTCTTTCTGCGTTGTCGTTTCTCTTCAAGACTTGTTCGGTGTGAGTTCTCAAATAAGGCTGCAGCATTGTGGATAGTGCGTCTCCATGCCTCCCGATGTGAGGCCAGGGCGGACTACTGTTGGTGATCAATTTGGCCGAGCCTGAGATGTTGTTTCAGGGAGTCTTTGTATCACTTTTTTGGAGCGCCCCTCTTACGCTGACCTGTGGTGAGTTCACCGTAGAGTAGTATTTTTGGGAGGCGATGGTCCTCTATCCTAGAAACGTGCCCTGCCCAGCGCAGCTGCGTTCTCAATATCATGGGCTCAATCCTGGTGATCCCTGCTTGCTCAAGGACAGCAACATTCGTCACATAGTCAGTCCAGTGTATATTTAGGATTGTGCGTAGACAGCGCTGATGAAAGCACTCGAGGAGTCGTAGGTGGTGGCGATAGGTGACCCATGTTTCAGATCCATGAAGGAGGATAGACAGTACAATGGCTCTATACACACTGGTTTTTGTGCTTTGCCTCAGGTGTTTATTGCTCCAGACTCTTTTGTGAAGTCTTCCAAATACAGTATATGCCTTTGCTAATCTGTGATCGATTGCACACACAGAAGCAGCTCTGCAGCACCTACCATCCTGCTTTGCAACAGCTGCAGAGCTGTTTGGGCTGGAAGTCAACCTGAAGAAGACAGAAGTTCTTTACCAGCCCGCACCGAAGGACGAACACCACCATCCCCACATTGCCATCGGCAAATCTGTGCTCAAGTCCGTTCAGCAGTTCACCTACCTGGGCTTCTGTCTACACCTGTGAAAAACCACACACACCCTGAATCCAGCCTGATAATGCCATAAAATGTGTGGCCTTCCCCCTGAATCTGGTGCGATAGTGACATACAATGTATGGCCCTATTCGCACAAGACTTGGGGAATACCCTCTTAAGAAAACTTGCCGTTTTCTTCAGAGTTTGCTAGAAACTCCAGAGAGAACTGCCATGTGAACAATTCAACAGCGCTGGATTCGGGGGGGGGGGGGAGGAAGGACAAGGGCTGTTTGAGACTCTGCCATTCCCCTCTGCCTTCAGTGCCACTTCTCATTTCAAAGGCAGAGCCCCAGGGGTAATCACCCTCTCTGAAGCCAGAATGAGTACCCACTCACCATTGCAAGGCTAGCCACCAGATCTGACGTCAGAGAAGGTGACTACCACTGGGGCTTTGCTTTTCTGGTGCACAATCATCCCTCTGAGGTCTGAGAAAAGCAAGGTGCCAGTGGTAGTCACCCTTTTTGAAGCCTAAATGGGCACCCACCCCACCATCACAAGCCTAGCCACCAGATCTAGCTTCAGAGAAGGTGACTACCACTGGGGTTTTGCTTTACCCAGAGCTCAGAGTTAAGCATGAGTAACAGCTTTGAATGGAAGCCAAGTAAAAACCCAATGCAGATTCAGGCTTTGGCAGGTGTGGTGCTGAAATCCGGGCCAGAATAGTCCAAATTTCATGCACCACAGCTCTGGGCCAAAGCAGTCTGAATCTCATCTGGATTTTTACTCCCCATGGTGTCAAGTTTAGAGTCTCTTTAATCTCCATTTGGGGCTAGACAAAAGGAGACGAATACAAACAACATTATAGACCTATCACTTTCAGATACCCCTATGATCAGTGGAACCCATTGTGAGGAACAAGAAATTCATTGTGCAATGGAAAAGCAAGCTGTGTCACTCAATTAACAAAAGACATATAGGTTTCTGAATATAATGCTTTTCTTTTGGGCTGGAAATCATGATTTGTTTTACTTCTGATCATTTGTCTAGCAGAGGTAAAGCAATTAATTACTCAATAAAGGATGCCTTCAAATATCACTCTCTCCTAATTCCCTCCAGGATTTCAATGCTTCCAATTTACAGTGTTTGGTGCATTAAGTGATATCAATACTTTCACTTGCTGTCCAGAACTTGGAGATAATGAATTACAATAAGACATGTACTGTAGTTACCTGTATCAAGTTATTTTAGGGGTGAGCAGGGTGTAACCAAGCTATATTTCAAAAGTAATGACTGGGGTGTCAAAATAATTCAAAAATGTAACAAATATGTTTCCTAATAATTTTCAGAGGACATTTTGAGATGTTTTGAGCAATATTTTTTCAATTGCTAGGGCATTAATCAGAACATGTTTCTTTTGGAACTTTGTAACAACTTACCTAATGAATTTCTTTTTTAAAAAAAATTACTTTGTGAGCTCTCTTTTTTGTCATTTTTCAATTCAAATTTTCAGGTTGTTTTTAAAAGAAAGGTGCAATATCAGTCTCTGTATGTACATGCTTGTGTGTGTGTGTGTGTGTGTGTCATTTAATAAAGTTTTAAAAGCTATTTTACTGTGTTTGAAATCTCATGTGGAAATGTCACAAGAACCTATGTAGGAGAAGGGCTTCTTTCAAAATCTTACTGCAGAGATATTTAAAAATTAAAAGTATTGTTCTGCTGCATATTTGTGCTGGTGTGCATAGACCATATTTAAACAGCACCCTCCCCATTTATTTTTGGCTCCCTATCCTAACTAGTTGCCCTGGAAAAACTGTTGATTCACCAGTGAAATTGACCTGGTGATGAGAAATAAGGAATAGTGAATGGGGATTTTAAAACATTAAAGAAAGACAGAAAAATGTATCACTGTCCTTGAAAAAATGTCTGAACATCATGAGTAGTCTAGTTGAAACTGGCCACAGTCTCTCCCAGATAGGACAAATGTGTCAGATGGTTGACATACTGAAATATTTGTTGCTGTAATTCTCGGGAGGGGGGGTATTATCTAAATGGTATTTCTGTTGTCTTAGCCTATTTTCTGCCAATTCCTAGCATCAGTTGCAACATTTTATACCCACCTTTGAATGGGTTTGTTTTCAATTTTAAGACATACTGGAACAAAGGCATCCTTTCCATTTTTAAAATTAATTTCTTAGAGGTATGGTGTTATAATGTATCACTGAAACAGCAGTTTTACGCTATAGTGCCATAATTCTAATATAGTGGTATAATTCTAAAAAAAAAAAAAAGAGAGAGAGAGAGAGAGAGAATTTGCCCTTCAAGCCACCTCAGAAACCCACATCCCATTTTTTTTAAAAAAAACTTTTGAATGGGCCCTACTGCCCTCCAAGAAGTCACCACAAACAGCCCCTCCCACCCCAAAGAACAGTTTTACAAGCACTCATACTTCGATAGACCAATCTGGAAGAAAGCTCTATGTATATGACTGGTGTCTTCCCTACAACACCCTTTCCTTCCCGTAAACTGGCAAGAATCATGTCTGTGTAGTAAGCTTATTGGTTAGTTTCAAGCTAGTCAAGTGCACAACATAAGACATATAAGCCACTCTCTGGTGTGCATAGGGTAACCAGTGAGTCCTTCACCACAGGGGCAGCAAACCTACTCCGGATTTTAACATGATTCCTCCTGCAGCTTCTCCAAGTTGAATGAGAACTGTGCTAGTGTGGACCCTGCTTAGGCACCCGGAGAGGTCCTCTTCAACTCAGAACAGCACAAAGAGGAACAGGGATAAAATCAAGGGCTGATCCACACCCCAATAGTAGGGGAACTACCAGCTGGGCCTGCATAGAGCTGCACCTGCATTTAGCCACTTTGAAGAAGCCATACAGAATTTTTAACCTAGCAGGACTCATACTTTGCATAGACTTTTTTTTAAAAAAAATTGTATACACCACATTTCAGATCCTTGACCCAGACGCCAGCTAAAATATCCAGTGTTAAAAACAAGGTATGTCATAGAATCATAGAATCATAGAATCATAGAATTGCAGAGTTGGAAGAGACCACGAGGGCCATCCAGTCCAACCCCCTGCCATGCAGGAAATCTTGATCAAAGCATCCCCGACAGATGGCCATCCAGCCTCTGTTTAAAGACCTCCAAGGAAGGAGACCCCACCACGCTCCGAGGGAGTGCGTTCCACTGCCGAACAGCTCTTACTGTCAAAAAGTTCCTCCTCATGTTGAGGTGGAATCTCTGTTCCTGAAGCTTGCACCCATTGCTCCGTGTTCCAGTCTCTGGAGCAGCAGAAAACAAGCTTGCTCCATCCTCAGCATGACATCCGTTCAAATACTTAAACAGGGCTATCATATCGCCTCTTAACCGTCTTTTTTTCAGGCTAAACATACCCAGCTCCCTAAGTCTCTCCTCATAAGGCATGGTTTCCAGACCTTTCACCATTTTAGTTGCCCTTCTCTGGACACGCTCCAATTTGTCAATATCCTTTCTGAATTGTGGTGCCCAGAACTGGACACAGTATTCTAAGTGAGGTCTGACCAAGGCAGAATAGAGTGGCACTATTACTTCCTTTGGCCAAGATCCTGGATCTAGGAGACATAGCTTAAATTTTCACCAGTTGGAACTGTGACACATCTAATTTTCCCCCATTCGTCTCCAGGAGGTCACAGAGGATGCCTCATCACTGTGCATCCAGCTATAGAAATGTATCTGGATGCTTCTCCACCACCACCACCATTACTGCTCTCCACCACCCAGTAAATGGTAGTGCTGGGAGGACTGCAGCATATTAATGGTGGATTTTGCAGGGAGTGCTATCACTGTATGTGGTTGATAAAGAATTCCAGCCTCTGCAACACCCAGAAAAATTATTTACACATGCATAAATGAGACTCACACCTCTATGAGACACTAAAGATGCCAGCCCTTCTTTCTCTCACACAGAGATGTGCCATGTCTTTAGATAGTCTAGCCCTCTTGACCCATACACACCAAACTCTGCAGCCTTGCAACTTAGCATCAATTATATTTTCAGGTCTAACCACCTGTGAGGAACTTAGTTTGTGTAGCACAAAGTAATTCAAAGCACCCCTAGACTACTGCTTTTAGCACTAAAAGGGCTATCAAGAATATAAAAGTTGGCCATCCCTGTCTACACCACATCTCTAGATTTCCAAGCATTAGCAGACAAAATAGATTGTATAACTATCCATTTTGTTCTTCACCATCAAATTTGTTTTGTCAAATTAGAGGACTTTGCCTTGTGGTACTTTTTAAAAAGAGACAATAATGTGCTGACAGGACTTTGTGTAGTTTCAGTCACAGCCACAAAATTGCTGTGAACATCATCCCCAATTTCCACCACAAACCACCGGGTTGAGCAGAGATGCCAAAGTAATTCAACAGAATCACCCTACTACTGTGGCTAGCACAGTCAAATGACATAGGAAGTATATGCCAAAGTCACCAAGCTGGGCAAGTTTACTAGGGAATATTTTTGGTATTATGGTACCCCTTGAATTATCCAGGCTATTTCCTGGCACTAATTGTTGACCATTCAGGAGCCAAGTTATTGGGTTTGTGGGTTTTTGTGATCTCTTAAAAACATGCATTATAAACACCATGCGCCAATCTAATCACTTAGTAGTGGTTAATGTGGGATAAGGAGACTGAGTCAAAAAGCACAGGGGCTTTGGAGATGTTTCCAGAGCTTCTGTCACAGCTACTATTTAGAGAGTAAAAGCATCTCTTGGCCTAACCTCTTTTACCACAAATGTGGTGCACCTAGATTTTCTAAACCAAATCATCATAATTACATAATATCATATAATAAAGAGTATCTGGAAATGGTAGAAAATGCTACCCATAATGGTGCTTGCAATCAGATTCAAACCAAAGGCTGTACTCTAAGCAGATAGTCAATTAAGGGATTTTATTTTATTTTTCTTTAAAAAAACACGTTAACTAGCAGTTATCATTTAAAGATGCCTGCAGCACACAGAATGTACAAGTTTAATGTAACTTGGCATTATCATGCTCATGAATAAGAATAACAGGATTTTGTTCAGTTTTATGTTGTCAACAGACCATGCCTCCTCCCTCACCGTTCATTATTTTTCTTTTTAGTTTGCTTCTCACTGTCTCATGTACACTACAGCAACCTCTTTTATGAACCTCATTTACAGCTTCAGGTTTTAATTCTAAAATCATTGATACCTCATTGTCAATCTTTCCTACACATACCCTTTGCACACACAATGTGCTTACTTATCTTGGAGCATTTGCCATGATTACAGAGATAAATGATTAAAATCAAAACCATAGGAATGTTGACTTACATTCTGTTTCTGTTGATGCCAATTTATTCCCCAAAGTCATCTTTACTAATATTATTGACATGGTGACATACAAGTTGATAAAAGCTTCAGAAGGATTGGTCCAGTCCAGTGAAGGAAAAGAAATTTGCGTTAACTAGATTTCACCTCATTAATTCATTAAACGTGTGCTCTCTAAGGCTGCTGCCACAGTGTAGAAATAATGCAGTTTGACACCGCTTTAACTGCCATGGCTCAATACTATGGAGTTCTGGGATTTGAAGTTTTGTAAGAAATTTATCCTTCTCTGACAGAGAGCTTTGGTGCCACAACAAACTCCATAGGATGGAGTCATGACAGTTAAAGCAGTGTCAAACTGCTTTATTTCTGCAGTGTAAAAGCAGCAGCCTAATAATTAAGAATAGCACACATATATTTTTCACTGTCCTATCATTGAGAGGAAAGAGCAAGAATTTATTTATATATTCATTCCTTTTATTTATATCCTGCCTTTCTCCCATCATAGGTACTATGAATTTAAAACAATACAAAATAAAAACCATACAAAACATTAAAAGTATTTTTAAAAAGTTTTTCTATTGGGAGGAAATTCCCAATTGATGTCAATGCAAGGATTCTTGTCCCAAAGCAAATACCAGCTTCAAGAAAAGGGTTTTCTTTAGGATTGAAGAATGAGAGGAAAGGGTTGGATTCTCCATTCATACCTGCTCTGATACTGTTAATCATACAACTGCCTCCAGCTGATGAATGTCAATCCAGAAAGAAACCTACACTCAGAGGTAGCTGTTGGCTCCTACCTCTGTGGGGCAGTGAATCTACTCCAGGTTTTAGTTGAACTTTAAAGGCACCATGGAGTCCACTATAAATGCACACTTAAGTCCATTGTAGTTTCCCCTTCATATAGGATGGGCATCCCTGAGTACCAAAGGGACCTCTCTTAGTTGGATAAAGAGCAATTGCAGCAGGTGCAGTTTGCCTGATAAGTCACGCCTGCTGAAATTTCTCTACTAGATAACTATTCAGGGAGCAGGAATCCTGCCCTCTTTTCAAAAATCCAGATTTTTTTGGACTACTAAGTATCCTACAAATGTAAGCTTCAAGTCTTTCAGAACTGTTCATCTGGTATTTGTATTAATGTTTTAGTTGTTCAATGTATTTGCAAATGTGAGAGATAGTGTTGGATCTGTCAAAGAGAATAATCCAATTGGCAAGGCAGAAGTTGAACAGCAACCAGTCCCACATCCACCAAAAGACACATAGAAGTGTCAGAGATAAGAAACAAGCGTAGTCTTCTTTGTAAAATGTTTAAAGTAATTTAAAACAAAAACATGTTCTGTTAGAGGAAATAGAGTGAAGAGAAAGAAAATGGCTGCAGGTTAGAATGATGTAGGAAGAGAGAGGCTGTGGGAAACCAAGCAAAAGGGAAGCCAGCAAATATGCAAACCAGCAATTAGTAAGTACAGGTATACAGAGGTTAACTATAACACAATAAAGCTATTACCTAACTCTTTTTTTCCTTTTACCCATGAACAACATGGCTGTGCTTTTCTCTTTTTTCTCTTTTTTTTCATAGCTAGAAACCTGCCCTCAGACAAAATAATTAATACCCTGAAAAATCAGTACAGTTACATTTTTATGAAGGATTACAGGGCTCACTCCCAAGGAAGTGAAGACCACTTCCTCTGAATTAATTGCCTAAATCTACTTTGGTTCTACAAATAAATGTTACTTGGAATTAAAACACACACACAGAGCCACAGATCCAGAAAACAATGGGTGGTTACAGAGCTTTTGGGAACTGTTATTTTGCTTGTTCCTCATTCCTGGAACATCAGAAAAATCTTTCAGAATGGGTTGTGTATCAGTTGGTTGGTTGTTCATCTGAACAGCCATAGGTCAATGGACATTTTCAGATAGGGATTTATACCCCGTTTCTGCTTCACTAGCCACCCTCCCACCCCACTCCCTGCCATGGAATAAAAATATCTTTTTTCAGACACCTACCTTCTACCTTCTTCCATGAGAGACTGTCCTCCCCCTCCCCTCAGCTGGCCAGAGAAAATGCAGCCCTTGTAAGGCTGCATTTATGACCCGGAAAGCAAATCCCACCTGTTCTTTTGGGGAATTTAAAAATAAAAGTTTTTTAAAAGTTAAAATGTGCATCAAGCATACAAACACATTTTTTAAAAAAGTAACCGGGGGAGGGGGGGGAGGGTGTCACTTACCTCCTAATCCCGATTTACACCGGAAGTGTTTGGAATAGACCTCCCCCCATGGCTGGCATCGCGCCAGCATAAAGGGAGAGGAACGGGGTACCTTTCAGACCACCCATGATTCTGTGACAGAAACAGAACAGGTGGTCTATTAACAATGTTTACCCATGATTACGATATCACAGATGCAGCACAAGAGTAGCACGGGACAGGGTCGACGTCGTCTGAAAGGGAAACCCTTTCTCGACCCTGTTCTGTGCCTGCAACAGTGTTTTTAGCCTGTCTGAAAAAGTCCAATATGTTTCACTCCCTCTCAGTCCGTCAAAAATACCATGTACACAGAAGTGCACAGAAAGTAATTCCAGTATATTCTCCATATAATGGGTGATACCACTGTAATGCACAGGAAGGCAAGCTTGACACATATAAGAAAGAAAGAAAGAAAGAAAGAAAGAAAGAAAGAAAGAAAGAAAGAAAACAGTCCCTCTGCAGATCTCTTGATATTAAGAGAATCCCCTTTTCATATCCTCAGATGTTAGCCTCTTATTTAGAATAAAGTTTCCCTGTGACTCATGCAGTCCTGATGAATTGTCAAACAGAGTGACAAGTGTTTTCAATTGCCACAAAGAAAGGCAGGAAAATCTTTAGCATCTTCAAGATCTTTCTGAAGCTGGCACTTGCTGACACATGGCACAGTTTATAAACACACAGACGTACACTCCACAAGCCCTTGAGAGGTCTGACCTTCATCAGGCTTTTTCTTCTTCATTCAACCAAAGCTCCTGAGAGGAAGAAAAAAAATCAGTCTCTCTTCAGAGAAAGCAAATATATATATAATGCTTGGTGCCACAGTAAAGGCCTAGTAATAGCGTTTAATGCTGCTTTGGAATGTCATCACATTCAAGGAAGTTATCAGTCTCACAGTGTCTTTGTGAATCTTAGCTGTCATTTCATTCAAGAGTAGGCCTATGGGTAATCATTTAATCAAAAACTGTGGCTGTGATTGCTACTTGTACAGAAAATTACAAAGCTGAGGCAGTTTCAAAGCCTGGATTACAAATGGGACCTGCTCCCCCCCTCTCCCCCCCTGCTTTCTGAGAAAGAGTAAGAATGAATTATAGTGCCCTTAAATGTGTGTGCGGGTGGGGGTGGGGAAAGATGCATTCATTTGGTCAAAAGCAGCATTTCCTAATTTCCCTTTCCGGGCTGGCACTTAGAGAAAATGACATAATTGAGAAAGCAGCATACCCATAGGCAGAGCAGACAAATTAGGATTCGCTTGTACTAAAAGAAGCTTCCAGGTCCTTTAGCTGCTTTTGATAAAAATGGAACACTGCAGGGCAGCTTTTTGAAAAAAAAAATACAGAGAGCTTCTCCCCCACCCACAAAAATTGGGAGAGGAAAAAGAAAAGATTAAGCACCTAAGTTAAGTAACTTTAAGAAAATGGTATGCAAAGGGATACTGTTATCTTTGAGACAGACTGAGAGAAATATGTTGGTAGCATAAGCTTTTGTAGATTAGGGCTGCATCTGCACAGCAGAAATAATCCAGTTTGACACCACTTTAACTGCCATAGCTCAATGCTATGAAATTCTGGGATTTGTAGTTTTTAGCCTTCTCTGTCAGAGAGCCCCAGTGCCACAACAAACTACAAATTCCAGGATTCCATAGCATTGAACATTAGATAAAACAGTATGAAATTGGATTATTTCTGTAGCACAGATGCAATCTAAGGGCTTGTCTAGATGAGCAATTTACCACATCTTGCCCCTGCAGTCCAGACAATGCAGGGCTTTTGCCCTGTTTTGCCCCTGAACAGAACTCACAATCCAGGGGGCAAAGACAGAAGGACGATTTGGTAAATCCCATTACACCATTAAAAAAAATCTTGATAATATCTGCTGCAGCCAAGAAAAAGACAGATTGGACCTGTGTGACCACAGGTGCCCATTCTGGCACACTGGCCCATTGCTGCAGCTGCCCTCTGCCTTGCTCTTCCATTGCCAGAAAGGAGTCCCGTAGCATGCAGCCAAGGCTGGTTATGTGCCAGGGGGGTGGGGGGCTTGCTGGCATTCTGCAGGCCTACTTTCTGGCTTCAGAGAGTGGGATATGGGAAGCAATGGCAGTGGCTGCAAAGACCAGCTGATGTGGTGGTCTGGACTCCATCCCATTCCATGCAGGTAACAGGGGAGGAACAGGTCAGATCTGTAGGCAGATTAAGCCGGTGGGGAGCCAGCATATTCTGACCCGTGTAGATGAGCCCTAAATCTACTTCATCAGATGCATGGGTATGGATCAAACATAAAAACACAGTGGATCACCTTGTCACAATCTTGGCCCAGATAAGATGCCTGAAAAATGCATTTCCATTTTTTTCTTGAAAATTTCAAAGGAAAGAGTATACATCTGGAAGCAGCTTAACACTGCAAGAAATTTTATGACGTTCCCATTGATTGGATGTATTTACTCTAGCTGGGATTAACAAATAGACTGAGACCACTGATATGTTGAGATAAGGGCATGCTCCCCCAAGTCAAGAATATATTGTATATGGAAAAGTAGTACATCAGGAAGAAGGCAAAGCTGGCTTTCAACAGCAGGGGTTATTTGACATGGGAAAAGCAGCATAGATGCTTAGCCAGAATCTGCTTTCTGAACAGGTTTAGTACATGCTGAATGTTAGAAAGGCGCTAAAGTCCTTTCAAAATGATCAGACACGCTTTTTATAGGGTCCCAAGTGCAATACAGAGTTGATGTGCATAGGAACTGACCATACATGTATCGGTCAAGGGAGGAGCCTGCCACTGTGATCCTAATTCCTCTCTTTTCAGGAGTCTGAAAAAGTTACTTTGGGGGAGTAGCTGAAGGATTCTGGGATCAGTAGTCCCCAAAAGTATTTTTTTTCTAAGCTCTCATTTCGACCATGTACAAAGGGCTTAAACCCACTGCCCTTCTTCTCTCAATTTTTCACTGAACAGTGTGCACAATCATTCCTATTTTCTTCACATAATAAAAAGGAAATTGATGTGGTAGGACCTTTGAAACCAACAGGTTTATTTCAGCATGAGCTTTCACAGATATTAATCTTCTTCCTCAGATGCTCTGATGGAGTACAATATTACTGTCTGGGTATTTAAGTACTGTTACATAGGACTTTATCCTATGCTTTGAGCTATGCTGGCGGTGGCATAATAGCCACTGTTAGGGTCTCCCATGCCAGACAGGTCAAAACCGAAAGGTCTGACAAAGAGCGTCAAAGGGCAGGATGGGCTCTCTAGCCTTATGGCAACCGTCCTAGGAGAAGGAAAACTCTAATCCCAAACCCGGGCAGATGGTGCTCTTCCAACCCTGTAAGGTCAACCATCTAAGAGAAGGAAACTCTAATCAAACCTACGACCCGAGGACCTCACTGCTACCATCCATGCTTGCAAGGCCAGCAGATGAACCTTTGGTTTAAAGGGTGAGGCCAGTTCTGTGCATGCTGTGCTCCACCAGAAAAATCCATTGCACAGGCTCGAAGGACAAATCCAGTTCCACAAAAGCCCTGTAGCAATAGGCGAGGGACGAAACGGCCGGTGTAAAGATGCACTGGAAGCCGCAGACCCAACCCTGCATACAGGCGGTTCAGGACTTTGGTCGCCTGAGGCTGACCTGGGAGATGACAGTCTTGTTCGGCAGCATCCTGAACGACCAAGCAGCATTTTTTAACGAGAGCACTGCTTGCTCCATATGGAGAGGGGCCTAGAAAAGGTGGCCTAATGAAAGCTCATCCCCAACTACCTGGTTGGCTACCACAGCCAACGGGAATCTTCTGATGCGGTCAAATCAAGGCAAAGAAAGAAAGGCGTACACCGGCCTCCAAAGGTGTAAATAAACTGACACTTGCATGCTGGAATATCAGAACCATGCGAGACTCAGAAGATAGTAGACGGCCTGCACGTCATTCTGCTCTAATAGCCCATGAACTATCACAACTTAATATCGACATCGCTGCTCTTAGTGAAGTTCGTCTCCATGAGGAAGGCAGCCTTAAAGAACATGGCACTGGCTACACACTTTACTGGTCTGGTAAACCCAAAACCGAAAAACATCTTTCAGGAGTAGGCTTTATGATTAAAAACTCCATTGCCTCCAAACTTGACACCTTGCCAATAGGACACTCTGGTCGCATTATTTCCTTACGCTTCCCACATGTTGTTCTCTTTAGTATATATGCCCCAACTTTGCAAGCCAACGCTGTAGAGAAAGACAAATTCTACACAGACCTACACCAACTCATACAAAAAGTCCCTGTAGAAGATAAAATTATTATCCTTGGTGACTTCAATGCCAGAGTAGGAAAGAACTCCGAAGCCTGGAAAGGTGTCTTAGGCAAACATGGTGTTGGAAATTGCAATGATAACGGACACCTCCTGCTAGAGTTCTATGCAGAACAACAGCTGACTATTACAAACACTATCTTTCAGCAGAAAGATAGCTTGAAGACAACCTGGATGCATTCCTGATCCAAACATTGGCACCTCATTGACTATGTTCTAGTCTGCCAGAGAAACATTCGTGATGTTCATCATACTCGAGTGATGCCCAGTGCAGAATGCCAGACAGATCATCGCCTCGTAAGATGTAAATGAAACGTTCATCTTAACTTCAAGCCTAAGAGGGGTGGCATCTTAAAGAAGAGACTCCAAGTCAACAAATTTCAACAAGCTAACACGAGAGACAAATTCCAGGCAAACCTGCAAACAAAGCTTGAAGACCATCCTACAGATCCTTCTCCTACAGTGCTTTGGCAACATATCAAAAACAGCATCCTCTAGTCTGCGGAAGAATCCCTCGGGTTCTCCCACAAGAAAAATCAAGACTGGTTTGATGAAAACAACCAAGAGATCCAGGAGCTGTTGGCAAAGAAGAGAACTGCTCACCAGGCATACCTCGCCCAGCCAACTTGCCATGTAAGAAAAGCAGCTTTCCATCTCACATGTAGTAAACTTCAACAAAAACTCCAAGACATGCAGAACAAGTGGTGGATCAATATAGCAGAAAAGACACAACGCTGTGTAGATCTGGATGATTCTAGAGGATTTTATGAAGCTCTTAAGGCAGTGTTTGGACCTACTTATCAGGTCCAAAGCTCCTTATACAGTACAGATGGTCAAACATTAATTACTGATAAAGCCTCCATCCTGAGTCAATGGGCTGAACACTTTCAACATCTCTTCAGTGCCAACCGAGTAGTCCAAGGCTCAGCTATCTAACATATGATACAAAAACCGATGAAAATGAATTGGACATAGCTCCTACTTTGGAAGAGACCCTTAAGGCCATACAGCAGATGAAAAACGGCAAGGCAGCTGGGATTGATGGAATCCCACCTGAAGTCTGGAAACACAGAGGTCATGTACTACATGATAAATTCCACAAACTCCTTGTGAATTGCTGGGAAAAGGGGGAACTGCCATCAGATCTCCGAGATGCAGTCATCATCACCCTGTACAAGAAAAAAGGAGCAAAATCCGATTGCTCAAACTACCAAGGCATAACACTTCTCTCTATTGCTGGAAAAATCCTTGCAAGGATACTCCTGAACAGATTAGTTCCTGCCATTGCAGAAGAACTTCTTCCTGAAAGCCAATGTGGCTTCAGAGCCAATCGGAGTACTACAGATATGGTATTTGCCCTTAGACAACTGCTAGAGAAATGTAGAGAGCAGAACAAGGGTCTCTATGTAACATTTGTTGACCTCACCAAAGCCTTCAACACCGTGAGTAGGAAAGGTCTGTGGCAGATCCTGGAAAGACTAGGATGTCCCCCCAAATTCCTTAAAATGATTATTTTGCTACACAAGGGCCAGCACGGTCAAGTCAGATATGGCAATGCTCTTTCAGAGCCCTTTCTAATAACTAATGGAGTGAAGCAAGATTGTATTCTTGCACCAACTTTATTTACAATCTTCTTCAGCATGATGCTCCAAAGGGCTATGGAAGAGCTCGAAGAAGACGACGGCATCTATATACATTACCGTACTGATGGTAGCTTGTTTAACTTAAGCCGTCTGAGGGCTCGCACTAAGACGCTAAACTATCTAGTCCGTGAGCTGCTCTTCACTGATGATCCTGCCCTTGTTGCCCACACAGAAGCAGCTCTGCAGCACCTAACATCCTGCTTGGCAACAGCTGCAGAGCTGTTTGGGCTGGAAGTCAACCTGAAGAAAACGGAAGTTCTTTATCAGCCTGCAACACAGTACGAGCACCACCATCCCCACATTGCTGTCGGCAACTCTCTGCTCAAGTCCGTTCAGCAGTTCACCTACTAAGAAGCATCATCTCCTCAGATGCCAAGATTTACAAAGAGATCAATCACAGATTAGCAAAGGCACATAGCACATTTGGAAGACTTCACAAAAGAGTCTGGAGTAATAAACACCTGAGGCGAAACACAAAAATCAGTGTGTATAGAGCCATTGTACTGTCTATTTTCCTTTATGGGTCTGAAACATGGGTCACCTATCGCCAACACCTTACAACTCCTCGAACGCTTCCATCAGCAGTGTATATGCACAATCCTTAATATACACTGGACTATGTGACGAACGTTGCTGTCCTTGAGCAAGCAGGGATCACCAGCATTGAGGCCATGATGTTGAGAACACAGCTGCGCTGGGCAGGGCATGTTTCTAGGATGGAGGACCATCGCCTCCCAAAAATAGTACTGTACAGTGAAGTTGCCATGGGTCAGCGTAAGAGGGGCGCTCCAAAAAAGCGATACAAGGACTCCCTGAAACAACATCTCAGGCTCGGCCAAATTGATCACCAACAATGGTCCGCCCTGGCCTCATATCGGGAGGCATGGAGACACACTATCCACAATGCGGCAGCCTTATTTGAGAACTCACGCCGAACAAGTCTTGAAGAGAAATGACAACGCAGAAGGAATCACAACCTGGAAACATCACCCAAGGAAACCTTCTGCTGTGCTTTCTGCAACCGGACTTGTCTATCTCGAATTGGCCTTTTTAGTCATCAGCGCGCTTGCAGAAAACGCGGGATGAGTCCTTCCTGAATCTTCGTTTACGAGAGCCAGAGAGAGAGACATAGGACTTTATCAGACAAGCCTCTAAAAAGTTATTTTGCCAGTATAATTAAAGCCATTTTTATGCTGGCAAAGGAATGCTTCCCAGCAGATTTACCTTTGTCTTCCAGAAAAGGCCTCCCTGGCAATGAAGAGGACGTGAATGGAGCTCAGTTCAGTTCCTCATTCGAAATCCCGTGGATTCTTGCAAGATGATGCTCTCACAGAAAATTTAAAGAGAATTAAAAAAAAAAAGAAAAGAAAAACAACACATGATTTTTTTAAAAAAAGCACATACACACACTTAAAAACTTTCAAGTAACCCAGGGAGGGTGGTCAAAAATGTGCCACTTAACTGGATGTCACAATCTCACTGGGAAGTGTTGTGGCCAGATCGGCCATTGATGCTGCATTCATGTGATTTAAATGGCACAAGGTTCAAATGCCAGCACTAAAGTGCCATGGGGACCTATTGATGGCTTAAACCATTAATAAAAAAAGGATTTTTTTTAAGAAGACATAAATGTGAAAGGGCAACGTCAGCTGATATGTGCACCCTTTCATGTTTATGTGGCATCATTATGACTCCATTTGTAGTGCATCTGATAAAATCCATAGTTGTAAGAGTTGGATCAGTTATATGGTTCTAGGAGTTGCATGCTGAAATGTGCAGATTGTAACCCAGGCTCTAAAGAGTAACATAAGAAGGTACATGTCTTTCAGGTAGCTGGCCTGTAGTGTAGAGGTGTGAACGCAATAAATCTGCTTACCAAAAGATGGGTTTTCTGGAATCAGAAAGTTATCTGAAAAGACTTTTTAGTTAAATTGCAGTAATAAGAACCTGTCTATTCTTATATGCAGTGTGCCAAGACATTATTATCTCTGTTCATATCTCTCCTAATGGATTGCAATTTGTGAAGATATCCCAGTTCAGCAGTTTCTCTTTCTAATCTTTCTTTCATTTTTTTTATTTTTGGTTCTAGAACAACTACTTGTAAGCCAGAGACTGTATGCTCAAAAAAGTTGAAACACTCCATAAGTGGTTTGCAGGTTTTGCTATTTCTAACGTCAGATTTGTTTCCATTTATCCTCTCACATAGAAACTGTCCTGTCTATCCAACGTAGTGTGGAGACGATTGCTGACTGTCAAAGGGCCCCGAAAGAGGCCTCTCTGCCATGTTAAGTTTTGCTTTGAATTGTTTGGGCAGCTCTCTGGTCATGTCCGAAGGATGTTGGGAAATGGGAGGGGGTGCAGGTGTGAAGACTGTGAGTATGAGAACCAAGGTCACTGGAGCTGCCTGGTACTGTGTGGGAAAGAATGCTTCTAAATGGTGGGAAGAGAAAATGGGTAACTGTGAACTGTTTTAAAAGCAAAACTTGGGTTAATGTATTAGAGCTTGCAATGATCATCTGCTGTGAGGATCCTATTCTTCAATAAAGCTTGCTTGGATTCATCCAGAAGCCTTTTCTTTGAATGGGGAAAGACAGGGACATTACAATGATGGCATGTATCACATTGGGGAAAGGGCCAATGAATGCACCTCTCATGTTGAGGATGGCATTATTTGGACCTGTGATGTAGCTTCAGGGTAGATGAGAGAACAGAGTTAGCATCTTTTTATGCCAGACAAACTAACACAGTTATCTCTTTTGAAACATTTTCTTCACAGTATCTGTTTCATATGAGTAGCCATTTAGTTCCTATAACATCCTTGTACACCTCCAGGTTTGGATTCTTTCCACAACCTTCATGCACTGCATTGTCCAGACCCAAATGTTCTACTACTCCTGACAGGCCCTTTTGAATGGTGGATACAATTACCCACTGGGTTTTGGAAGCTGCCCTCTTGTTGATAGATCCTTGGTCCTAATGCCACGTAACATGACATTGCCTGTTACCTTTCAGCTATGTTTCAAACTGCTGCTGCCACTGCTTGGGAGATCATCTATTTCTTAAAAGTGTGTCAGTTTTTGTGGGGCCCAGCTCTCTGTGTGGATTCTGGCAGAAGCTACAGCTTTGTTTAGCTTCATAGTTCCACATGCCCTCTATTCTTGAATGCAGCTCTATCTGGTTCAAATGGTTATAGATGACACAGAAAGAACAGGTCATTGTAACAGAGTACACAGCACATGGTATGGAAACGTCACTGCTTTGCCCTACATCTGTCCTTTTGAAATACCTAGTGTTTGCTGAGTCCCTCATTTTATCTCCAGCTACACACCAGATGCAACAACATTATGTTGATGATTAATGGTATGCTTAACCTCTGCTTCAAATGCTGGGATAATTGCATTTTCCCCCTCCGCAATGTCACAGTGTTTCACCTTTCTTTCCCACTTGTGGTCTGTTTATCATCTCACTCAAGTGGCATGCATTTAGGAAACCTTTAAGTTAGCTTAACAACAGCATATTTGCTGAGATGTATCAGATCAGTATCATCTTCCATTTAAAGGGTCTTAGAAAGATCTCTTCTCAGCATAAACAGCTGCTGCCAGTCAAGGTTACACAATTATATGATCTGACTCACTAGCCCTATATGACCTAAATGTGGAGATAATCAGCGCATGGAGGGAAGGGGGCTGGAACTTCACTCAGTTCCTCCATGTGCAACCTCTTTATGTTGATCAGGTCTTGGGACAAGTCATAGCTCACTGGTAAGGCACATGTTTTGCATGCAGGGGGCCCCAGCAAAATCCTTGGCATCCCCAGGTATGGACAGGAAAGGCTTCTGCAGTCAATAGCCTAAATCATATTGTTAGTTTTACCGGAGAAGATCCACTGAATTGATTGAATTTACCTCTCTGTTGATTTACCATTCAATGGGTCATCTGTACTGGGACTCACCAATAGGATTCCAGCCAGTGATTGCAGACAATGTGGAGCTAGAAGGACTATCTGAGACAGTATAACAGAGATTCCATTCGGCAACATGCAATATGGTAGGAGGGAGCCCCAGGGAGCTAGGTTCTCTGCCCCTTTCTTCTCCCAGTAGCCAACTAAAGCTCTCCCCAAAAACACTCCACAGAGGGTTGGAGGATGTTGGAGGAAACCCACTCCACAGAGGGTTGGAGGAACAAGGTGGGAACATAAGATGCTTCCACTCTGTTTTGCCTCTTCTCTGTGCACTACTCCCCAACCAATTCTAGAGGTTTCCCCAACTTTTGGTGAAGCAATTTGGGAGGCTTTGGAGGATGTGTGGAAAAGAGGGATGTACAAGTTAGATACCTGAAATCTCCTTCTTCCTGGATCTCCTTGTCTGCCTGTATCTATTGAAATCTTCTGCTCTTGGTGTCTTTTTCACAGAACCTTCACACATACCACTGTTAACTGCTTAGGGTCTGTTTAGGCACCCCTGATGAACATGTGGAACAGGCTTCCCCAGCCAAAAGCAATGGTGGGTGGAATGATGGGATTTGTAGTTAAACCTACCACCAGAAGGCACCAGATTAGAAAAATCTGATGTGGAGATTATGAGCAAGGGTAGTTGGTGTGACCCAAATCACCCGCCTCATAAATCTAGTGGAAAAGGTTGGTCATCTTAATGAGGCTTGTATAAGGTGATTTCTTCTCTTCATATTGTCCTTCACTTTGGCAGATGAATGGGTGTTACTTTTCAGAGGACTTTATACGCTTCACTACTTTGAAAAACTATGCAGGGATGCAGAAGCTACAAATATAGGACTATGAGGAATGATGTACCCTCCTGTCTCCCCCACCCTTACAGCTACTAGATACAAGACAGCTTTTCCCTTACCATCATTACTTTGTCCCCTATCATCAAAGCACCTGTAGTAATGGGATTGCGGTTTCTTGCTTAGAGCAAGATGATAATTGAACATTTAATTTTATAAATGTTATAAATTTTAGAAAATTTAATTTCTCCCCTTTGACAACACTTCTAATATTCAGTTCAACTGGACAACCTTGTCCACACAATTACCCACCCACACCAGTCTAATATTATGTATGACACATCTGCAGCAATGTGGTGATTCTTCCCTAGAATTATCAGACAGGTAGTAGAACTTCTGTATACTTTTATATTCTTAGCTTCCGCATCCCTGAGTAGTTTTTCAAAGGTACTGAAGCACAAAACTTACACTGAAAGGTAACACCATTTAAGGCATCCAAAGGGCCATTCTGGTCTTTGAAAGCCTCCCTCTCCATATGTTTCTAACTAATAACATTTATCAACTGAGCCATATTTATCCAGCAAACAGCAGAAGTCCAGAAAATGGCTTCCCTTTATATTCTCAAACTGTTAGCTATGAAATAACATCAAAGTCACAGGCATCATAAATGGCTTGAAGAACAAAGGGGTGCAGCTCTCCGGCTGTGTTGTAACACTTTCTTTTCAGACAAATGCATTTTCCCAGCTGGCTTTGCCGTTCTTTTTTGCTGAATACACCTTCATCTTCCAAAGCTGTGCCTGAAGACATCTGGATGCTAAAGAACAACGCTTTTTAAAAACCAGCCTACATGTTACATACATAACTGGGATCCATCCAGCCACATTTTTAGCTTGAAAAGCCACTCTGGGAGGGGGTATTTCATTGAGAACAGAGAAATGGAATGAGGGAGGGCACTTTTTTTAAAAAAGCCCTTCTTCCCTGATGTTTTCCCTCTCCAGTTATTTTTAATGTAAGGAAGCCACTCAGGACTTAATGTATATCCTGTGAACTTTACCCTTCCCATTTCCTATGCAAAGAATTCTGATGTCTAGAAATGATACCAGGCAATGTGTAATTGTATGTTCCTCCTTTTTTAACCCCAAAAGATAAAAACAATGGTGGAGATCTAAAACAGACTTGGATTGTGGTACTGCTTTCATACATGGGGTAAAAATGGCCATTGGATGCTGTGTTTACCTTAGAGGGTAGTATAAGGTAAAAATGGCATCCAAAGCTGCTCTGAAGGTAACAGTTCCTGAGAAAGTAATAATAATGCTATTGCTTTGTTACCTGAATTACATGGTGTCCATGGAGACCCTCAAATATTCTGATATTAATATGGGGGGATTTAATTAATTCAACTTAGCATGTGAGAGGCCAAGAAACAGCAGGATCTTTTAACCTATGTATACTCATAATAACAGAGGAGATTCTAAGCCAAAAGGTACAATTAAGTCATCTTCATTGGAAATTAATATCAACAGCACTCACACAAACACTCAGAATTCAGACACTCACACAAGGCTATCAAAGGTAGTTGGAAGTATTTGGACAGAGGGAATAGAGTAAGGGGGTTGTGGCTTATACTATACCAATCCTGCAGACTGAAGGCTGACAAGATGGCTACACAGTCTGATGTGAAGTTGAGAGGAAGTGGAAATGTGTGCCTGGCTATACAGACTGACATGGCATCGATAGGAAGGGGATCTGTGCACACTTGGCTGGTGTTTCAGGGTGATATTTACATGAAATAATTTCCCTGAACAGATGGGAGTTTGAGTATAATACAATGTTTCTTGGAGGTTCCTGTGACTAAACAAAGGTGCTCCAGAAGAGTTAACGATCATTAATGGGTGCTGTATTTGGAATTGAATAAGAGCAGGCAAGGTCTTTTGTTGGAAGGGGACAAAGGAAGGACGGACTTGTTTTACAAGCATTAAGGACTCTGATATCATTCAGTGGATTAGTGAATGACTCACCTCCGGGTATTAAGTTCTGATCTGAGTCTTTGTTTTTTGGGGAATTTCCAAAGGACCCTCCCTTGGTCATATATGAATCCAGCTTAGTATCTGGGGATCTGGTTTATCTCCTAACCACATGGATGGCCACATTAAGCCAAATTATTAAATATAGCCAATTATTAGATATTCCAAGATGAGAACTATCAGGGTAGGTAACAGTTTATCACATTGTACCTTCTATTGGGCTTGAATACCCTAAAGATACCAGAACCTGTATAATCTTGGAAGTTAAGCAGGGTCAGCCCTGATTAGTATTTGAATGGGAGAATGCCAAGGAAGCCCAGGTGATGTAGACTATACTTCAGAGGAAAGCAATGGCAAACCACCTCTTAGTATTCCTTGCCTAAGAAAACCCTATGAAATTCCTGGGGTTGCCGTAAGTTGACAGGCAACTTGAAATCACATACATACATACCTTATATCATCCAAAAAGAAGGCAATGTAATGAGAATAGTAATAACACCTGCCGCTTATTCCAAAATGCTAGAAAGTCTTCCATAACAGATTTGGGAAAGGTGATTTTAACTGGGGGAAGTGCTAATGCTCAGCAACAAAAACCCAATCTGATTGAGATACCCTCATGCTTTGCAATCTATGAAAATATGAACATGTCCAAAAAAGCAGGCATTTGCAATGATGCAACCTGTCTTCATGGTCAAAAGAGCCCCCCTAAACTCTGCATGAACCCCTAGCCAAGATAGAGGCTACAAGTGATTTACTCACAATTTTAAATCTGCCACTGCAAATGTAAAAAAAAAAGTTTCCCATGGTGCACACAAGCAATAGTTCATATTTACAAAAAAAGAAAGAAAAGAGTATAAGATCACTGTTTTATCGACTTACCGGACCCTCGCTTAGCTGAAAATTTAACGTGGCGGCCCCAGGTGCTTTCCCTGTTTGCTAGACCCACCCCCATGCTCATCCAGCCAATCAGATTATGCTGCTTGTTCATATCTGTGCAAATGCAAGTGTTCACACAATTGCACATTCACATATTGTACAGAGCTTTTTGAAAAAATCCAGACAGAGCCTCAGATGCAATGCACATAGACTTTGTGGTGGATTTGGCTTCCCCCTTCCAAATGACATGTATTGCACATGTCCGTACAAATGGATCAGTGTATGTTCACATGCTGTTCAGATTATTTTCACCATATGGACAAGACCATATAAATTATAAGACTATATAAATTTTGTATGTTTATTTGTTTGTGAAAAAAGAAAAACTTACCTTAAATGGAGCCAATCTCATTGGAATAGCCGGCTCATGATGCAAACCCATCAAACCTTCCTGCTCATGCTATTTCTGGCTTCGTGTCTTAAGATTTCTTCACACCATTTTGTACGAGAGCTAATTTGTTACTTGTGCTTTCTCTGCAGCACAAATGCTGGTGTGTGCTAACTACGATATGGCAAAACTGGGGAATGGCATCAGCCTTCAGCACTGGTTCAGCAATCTTTCTTCCCATTTTTACCATTCACCTTGGGGAGCTGTTGTATTGAAAGGACGCATAAGAATCTGTTCTCCAGTTGTTGATCATGGTCAACAAAAGCACGCTCAGCATGATTATCTTCCAGTGTGCAGAGATGAAACACTGCTGCTGTGAATAACACATTTTTTTTTCTATACAATTACTCCTTCCCAGCTATGGAATTTTGTAGGCACAACTTGGAGTGTTGAATAGGAGAAAGAGTAGAGGCTATTGGGTGTGGGAGGAAGGGGAGGACAATGAGTCGGGATGGGAGAGGGGAAGAGGCAGTGGTGGCAACAGGGAAGAGGAGGAGGAGAAGGAATGGCAGGGACTGCTTCAACCAGTGGGTGCATACCCGCCAACATTTCAAGACAGCAAATGTTATTAATGAGGAAGAATGGACAAGCTAAGAGAGGCTGCCGCAGTTTGCTTCTGCCAGAGCCTACTGGGAAGGGCAAGGTTTTGCTCCTCCTCTCCTCCCCCCCTCCCCGTTGATGAGTTAATGGAGTGCAAACTGCTTTCACACTTTGAAATCAGTTTGCAACAATTGAAGTAAACCAAGGGCAAAGGGAGAAAGGGGGAGGAGAAAAGAAGAATGCCTTTCCCCCTCCATTTTTTCCTAGTGTTGGAGATTATGGGATGTCCAGGATGGCCATTTGCATCCCAGGACATGCTGTGGGGCACACGCACACACACAAACATCAGTGCCACCACACTGCTGAATTTGGGTGGCATGTTGGGGGAAGCCATTAAAACAATCAATAATGTTGTAGCTGCTGCTACATTTTTAGTGATGCACTGTGAAAAACCTATTTATGTACTGCAAGCATTTTCTACATGCTTTAATAGCTTTTAGCAGTTTGCTGCTGAACTGCAGTCACACAGTTTTTAGGAGGAAGCTTTGGGGGTGGGGGCTGCCTGTTGCCCACTCCCTGGCTAATGTGAACCTTCAAATTTTTGCTTGTGTGTATATGTTCAATAGCATTTAGAAAAAGATCCTAAAGCAACAGGGATCCTCTCAATATATACAACCATCCTTACCACTTCTGCTAGGTTGCAAGTGAAATGTAACTCAAAATCCACTTACAAAATGATACTTTCTCACTTAGGTGATCTTTCAAGCATTAACTCATTTTTTTCTGTAATTACAGAAAAAACAATTATAAACAGAACCAATACTGTGTGCCATTCATATGTTTTTCCCCATAAAGGAGAATTCTATTAATTTTTTAAAAATAGTATAGCCTCATACATGAAAGGGCCTGTGGACAGAAAGAGTAAGAAGAAAGGAGAGACAAAAAGAGATAGGTAGGTAGACAGATGGACTCATTGGTGGATATGATAGGTGCTTAGTCTGAGACAGTGAGACTTGTCAAGGTCATTCAGTGGGTTCCCATGGCTGAGTGGGGATTTGAACCTTGGTCTTCCAGAGTCCTAGGATACATCTATACTATAGAAATAATGTAGTTTGACACCACTTTAAGTGCAGTAGCACCATCCTGTGGAACCCTGGGATTTGTAGTTTTACAAGATCATTAGCCTTCTCTGCCAAAGAGTGCTGGTGCCTCACAAAACTACAAATCCCAGGATTCTGTAGGATGGAACCATAACAGTTAAAGTGGTGTCAAATTGCATTACAGTTGCCCCTCCACATTCACAGCTTTCACACTCGCGGTTTTAATTATTCGTGGTTTAGCCCAGAGCCCCTTTGGGAAGGCCGGCAAGAGGTGGGGCAACCTCCTTCAGGCACCTTCACCGGCCTTCCAGAGGCAGCTCCGGGGATTCAAAGCCCCGGACTCTGCTCAGGAAGGCCGGGGGGTGGGCAGCCTCCCTCCCTCCCGCTGCCTTCCCCGGCCTTCCTAAGGGGGCTCTGGGGCTTCTAAGCCTCGGAGTCCCCTCAGGAAGGCCGGGGAGAGGCAGGGCAGCCTCCTGCCCACCTGTCTGCTGCCTTCCCAAGGGGGCTCCGGGGCTTCATTCCCCTCGGGAAGGCCGCGGAGAGGCAGGGCAGCCTCCCGCCTGCCTGCCCGCTGCCTTCCCCGGCCTTCCTAAGGGGGCTCCGGGGCTTCTAAGGCCCGGAATCCCCTCAGGAAGGCCGAGGAGAGGCTAGCCAGGCTGGCCAGACACCCTCCCACTGCCTCCCTCCTGCTGGGGAGGGGGTCATGGGAGCAGCATTTTTTATTCCCAGTTTTTCCACATCCGCGGGGGTCTCAAGACCCTAACCCCCACGAATGTGGAGGAACGACTGTATTTCTACAATGTAGATGCACCCCCAGTCCAATACTCAAACCACTAAACTGTGCAGGCTTTACCTGGATAAGTCAGTTTTTACCAGCAATGTAGATCCTATTGTAGGAATAGTATCTTAATATTTAGTTTTGGCCCCCAGTACAGTACGAGTTGAGGACACTAGGCCATACATTTACTTTTCATCCCTTGGTTTTGTTCACCTGGGGAGGTAACTTAATACAGAGTTACATTTGCACATTAACTTATGTTGCTTACTTCCTTTTCCTGACAGTGGTTGTCCACACGCATAAACCTTGTAGCAACCAGTGAGTCAGGACCTAACACATTGCAACTGCATCACCACCTGCAATCTACTAGATACATGTTTGTTTGGGGCATCTCTAATTCCAAATGCCAGTGGAGTGCACAGAAAGCTGCACAGAGCAAATTCCCAGCTCACACTTTACACTTTTCACATGAATGAATCTGAGAGGCAGAAAAAGAGATAAGGGCTAGAAGAAGAAAAACTGTGAAAAAGCTGTCTGTGTGGAGGCTGGAGAAGATATTATTTTGAATTATGGCTTCCAGAATCTCTCAGCCAACATGGCCAGGGAAGATTTTGGGGGCTATAGTCCCAAAATAAACTTTTAAGTTTCTGGGTCTGAGGAAAGGTATTACTTTAGAAGTGTAGTTTTAGGGTTGCCCGAATAGGAACTGGAAAGAACTCCTGGACCTTTAATGACTGTGTAGAAGAGGGAATTTCAGCAGGTGTTGCTTGTTACCTGGTTGTATAACAAGCAACACTTGTTGAAATTTCCCCTTTTATGCAACCATTAAAGGTACAAGAGCCCTCTCCAGTTTTCACTCTGGCAACCCTAAAACATGGTATAATATAAATATATAGTCTAAACAGTTTTCATTGACCCATATTTCTCCTAGTGTTCTTCTTGATACTAACTCTCCCTGTGTTAGGAGTGTGCTTAGAGACTGGGATGCATGAGCCACCAATGCCACACCTCCTAATCCATTCCCTTTTCATCTCTCCTGATATCAAAGCCAGTGCAGTAGCAGAATCATGACTTCCAGCTCTAGGATTGAATCCCTAGGATTTTTTGATTAGCAGGGCCTCTGGTATTATCTGTCACTACCACTTTCCCTCAGACTCCCCTGTTCCCTCTGAGTGTACCTGTTATCTCTCCAGTAGCTGGAGAAGGAATGGACTTTCTGAGCAACAATGTATTATTGTGAGCCAACATGGTGTAGCAATTTGAGCATCAGACTATGGAGATTATCAGATGAGGAATTATCAGATGAGGATTATCAGATGAGGAATGGACTTTCTGAGCAACAATGTATTATTGTGAGCCAACATGGTGTAGCAATTTGAGCATCAAACTATGGAGATTATCAGATGAGGCTAATGTGGTGCCATAATGATGCCAAAGGAATGCAAAAGGACACCAATATCAGACATCGTCCTTTTGCATTCCACTGGCATCATTAAGGCATTTCTTTCTATTGATGGGCTGAGCCATCAATAGACCCCTGCCCCCGTTGCAATTTCATGCCGGTGTGTGAAACCTTGGGCCATTTAACTCGGGAATGCAGCATCAATGGGCGGTCCAATGCAAACTCTTCTGGGTGAGATGGGGACATCCCAGGTAAGTGACACACTTTTTATGACACTCCCCATGTTACATGGAAGCTTTAAAGTGTGGTTTTGTGTAACTTTTTTGTGTGTTTTTGTTTTTGTTTTTTAATTTCCCATGCTTGTGTCTTCTCACAAGAATGGGCAGGATTTAAGTCCAGAAAGTGAATGGTGCTCTGTTAGAGTTCTGTTCATTCCTGAGTTGCCTATTAATGGGAAAGAAGGTAAGTGCAGTGGGGAGGGTTATTGTGCTGAGATAGGGGCAGGATTAGAGATTGTGGGAGAGGAATGCTTTTTGTGTTCCTTTCTGATAATCTCCTATGACCAGGGTCCAAATCACCACTCAGCCATGGAAACCCACTGGGTGATCTTGGGCAAGTCACACTCTCTCAGCCTCAGAGGAAGGCAAAGGCAAACCTCCTCTGAACAAAACTTGCTCAAAAATCACATAAGAAGCTTTCCTGTTACTCAAATTGCATGGGTTCTGTGGGACCCACTCATAACCTTTGATATTAAATTATGATATTAAATATATCGTATGATATTAGCTCAAAGGTATGGCTGTGAGAGGTTGGGTAACTTATGGGACCTTTGCACCTCTGTATACCAGTACTCACTGATGAGATGCCAAGCCAAAATGAAATAAAAATGTTTATTATTGAAAAATAATCATGGAAGCATTCACACATGCACTCACATTCACAAGCAATCACACAAGGCTAACAAAGAATTACAAGGAAGTATTTGGATAGAGGAATAGATTTGGGGAACGCACTTTAATTACCTGTCTGGGGAGCAGAGATTTATGCAGTGACACAAGACTCAGATTTGGATCTGAGGATTTCACAGCTTTTGGGCAGAGTGACGTGTTTGGGGGAACTGTGTGCACATGGCTATTATTTGAGGGTATCATTTATACCCAATATCACACCCTTATGGGGTGTTCTGAGAATAAAACAGTGCTTCTTAGATAAAGAAACTCTAGCTTCATTGCTTACCACTAATGGTCGGAACATTAAGGTTGATTGGTTTATGGCCTCCTCTGTATTGTGGATGGGGAAAGGTGTAAAGGAAAGACATTTACCAGGTGAGTGGGGATAATAGATGTTCCGGTCACTGTTTGTTTTGGAGTGTGACTCACTGCCAGGTACATCCAGGGAGGATTAACACATTCTTCCCTAATGACTGCCTGAGTGGGGTGCTTTTGCTTAATCTCATCCTGGGCATGTTTGGTTGAGCAATTTCCAAGACAACTTTGTTAGGTCTTTGGGTGACCTTCACTTGAACCTATTTGTGGCTGGGCTGGCCTACCTTTGACCTCATGAACTAACAAGCCAAATTATGAATTATTGAAGGGAGGGGGTGGTAAGGCCAGGTAACACTCCTTAGGGACAACATAAGTAAAAAATTATTTGAAGGCACACAACAACAACGTCCCTGTTGAAATCCAACTGGAGTGGCTAGATTGTGAGCTGGCAAGACTCGTTAAGTATTAACAAAGGCTAACTTTTGGAAAACTATTACAGTTTTGTTAAATAGAGAGATCAATTCAACACCATGGTCGGCATTGTTGTATACTGTACGGGATTAGATTAATTACTATGATCATAGTCAAGGGCAGTGACTGTATGCAGTGAGATTAAGGCTGGGAGTGCTGATAAGTGACTTTATCAGATGCAATCCTTTTAAACGTTCTTTTGCCAGCATTAAAAAAAAAGCATCCCACAAAGGCCCTTGGCTTTAAAGAGGACATGAACGGAGCCCTTTTCACATCCTTGTTTAAAATCTTGCATGATTTCATTGCGCAGGAAATTTAAAAATAAAATGCAAAAATAAATGTCAAAAAGTGAAGCAAAGCATGTACACATAATTTAAAAGTCCCAAGTAACCCAGAGAGGGTCATAAAAAGAGCATCACTTACCTGGATGTCCTGATCTGATCCAGAAGTGTTTGTGCCAATTCAGCCACTGACGGGGTAGGTACAAGATTTAAAGGGACAAAGGTATTGCATGCAGGCAATGCTGGCAAAAAAAGCGGCATGGAGATCTATTGACAGCTTAAGCTGTCACTTAAAAATGACGGGTTTTGGGCTCTTTTTAACCACAAAAGGGTGATGGCATCGGATTTGCGCACCCTTTCACAGTTATGTGGTGTCCTTATGACACTGTTATTTTACGTGTCCAATAAAGTCCAAAAGAGTCACTGTTGCACCAAAACCACCTAATTCATCCATGAAAGAGAGATAGAGAGAAAGAGATGATTTACAGCATGTTCATAAAATCATTTTTATAATCTCAAAACAGTTTACAATAAAAACAAACAGAAAACGGTAGCTAAAAAGGATAAAACAGCAAATAAATAAAAACAATAACATCCATTAAGAACAATTAATTAAATATCAAGGGTAATTATCAGTGTTAACAATTGAGAAGATGATTACAAAAATGACGGGATACACAGATGGTTTTTTGATTGATAGCAGAATCATCCCACGTTGGAAACCGTCCTAATCTGAATGGGAAGACCATTTCACATCCGTGGATGCCACAACTGAGAAGGCTCTTGGCTGCACAACAACCAAGCATGCTTGATTAGACTAGGCTTGTCTACACTACCCCGATTGCGTTTCGTAGAAGGGTGGGATATAAATTATTATTATTATTATTATTATTACTACTATTACTACTACTACACCAGGGCCAAAACTCCAATGGACTCCCCAAATGTTTTGCCCCACAGCAGCCCCACTACCTGTCACTCTGCAGGGACATCAGGTAGATTGTGTATCCATATCCACATGTTGCTCAGGTCCACTGCCACTGCTTTTCTAAGCCTAAGAGCTCTCTGGCTGAGCATTCTAAATGTCCCTGCCTAAACTGTAAACCCCAGGATTCCAGAGGAAACAACCATAGCAGTTAAAGTGGAATAATAGCACTACAACAGTATAGTGTGATATTCTACACAGACTGGTAGCCAACGGCTCACAAACCAGCAGTGGTCCATGGACCACCACTTTGATTAGCACTGATAGAGATGATAATGTAGGCACCAGGTAACATTTTACATGTAAAGATCAAGAGGTGACATATAAGCTGCCATAAATAAGGCCGAGCCAAAATAGTTTTTCAGCACAGTCACTTACAAGGTTTTGTTTATGATATGAGGTGGGAGGAGAGAGAACATTAGCTATTCACGATCTTCTGTTTTACTAATTTCTAGTTGCCACTTTAGAAGCTGCAACTGTGACTATTATCATTCCCCATCCATCTTATCATTTCAACTAAATCAAGCAATGAAAATTTTATAGCGCATCCCTAATTGTGCGCCAGACTGGAACTGTTCATACAAATTCCAAGCAATTATAAGCCTTTCTGGGAAACATTGGCAGCAAACACTAGATTAAATGCTTGTAGCAGCAAGCCAGATGGGAAACATAGATAAAAAGAGCCCAGTTTCAGGAGAGTCTCTCTTCCAAAATTACAGTAGCATTCAAATTAACCTGAGATGGGGAAACATATTTTCAGCGCTCTGGAAATAATAGTGGGGGGTTTGGTGCAATATACTAGTATCCAAAAATGTTGTATGTGTGTGGATGGTTGGTGCCAGTACAACTGGAGGCTCCTGCCAGAAATAAACATTTTGCAACAAATACCAAGTTCTTGGGTTGCAGAGAAATGTGTTTTGCTGAGTCTATCACACACAAGCATGTCTAATTATTTATATCACGCCTTTCCTCCAAGGATCTCAAGGTGGCATTCATGGTTCTACCCATTTCTATCTTCACAATAAACTTCTGACATAGGGTAGATTTTCTTGTCCTAAATCACATAATGATTAAGTTGAGTAGAGTAGAGATTTGAATGTGGGCCTTCCCATTCCCAGTTGCCTACTATTCAGATTAAGGATGTGTGAGTAATCCTCTTCATAAATTATTTTATGCACTATTCCCTTGGTCCACAGTGTCTAGACTGAACAGGGACTAATCACACTTTGTATATCTGAATCAGATGTGTATGTATGTATTATCCTAGCTTTCTCCCAATATGGGGGCCCAAACTACTTATAATATAAGGTCCTCTCTATACAAGTGGGGGAAAATATGATCTCCTCTGAAGAAGTAGCAATTCACAGCACTGCGACCTGTCTTGATGGTTAATAGATCCCCCTAAACATTGCATGCATCCTAGCCAAGATAGTGGCTGTGAGTGAATTACTCTGGCTTTTAAATCTGCTGCCACTGAATATTTTTTTTAAAAAAAGTTTACCATGGTGCGTACAAGCAATACTGTATTTACAAAAGAAAGAAGAAGAGAAGACAATAAAAGATCACCATTTTATTGACTTACCAACCTCTCGCATAGCTGAAAATCCACATGGTACCAGCAGGTGCCTTCCCTGTTTGCTAGCCATGCCCCCATGCTCATCTGACCAATCAGTTTATGCTGCCTCATTGCAGCAACATGAATGCAACTGTCCTAACAATCACACATTTGCATCCCCTATGGAGCTTTTCAAAAACCCCGAGAAAAGCTCCAAGGGCTTCCCTGATGGAGTTAAAGGTGGATTTGGCTGTCCCACTTCTGAATGAGATATACTGATGTGAATGTCCATTTAGACAGATTTGGATTTCCATTTGGATTATTTTTGCCATTTGGACAAGACCTAAATTAAAACAAACCATAGCTTAAATAAACTAAGACACCGTTTACATGATGAAAATGTAGTGAGATGAATTTGTGTTGGTCTCTGGTAGTTCACACATCCTGCATGATGGCCTCAAGCTTTTTGGAAGGGGGGGCACCTTTTATCCCTCAACCTGTGGGACTTTCCGTCCTGCGGTTTGTCCCATGTTTTTAAAAAGGCACAGGAGGATGCAGAAACTCAGAAATGTGAACAGACAGGGACAAGATATTTTGGGACTAGGAGATGTCTGGAAATTGAGGTGGGCATGGGGGGGCACATAGCCAGGAGAGGGAGGGATCGGTGCCCCTTTCAAACTGATTTTTAAGTTGATGGGGCAATCCTCCATTGTTCTCTTGCCCATCTCCTGAGTGGTCATAGATATGGATGCCGAAAGTGGTACTCAAACCAGGAAAGGTGGCTGCGGGATCTCCTGGTCCTACACAGAGACCGTAGACTTGCTAGCAATATGGGGTGAGCAAAAGGTGCAGGAACAGCTCAAGGAATGCCATAGGAATATTGAACAAACTGTTTGAAAAAATTGTGGCCAAGATGAAATGCAAAGGGCATGATCACACTGTGGAAGAAAAAGGAAACTTATACGTAAAAATTATCGCCAGGTAATTGATCACAATTCTAAAAGTGGGAACAATGTGGCCAGGATGCCCTTCTTTAAAGAGCTCCATGAAATTCTAGCCAGTGATGCCAACTACCATCCTAAGCATTTGGCTAAAACTACCAACATAGTTCGGGTCCCCCGTGGGTCGGTGACTCCCCATCACGATCCCACTCCCAAAGAGGAACCCGTGATGCCCCCGTCTTCCCAAGAGAACTTGGAGAGATACTCTGAAGAAGTTTTTTCAACCCCACCTGGTAAGTCAAATTTTCCTTTTTTAAAAATACGGGTTCCGGTTTGTGAAAACTCGAATAATTAATTTTCCGATTAACTCTCCTACATTACCTAAATGCCATCACGTCCTTTTTTTTTCTTTTTGGATAAATGTTATACCTTACCCTTTTAAGTTTCATACATTAGAGCTGGTTAAAAAGAACCATTTTTATTACTTTTAATCGTGATGTGAAAGCTCATATATTTAACTTTTCATTAACCAATGTAAAACCCTTAAAAATGTGCCTTGCCATGGCCCGCTAATAAGAATTTTGTTGCCAACCCACTGCTGTAAATCTTCATCCTGTTTATGAGCCATGGCTCCATGATGCTTTGGTATGCTAATGTGGGCAGTTTAAACAATGGGGGAATCCTCCTTCTGGGGTGGGCGGTAACAGTACGGTACGTGTGTCCTCGCACCCTAGAGATGGCCGCAGCCGGATACATAAATCCCTACATCCCTCAAAGTTTTAAAAAAAGGGAGTGTGAATGAGTGGAACATGTGAAAGCAAAACAGTGAACTTTTATAAGCTTATGTGACTTACGTCTTGTATTTTTTCAAATACACAGAGGGGAATTTAACACAGGCTTCTGATGACACTGCTGTGACTCTAATGCTTACTGAGGATACCGATGCCAGCTCCAGTGTCACCCAGCTAAACTACCTCTCAGAAGTGGATGCGGAAATAGATGCTGTCTGGGCCACCCTACCTCTTCAAAATGGTAATGTGTTATGCTACTTGACATTAGGGGTTTTGTGTGTGGCGTGCTTCTTCCAAGATTAAAAATATTAATAATTTTTTTAAAAAAATCTCTTTTCTAGTCGCTTTGATTAGCAATCCTGTTGCTTCACTTTCCCCAGCTGAAAGACTCCAGTTGAATCGCAGGAAATGGAGATCCACTGAGACTGCAGAAATTATTGCAAACTCCAGAGCAATGATGAGACAATTTATTGCTAATATGAATACTAATGCTGAGAGAACTGACTAGAAGGCAAAAAGCCTGTAGGATACCTAGAAAAGTTCTACCAGCATGAAATAGCTGACAGTGGGAAAATGTTGGCTGCAATAGATAGACAAAATGACATGCTAGGTGAACTCATAGCCCACATTAAATCCCCTGATAACAACCCTAGAAGGGTTGTTGTGAGGAGAATAAAAAATAAAAATCTTCCAGGGGATTCTGAAAAGGAGAACTCCCAGCCACAAGATAATCAGCAACCATGTACAAGTACAGCTGCTAGAAGTTTGGGATTAGGTAGACCAGTTAGGAATTTTTTTTAAAAAAAAAAACTGTTCCTCTTACTGTGTAAAATTAAACAGTGTTAAAAAATAAACCTTCACAAAACTGTACTAGTACACAATGTAGTTAGTATTAAATTCTGTTTATAGGAACACTCTCTAGAAGGTATAATTAATAATATGTATTTCTCCTATTATATATATGTTGATAATAAGGGGGGCACCTAGTTTTGATTGTGGAATATACCATGTTTATTTTTTTACTTTAAATTTTATTGTTCAGCTGTACATGTGTTGCTGACCTTACTAGTTGTGGAATGCTAACCCTTTCTTCAGAAGCAAGAAATGCACAAAAGGAAGTTCAAAAATATATATTGTATTAATTTCCCCCCAATATTTACATATTTACAATTTTTTTATTTACATAGCCCTCCAAAAATATAATGCATATTACATAATTTTAAATAAAAAATTACATCCATTGAATCAACATAATTTTTTAAAAGAAAAATAAGAATGGTGCAATTAATAATATATTTAGAAATAAATACATATAAAAAAACCAGCCAAATAATACATAATAAAATTATAACACCAAATGCCTCTCGATGTTCCCCACCCTCCCATCCAGTCGAGTTATGGCCTCCTGTAACGATTGGCCTGTAAAGGGAAAATAATGGGTGTTATTTTTCTTGTACTGCAAATAATATGTGTTCTTCCCACTAATAATTTTTTTTTAACCTCGCTCCTTTATTCTGGCAATTATATTGAGCCTGGCCAGCTGGGCAGCTGCCTCATGAGCATTGTCTTCTAGGTAGAATTTAAAAAAAAATTATGTAGGAATAACTGTATTACATGAAGTATCATCATTTTTGGGGGGAGTTGGAAATAAGTAATAAAAATAGCTTACCAGGTGGTGGTGCATCTGGGGCAGGGCTCACCTCCCCCCTCATTAGCAGAGGAGGACTCTGACATGGGCTGTCCAGCAGCCCTCCTCTGGATCTGGACCACTAAGGGCAAAAAGAACACATAGAATCATAGAATCATAGAATTGCAGAGTTGGAAGAGACCACGAGGGCCATCCAGTCCAACCCCCCTGCCACGCAGGAAATCACAATCAAAGCATCCCCGACAGATGGCCATCCAGCCTCTGTTTAAAGACCTCCAAGGAAGGAGACCCCACCACGCTCCGAGGGAGTGTGTTCCACTGCCGAACAGCTCTTACTGTCAAAAAGTTCCTCCTCATGTTGAGGTGGAATCTCTGTTCCTGGAGCTTGCACCCATTGCTCCGTGTTCCAGTCTCTGGAGCAGCAGAAAACAAGCCTGCTCCATCCTCAGCGTGACATCCCTTCAAATACTTAAACAGGGCTATCATATCGCCTCTAAACCGTCTTTTTTCCAGGCTAAACATACCCAGCTCCCTAAGTCTCTCCTCATAAGGCATTGTTTCCAGACCTTTCACCATTTTAGTTGCCCTTCTCTGGACACGCTCCAATTTGTCAATATCCTTTCTGAATTGTGGTGCCCAGAACTGGACACAGTATTCTAAGTGAGGTCTGACCAAGGCAGAATAGAGTGGCACTATTACTTCCCTTGATCTAGACACTATACTTCTATTGATACAGCCCAAAATTGCATTGGCCTTTTTAGCTGACGCATCACACTGTTGGCTCATGTTCAACTTGTGGTCTACTAGGACTCCTAGATCCCTTTCGCACGTAGTCTCATTCAGCCAGGTCTCTCCTATCCTATATTTATGCATTTCATTTTTCCGCCCTAAATGCAGTACCTTACATTTCTCCGTATTGAATTTCATTTTGTTAGCTTTGGCCCAGCTATCCAGTCTATGCAATATGCAATGACATATATTTTCCAACCTACCCCCTTCTTCAGTAAGAAAAGATCAGTCTATTCATTACCTCTGGCCAGCCTGTCTCTCCATCTGGGCCTCCCTGCACGGACCCATGGGTCATGCAGAATGGCATAAAATGGCGGCCGCCTACAGTTGTGGGGCTCCCATTGTTGGCCTCCAGTACTGCAAAAAATCTTCCCTTCAGGTTTTTGAATTTTGAGTGGCACTGGAGACCTGTTCTCTGGAAGCCCCGCTCCCAGAGGAACTGCGCCGTCTCTATAAAGAAATTGTGGTTCCTCCACTTACAGGAATGCATCAGGCGGTCTAGCGCACCGGCTTGCTGGAACAGGGATTCCAACAACAGGTTGGTCTCCCTGGTGCCCCAGTAGGCAATGTGCCGACCCACCCGAACACATCCTCTACCCCCCTCAGCCATCGTTAACACCAGGTGGTGGAATGCGAAAACTCGAGTTTATAACTTTTCAGAAAGACCGTTATATTTTGAAACAGGCCTATTGAATTATGAGAATTTTTCTTTTTTAACTTTGAACACTATTTGTGCTAAACAATTGGCTAATTAGCGGAGGTTCCTCCATTTAGGAGTTTGGCTGAGCCCGGAACCTTTTTAAAAAAGGCTAGTCCCTGCAAAAGGCACCAATTCCCCAAATCCATCAATATTGAAACAAAGTATTGCTGGTGAGTCATTGCTAAAAGTCATTTACAGGTAGCACAGGGAAGGGAAGACTGAAATGCAGGATATTATACTGCACCAGGAAAATATATTTGCATTGATGCCCTGGGTATTTTTACATGCAACCTTTCTAACTTTAAAAATATTTATGTATTTACACACAACAGATATCAGTACTGAAATCAACAGTTTTTATTGGGAAGATATTTCTCTGTTTAGTACAACAACAAGTATTTTAACACAGTATTACATTCACACTTATTCTCAGTTCCAGTGATGCTGCTGCCAGAAATATTCTTTTAAGGTGTCACGTACAGCCTCCTCCTCAGCTTTTCTACGTGCATCATCATTTACCAAAGGTGCTCCTAGAGTGTCAAGCACAAACCTCTGAACCCTTCTGTTTGGGTCATCAAGAATTTTTCCCTTAGTTTCACATATGTTATGGAGAATTACACATGCACATATCACAGAACAAACGTTTTCCTCTGCCACTTCAATACTATATCTTAATGCTTTCCAGCGTCCTTTGAGATGGCCAAAACACCTCTCCATGGTAGAACGCACCTTATTATGGTATCTGTTATATAGTTTCTGTTTATATTAGTGGACCGCCTATATGGTGTAAGCAGCCATTTCCTTATTGGTCATGCTCCATCTACAAGGGTGAGAGGAACTATTTGCTGTCCCATTATAGTAATTGTCGGGTTCCCTGGAACGAAAATTCCTGCCTCCATTGTTTCAAAAAATGCAGAGTTCCTAAGCATTCGAGCATTGTGATTCTTGCTGCTCCAACCGATCTCTACATCAATAAAAACGCCTCTGTGATCACAGGTCCCTTGCAGAAGTACACTATAGCTATTTTTCCTGTTAATATATTCGTTTCCTTGGCGCACAGGTGGAATAATGTTGATGTGACAGCCATCTAGGCAAGCTATCACTTGTGGGTATCCAAGGGCCTCGAACCCATCCATTGCCTGTGCAAGAAAAAAATAAAAAAGATGTCAGAAATGGTTACTTTAAACCAGATGGCAGCTGATTATTCAAGTTTACACATCTGTATAAATAAAGTAAAAACAAATCTGGTGTCTACAGGATGTAGCCATCACAATAAGAAGTCTTCAAAGATGTTTTGTCAAACAAAGCACTTTTATCAAGTCATTAACAGTAGCACAACCAATGTGAGTACTCTCATTTTCACATACTTATATTCGGTTTGTTTGTTTTTTTAAAATAACTTTACCTTCCTATGATCTCCTAGGTACACAGTTTGCTTCAGAAGTAACTTCTCCATTGCAAGCACAACCTCGATGAAGATCTTACACACTGTGGATCGCCCAACACCGAACAGCTGGCAAACGGATGCATAAGAGCATTGGTGAGCAAGAAGCCAAATAGCTATAGCGAGGCGCTTCTCCACAGGAACAGATTGCCTCATATTTGTGTCTGCTTTGGCTATCTCAGATCTGAGAATATCCACAAGTTTCATGAAAAGGAAACGCAGCATTCTGAAGTACATGATCCACTGTTCGTCGGACCAGATGGACATGATGAATTTCTCCCACCAGTCCTTTGTTGTCGGATACACCCACCACCTCCATAAACAGGGATATGGGTGACAATACTAAAATAACATAGGAGTACCAATGGTTTCAAAATATATGAAATCAGTACCAAGTTCGTAAGTTCTAAATGAAGTAGCAGAATAAAGAGGCGGATCATCCTACATCGGTGCTGGCAATGTCTCCATCTGTACAATGTGGAACAGGATGTCCTCAGCAGTACAGAGAGAGCCAAACCAGCAGCAATGTTCGAGTCCATTCTCATAGTAATGGCGAGTTAGGCACTATTACAAATTAGGTACTACTCGCTGACCAATGAAGTTAATCTGTACGGCCCCAGAAATAGCCAATCACTGCATCTGTGGTGGGAAACCGGAAACACATCAGCAGCTTTGTGAAAAAACAAGTAATCGCATCCTTGATTGACAGCAAAAAATAAAATAAAAAATAAAAAATAAAAAAATCCCAGGATCTTAAAGATGTGTAAACAAAAAAGTCATGGGATACATTACCTCAGGAAAGCCATCCTATCTTGCAACATACTGCAATGTAAACAATGATCCTGGGATATCCAGGTACCCGTGATAAATCATGTAAGCAGCAAGGGACGAACTCAGGGTCGGGAAATCCGTTCTCCCTGTGATCATTTCTGTCATCTAACTGGTGCCTAAAAGCACCAAATCCTGTCTCATCTTGCCAGCTAAGCAGGGTGAGGCCTAGTTAGTACTTTGAGGGAGGACTGACAAGGAATCCCACATGCTGTAGGCTATATTTCATAGGAAGGCAATGGCAAACCACCTCTGAGTATTCCTTCCCTAAGAAAACCCTATGAAATTCATGTGGTCACCATAAATTGACAAACAACTTGAAGGCACATAACACACATAAAACAAAATATAGGTAAAACAAAAACTTAAAAGCATTGAGCAAATTTCTCTGAAGGTGCCAGCCACAGATGCAGGTGAAACATCAGGAATAAGCTGTTCCAGAACATGGCCTCACAGCCCAGAAAAAAACCACAGAAAACCTATTGAGCAAATAATTCATTGAAAACATAAATTTAAAATAGTTCAAAACACACCCAAAGCACAATAAAAACACACACCACACACCATTAAAAAATCTTCTGCCTCAACCATTTAAAATCCGAAAGCCTGTTTAATTTGTTTTTTTGTTTTGTTTTGTTTTGTTTTAGGTTTTTCCTGCTGGTGAAAACAGAGCAGAAATGGTGCCAATTGAATCCCTTGGGACTGAGTTCCATGGCCTAGGAACAGCCACCAAGAAACTTCTCTCCTTTGGCCTCAGCAGATGAACCTGTGAGGTTGGTGGGACTGAGAGAAAGCTATCCCTCAAAGTACATAAAACTCAGGCAGGCTCATATGGAGAGGTATGTACTTCAAACTGACAGTCTGGACCTAAGCCATATAAAGCCACTTTATACATCACAACCAGCACTTTGAATTGTTCCTGGAAACAAACTGGTAGCCAATGAAGATGTTTCAACAACAGAGTTACATGTCCCCTATAACCAGTCCCAATCAGCAGTCATGCTTCACATGCATATAAGAAGACATATTTCATGAAGATATTTTAAGCAGTGGAAGTCCTATGAGTAATGTGTTTAATCTGAAAAAATGCACACAAACATCTGAGCATCTCCCCTTCCTCAAAATGAACAGATTTTGTTGTATTTTAATAAATGCAAGATATTCAACTTAAATGATGGTGGATGAGATGTGAAGGTGGGGAAAAAAGGAAGTCTATGGATGCAGACTTGATCACTGCTCTCTTCTGGTCTTTGGATTGCTGTTACTGTTATTGCTGTGTGCCTTCAAGTTGAAGTCGAAGGCTTTCACAGCCAGTATCCATAGATTTTCCTTTGGTTTTTTTCGGACTGTGAGGCCATGTTCTGGAATAGTTTATTTCTGACGTTTCACCTGCATCTGTGCCTGGCATCCTCAGAGAATGGTTGGGTAGAGGTGTGTGTGGAGTTTATATGCTGTGAACCCCTGTTGGGGAGTATATGTAAATTTGTGTATTTGAATGGTTAGTTTCTGGGTATAGAAATGCAAGGCTCGTTAGTGTCTGTTTGTTTAATGGTGGGTTGATGGGCCATTATCTGCTGGGAATCCCCCTGTCCCTGGGTGGAATTCTTTTGTAAGTGTTGAGTTTTGATACTATTGTATTTCAAAACTGGGAGCCAGATTTTGTTTATTTTTAAGGTTTCTTCTTTCCTGTTGAAGTTGTCCAGGGGTTTGTGGATTTCAATAGCTTCTCTGTGCATTCTGACATGATAGTTGTTGGCCTGGTCTATAATTTCTGTGTTTTCAAATAGCATTTTGTGTCTAGGTTGGTTTATAACATGTTCTGCTACTGCCAGCCAGAAAAATCAGCAGTAAATTTTGTTACTGGTTAAAAAAAAAAAAAAAAGGTTAAGAGCCACTGTTCCATGCTACTACTTGGAAGATCCAGTGAAGTCACTGGGTAGTATCGGGCTGGGTTGTTGGGAGAATACAAGGCAAGAAGGAGAGCCATGTTTCTTTGACCACCTTCCCATTGTATTCACTCTGGCATTGCCATGAGCATCCACTAGCTACCAGTTAGTGGGATTGGGAGCAACTATAACTGAGAACACTATACCTGGGAGCACAATTTTTTTAAAAAATTATCTCTACCTCACCTTTTCCCAAAAAACCTGGACTCAAGGCAGCTTACAAATTGAAATAAATATTATGTCACTAAAAACATACAAAATATTTAGATTAAAAAAAATCAAACTATTAACAACGTTAAAACAATTTAAAGCATAAAATTAAAATGATAAAAACAGTTTAGAAACAAACCCAGTAGAAGGAAAACAATTGACCCACAGTCTGTCAGCCTTCCCCAAAGAAAATGACATGCTGGGTTATTGTCTTACAGTTTTAATTACACATGCTTCTTATCTGTCACAAATCTGCAGTGTGAGAGATTGTTGATATTTGAGTCTGTGGGAGACTGCCCAGCTTGGGAGCTGACATGCCAGTCTCACTTGTGGATATGGAGAAGGAACTTGCAGTAGTTCTTACTGCACTGAGCCCCTCACCCAAAGGAAGTTCTTTCAGCAGGAGGTCTAGGAAAGGCATCAGCAAGCAGGTTGGCCAGTGGGTGGGTCTTAACCTTATGAGGCACCAAATTCCTACAGCAATGGTGACCAATAAAGTCATGGCTATTGTCCTGTTCAATGTATCATTCTCAGTTCCTCCTTTTCTGCTCCCCACACCCATAGCTGCTAGGAATGCAACTCCTAATTAGAGCAGGTGTAGGAAGTAATACGCCTAAATACACTAAAGGCACTGGATCCTGTCTGATTGTGGAAGCTAAGCAGGGTCAGCCCTGGTTGGATGGGAGACCACCAACAAATAGCAAGTACTGTAGGTTTTATTTCAGAGGAAGGAACTGGAAAAACCACCATTGAGTATTCCATGCCTAAGAAAATCCTATGAAATTCATGGGATCACCATAAGTCGACAGGTGATTTGAAGGCACACACACCCCACTTGTTTCTCAAACAAATACTGAGAACACAGCTGTGCTGGGCAGGGTACGTTTCTAGGATGGAAGACCATCACCTCCCCAAAATACTACTCTACGGTGAACTCGCCACGGGTCAGCGTAAGAGGGACACTCCAAAAAAGTGATGCAAAGACTCCCTGAAACAACATCTCAGGCTCAGCCAAACTGATCACCAACAGTGGTCCGCCCTGGCCTCACATCGGGAGGCATGGAGATGCACTATCCACAATGCTGCAGCCTTATTTGAGAACTCACGACGAACAAGTCTTGAAGAGAAACGACAACACAGAAAGAATCTAACCCAAAAACATCACCCAAGGAGACATTCTGCTGTGCTTTCTGCAACCGGACTTGTTTATCTTGGATTGGCCTTTTTAGTCATCAGCGCGCTTGCAGAAAGCATGGGATGAGTCCTTCCTGAATCTTGTTTCTGAAGAAAAGTCAGAGAGAGAGAGAATAGCATTAAGTGCCCTAAGCGCTGAGAAGCAACTTCCCAGATATGCACCTTGAAATTTCAACAATGGATCAAAAAGCATGATTTCCATCCATTTTCCAGCTTTTCAATCTCATTTTCATGACACATAGATGGATCTGAATATGGTGAATCCACATTCAAAATGTCTCTTTTTCCAGCACCAAAACCAATAATGTTTAGATAGCAGTTAACGTCTGTCAATTAATAGAGCACTCTGCCCATTAATAACAATTTCCCATTAATTCATCCATGTAAGACAGGTGAGTGTTGTCATCTTTATATTTCAGGAGTCATGAGAGATCATGCCTTGCAAAAAGCTCCCCTGGAAGTGTCATTCTTCTGTTTCTGAGACAGAGTAGATTAGATCTATTGTGCACATTTTCTCCTGTCTCACTGGTAGTCAGACACATGTGTGTCCTTCCTACGTCTCTTCCTCCTGAGTGCATGCAGAAATGTATGGATTCCATAGCTGCTAATGGGTTTTGCATTTTCAATCAACACTACAAGCATTTTGTACTTGTAGTTGCCAGTCTGAAAACTGCAAATGACTCCTGTACCCTTAATGATTGTGTACAGGAGGGAATTTCAGCAGGTGTTGCTTGTCATGCAACCAGGTAACAAGGAAGACCTGCTGAAATTACCTCTTCTGCACATCATTGAAGCTGTCTCCACTTTTCACTCTGGCAACACTAGCTATCAGTAGAACTACCACTGGGATGGGCACAGACTAGATCTTCTCACTGACATAGGAGATTATCACAAAGACCAAATATCCCAGGACAGGGATGACAGGAGATCACTAAAAGGCTTACCTATCAGAAAATGATGTCCCTGGTGCCATTTACACGAAAATGTCCCGGGAAGAATTTGTGTCGATCCCTGGCAGTTTACACGCACATCGGGTCGGGTACGTGATTTTCGGAAGGGGGGGCACCTTTTATCCCTCAACCTGCGGGACTTCTAGTCCCGCGGTTTGTGCTGGTTTTTAAAAAAGTCACTGGAGAATTCGGAAAATCAGAAATGTAAACAGCCTGGGACAAAATATCTCGGTACTAGGGGATGACCGGAAATGGTGACTGGGGGAAGGCTTAGAGATCAGCGACCAGAAAAGGAGGGGTCAGTCACCCGTTCAACAGATCCAGCCTCACCAGCCGAAAACAAAGGCATCCCTTCCAGCTGCACGAATGTTGATGTGTGTGCGCGCATGTGTGTACTCTATCACCTTTTCAAATGGATTTCTACACTGCAAACCCTTCAGCTTTAACCTCTTCTTCAACTGCATGTTACAGAGAGATCGTGGTGGACAGAGGGTCGCCCATTCATCCCCTGCCTTGATCACCTCCCTGGGTCTGAATGGGCACAGTAAAATATCCCAGCCTCTGAGCAAATGAACACCCTTTAATTCCCCCTCTCTGTGTCTGTGTCTTTCAAAACGCCTGTCTGTAGCTGGCTTGAAACCTAAACTCTGCTGCTAAATCTCTGCTGTAAGGGTTAACATTTTAAAGAGACAAGGGGAATACGAAGCCTCCCCCCCCCCTCACTCAGCTTGATTTCAAAACGAAAGCACTCGGCTTGATTTCAAAAAGAAAGCACTCGTTCCTGCGTCTGAGCGAAAGATCTCAGTCTGGGTCTTTCAAAATGCTTTCTGCCTCTGCTTAAAGGGTTAACATTTTAAAGAAGCAAGGAGAATACCAAACCTCTGCCCCCCTCTTCCCCCCCAGCCAGCCAATAGCATTGCTCATGGTGCAGAACTCTAAAGGAAATGTGTCACTGAGGTTGTGAAAACACGAGTAATCGCATCCTTAATTGACAGCCACCCCCAAAAAAAACCTAAAAAAACCACCAGAACTTTGGACATGTAAATATCAGTCATGGGACCACCCAGGATATCCAGATCAGTGACAAAAATCATATAAACAGCGAGGGACGGATTCGGGGTCACAAAGTCACGGTAAGCACCGCGACAATTTTTGTCGTGTAACTGGCACCCCTGTTCTGTTCTCCCTCCGTGCCGCTTCCATTTTCCCTTATTGACAGGGGAAAATCATCAATAAGGCTCCCATTCAGTTACAGAAACGGAATCACGGGTGTATGAATTAGAGCCCCATTGTGCTGGCACAATGACAACATGATGTGACATCACTGAGAGGTCCATTCAGAACACTTCCGGGTACAATTGGGACAAGGAGTTAAGTGACACTCTTCCCCCCCCCCTCCTGGGTTACTTGGGTCTTTTAAAATTTGTTTTGGGTCTTGGGTTTTATTGGGGGGAGACGTTTGGTTTATTTTTTATAATTAACCGTGCAATCGTTCTCTCATGAGAATGAGCGGGATTTTTGTTACCTGTAGTAAAAGCAGCTTTACAACAGCTGCCTGCATTTACTGCAAAGAAGCCAAGGGGAGAGGGAGCAGTTTCCATCACGGAATAAGGTGGAGGTTTGAAAACATTTCTTTAAAACTGTTACAGGTATGGTAGTGGGGCAGGAGTGAGTCAGGTGGGGGGGGTACTGGGACAGGGACATTTTAAAAGGCCCCATGTGAAAATCTCCATTAAAAAAGTAAGCCATTTCACAAAAGACTGTACAAACAGAGGGTTCTTTCACAATACAGAATGATAGTGCTATGAAACCACTTTAATTGTCATGGCTATATCTTGTGGAATCTTGGGGCTTGTAGTTTGGCGAAGCAGTGGATCTCTCTGGGTGAGAATTAAACAGCAAATCCCATAGGCCACACCTGTGGCAGTTAAAGTGGAGCCACAGTCCTATAATTGTGTAGCATTAAAGGGCTCACAGCAAAAGTCTAATTTCAGCAAAATGAGTGGGCACAAAGTGGCACAACCTTTCTACTGCTGGAGTCCCTTACCAAACTGTAAGCTTCAATAAGCAAGGGGCTTCTTACAGATACTATAATTACAGACATATAGCACGCTGCCAAATTTCAGCTCAATCTATTGAGCCATTTTCTGAGTATAAACCAGGAGACACATTTCTCCCTGCACCCCATGCTATTTCTGGTGCATTAGGATTGATCTAACTGTCCCTAATGTAGGTTTGCAACTGTAACTGCAGGCCCTAAAATACAAATGTTCACATGCACTTTGTAAGAGTATGGAACATATCTCCTCATCAAGAACCTATCTTAATCCACTCCTCATCAAGAACCTATCTTAATCCACTCAGAAAAATTGCTCATGGTTATATTGTGTAGCATTTTACATTGTTGATTTACTGGGGGGGGAGGTATATTTCAGAGGAAGCCAACATTTTTAAATTGCAAAGTGGCTGTCAAACAATTTATAACCAAGGAGCTCTTATCAGGCTCTTGCTGGATTTTAAAAGGACGGCAACGTCATATGACCCTTCCAATTTGCTTTGAATTTTAAAATGGAACTGATTCCCGTGCCAAATGTAAATAATTTCACTTCCATTTCCCATTGAGAGATTCCAACCAGTTCAAAAGCATTTATACAAATCTTATCTATCCTATATCCTGCTGATTGGCATAGTCCTGGACTTCAGACTAGATGCCAAAAATGTTGGCTTGGAAAGAAGCAGGAAGTGAAGAGCAAAAAAAGCTGGCAAAAGGCTTTGTGACTTATAATAAAGTGCTGAAAACTGTAGCAATTCTTATGTTTATTTATTTTTTCATTAAGCTACTATGGACTGCCATTTTAAAAAAATAAACATATTCAGGGAGCTTGCTTGGTTTTTGTGTGTGTGTGTGTTTGCAAGGGAAGTATAACAAAAACCTCACATTTGCTTTCTCAGCAGCACAGTTTATGTTGACATCCATCCAATGGCATCCCCCCACACACAACTATTCTTATTTGACAGGGACAGTCCCAATTAATCCTTTGCCATACCACTTTTGAAGCTGTTTTTATAAACTGTGCCAGTTTCTCTCTCCTTCTTCCAGCCCCCCCCCCCTTTATCCTCAGCTAACCTCAATTGCTGCAAACTGAGGACTTTATCAGATGGGGCTGCAATAGAGGAATTACAACATGATAGTCCCACAAGTGGGTTCCCATGATTGCATGACATGGTCAGTGTGTGCTCCATAAGTTAATTACATGACACTTCATTGACAGGCAAAAGCCATGAATAGCCCTCAATATAGCTCTTTTCACGGTATTGATAAGCATGCAAAAATCACATCCTGCTGTAATAGCAATATTACAGCATGAATGGGCAGTCCTCTTTCCCCACTCCCCTTTCCCAATGAGACCACATAATTAAACTTCTGGGTGAGAATATGAAAAGGACCTACAGGATACTCTTGGAATGAACTGTCACCTTTTCTTGGTATGTTTTTATATTTGTTTAAGTGTTTATTTGTGAATTTCTTTCATTATTTATGTGTTTTTGGTGTTTTTAAGTGAAGTCATGTTTTCTTGTGAAAACAGTCAAAATCTAGCCTGTGCAAAATCACAGAAGTAAGAGAAAAAAAAATTCTTAAAGGTGTGGGCTAGCACAAAGCATCAAAACTCTGTTATTAAAAGGCAATGGGAAGACAAGTGTCACTATAGTGCAACCTTCAATCCCATTATTAAACCACTAGTGGTGGTTGTGCAATAATTCTATGGTGGTAGTATTGGGCAATTATGGCGATGTGTGATAATTACTGTAATCATGCCACTATCTTTCCGCTTTCCTCGATAGTGGAATTACAGCATTTTTAGACACTCTTCTGATAAAGTCCTGAGTTCAAAGTGCAAAAGTAGTTTGCACTCAGTTAATTCAGCAGAGGGGAAAAGAGAGGAGGGGGAAAAAAATCTTGTCTTTCCCTGTAGAGTCAGGCAAAACAAACTGTTGCTGTCTATCCAAGATTGTATTTTTTCCTTATTAATATCCAGACAAAACCAAGCTGGAGATGGCTGGAGATGGCTGGTAAAATTTAAAGTGATTTCCAAACTTTTCTGCTGAGAAAGAATTATTTCTTTGCAAATTCATTCCCTCTCCTATTGCTCCTTATTCTGTTGCTCTATGTAAGCTGGGAGCCTAAGAGGCTTACTGCACTGCGAAGTGAAGAAGCAGGGCAGCCAGAAAGTTGTGTTTTCCATGCTGACTTACCATATGATGTCTCATTCTTCCAGTGTTCTGTCATGGTAGACTGAGGTAAAACTACATCCTTTTGCTTACCAGTTTTTCTCCCATGGGACCAGAACAGAAGAACAATAATATCATGCAAGAAGGGAGCAGAGAAGATGGAACCTTCCTGCTGTACTCCTACTTTACTTCAGAGTGCAATGAGCCTCTAAGAAAACCCTAAGAAATTCATGGGGTCACCATAGGTCGACAGGTAACTTGAAGATGTGCATGCATGCGCGTGCATACACAAGCTGAGAACAGAACTTGAAAACATTATCTTCTTTATTGTACTAGTCTAGAAAATAACTTTTCAAAGATCTGACTATGACTGGAAGCTAGAAAAGATTCAGTTTGAACCTTTGTAGTGACATTTTGCAGTAAAAGATTGGTAATCACAGAATCATAGAACCATAGAGTTGGAAGAGACCACAAACACCATCTAATCCAACTCCCTGCTATGCAGGAATACACCATCAAAGCATCCGCAAAAGATGGCCACCCAGCCTCTGTTTAAAAACTTCCAAAGAAGGAGACTCCACCACACTCCAGGGCAGTGCATTCCACTGCTGAACAGCAATTACTGTCAGGAAGTTCCTCCTAATGTTTAGGTGGAATCTCTTTTCCTGTAGTTTGAGTCCATTGCCCCATGTCCTAGTCTCTGGAGCAGCAGAAAACAAGCTTGCCCATTCTCAGTATGGCATCCATTCAAATATTTAAACATGGCTATCATGTCCCCTCTTAACCTTCTCTTCTCTAGGCTAAACATACCCAGCTCCCTAAGCCACTCCTCATAGGGCATGGCTTCCAGACCTCCCACCATTTTGGTCGCCCTCCTCTGGACACGTTCCAGCTTGTCAATAATGATGAACCAACTGTTCTTCAAGGAGACTCATCCAGAGTGACTGATTGGGAACCCTAATAAACTTCTTGACATTCCTAGAACATAATTTGAAAACCAGTACCCAAATGCTAGCAGATTTCTAGGCTGAGAGAGAATGTAGTTATTTTCCATAAGAGTAAAAGCCAATAGAAGGTAATGGATTCCCTATTCACAAGCTGTGAAACAATCCAGGAGGAACATTGCCAAGTTCATAAAATGTAGTACATCTTGGCTGTTATTGCTGGCTGAGATGCTGGGACTCTCATGTACAGCAAACTGCAGCACAAAAAAAAAGGTGTCTTTGATATTACCTTGTTTCTTAAACAAATACTCATGAATCATTTCTGTGTGAAGGCCACAAAGGATATCCTGAACTTTTAAGCAGTGTAAACTTTATGGAAAGGACAGGAAGGGTGGGGTAATTTTTAAGTGTTAGGCTTGACGCATGAAATGACGAGACCACACACATAAGATTGGGTTGTAATATGGGCCACTTTATTGAATAGATGTCCTATTTATTGTGATATTCTTGTGGTATGCAAAGTGTGTAAACAGGGGGGAGATCCCTCGTGGGGGCACGCACCTGGGCGGTTGGTCACAAGTGACCTAACCCCCAGCGTCCCTGGGGCGACTCACCTGAGCCCCAAGGGGGATCCCGGTGTCAGGGGTTCCCCTTGGGCGCCATCTGCTGGAGGGCCAGCATCGGGAAGGAAATCCCAAGCCATATAGCTTCTGCGAAGGATCTCTCCCCCGAGGCTGATCCTAAGGATACCCTACCTCCCTGTACCCTATCCGTTAGGGACGCCGGTACAGTTCAGTGAATGATATCCTACCACTCAATTTGAGGTTGCCATAGGTGAACGCCAAGTTAACATCTCCCCGCTCCCTGCAAGTGACCACCTATTTAGAGAAACGCACCCGAAGCCAATTGTCAACGTCCAAAGCGACAGTATGGGGTAGGCAAAACACCCCTCATAAAAGAGCAGGTAAAAATTCCTACCCGGCCCATAATGCGACCAGAAATGTCATACTGTGGCAGAGGCAGGGTGGGTGGGTTTCGAAAAGATGTAACAGAGAGGAGGAGACCAGGGGAGGCAAGGGGTGAAATAGGTCCTGCCTGGCGCCTCCCCTTGACTCCTCCCGCCGGGGCGTGTCCACGCCCAGGCCAGCCCATGGGCTCGCCTCCCTGCGCCTCATTAAAACACCTCCCCCGGATCCACCATCCTTCAGGATCCGGGTGGTTGTCTGTTAATGATTGACGCATGAAATGACGAGACCACACACATAAGATTGGGTTGTAATATGGGCCACTTTATTGAATAGATGTCCTATTTATTGTGATATTCTTGTGGTATGCAAAGTGTGTAAACAGGGGGGAGATCCCTCGTGGGGGCACGCACCTGGGCGGTTGGTCACAAGTGACCTAACCCCCAGCGTCCCTGGGGCGACTCACCTGAGCCCCAAGGGGGATCCCGGTGTCAGGGGTTCCCCTTGGGCGCCATCTGCTGGAGGGCCAGCATCGGGAAGGAAATCCCAAGCCATATAGCTTCTGCGAAGGATCTCCCCCCCGAGGCTGATCCTAAGGATACCCTACCTCCCTGTACCCTATCCGTTAGGGACGCCGGTACAGTTCAGTGAATGATATCCTACCACTCAATTTGAGGTTGCCATAGGTGAACGCCAAGTTAACATCTCCCCGCTCCCAGCCATAGATAGGGGCAAGTGTCCACTTAGCCCCTATCCCCCAAAAGGGAAGCTAAAACAGCCCTCACCCCCTGTCGCATACCATCAAGAAAGAGCTGGATCCCCGTGTCAGACAAGTGGACCCCATCAACCCTGTAGAGTTCCGGGCGTTTATACGAAATGCCCGGGTACTGTATGAAATGGCCAAGGCCTTCATCCATAGCCCTGTGAACCGCCTTGTTCACCTTCTTTCGAGCAATGTCCAACAGCTTGGGGGGACCATCGCCTGGGTAGGATAGTCTCGGAATGATGTCAGACCAAACCAGAGAGGTTCGCGGCCACGCCGCCTGAATCCGTCGCATGTCGGCCAGAGCCTGTACCGTCAGAGCTCTGCCCTTCAAAAGACCGAGATCATTGCCGCCAAGGTGAATCACCAGGACATGCGGAGGAGGTCCACGACGCTCCTGCAACAGGAAAGAGATTAAACCATTCCACCTCAAACCCCGTCTGCCAAGCCATTCGATAGAGGCAATGTCGCCCAGACGCAGCTGCGGACCCAACGGGCTCCTTCTGGCATGTCGTGCTGCCCAATATACAAAGCTGTGGCCACAAATCAGTACCCGGCACCTCATATCTGGAAAAGAAAGCACAGACAATCATAGAACAGAGGCAACTACATAGCTACAATCCTAGGACAGGGGCAACTACAAGCTACTAGCATAAAAAAGGGGGGGGCATACAATCCTAGGACAAGGGCAACTACAAGCTAATTGCATAAAGGGCGTACATAGCCCTTATAAGCGGCAGACTTCCAACGGCCCAATCGCTTGATGGCCTCGGGCTGCATACCCATGGCAGCGGCCGTAGAAGCAGCCCCGATCCGAAAAGAGTGTGAACAAAACCGCACGCCTCCCAAGCCGAGGCGTGTCAATGCTTTAGACGTAATAGACCAAAACTGATACTTTGTTAATGGGGACCCATTGGCGTGGCAGAAAAGGGGGCCAGGCCTGGAAGGGCGTAACTTCAAGTACTCCTTAAGAGCCATAACAGGACAAAGTGTTGGGTCATAGCACTTGCGAAGGATAATGTCACTGCCCTTGCCTATCTGATCAGTTTTGGATCGTCTAATCTTTAGTGTAACCTGCATTGGGCTAACTGCTACGTCCCCGACACTCAGGGCTAGGCCCGCCGAGTCCTTTTTTGACGCCACCACCAGTTCGCTGATGCGTAATGCCCCAAAAAAGGCCGTCAAGGAGGCAGCGTGTAGCAATGCCGCCTCGAATGTGGTCAAACAGATGTCGGGCCATACCTGGAAAAGGCCTTTGAGAATGGCTGGTGAAAGTGGTTGCCTATCGTCGTTTGCCTTGCCCCGCTGTCTGGCCCAACCCTCCAGCGCCTTCCGGATCCTAAAGTCAGCGGTATTGTCCTGCATGCCCTGGGCCTTGCTCCAGAAGGCCAAGGCGGCCAATCTGGACCGAATAGATTGGGGGGCAAGGCCTCGCTTCTTAAGGAAGACACAGAATTGCAACAGGTGAGGGACTGGAACTGGCCAGGAATTGGGGAGACGCACAGAGTCCCGAAACTCAAAGAACTCCTGAATAGACCGCTTGTACACCTTCCTGGTGCTTGGAGCGATGGAGAGACTAATGGCCTGTACTATCTCACCAGTCCAAGCTCCCACAAATCCTCCGGCATCGGGTCCGGCATCTCGGCGGCGCACGGAGCTAATCGCCTGAAGCGGTCCATCTGCAAACGGGAGAGAGCATCAGCGATGCCGTTGTCCACTCCCGCCACATGGGACGCAGTAAAGAGAATGTTGTATTTAAGGCATTGTAAGGTGAACGCTCTAACCAAATTCATAACCCTCCTAGATTTTGAGGTTAGAGAGTTTACCACCTGGACCGTGGCCATGTTATCGCACCAGAAGCGCACTGTGGAGTTGGCAAATTCATGCGGCCACAACTTGACGGCCACTAAAATAGGGAAGAGCTCCAAGAAGGTGAGGTCCCCGGTGACGTCCGAACTTGCCCAGGAGCTAGGCCAGCGTTCAGCACACCACCTACCAGCAAAGTAGACCCCAAAGCCCAACGAACCCGATGCATCTGAAGACACCTTAAGGGCATCGCCAAAGCGCAATTCCTCCCTCCAGAAGGAAACCCCATTAAACTGTTGCAGGAAGCTATGCCAAATATCTAAATCAAGCTTAATTTCCCGTGTGATTCGGATTCTGTGGTGTGGTACTGAGACTCCAGTGGTGGCATCGCATAGACGCCGGAGGAAAGCCCGTCCCGGCGCAATAACTTTGCACGCAAAATTAAGGTGACCAATAAGTTCTTGAAATTCTCTAAGTGTGGCCTTGTTGCGTTGAAGGAAGCTAGCGACCCTGAGAAGGAGGTCATCTATCTTATCCGAGGGGAGGCGGCAAAACTGATTCACAGTGTCAATTTCAATGCCCAGAAAGGCCAATCGTTGACTCGGGCCCTCCGTCTTCTCCTGAGCTAGAGGCACCCCAAAAACAGCCATAAGGTCCTGGAACTGCTGGAAGGAAGGGGGAGCGACGGGGGAGCGACCAATGCCGAACAAAGGCAGGAAGGGGGGGGGGAGGCGCCACGCGGCGCTAGGGTGACCAGTGCCGGACAAAGAAAAACTTTATAAAAATGGCGGACGCCACGTGGCGTGAAGCTGACCAATGCCAAACAAAGAAAAAGGGGGAGGCACCACGCGGCGCTAGGGTGACCAGTGCCGGACAAAGAAAAAACTTTATAAAAATGGCGGACGCCACGTGGCGTGAGGCAGGAGGGATCCCCTACTCGAATGACCGCGCGCCAGGGGGGATAGAACAACGCAGGAGGGATCCCCTACTCGAATGACCGCGCGCCAGGCTTTCAAGAGTGAGGCGGGGGGGAGGGGGCGCGAGAAGCCGAAGCTCGGCCGAGCGTCTCGCTAGGGCGGCTTTCCAGAGGAAGGTGGGGGGAGCGTGAGAAGCCGGGCGACGGCCGCAGCCGGGCGAGCGCGAGGCTACTGGAGGAGCGCTGGAGAAGAGCGGCGGCAGCGCGCCAAGGCAAGGCAGCCGGGCGATCGCAAAGCAACAAGGGGGGGGGCGTGAGGAGTCGGGTGGCGGCGGCGCGCCAAGGCAAGGCCAGGCGATCGCAGAGCAACGAGGGAAGAGCGCCGGAGAAAAGCGGCGGCCGCGCGCCTAGGCAAGACAGTCGGGCGATCGCGAAGCCGGGAGGGGGGGGCGTGAGGAGCCGGGCGGCGGCCGAGCGCCCAGGCAAGGCAGCCGGGCGAGCGCGAGGCAACAAGGCAGCCGGGCGAGCGCGAGGCAACAAGGAAGGGGGGGGCGTGAGGAGCCGGGCGGCGGCCGAGCGCCCAGGCAAGGCAGCCGGGCGAGCGCGAGGCAACAAGGAAGGGGGGGCGTGAGGAGCCGGGCGGCGGCCGAGCGCCAAGGCAAGGCAGCCGGGCGAGCGCGAGGCAACAAGGGGGCCAAAAAAAGGGGGGGTGTGAGGAGTCGGGTGGCCACGCGCCAAGGCAAGGCAATGGCCACGCAATGGCTGGGGCAAAAGCCAAGAGAACGGGAGGGCTCGTAGGGGGGGGGTCCGGGTGTGAATAGACAAAGGCTGTGGATAAACAAAGCAGTGAATAAGGAGTAAACAATAAACAGCAAAGTAATAAGAAAGGATCAAAGTAACGGGAAAGGAACCGAAAAGGATAACAAAGGATAAGAGGCAATACTTATCCCTGTCCCCTGCAAGAGCTCTCACGTCGTCGAAAAGATGTAACAGAGAGGAGGAGACCAGGGGAGGCAAGGGGTGAAATAGGTCCTGCCTGGCGCCTCCCCTTGACTCCTCCCGCCGGGGCGTGTCCACGCCCAGGCCAGCCCATGGGCTCGCCTCCCTGCGCCTCATTAAAACACCTCCCCCGGATCCACCATCCTTCAGGATCCGGGTGGTTGTCTGTTAAGGAAAGAAGCAGTCATTTGTGGATCAGTTCTTAAGACAGTCTTCTGCCCCTGGTTTTTTTTTTTACTACAGTCAGCTCTCTGTATCCACGGATTTGGCATCCATGGATTCCACAATCCACGGCTGGAAAATATTTAAAATGGATAAATTCCAAGAAGGAAACCTTTATTTTGTCATTTTATCTAAGGGACAGCATTTTACTATGCCATTGTATATAATGGGACTTGAGCTTCCATGGATTTTGGTATCCATGGGGGGGTCCTGGAACCAACCCCAGTGGATACCAAGGGCCCACTGTAATTGCCTAGCCAATACTATTTTCAGGGAAGTTAAATTTCACTGCACTGCATACATGGCATTTAACAGGAAACCAATGCTACTCATAGTCTTAGAAGGATAAAACCTGGGTCTCCTACTGTAGGTCAGGCTTTCCTATTCTTGGAAATACCACAGTTGCAGCATCCAAATACAACACTTAATTGTACCTAATTGCAATGTGTAGACAGGGCCCAAATCTTGGAAATCACACCTAGAAGGCTAATTCCAGAACTAGCAATAGAATGCAGAGACTGGGGAAAGGTATGGGGTCCCTTCAGCTCCAGCAGGACCCCACCCCACCAGGTTCATCATCACCATCACTCCCTCTGCTACCAACTCCTGGATTATACCTCCTGGCAGCTATTGGAAATGTTGGTCTGAGCTTCAAGCTGCACCCAAAGGTGCTAGCTCCCACCATCTTAATGGTGCCCTGATTTGTAGATATTAGGATAGAGGTGAGCAACTGCATGGGGGACAGAGCCCAGTTTCCACATCTATACTTTCCTTCTCTTGCAAGCTATAGCAAAAATGACTTGGGGCTTATCTATATGAGGCAACAAAAGCTTTTTCGCAGAGTATTTGAAGTTTTACCCTCTCCTTCCAAATATAGTTAGATTATGCAGGATCCCATTGGGACAAAAGGTATTCTTGAATTCTATGAGGAGTATTTTTGCCATATAGACAGGCCCTTGGCCACGGGAAGTGATATCACATCATTTCTGCTTGCCATTTGCAGCTGAAATCTGGCCAAAAGAGAGAGAGAGAGAGGGAGGGAGGGAGGGAGGGAGGGAGAGAAAGAGTTCTTTTTGAGGGTTTGTGCGTGTTCTGTGGGAAAGTCAAACTACCATGTGTGGTTTTCTGTGGCCCTGTGTGGTTTTTAGGTAGAAAACTGCTCAAAAATCACATTGTTTTTTTGTTTGTTTAATCGAAAGACTGGTGCTTTGAGGACACTGTAAGAGGGTGATGAAAAAGTGGGGTTTGGGGATACATGTAGCCCATGGCCCTCAATTCCTCACACATAACTCACTTCCCTCCCTTCCATATAAATACACCAACTTGGTTGGTAGTTGCACTTGACAACAACTGTGTGATTCAAATCCACTACATCCAAAAGTACAGGCTAGTTTATGGCATGAAGACTAGACTATGTGGCACACATATGTCTATCCTCTAAGACAGGCGAATGGCAGAATGGGAGGGGGAGTCAGTCAGCAGGTTGCCCCACATCTGGCACCTCAAGTAGTTTTTTCACTTTGCCCAAAGGTGAGACTAGGAAGTTCAGGCAGCTCCCTCTAGTCCAGAGCTCTGATCAGCACCGTTGCTAGGCCTTTCTTCTTAAGCATCACCACTGGCAGGCCATCTGTGAGATATTCATAAATTTTTTGAGTGCAAGTTTCCTCCTCATGGATATTCCACCTTCAGAGATGTTGACTTGTTCTATGAAGTCATTAAAAAAAAAAAACAGCCTAAATTTGGGATACTGTCATGCAAGACAACGTCTTTTCAAGGTGATTACCAAAGCAGAAAGCGTACAACAATAGACATGTAAATAAAATTCATGCCAAAAAGAACCCTTTCATTTCGATTAAAAAAAAAAATATTGCTGCCTTTCTCTGAGAGCAGTTTCTCCCTCCAGTCTGGGCTCTTCCTGTGGCATGCATATTGTTCATTTGTTTTCAAGAGCTCCAGAGAATTATTTCAACAAATGTTCACTATTATGCCTTTTCCAAATAAACCACTTCCTCTTCACAGCCCACACAATGCAGTGTGTTTCCTTACCATTTTGGAACAAACAGGAGCCTCAAACCAAACAAGGTGGGGTGGGGGGAAAGGGAAGTATAAAGATTTTAAACAAGCCCCCTGTGCAAGGAGTTCTAAAGAGAAAAGATTTAAATAAGAGGACAGCATCCTCTTCTGACTTCTTGCATTATGTGATGCAAGGAGCATGCTGGAAAACCAAGCAACTGCACTTTATAGCTCCCCTAATCATGAGGCAGAAACTCACAGTATCATTCATGAATGGTCATAATAGTTAAGCTGATCTATTATCCAATAAGCATGGTGACACCTGCATTGTCCTTTCAGCACTTTGGATAGCTCCTTTAAAATTTGGAGTAAAAAGTAGAGCATCTTCACCTCCCTACTGATGTGAAAGCCACACTCCATCACTGAATAAGCATAAGGATTACTATGTGAAAATTTGGATCACTAGAGGCACATTAGCTGATCATTTTAACAGGCATTTCCTGTCAGGGAGGAATTCTTCACTAATTTCATTCTTGAAGGAGGCAAGGAATAACTTTAGCAATTTTCTTCCCACTTTGAAAAAAATCTTTGAAAACTGTACAGTTTTCAAAGACTATTCACAGCTTGGGATTAATTTTGTGGAAAATTGAAATGGCTTTTTCTGTGCAGAAAACAGTGTTTTCTTTGCAGAAAATAATATTTTTGCACAGAAATATTATTTTTCCTATGCAGAAAATGTTTGTTTTCTGGGGTTTTTTTTTTAAAAAAAGTACAAATTTTGTTCAGAATAGGTCTCCATCAACAGCATTTTTTGTGCAAGAAAAAGCATTTTCAATACGGAATCATAAAATGCTGTTTCCTGGGCAGCAAAATGTTGTTTTCTGCATGAAAAGTCAATGTGCAAATTCTGCATGGAATAAATCCCAAACTGTGAAGATTCTCATCAGTCCAGGATCCTCTGCATCTGAGAAATGGGTTTAAATAATTTTCTATCACTATATCCTTGCTAGTTGTGCACAGAAGTGTAGCCAAAGTCACCTACTTGAAAGTAAACTCTGTATGCAGTGGAAGCAACACTGTAGAGCTTTAACTGCCTTAACTGTTGACCAAACACAAACAATAGTTTTCAAAATAGGGATTTGCTGAAGAAGACAACATAGAGCACCCACTTCTGTTCTGTTCTGAAGATCTGTCTTGTATCAGCAAAAGTGTTCTAGAACTATTAGAAAGCTAGAACAAAATTGTGGGTGAGAATATGAACAAAATCTTCTCTTTAAACTTGCTTACATGAGATCTTGCCAACTTTGGTTGTACTGTTTATAACCTTGTCAGCTACTAAATCATTTTTTGCTCATGATGGTGAATTTAAAAAATGATTCTAATGTCACTTTGGATATATATGGAAGAGCAATTTTTAAAAATATATATATATAGATGATTTGTACAGAAGAGGTCATCAACCCACCTTGCTCAATGGTGTCTGCAGCAACTTTCCAGAATTCCAGGGGTGGCTGCTGGTTTCCATCTCAGTAGGGTGATGAATGTGCTCTGGGTTTTAAATGATCAATCCAAGGTGCTGTATTGTATCCCTGAAATAGTTAAGGTTCAGATCAAAACCTGCAACAGACTCACCACTTCACTTCCAACAGTCACCAATGAAGTCCAGAATTGTTCCTGGCCCCCTGGAGTCATAGAGAATCCAGGACTCGAACTTGGGAACCCTGTGGATGCAAAGTATGTTTTGTACCACTGAAATAAAGCACTTGCCCATGCCCTGCAGTCATTTTTAGTATGTTGTTTGTGTTCAGGATTTGATTTGTAGGTTATTTTCCAAATTTCTTTATAGAATATATGCATATGTGTGTAACACCTTTGCAGCCATGGACCATATGTGTATATGTGCACACACAGACACAAGCACACATACTACAGAAAAACAAATTTTAAAGTATTTTGATTCTTTCCCCCCCCACTCCCCCAGAGTATTTTGCACTCTATAAAATTCCCATCATGGCCTGATTGTTGTTGTTGTTGTTGCTTTCTTGATTACTACTTCAGCTCAACTAAACATCTGAAAACTGTTTTACTTGTTCTTTTTTTAAAAAAACGAAAAATGGCAATTCAAGGACACTGTTCTTGCCACCAGTCATACGATTTTCTTTCTATAACTTTGGATGGCTTAGAGAGACATGCTGAGTCAATATTATCAACCACTTTCAAACCTGAAAACAGCACTGTCCATTACCCTTCAACCTACTGAGTAGCCCATTCTTTGAAGAGTTTTATTTCAAGAAAAATATATTGCATAGAAGAGACAGACTGTTGGGTACAAAACATTTCAAAACGCAATTAACCTAAACTCTTCAAGTGGGGACGTAAAATGTATTTGTATTCTGTCAAACCCTTTGGCCTTATCAGCTGCCACATAGTATATAACAAGGTCATTAGTAACAAGCTCCACACAATGGAGAACATACATCAGCAGCAGAAAAGTAAACATCAGTCCAAAACATCACAATAACTTCCTGTACCTGCTCTTGTTTGCTTGCTGAGCTCTCAAACATTGTGAGTCTCTGAAATACATAAAAGCCTAACAGCTTGAGTCAATATTTGCCAACCAAAGTGAACGATTTTATTTAGCGCAATGACTGGACCTCCTGAACAAATACATCTTCTTGTATGCTAGCATAACAACCAGAGACTGGCCTGAAAAACAACCAGCAATGTCTAGTAGTCATTCAGAGGCATATGGTTATCTGCAGAAAGCTTGATGGGTATTGACTGTGGCAAACTTGCAGGCACAGAGAAGAAAAAAAGAAAAGCAGAAGGTGGTTTGCTTAAGTGTCTAACTGCAGCTCCTTCCTCAATAACACCAAGTTGATGTTATATTAATCTGGTGGTGTGCCCTGTTGCTACAGTCATTGCTTTTCTGTGTGTACACACTTTGGTTTTTGATTTTGAGCAAGACAATATCCTAAGGCCCTGCTCATATAAAAAATCACCTTGATAAGTTTACATTTTCTTCTCATTCTCTCTCTCTCTCTCTCTTCCTCTTTTCTGATACACATGCCAACGCTACGTACGCAAGTGGCTCAGAGTAAGAACATCTGTTTGATTCATAAAGAAAATGATTACTTTTCAAATATTTCCAGACTAGAGGAGAGTGTTGATTAGAATAATATATATTATATTATATTGCAGTATATTATAATAATATACAGGAAATCAGAAAGAATATGGGAGAGAGGGAACAGTCATTTGTGAATCCAGAAGGAGGAATCCTAGATCCAGTTCCATTTTTCCTCAAATACTAAGCAGAGACTTTCCACACATAAGTCACCTACTCAGAATTCTGCCTTTTTGTGGAGCCATTCCTTCATATTGTCCTTCATATCAATTAAAACCCTCTCACTTTCTACCCCTTAATACAAAACGGGGGAGAACTGGCTGAGTGGGCCCAAGAAACCATTAATGTCTCCCAGCTGTTCAACCCTCTTGGTTGCAGTTACCTGGTGATTCTACGCCATTAGAAAGCCAAGACCATGAAGATTATATTACTATTTTTGTGAGTGATGCTCCACTATTAAATAGTCTTATGGAGGTGTAGCTATCTTTTTCTGCACCAGTTCAAAACCTTTTTGTTTGCCAAGTCATATGAATTGGCTGTTTCAGTCTGTTTTATTGGTTTTGCTGCTTTTCATTGTTTTGATGACATATTTTTAATTTTTTCCATAACTACATATTGATTGGTTGATTGAGTATATTTGTTCCCTACTCCCTGCCCCCGGGAGCTCAAGATGGAATATGTGAGTCTCCTGTTACAGACAGGCAATCTTGCATGCTAGCATCAGGGGCAGGGGTTTCATTGCTGGGATATAGTTTCTGGTTTGTTACTCATTTTGCCCTTCCTTCCTGCTTCTTTGTTTGCTTTGCTCTTTTGCATTCTCCAGTAATCACACAGTTGATTAGGAGCAGGTTCCATGAACTAAAACAACCTAATTTCATTCTTTTCCTCCTGAGCTAATCCTGTGTCTAAGGATCTATCTATCTATCTATCTATCTATCTATCTATCTACCTACCTATCTATCTATCTGCCTTCAATTTGACTCCAGCTTATGGTAACCCTATCCTAGGGGTTCTTTTTTAGCAAGATTTATTCAGAGGATGTTTGCCATTGCCTTCTTTCAAGGCTGAGAAACTGTGACTTGCCTAAGGTCACCCAATGGGTTTCCATGACTGAACAGGGATTCAAATCCTGTTCATGTCTTATGACAGCACTACAGCACACTAGCTATATATATAAAAGTATCCTTACAGAAATGACTATGGGCTCATCTCACCAACAGGAAAAAAACAGCTTACCTTTGGGTTTCCTGGGTCTGCAGCGACCACTGGCTCATCTACACAATCACCACACACACTGAGGTGAGTTCAGGGGCACCATCCACACAGTTCTCCCTTCCAAAACCACCCTGGTCCAATAAATCACCACACAGCCATGGTTGTTCTGGATCCCCCCCCCCCACATGGGCATGCACATATGTCTTTTCCCACATCATAGAGGGGCTTTGGACATCCTATTAAGCAGAGGTATATGCAGCTAACAATGTGGGTATGCTGGTATGCACTTCTCCAAACAACTGTCACATATGTAAAAAAGAGAGAAAAGAAAAGAAAAGAAAAGAACCACTAAAAAGTGAAACTGAAACAGGGACAGAAGGATTTCCTTGCAGGAAAAGTCAGCTGATCACTTGGCCCAGGGTGCCTCCTCCCAAACTCTTCTGCCCACCCACCAAAAACCTCTCCCCTAGCCCCACACCAATGTCACAGTGGAGTGCAGTACACACACATACACACTTCAGATTATGCCCCTGCTTTTTGATGCAGATTAAAGCCCTGAAATGCTGAAAAGACACAGATTTGAGATGTATGTCATCCGGACAGCTCATGAATAAAATGAGGTGAGACCATTTTATTTGACCAGTGTAGACAAGCCCTATGTTCACTTTATTGTGGTATGTTTGCTTTATTGTGTTATGGGGTTTGGAGTGGTTATTGTTCTATTCTGCTGGCCAGTTATTTGCTCTGCTAAAGAGATAAGCCTATATCTTTCAAATTCCAGTATCTCTTCCTTTGTGCTCACAACAACATTGTGAGATAGATCAGGCTGTGAGTGACCAGTCCAAGGTTAGCCAATGTGTTTTGTGCTTCAGTGAGGGATTAGAACCTGGATCTTGACCAACACTCTTAACATTACAGCACAATGTCTCTTAGGACCTTATCAGATGAACCTCCATAGATATTTCTTTCCCACCATATTTCGCAGCTTTTTGCTGCTGGCAAAAGAACCCTATCTATCAGACTTACCTTCAGTAGCATGAAAAGGCAGCTCCAGCATTAAAGGAGCACAAATCTAGCTCTGTTTACTTCCGTGTTCATGATCTCAGCAATTGTTGCCAGAAGGCCCAAGCATGGTAAAAATAAAAAATACACCAAAATAAAGACACAAAACATACACCCAAGCACAGAAACACACTTTAAAACTTAAAAGTAAACTGGGGAGGGTCATAAAAGGAGTGTCCCCTACCTTGCTTTCACATTCTCACCCAGAAGTGTTCTGGCAGGATTGCCCACTGATGATGTAATCACAAGAGGACAATGGCACATGTTTTCAAATGTTGGCAATATAAGCAAAAAAGGGCAACAGGAGATCTATTGACAGCTTGGCCTGTCAATAAAAAAGAACGCCTTATTTTCAACATTATCATGAAAGAATTATGTCATCTGGTGTGTTCATGCCCTTTCGCATTCATTAGGCATCATTATGACAACATATTTTCCATGTCTGATAAAATCCTTAGTACAGTTGCCCCTCCACATTCGCGAACTCAGCATTCGCGGTTTTAATTATTCGCAGTTTTGGGAGGCCCCCCCGCCCCCCCCCCCAAAACCGCGAAAAGGGGCCTTCGGAGGCCCCTTGAAAGCCCTGGGAAGGAGCGGGGAGGGCCGGGGAGGCGTTCACGGGGCCTTTGGAGACCCTCCAGAGGCTCCGTGAAGGCCCCGGGGAGGGAGGGTGGAGGTTGGGGGGAGGCCTTCACGGAGCCTTGGAAGGCTCCGTGAAGGCCTGGGGAGGGTGGGGGGAGGCTGCGGAGGCCTTCACGGAGCCTTGAAAGGCTCCGTGAAGGCCCCAGGGAGGGAGGGGGGAGGGTGGGGGGAGGGTGGGGGGAGGGTGGGGGGAGGGTGGGGGGAGGGTGGGGGGAGGGTGGGGGGAGGGTGGGGGGAGGCCTTCACGGAGCCTTGGAAGGCTCCGTGAAGGCCTGGGGAGGGTGGGGGGAGGCTGCGGAGGCCTTCACGGAGCCTTGAAAGGCTCCGCGAATACCCCGGGGAGGGAGGGTGGAGGATGGGGGGAGGCCTTCACAGAGCCTTGGAAGGCTCCGTGAAGGCCTGGGGAGGGTGGGGGGAGTCCGCGGGGGCCTTCACGGAGCCTTGGAAGGCTCCGTGAAGGCCCCGGGGAGGGAGGGGGGAAGATGGGGTGAGGCGTTCACGGAGCCTTGGAAGGCTCCGTGAAGGCCTGGGGAGGGTGGGGGGAGGGCAATCAATATTCGCGGTTTTTTGACATTTGCGGGGGTCCGTGGAACCTAACCCCCGCGAATGTCAAGGGACAACTGTATTAGTAATAATATTGTGTACTTGAAGCATGGACTGAGTACCATGCTGCAATTGTTCCATCTATATACAGATAGATAATTCCAAAAGGTAGTGTTGTATCATTTACAAATACAAACAGCATTTTGTCCTCTACTCCAGTCACCATCCAAAGGACAATGGGGCTAAGTCTCCTATTGCTTTGGAAGAAACACTCCAACAAGCTCAAATGCAAGCTTTTATTCTGCTATAAACATTAGGTGGAGCAGAACAGAGTAGGGCTGCAGAGTAGGGGGAAGAGGCAGAATAAATTCCCCTAATTTGCCCCATGCCAGTGCCCTAATTTGGATTCTACACACACACACACACACACACACATTCTTTAATATATAAATGCTCTTTGTACTAATTCATTGTTATGGCCTCTCATTTAATTTGTCCCTTGGATGTCAATGTTTTCTGGGAATCTGAAGGAGAGATGTGCACTGCCAGTAGAAAGAAACTGTCTGGTGGGCTTCTTGTATATCAAGAGGACAGGCTTGGTTCTTGGAGTGGCTTGGCTTGGCAAATCTGCATATCCAATGACAGTAGTAGCCTTGTGTACAACTCCTTTACCATCATGTTCTGTAGCTACAGCTTTCTGTAGTTACAGCTTTCCCTCTCTTGCAAGTTCTTTTGGTGAGGGATTGCAGCTTCTTCCAGTAAATTCCACCCACACCTTTTAAATGTTTTTATATTGTTTTATTATGTTTTATACTGTATGGTTTCAGCTTTACTTTGTGATGCTGCCACAAGCATTTTGGCTATTGGGCAGTACAGAAATGTAATAACTTTTTGTAATAACTAACCATCCTAACTTTAATTGACTATCCTAGAAGAAAATACAAAAGTATGGTGTCTCAATACATTTGTCCCTTCACATTCGCTGGGGTTTGGTTCCAGGACCCCCCGTGAATACCCAAATCCGTGAATACTCAAGTCCCATTATATGCAATGGCATAGCAAAATGGTGTCCCTTATATAAGATGGGAAAATCAAGGTTTGCTTTTTGGATTATTATTTTTTAAGAATATTTTCAAGCCGTGAATACTTAAATCGGTAAATGCCAAATCCGTGAGTGTGGAGGGACAACTGTATATTGTAACAAAACTTAGATATTTGGGAAACAATGCTGACTGAGATGATGTCTCTCTCTCTCTCTCTCTCTCTCTCCCTCCCTCCCTCTTCTCCCCTCCCCCCACACTCTCTCTGTGTGTGAATGTGAGCATGGTAGATGATAACTCATCATTTCAAAAAGCCCAGCCAGCTCACATTCCCCATGGTGGTAAAGAGGGGAACTGTTTTACCATGGACACTTTTCCACTACAGTATACAGTTATATAACTTTGATTCCACTTTAACTGCCATGGCTGCATCTTGTGGAATCTTGGGGTTTGTACTTTTGTGAGGTACTAGAGCTCTCTGGCTAAGAAGTCTAAATATGCCTCCCTAAACTGCAAATCCCAGGGTTCTATAGGATGTTGTCAAGGCAGATGAAGTTAAATCATAGTGGAGTGTGGTGTTTGGAAGGACCTAGGTGTACTAGTACAATCCTCACACACCCATAATAGAGGACAGTATTCACTATGCCATTGTAGTGAAAGACCCAATCCAGGCCTCTCTCACAGGAATGGAGGGGTGCTGCTATGTTTATCCTCTTTGTATAGGCTTCTCATAGGGCAATTTTTCCACTGTATGTGAACAGAATACTCGACTAGACACTTCTTTACCAAAGGAAGCGAAGAAAGATGACTCACTGAAACCTGGAGCGAGAAGTCAATTAAAAGGAAATTCTCTAATCTGACATATTAGAACACCCAGGTGTCACGTGCTATAAGGTATTTAGGAGCACTTCATGCAATACACATTGTACTTTGTCGTTATGTGCCTTCAAGCTTATGGCAATGCTATACTAAGATTTTCTTGGCAAGATTTCTTCAAAGGAGGTTTCCACAGTTTTCCTGTGAGGCTGAGAGAGCGTGACTCGCTCAAGGTCACCCAGTGCATTTCCATGGCTGAGTGGGGATTTGAACCTTGCTGTCCCAGAATCCTATTCCAACACTCTGCTACCAAGCCAACGTGACTTCTCCTGCATTTTGTGCTTGGGGAACACTGGTTTTTTTAAAGTGTAAAGCTCAATTCTGAAAGATGTCCGTGTTATAAATCATGTCTGTTTCCTTCATCTTTCTGGTGTCATGTCCTTCTTATACACATATGCTTGCCTTCTCTTACTGTTCAGCTCCGTATAAAAGCAGAAGAAATAGTACTTTGCAATTAACATGTTCAGAAATTCTTCATTGTAGCATTGCTAGCAGCATTGGCATTATATAAAAGCAACTTCACATGAACTGGAGTGTTAGAAGGAAATTAATTCTTTTTGAGTTACCCCCAAAAATTCAAAATAAATAAAGCCCTGGATACATCTGAGCTCCTGTTAGATTCCAAATGTGTAGACAGTTCATTAATGTAATTTAGTTTTGGAATAAATTTGTAACACCACCATTCTTTTTGGAAGAAAATCTCACAGCATTTGGCCAACCTTATTCCCAAATGGGCCCAGCCCTATCATTAGACAGACTGAGATGGTTGCCTCCAGCAGCAGATTTCTGAGGTCACAAAAAGGCAGAAAATTGTTCATTATTTTTGTATTTTTACTGCCAGGAAGGATGAAAAATGCTTATGAAATTTTCTGTTTTGGATGCCAAAAATAACTGCATTTACCTTGCTACTGTGTACCTTCACATAGTCGGTGGCACCATTTGTGGTGCTGCCTCAGGTGGCAGATTGTCGTGGGCAAGCCCTGATCTTAGGTATTTAAATACAGGTTTGTTGCTCAGTAGTAGAGCTTGGAAATATTACTTTGAGGAAATGCAACTTTCATGGTCAGTAGCCATGCTGGCTGGAGGATTCTGGGAATCATAGGCTGCATCTGCACTGCTGAAATAATCCAGTTTGAAACTGCTTTAACTGCCATGGCTCAATACTATGGAATCCTGGAATTTATAGTTTGTTGTGGCACTGGAACTTTCTGACAGAGAAGGCCAAATATCTCACAAAACTACAAATCCCAGAATTCCACAGCATTGAGCCATGGCAGTTAAAGTGGTGTCAAACTGGATTATTTTTGCAGTGCAGATGCAACCATAGTATGAAAAAGGAACTTTCCCATATGCTTACCTGAATGTGATATCCTATTAAGATGTTTGTAATGCCACTTATAAGACAATCTCTCCGATTGTTGAATGGCATTTGAAAAAGACAGGGCAGACTATCGTAGTGCATTAGATCCTTCAGCTTGGCAAAAGCAAAAGATGACAACAGGATCCCTATGTTGCCAGAGTCATGGCAGGCTTCCACCTTGCCTTTTCTCAGCCTAGGCCTCTGGGCAAGCCAATGTTTGCTGCAATTTCCTGCTATAATAGCAAGAGAATTTAGCAGTAATTGATAACTAGGGAGAAAATTAAGCAGTTTGCTGAGATACCGAATTGAAGCCAGAAAATATTTGGCCTCATGTAAGGCTTCAAATTCATTGTCAATTCATTAGTATAATTTAGTCCTTGCATAAGCCTTTTGCGTGATAAATTCTACTAATACATTTCAAATGCCAGCTGCAAGAATAACATACTCTGAGTGGCTAGTAAAATTTAAAAGATGAGAATAGAATAAATCCTTCATTTTCATCTGCTAACATGGAGATTTATTAGGGCCTTTGCAAAGAAGAGTCCATCTGCTTACTGTAAATTGACAAAATTAAGGGGGGAAAATGAAAGGCTAATGCTGCATTTGTAGAATGAGCGCGTCATTTAGCATGAATATTAGCTTACATACCCCTCACTCCCTCACAACTCACATAGTTGACTGTGACTGCTTTATTGGCCTATAGATTAGTATATCACAAAGAAAGCTGAATGGGTTTTTAACATCCCATTATGTTTCACTCCATCTTCAGGCCAATAGGTGATGTTCGTGCTTATGTCACTACAGAAATGCTCATCATTATGATGGTTTTTTTGATATATACTAGCACCAGACATTGGAAACTTTACTTTTTTTGGACTGTAGCTCCCAGAGTGCCCCAGCTAATATGGCAGCAGTCATGGTAGCTCAGGAATTCTGGGTGTTGTAGTCCAGAAAAGTAATATTTCTAAAGTCTGGATGACAGTATATAAAGCCCATCGTAAAAGCTACGTAAACTCTGCTTTCATCAAATGTGGGAGTTTTGACTAATAGCCTTATCACACTACACTGTTATAGTACTATTATTCTACTTTTGATGCAGAAATCATGGAACAGCAGACCCACGGATTGGAAAGTGAATTTTATTACACCGGTGGGCCTGACTGGAATATCTTCCAAAGAGTCAGAACCCCGAGTCATGACTACAGAAAACTTTTATACAGTTTAATGACCGTATGCAAAAACAATTCCCTCCTCCTTCTCTTTGTTGTCAGCAATTTCTCTGCAACAATTGTTGATAGTTCAGAAAGTACAAGGCAAAATAGCTTAGGAACATTTAGGTACAGTTCGACCGCTATTAGAGAAAGAATTTGTTTACCTCAGCTTATCATATGTTTCTGGAACATAGAGTTGATTAGTAAGGAACATTGAAAAGACTTTGCAGACTTCTAGAGTCTCATGGGCTATCTAGTCTGACCCCAAATAGTAATTGTAAGTAACAGCATTCAGCAAATAGACATTAGAATGCAAATGGCTACCACACTTTAACTGCTACAGCTGCCTCCTGTGGAATCCTGGGGGTTGTAGTTTAGTGAAAACTAAGAGCTTTCTGGCTGAGAATGGTAAATCCCCCCCACATAAACTGCAAATCCCAGGATTCCACAGGAGGCCACAGGAGGCAGCCATAGCAGTTAAAGGAGAATAATAGTGCTATAACAGTGTAGTGTGATAAGGCCCTAAATGGACAACATTCAGATTCATTCTAAAAGGGAAGAAGAGGCTGCCACTGGGGGCACAGTTAGGGGCACAGGAGCAATGTCTGATTTCCTCACCCAGACCCAGATACTGGTAAATACCACAGTGGCACCATACCCTACAAGAGTTCACAGAGGAAAACTGGGACACATTTGGCCAGGCAACACCAGAGTGTGGTCAAGATGGCCAAAGTTGCTAAAGAGGAAGGACACAGCAGCTAGGAGATGCAGAAGTTTGCTTTTGCCTCAGCCCCACCTCCTCATCTCATCTCCTCTCCTCTCCTCTCAACTGAGTTAATTGAGTGCAAGTTCCTTTTGCACTTTGAACTCAGTTTGCAGCCACTGAAGTAAGTTGAGGATAAAAGGGTAAAATGGGAAGAGGAGAGAGAAACTGGGACATTTTAAAAGCAACCAGAAAAGTGGGGTGGCAGAGGATTAATTGGGACTGTCCCTGCCAAATTGGGAGAGTTGGAGGGTATGTGACACTGAATGTTCAGACAGCATGAGAAGATGGAAGCACAACACACTCTTGATGTTTCTCAGCACCTTCATCAACCTTTAGGTTGCTCAGCCTGTTAACCATGTCTGGAAAGAAAATGGCAGGATGGACAGGCAACAGCCATGTCTGATGGTAAGAAATCCTTTGGCTGGGATGTGGAGTAAAGTCTGAGGCTGAGTTAACACAAGACATTTGAGACAGAGCAGCAAATTATACTTCCTGTCATCCCGAATCAAGGGACACAAATCCATCATGCAGAATACCCAAATCTAGACAAGTTGTTTTGGCAAATGAATCAGAAAACCTCATAAGCATATCTTCCTGTCCATGACAGTAAAATACAACAATATCAGATTAAGTAATGCTAACAACTAACATTAAACCCAACATTTGCTGATTGAGGGCTACCTGGTGATAGGTGTTGGGCAAAGGCAATGAATTTCTGGGTCACATGCAGGGGGCCTTGATCATGTGCTGGAGGCCTCCTTCCTGGCTTCAGAGCAACACTAGCAGCAGCGGCGGTGGCATAGGCATCTGGCGATATAGCCTAGTGTACAGGTACAGACTCCTGTGTTCCTGTGCCAGACCCATCTGGGTTTTCCTCCATGATTCGGATTTCCCCAGGGGGTATTTTGAAATATTTTAAAGGCTTTGCCCTGGCTTCCCCCTGGCTTTGCCTCAGACATTGTCAGGACTGTTCAGAGGTGAATTGGGACAAGAACCCTGCATCGTTTGGACTGCAGTACTCCAACACGGGGAGAAGCCAGGGTAAATTGCCCATCTAGACAACCCCTTGGAGGTAAGCCCTAGTACTGGCCCTCATATTGAAGAACCTGGGAGCAGACTTTGTCACATGATCTCCTCTGGTGGGTTAGTATTCTGGAGGCAAAATTCAGCAGAAATCTTGGCTAATATTGGGAACGTTAAGATTAAATGCTAATTGGAATGAAGTATTGAGGCCCAAATACCCTGAAGACACCAGATCCTGTCAATGGAAGCTAAGCGGGACAAGGCCAGGTTAGTACTTGGATTGGGGACCACCAGGGAATACCAGGTGCTGTAAACAATATTTCAGAGGCAATAGCAGACCACCTCTGAGTATTCCTTAAGAATATCGTATGAAATTCATGGGGTGTCTATTAAGTCAACAGGTGACTCGAAGGTAGACATATATACAAGAATAACCAAAAGAGCTCTAGCTGGAAGAGAAAATAAGATCTTGATCTATTATCTTCCTTTCAGTACGTATATCCCTGCCTTTCAATGAGCAAATGAGAAATTATAGGATAATTTACATAAGACTACGGATGCTATATTACCAACAGTGGGTTGCCCACTGTGTGAAAAGAATGCTGGACTATACAATCCTAAACCTTAAGTTCTTAAGCTCATATAAAAAGGCTCTGTGGTAAGTTTATGAATGTTGAAAAGAATGAACATTGTTTTAATTTTAAAAAAATTCTATTCCTTTCACAAGGAAACTCCATATGCTCAGCTACACAAAAACTGAGATTTCCTTGCAGTTTTCTCTTGCCACACAAAGCATGTCCATCTGCATGTTCTAATATGCTCTGACAAATGATACCCTGTATCAGATTTGCAATCAACCCATGAAAGAAAAGCAATAAGGTGTATGAAATAAGTTCTGAGAATATATATATATATATGTGTGTGTGTGTGTGTGTGTGTGTGTGTGTGTGTGTAAGATCCCACTTTTGTGCTGGAAATGATCAGTAAAGGGGGATTTTCACAGTAGTAAATCAACAGCAATGTTTTTTAAAATCAAAAGTAAAACATAATTTTGCAAATAAATCTTCATAAACAAGAGGCCAGGGACTAAATCTGACCACTAGTCCCAACTAGATTGGGCTCATTGAATCAACAGAGTGTACACAAGTGCTGATATATCAAGTTCCAGTTGATTCAATGGTTCTACTTTATTCACTTAGGCCAAAAATGAAAAGAAGTCAGCAGGGGGACATCCAAAGTAAACTGAACTAAACTAAACCCTGGGGCTACAGATAGACTGAACAGCTTATTTTGGTTCTGTACTAGTTCTCTTTTGTTTTCAGTCAGAAGCCAGTTCCATTCCATTTTCAATTTTTAAAAAATGCATGAAATGTGTGTTTAATTTGCAATTATATCTAATTGCCAGTTTCAACTAAAACAGACCCTTTCAATTGGCCATGAGTTGTCCCTGTGTAAATGGAAGGGCCTCTTCTGTTCTAGGAACTTTGTTACCTGAATTGCTGGGGTCTGTGGGGACCCATTTGTGGCACTACAATTATGATATTAACTTGGGGAATTTTAATTAGCTCAAAGGTATGGCTGTGAGATGTCAGGTAACTTACGGGACCTTTCTCCTGAGTATACCAGTACTCACTGATGAGACTCCAAGCCAAAATGAAATAAAAATGGTTTTTATTGGAAAATAATCACAGAAGCATTCACACCAACACTCATGCTCACAAGGCAACCACACGAGGCTAACCAAGAGTCAAGGCAGAAATATTGGGATAGAGTGTAAAACAATGCTTAGATGGGTTTCCCAGAGGTAAACAAAGGAAACACCAGCTTTGTTAATTGCCGCTAAAGGTAACACTGTGATCCAGTATGGTTCCTGTTGGAGAAAGGAAACTTATTTTACAGCTCCCCTTTCCATGCCACCGTTCATGTTCCAGCAGAAGTTTTACGGGGAGGCAAGAGGATGCAGGAGGGGAGTCAGCAAAATCTCCACATCCTCCCCTTCCAACAACAGAAGCATATTCTGCTGAAGCAAGTCAATATGGAAATCAATGGCTGGCAACCTCTTCATGAATTACTGTGGTGTAAATCAGACTTACTCCACCACAACTCACTTTCTTGGTTGTTGCAGAGGTTGCAATACTGTTCTGACCATGTCAAGTCCAAAATTCCCTCCAAAATCTAACTAGTAAGCAGCACAAACCCCTCCCACAACATAGCAATGTCTGTGTTGTCAGAGAGCAGGGGGACAACTGGGAATTCATCCAGCTATTTTCCTGAAGCTGGATGCACTGCAAGGATGTCATCTGCAAGGGGTTCCTGAAGAACCCTGGAGGTCTCTGCAGATGCTTATCATGGTACATCTAGCTACAGGAAAATGGAGACATCCCTCATAATTCCCTTGCTCTTTAACAACATGGAAATGGCCCTGGAAAGGCAGGGGAGGAGTTATGCTATTTGTTGGGTATAGCATCAGCAGACACAGTGATGTGACAGACATTCATCACCCAATGCAGGATCTTGGCCAATATGTGAAAGTGATTGAACCAAGTCAATATGGGCATCTGAGGATGTAAATCAATATCTGAAAAAGACTGAACCAATCAGGAGCTTGTCAGGAAAAGAGGGGAGGAGAGGAAAGTGAAAATTTGCATAGGACTTTATAAGACTAACATCTAAAAAGGCTGTAATTCTTGATTGAGGAAAACAGAAACATAGTGGCATGATTACAGTCATTCTCATATGTCGCTGTAATAGCATGATACTGCCATCATGGAATTATCAACCACCACTAGTGGTTTAGAAACATGATTTCAGCTTGTGCTATGGTAACACTTCTCTTCACATTGCTTTCTATGACAGAGTATTAATGCTTTGTGCTGGCCTAGACATGCACCTTTAAGAACATTTTTCTCTTTCTTCCATGATTTTGCATGGGTGAGATTTCAGCTATTCTTGCAAGAAGATGTGACTTCAGTTAAGAACACCAAAAACAAATACATAAGGAAAGAACTTCACAAATAAACACAAACAAATATAAAAATGTACCAAGGAAAGGTTACAGTTCATTAAAACAGCATCCTGTTGGTCCTCTTCACATTCTTCCCTGGAAGTTTAATTATGTGTTCTCATTGGGAAAGGGGAGAGGGAAAAGAGGACCACCCATTCATGCTGTAATCATGCAATTACAGCAGGACTTGATTTCACACACTTGTCAATACTGCAAAAAGAGCGATATTGAGGGCTATTGATGGGTTTTGCGCACCAATGAAAAATTACGTGTAATTAACAGGTGGAGCACAGACAAACCATGGGAGAACAATGATATCGTGTGATAACGGGAACCCATTCGTGCTACTATCCTGTCGTAATTGCACGATTTCAGTCTCGTGTGATAAGGTCCTTACTTATTCAATGCATTTATTTATTGCCTCCCAACTCATCAGGGCCCCTGAGGAGATACACAATCGATGAAAATGCTTAAAAATAAATAAAAATAAATTAAAAATAAATCACTAAAAACTAATTTTAAAAAGTTCAAACTCTTCTTTAAAAAAACCCCAGACAAATAGTCAGAATAGATACCTCTCATCCTAAGTGACAAAGATGTGAAGCAAGACTGCCCTCACTGCCTGCTGGAAATTCAGAAGGGATAGAGTCAGCTTGGCCTCCCTCTGTAGGAAGTTCCACAGACAGGGTGCTGCTACAGAGAAAGCCTTGTCACATATACTCATCAGCCTAGCCTCAGGACCTATTTAGAAAATGATCTTCTAATAAAGATACTTTTTTTTATTTTATATTCGTTTATTGTTTTGTATACAATATAAAATGAGGATACAGAATAAAGGGGAGCATTTCACCCCTCTCCCCCCTTTCCCCATCCCTTAATCCTAACAAAGCAGCTTTCATTAAAATTAAAATAAAATATTACTTCCTTCGTTAAAAAAATATCTCCAAGGGTTTGTTTTTCTTTATTGTTAACGTCCTTCTTACTACTCTTACATCTCTCCTCTACCTGTTAATTTCAAAAATCTTAACATTCGCCTTAACTTCTTCCCATCCCTTTTACTTCTGTTAACTATCGCCACGACTTTTCTCTCTTCCTGTTTTGTATCTCCAGATTCTCCTTACCTCTACGGTTATACCATTTTATCATGATTATTTCTCTTCTTAAATTACTATATCCCCTGATGTATTCCATCTTTTTCCACAATACTGGGTTACTGGTAACCATTCTGCTTCTATTTTCTGTGCTGATTTCTGATTTAATATACCTGTTAATTTATCATTATCTTTCATTTCTAGTATTGTATTGAACCATTCCTCTATCCTTGGTTCCTCTGCGCTCTTCCATTTAGCTGCAATAAGCATACGGGCTGCTGTGCAGAGATATAACATAATTTTCCCATATGCTTTTTTAGTTTCTTTTGTTAGCATTGTTGTAATGTTTAAAAGATACAATTTCTGGTTCAAATCAAAATCTATGTTAAATATCTTTTGAATTATACTATGTATCTTCACCCAGAATTTATGTACCAATGGGCAGGACCACCACATATGTATTAATGTTCCGGTTACTTTCCCACATTTCCAGCAGTTCTTATCTTTTACTCCAGACATCTTGTTCAGCCTTGATGGAGTTAGGTACCACCTATTGCTTATTTTGAAGTGGTTTTCTTTTAATATTTGGCATGCCGTAAACTTTTTTGTTTCCCTCCACGCATCCTCCCATTCTTCTAGTTTAATTATCTCTCCTATATCCCTCGCCCATTTAAGCATTGTATCTCTAACCATCTCCTCTTCTAATTGTCTTGAATTGAGTATTTTATACAACCTTGCAATTTTCTTTTTCTTGTCATCCCATATTGTTTTTTCTATCTCGGTTTCCTCATCCATAAAGCCTAGTTCTTTATCTTTGTTAAACCTACTATAAATTTGTTGATAGGAAAACCAATTTAATTTCCAACCTTCGCATTCCAACTCATCCTTCGATTTTAGCACCATCATCTTATCTTCCGTCTTTTTACACAGATCTTTATATGTGGCCCATCTATCAGGTTTGCCCAAATGTCCCCATCCTCCACTGAATGCCTCTACCGCAGATATCCATTTTGGTCATTTCCCAAATTGTTGCTTTTGTATCCTTTTCCAGGTCTGAAGTAGTGCTTTTCTTATGATGTGATTATTAAATTCTTTGTGAATTGTAGTTTTATCATAACCTAAATACGCATGCCATCCAAACCTCAGTCCTGCTCCTTCTATCAACAGCAGCTTTTGATCTTTCATTTTGAACCATTTTCCTAACCATATTAGGCTACATGCTCGATAATAATTTTGCAGATCCGGAAGGTCTACTCCTCCCCTAAAAAGATACTAATTTTTAAGGCAGGATTTTTGTTTTTAACAGAGAATAGAGCTAGATCGTCAGTTAAACAAGTTCATTAGCAAATTGCAATACTGTGCAATGACACTTCATTTTTTAAAAAACCCGATGAGTATTATAAATGGTTTTCTTTTTGTTCTACATTTCTCAGAAATACAAAGCAGACCTGCAAGAGCAATTTCAAAGGAAAGTTGTACCATGGGGAAATGAGAGAGTGATGGGGAAAAAATAATCACATGGTGATACTTGCCTACCAAAAATGATTACATGACCTAATTGTTATGGCTGAGGCATGGCATGCAGCTATGTAAAAACAAGGAGAGCCTAAATCCATCTGCAAGGAAGACTGCATCATAGTTGGATTGGCTCCATGAAGGAAGCCATGGCACTGAGTTTGCAAGCCCTGAGTAGGGCTGTTGATGACTGGTGTTCATGGTGGTTTCTCATTCATAGGGTCACTAGAAGTTGAAGCTGACTTGGCATACAACAAAATGAGAGGAGAGTCATTGAATCACTGTTAAAATACATACCCTCCAGCTGTCCTGATCTGCCAGGGACAGTCCTGATTTAATCCTCTGACATCCCACTTTTTCAGATGCTTTTTTTTTTAAAAAAAAATTGTTTATTCAAGTGATCATTGATATATCATACAAAATCATAAATTTTACACAGCCGCTATCTTCTATCTTATTTTCTAAACCGCAAAAAATATAATATCTCTCATTAGTTTTGCATAAATAACTTCTTCTCTTCTCAATCTTTTATTCTTCTTCTTCTTTCCCCTCCACCTCTTGACTTCCCCTGATTTACAAAACCTAAGAATTTATTCCATCTTTAAATCATTTTTGTTCTTTGTTTCTTAACTACCTTTTATTCATCCCTTGTACACTTACTGTATATATTATCTATTACGTGTGATTTGCCACTTAATTCCATGTTATATTTCTCTGTCTCGTACATTATCGAACCCCTCCTTTCTCACCTAATTTATTTCCTATCATTTGCTGTTGTCTCTTTTACTCAAATAGTCTTTTACAACTCTCCATTCTTCATTCACTTCTTTATTTTTCTATTATTCATAATTTGTGTCAGCTTATCATTGTTTTCCATCTCTATCCATTTGTCTAGCCATTCATCTAATTTTGGTACCTCCTTTGTTTTCCACATTGCAGCAATCTTCAATCTAGGGGCGGTAACTAAATATAATATCACTCTCCAGTATTTCTTCTCTATGTGTTTCCCTAATATCGTTGTTATATTCAATAAGTATAGTTTAGGGTCCATTACAAAGGTTATTCTGAATATCTTTTGCATTGCTCTATGTACCTTTTCCCAAAATTTCTTTATCTTCAGGCAACCCCACCCCACATGATGCAGCGATCCCACTTCTTTTTCCCATTTCCAACATTTCTTATCAGATAGCTTATAGATCTTACTTAATCTCATTGGTGTCAAGTACCATCTGTTGGCGATTTTCAAGAAGTTCTCCTTCAAGTCTTGGCTAGCTGTGAAGCTATTGGTTTTAGTCCAGGCACACTCCCACTCTTCCAAACTTATGGTCTCTCCTATATCTTTTGCCCATCTTATCATTGATTCCGTGATCAGCTCTTTCTCTAGCTCTCTTTCCAGCAATATTTTATAGAATTTCGCTATTTTTCCTCTTCCCTTCTCAGTAAAGATCTTATCAATTTCACTTCGGTCTTTTACAAAGCCAAATGTTGAATTATCTTCCTTGAATCTATGTTTTATTTGGGCATAAGGTAGCTATTGTATGTTATATCTTTGGCTTTGTATCTCCTCTCTCGTTTTGAGGCAACATTGCCCTTCAGACCACTTTATTAACTCATTGTATGTTGCCCAGTCTTTCCTTCTTGTCCATCTACCCTGCAGAGCCTCCACTGGTGATAGCCATAAGGGGATATTATTGTAAAATTTTTGCTTTATATTTCTCCAAATTTTCAATAATGGACCTCTAACCACGTGGTTTTCAAATTTTTTATCCATTCTTGATTTTCCATACCACAAAGGTATGCATGGGTCCCAAATTTCTGATTACAGCACTCTAAATTTGTTATTCTGTCGTTCTTCAAATTTACCCATTCACTTAACCAGTTCAATCCACAAGCAACGTAATATAGCTTAAGATCTGGTAGAGCTGTACCACCTCTGTTCTTCGCATCTAGTAATGTTGACCATCTGATTCTGGGTTTACGTCCATTCCATATAAAATTCTTTAAATCTTTCATCCATTCTTGAAAAGGTTTATTGTTGGTTAGTATGACCAGGTTTTGAAACAGGAACATCATTCTGGGCAGGATGTTCATCTTTATCATGGCAATTTTTCCCAAGAGCGACATGTTTAGTTTTTGCCATCTTTTTAGATCCTCCTTTATTTGATGCCATGTCTTTTTGTAGTTGTTTTCATAGAGTTGCCTGTTTCTCTTTGTCAACCATATGCCAAGATATTTTGCTTTTGATTCAATTCTGCATTTCAGTTTATCTTTTAGGTGCAGTTCTTCAATTTTTGATAGGTTTTTAGTTAATATGACTGTTTTATCTTTGTTAATTTTGAAACCTGATACCTTCCCAAATCCACTTATCATTTCAAATAATTTTCCTGTGTTGTTTATTGGATCTTGAATTATTAATAATAAGTCATCTGTGTATGCTAGCAGTTTGTATTCATGACCTTTTAATTACAGACCCAGAATTGTTTCTTCATCTCTAATCTGTTTGTTGAGGACCTCCATGGCGAGTACAAACAGTGGAGGAGACAGCGGACATCCCTGTCTTGTTCCCTTCTGAATGTTGATACAGTTAGATCTTTCTCCATTTACTAAAATTTGTGCTTTTTGTTTTGAGTAGACCTGATTGATACACTGGGTGAATTCTTTACCTACCTCGATCTCTTCCAATACTCCTTTCATGAACTGCCATCTTAGGCTATCGAAGGCTTTCTCGGTGTCTCGAATATTAAGGCTGCCTTCTTTTCGTTATTCTTTTCATAGTACTCCAAGATGTTTAAGGTCAGTCTTATATTGTTTGCCAACGTTCTTCCGGGGAGAAAGCCATTCTGATCTGGGTGCATAAAATCAGCTAATACTTTTTTCAATCTGTTAGCTAATATCGTTGTATAAATCTTATAGTCAACATTCAGAAGGGATATTGGGCGGTAGTTCCTGACCTCAGTTTTATCTTTCTCATCTTTCAGTATTAAAGTTATTACAGCATTTTCCCATGTTTCAGGCATACCTACATCCTTTATTTTATCAAACAGTTCTTGCATATGGTCCACTATTTCCTCTTCAAATATTTTATAATATCCAGCAATAAATCCATCAGGACCTGGGGACTTCCCTGTCTTTAGATTTCGTATCACTAAAGAGATCTCCTGTTTCATTATATGCCCCCCTAGCATCTCCCGCTGGTCTTGAGTGATCCTTCCAATGCTGTTATTGCTTAAATATTCCTTTATTTCCAGGTTTGTATCCAGTCCGTCTCCCCTGTCCGAATATACCTTTTCATAATATTGTGCAAACTTTTCCAGTATATCCTTTTGTAAAGTATAAATCTTGTCATCTTCTTTAATCTCTGTTATGAGTTTCTTATCTGACTCTTTTTTAAGTCTATGGGTTAGCCACCTTCCTACTTTATTGGTGTTGGCAAAATAATTTTGTTTAACTCTTTTCAACTTGTTTGCGATTCCCTTTATTATTTCTTGGTTTAGTTCATTTTGAGTAATTTTTATTTCTTTCAAACTCTTTTCATTATTAGGTTTCTGCCTTAATATCTTTTCTTTCTCCCTAAGTTCTCCCAGTAATCTCTCTTTTTTTCTTTTCTCTGCTTTTGTATTTCTGCTCCTTTTTGTAGGAACAAGCCTCTCATACTAGCCTTAAAAGGCATCCCATCTGACTTTACTAGAAATGTCACTTTTATTATTACTATCAAAATAATTTTTAATCTCTTTTTTTATTCTGGATACAAATTTCTCTTCTTTTAGCATTGTCTTTCATTTTCCAAAAATACATACTTTTCCTGATATTTAAGATCATTTTTATTGGGTTATGGTCTGAAAGAATCTTCAGTAGTACTTCTATTTCCTTAATTCTTGTACTTAGTTCTTTTGCCACCCAATACATGCCGATCCGTGACCAGGTTTTGTGCAGTTCTGAGTAAAATGTGTACCCCTTTTCTCTTCCTTTTGTTGAAATCTGTTAGAATCTCATTACAGATTGCTGGAAGATTACCATGTTGTTTCTTTTGATCCCCCAATCTGTCTCTCGTAGCGTCTATGACCCCATTGAAGTCACCTGTAATTATGATATTTTCCTCCTCTATTTCCTTAACTTTGAATTTATTTTTTACATATAAAGCCAGGCCTTTTTTCTTTTTTGTGGCCAATGAGTAAAACAAGTATCCCAATTTCCTATTTTCCAGATACTGACTATCCTGTGCCTTTATTCTGGTCTCTTGTAAAGCTATAATGTCTACATTCTGTTTTTCTAAATAATAGTATATTCGTCTCCTTTTTTCCGATGTATTTAATCCTTTGACATTCCAAGTTAGCAGGGACAAAGTCATATTGTATTGTCTACTCACGTTCTTCTGCATCAGTCTCTCCAACCTCTTCTTCTTCTCTTTCCTCAATACTTAACTCTTGATCTTGTTCCTCCTTATCATCTTGTGTCAAGTCCATAGGGTCCTGTTCAGCCTGGTCATCATCTACCAATTCTGTTTTGTCCATTCTCTTTTTCTTCTCTTCCTGTCCAGTTTCCGTGTTTTCTTTCCTTTCTTTTTCTGTGCTTGTTTGAATATTCACTTTCTCCTTTTTATCAGCTCCTTTTTTCTTCCTTCTCTTCAAATCATATTCTTTATCATCTCGGTTCATCCTTTCCAGGAACTTTTTGGCTTTTTCAACTATGTTGATTCTGTGTCTTTTCTGATGGTAATTAAATAAGACTCCTTCAATACACTCCCATCTGTAATTGATACCTTTCTTCAGGAGCCGTTGTGTTAGGAATATATAATCCTGTCTTTGTCAAAGTATTTCAGGGGGCATATCCTTGAAGATTAAGATGTCTCTGTCTTCAATAACTAATTTCCTTAGATAGCTTTGTTGTACTATTTCATCTCTTATTGAAGCTTTTGTAAATGTGACAATCACATCCCTAGGTATTTTTCTCTCTTTTGCCACCTCAGAACTTATTCTGAAAACTTTATCTGTAAATTGTATTAAGGAGTCTTCAGTCATTTCCATAAATTCCGCCAAAGATGGAATTATTCTGTCAATTAGGTTCTCTTTTAACTTTTCTGGGATTCCTCTTAATTTAATACACTTCTCTCGATATCTGAGTTCCTGGATTAAGCTAAGATTCTTTTCTCGCTCCTGTTCTGATTTCAAGTCTTCTGATTGTATCTCCAAAATTTGCGTTTTATTTTTTACCTCCTCCAAGTCTGTTTTCATCTTCTTCATTTCAGCTGATAATTTATCCATCCTTTAACCTAATATTTCTATATCTGATTTGAATTCTTTCTTCATATTTTTAAATTCTTCTTTCATTTCTTTTTTGAATTCTCTCGGCTCCTGTAAGATTTGAGTACTAACGTCTTCTTGTTTCCCTGGCATTTCTATAGATCCTCTCCTTGTCAGTGTCATCTGTGATGTTGTGTAAGCTCTGGATCTGATCCCTGCTGCCATAGTTCTACTATTCCATATCTTTTCTCATCTCTCTATTCAATTTAATCTCCCCAAATTGACTTTGCAGCCTCTTTCTAATGCTGCTTAAATTAATCAAGTCTTATTCTTAATCAAATTCTGAATTGATTTGAAATCTGATGAGCTCTAATTGATTTTCTTCCAATTAATTTATATTTGTCCTAAAGTTTAACCTGACTCTCACATAAATTTTATATGCAATTCAATGAATTATATCTGCTAAATTCATTAATTCAGAATTGTATAACTTCTTAAGTTCAAAACTTTTCACCCACTCTTTAAGGCCTAAAATTCATTCAGTCTTTTCATAAACTCAAATTCAAATTCAAAATTATAAATATCTATCCTAAATTCATTAATTCAGGATGATGACTTAAATTCAAAACTTTTCACCCACTCTTTAAACCCCAAAATTCATTCAATCTTTTCATAAACTCAAATTCAAATTCAAAATTATAAATATCTATCTTAAATTCATTAATTCAAGGTGTTGACTCTGATCTTTAAATTCATCTGATCCTTAACTTATTCTAACACCCCACTCCAATCTCAGCAATACAATTCCTGGCTTAATATAATTCAAGAATCTTTATGTTCATCAATTAAATTAAATCATCAATTAAATTCATCTGTTAAATTAAATTTACTACTACCTTCAGTTTCTGTTATTCTAAATTAATTATTCACACATCAAACAGTCCAGAGCGATACTGATACTACTAATACAACTAATACTGTAATTAATTAATTAATCAATCAATAATATCAATAATATCCAGTAATTAAATAATATGTGACAAGTTAACCTTGAACAATCAATTAATCCACTTTAGTAGTTTACTCCATTCTTTTTAACTGGGCATTAAGTCCACGTCTAACCAGTCCGCCAGTATATCTCCTATTCAATTTGTAGCATTTATTGTAGGAGCTCAAAGGGCACTACCTCCCCTTCTCAACTTCCGTTTGGTGTTCTCTATATCCTCATTCTTCTTTCTTCTGTCCTTTAGCTCAGTTCCAGTCTTTAATCCTTCTATTCTTTCTTTCTTTCTTTCCACTTCCTCCTTCTCTCTCACCACTCGAGCCTTTCACGTTCCCTTCCACTCCATGCCCCCCTCTCTCTCCAACTCAGTCTCTCTCCAACTCAGTCCCAATCTCCAATCCAGTCAGTGTGACCCTTCTTGAAACACAGGATACACAAACCTGCTATATACAGTCTCCTTTTTCCTTTTTCCCACTTCTTCCATTTGTTCCCGTTTAGTCCCGCTGTTTCTTATCTGTATCTCCCTGTAAATATTCTCCTGAGGACAACACCGCTTTCGCCGCTTTTCTTACTCTCCCCTCCTCCCTCGAGTACTTTCGTTTGTTCACACCCTTCTGGGGGTTTCCTTTCGGTTTTCCAAATATCGCTTCTTACGCTTATAAATGTAATGGCAAATGCTATTTTGCCTAAGATCAACATGACTTCTTTGGGTTTGTAAATGAATATATTGCAGCTTACAGCTGGATCTCTTTTGCCAGGCCTTTCCTGATTAGATCCCGGCCTCAGGAGCTCAGTCTCCTGGCTTTTTAAAATTATGTATATATTTGTTTTTAATGTGTTTTTAGTTAGAAGGTTCTAATTTTATAGTGTTTAATGTCTTTTTATGGGGGGTGTTTTTAGTCATTATTATAATGTTTTAATTGTTGGAATCCGCCCCGATTGTTTTTAGTAGAGGGGGGTATAAATAAATTTTATTATTATTATTATTATTATTATTAGTGGCTGTGGGCTTGCAGGAGGCTCGGAGCTTAGCGCTCCCACTGTGGGGCAGTGGTTACCACACCTTTACTTTGTTGAGTACTCTTCAACCTGACGTTCTTCCCCAGGTCTCTGACACTCAACTCGAAAGGGCTATGCCGGTCCCAATATCTTGCCTTCTCCGACAAGATTTCTTTGGGGTAGATGATATTAACTTTTCTAATACCCACCAAGCTGTCTTGTTAGGGGGTCAGACCTGTGAGAACTCCTTCACCGGTCGACTGTCGCCTCTGCCCACAAACCGGAAGTCCTTTTAGATGGTTTTAAATTTTCTCAGTTTCTCTCTCTTTCTTTCACTTTCCCACTTTGTCCTCACCTTACTTCCATTGGGGCAAACTGAGTTCAATGTGCAAAAGGAGAGAAAGGGGCAGAATCTTGCCTTTCCCAGCAGACTCAGGCTGTTACATACCCTCCCATGTTAGATAGAGTAGCACCCCTGTATCCATGGGAGATTGATTCCGGGCCAAACCATGGATAACAAAATCTTCAGATAATTGCGAATGCCACCCACCACCACACTGCCACTGCCACTGGAGCACTCCCAGGGGAAGGGACAGGAGAAGCAAGATCCCCCTCTCTTCCCTCTTTGCCCCCGCGATTGCTGCTGTGGCTACAGGAGCCCTCCCAGGGTAAGGGACAGGAGAGGCAAGTTTCCCCCTCCCCCTCGCTTCCCCCTTTGCTGCTGCAATCGCTGCCTTAGCAATAGCATCCCTCCCAAGGGAAGGGATAGGAGAGATGAGATCCCTCTCCCCTCCCTTCTCCCCTGCGATCACCGAGGTGGTGACAGGAGTCCTCTCAGGGGAGGGGACAAGAAAGGTGAGATTCCTCCTCTTCCCCCTTCCCCCCGCCATTGCCAACCACAGATAATTGAGTTCATGGTTAGCGAATCAGCGGATGCGGGGGTGCTACTGTAGTTAATAATTGGCTGTTTTTAATAATTTGGCTAAGGTGGCCATCCAGGTGGTAACAGGTAAACCAAAATACCAAGGCGTGATTCATGCAAGACCAAGAGAAGGGCCATTGGAAATCCCCCAAAACAAATACTCTGATTAGGACTCAACACCTGGAGATGAGTCAATCACTAATTCACTCAACAATAGCAAGAGACCTTAATGCTTGTAAAATGGGTCCTTCCTTTACTACTCCCCTCTGAACAAAAGACCTTGCCTGTTCCTATTCAATTGTAAAACCATCAACCCCTAACGATCATTAACTCTTCCTGAGTAGCCTTTGTTTTAGACTGGGAAACTCCAAGAGACATTGTATTTCACTCAAACTCCTATCCCTTCAGGGGAATTATTACATATAAATATTGCCCTAAAACACATACATTTTCACCTCCATGACACACTGTGTAGCCAGTCTATCTCCCGGACCTCTTTGCTGTTGGTTTACTTCATGATCTCTGCTCTGCAGAATCAGTACAGTATAACCTGCTACACCCCTTACTCTATTCCTTTATCCAAATACTTCCTACTATTTTCGATAGCCTTGTGTGAGTGTCTGAAACCTGAGTGTTTGCATGACTGCTGTTGATATTAATTTCCAATAAAGAATGTTTGATTGTACCTTTTGACTTAGAGTCTCCTCTATTATTACATCAATTAAAATGTCCCACCATTACCCGACTTCTTGTATGCCAAGTTGCATAGCTAATTTCCCCAATTTAATATTAGGACATCAGAGGGTCCCCATAGATCTCAAGCAATTCTGGTAACAAGTCAAAAGTGAACTGCTGTAGCCTCTCCTAGCTTTTCTGTTCTTCCTCATCAATAACCTGACCATTTTGACAACACTCTGATGTTACCTTACACATTTCCTGGTTTTCATCTGTGAAATGTTGGCAAGTATGTAAACACTTATGCAAATCCCATTGATTCTATAGGCCTATTATAGTTGGGGTTAGCATATGGATTTAGGCCAGGGGTGAGAATCATGTGACCCTCCAGCTGTTGAATCTTCCAGCATTCCTTAGCATTGCTTGTTCTGCCTAAGGCTGCTGGGACTTGCAGTTCAACAACAGGTGCATGTTTCCTACCCTGATCTAGGCCCACAACTTTTTTTAAAGCAAGTGTTGAACTGCTACCACACTGCAAAAATAAGGCAGTTTGACTCTGCTTTAACTGCCATGGCTTGATGCTATAGAATTCAGGGATCTGTATTTTTTATACAATATTTATCCTTCTCTGTCAGAGAGCTCTGGTGCCACAGCAAACTACAAATCCCAGGATTCCATTGGATAGAGACATGATAGTTAAGCCAATGCCAAATGGCATTATTTCTGCAGTGTGGTAGTAGCCTTGGTAACTAACCAGGAACATATTAAAAGTTAGGGCAGCACTAAGGTGATGCTTGCCCTTCTTTTCCAATGTTGCATACCTGTTCATCCCCCTGTTTTTCTCCCAAGCAGCATTCAAGAGAAATGAATGCAAAGCTGGCATTCATTTCTACCTCCTCCCTGATCTGCTGGCATAACTGCAAAATGTGTGAGCTATTTTGGGGTTCCCTGTTGGCCTGCCTCTACTTGTTGCTAATAATTTTTTACCTCCTTCACCTGGCTTGCATTTCAAAATTGGTGGAAACTAAGTATAGGCTTTCTGGATTTATTGCTTGATAAAACTTTGCAGCCAAGAGGCAGAGAAGATAAAGGTTCATGGGAGATAAGGGTCAAAAACATTAAAGGATCATATAGGCAAGGCATTCTTCTTTTTGTCTGAACCTTGTCCAAAGTTTATGTCTGTTAAAAAAAACAGCTGGATATTTTTCAATATCTTCCTGTTCATGGTATTTTGGAATGCCTTTTCTATTGCCAGATGACAAGAAATACTAAAAGGCAAGGGAACACATCTTTCTGTATCACAAAAGAGAGTCTTAATTGGATGTTGTTGCTATCAGATAGGAGAGAGTTATTGGTTGCACATAATATTTCATAGAACAGAGTTAGCTTGCGATTTATTGCTGGCATTCTTAGGCCACATTTTCCTATAAATCTGCAGCACTGTACATCGGGAAAGTTTTGTGTGTATTGAGTACTCTATTTATCCATTTCTTGCTACCTTTGCCAATTTGATTGTTTGCAGAGGGAAAAGAGAAGACACAGGGTTCATTTTGCATTAAGCATATATTTAATAAATCATTTAGAAAAGGTAATGGAGGATTAGGTTTATAGATTATGGAGATTATCAGACTGGGACCATATATGGTGTCTCCATCTTGCCAGCTATTTCCCGCCCCACTCCTGTCCCCTTTGCACTTCAAAAAATAATAATTCAGACCTACCTTTCTAGGATGACAGAAACTGCTCCCCTCCTCTCCGGCAGTCCAGAAAGTGAATGGAGCCACATTCACTTCCTGGAAAGCAAATCCTGGCCATTCTCATGAAAGAACAATTGCATAGGAAATTTAAAAGTAAAAGTCAAAATAAAAAGTTAGAAAGTACACCAAGCACAAAAACACCTTTAAAAATACCCCAAGTAACCTGGGGAGGGAAAAAAAATGTGTCACTTACCTCGATGACCCGATCTTGACTGGAAGTGTTTGGCAGGGTTCAGCAGGACCTCCCACAGCATAATGGAGCACCTTTTCACACACATGTTGTTCCGTGACAGAAATGGAACAATGGGTCAATCCATGGCTTAAGCCATCAATAAAAAGGAGCAGAGGGGGCAGAAAAGTCATGGGAGCATAATGCCAAAGGGATGACGTCACCTGATATTCGAGCCCTTTAGCGATGTCCTGTCAGCGATGTTGTGGTGGCATATTTGGCACGTCTGATAATTTCCTATGTGTAAAGGATATATAGATCATTAAAACACTTATTGATGATAAAATCTGAAGACACTAACAACAGCTCAAGCTTCTTCCAAAAAACAAAAAACAACCCTTTGTCATGTGCACTTATGGAGCCATTCTAACCCTCTGGGTAACTATTGGAGGGAGTGGGAAGGGGACAGAAGAAGCACTCCTCCATTTGTGGAGAAAAATTCAGCTTGCAGGGAGGTGTTACCTGCCTCTCGCCTCCAGTTATGCCCATGGAAAGCTTTGTGGGCATAAATCAAACACTGGTTATGATCTTCCCCCAAAACTGAAGATTTCAATTGGGGTGAGGTTGGGCTGGCTTTGTAGCTCTTCCTTTTCTGAGGTAAACAGTCCTGAACATTGTAATCTTACCTGCTATTTCATTGGTCATTTTGGTTGCCCCTTTCTCCATGTCTCCGACTCTTCTTCATTAAGCAAAACACAAGCATGTCACATTTGCAGGCCACAGACTGGAATCAATCATACCTGCCAATTTGTATTAGGAAATTACTGATTCTAAAACCAATCCATCACGAGGACACTCTACAACCTATGGACCCTGCTAGAGTAGGCATGAGTATGAGCCCACCATGCTGAGCAAAAGACACTTGTGAGCGATACCAATTTTTCCCCTGAAACAAATATATGTGCTTGAAACTGTAACATACAACATTGCTTTTAATTATTATTATTATTTCCTGGCAATTCCATGATTGGAACATTTGCAAGAATCACCAGCTTCTTGAATAATTGCTCTTGAAAAGTATTTTTAAGTTAACGAACTAGTTTGTAGTACAGAACAAATGAGCTCTTTTAGATCTCTGTGTGTGTTTGCAAGAACACACAGCAGGACTTGGCATCTTTTGTGCGAGGAAGGTTTGCAGCTTCCCCATTACAAAACTATCTCATTGAAAGCTTCTGCAGAACCTGCTATAAACCACCAGTTGGGGTAACACTTTCCAGATAGCATAGGCATAACCATGCTGTATGTAAGTTTTCAATTTTCTTTAAAGTCACTGTACAAAGAAGATCTACAGCTCAAGTGTGATGGGCTATTTTTTTTTCTCTCTCACTACCTTCATTACTGAAGGCTCTTGAGGACTAAACCAATCTCAATGATCTGTATATTTGTTATACAACGTTGCTATCAGCAAACATGATGAACCAAGGTTGTGAGTGGGGAAAGTGGGAGAAAGAAGCTGCATGTACTTGGACTGGTTATAGCTGGGGATAAGGATTAAGAGTTAAGCCAAGGTCTTTTTGGAAAACATGAAATCAGAAGGAAAATGTGAAGAAGGGCAGGGAGTTCTAGGTTGTGGTGAGCCAAAATGTCTCAGAAGACATTTTTCAATGAGGAAAAAATGTGAGCTTTCCTCTATAAAAAAATAAGGCTATTTTGTAGACTGTTGACCAAATATTCTTCACCATTTTCAGAGTTGGCATCTTCTATTTCTCCTACCGTTAGCACCACAATGCCTTAGAACTTCACTCCAGTCTACAACACTGAGGATGTTACAAATATGGTTAGCCAGACTGTTCATCCAGTGATGGCTTCTGCCACTTATAACAGCAACACACACACAGAGACGAGATTAGAACCAAAGCATTGACAGCAATTATCTCAGTGCCTTTAAAGGGGCATGAAACATCTGTATCCCTTATAATCAGGAATGGGAAAGACCATGTATGTCAAAATACATGGATGAACTCGAGTACCATGCACCATTACTAAGAGAAGGGGACACCATTCACTCCTCTACTTCTGGCAGGTAAATGTCTTATGCCACCCCTATAATTTTGTTTTCTCTCAATTTTGTTTTGTTTATTAATACAGTGCTTCCCTTTCCTTGGTCCCAACCATCTCAAGTGGCAGATCCTGAGTGGGCAGCAGTCCCTTCCAGCTGTTCCTCATAAGCTCCCTGGAAATTCTCCTCTCTTGGAAAACACAGTTGTGCATTCCACATGGCCGGTTCTCCACCCTCTAAACTAGTGCACTGCTTCCAAGTATGGTAGGGGACCCCATTTCATTGCCAGTGCTGAAGTGAAGCATTTGATTGCCAGTCCAACTGCCTTCTGTACCTGGGGTGTAAGAATGCCATCTTGCCTTTCACCTCTGACCTTGTGATGCCTAGGATCTTGCTAGTATTCTTACCACTGTTTTCTATTTCACACTGCAATTTTACCCATCAGTGCTGCTCAATCACTGATTAAGGGCTCTGTTTCTTTGAAGTTATGTCTAGGACTGGCAAGCTGTGTTAGAGCTCCCCTGAAGATGGTGGCACTAATGGTGGTTCTTCTTAATGAAGACTGGATGTGGATGTTTATAAAGAGAGGAATGGAAGGCGGGAAGTTGGTTTCCATTCCCGACATGCTGTTTGCATTTCAAACATTAAATAAATGTAAAATTGTTTTAATCAGCTGAACAAATATTTAACGTACACTCTCTTTTAAGAGCAATGTTTGGGAAGTCTTCTCCACACCTCTAAGACATCAGGAATGTATGGAAACTAGTGACCTGAAAAGTAAAACAAACATTTCAAAAAACACAAACATGGAGTGGGGGAAGCGCCAAGTCATGCCTTGTCTGTCTCACGCTAACCCTGTTCCTGACGCAACTGACATTGTTGACATAGCCTGGTAGTGTTTAGCATTGCTGGGTGAGGGGTGGCGGGGAGAGACAGCAGCAGCATTCTGTCTTTTTTTCCCTGGGACATCCAAGGATTGATTTCATAATTTAAAAATTCTTTGGCTTTCAAAGCCCCATCACTGTTGTCATAGTGAACAATTTGTTTCTAATAAACCATTGCAGGCCTGTAATGGGCAGCCTGGCTTCACAGCAGAGTAAATGTTTGTTTATTCTCCACGTTCCAAACAGTGAAGGTCATTTCGTGGCAAAGAGTAGCTGGATTTCTGTCGAGGGCTGTTTGAAAGGATTTGCAAAAAAATATCTGACAGGAAATTGAAACTTCTTTGAAAAGTCATGTACCTGAATAGATTCTGTGTAAATACCATAAAAGGTTGAGGGTAGGAGGGAAAGCCCACACATTTTTACAGGGATAATCCTTTAAACACACACACACAGACGGACACAAACTTGGCCTTGCTTTGCCTTCCTTATTTCCCACGATATTTGAAAGCCTCTCTTGGATGATTTCTATCAAGAGCCTGTTTCAGTAGACAACTCAATTTTATTTAATGACAGAAGAGTTTATGATCCCTTTGACATGGCAGCAGAGGCTCATTCGCTAAGCATTTTGTACTGAAATGTAATTTAAATTTGTTGGAGACATGGTTCTAATCAATAAATGCCTTCCTCAAGTCACAGGGAATAAAAGAATCCACCAAATTCTTGCCCTTCAGGGATTTATCAAAGTGTGAGTGCAAAACTCTTTCAGAAACATTGTAAGATTGGTTTTTGGTGTCAAAGTCATAAACTTGTAACTAGGGATGGGGTGAGAATTTTGTTTGGGGTTTTAAAAAAATGAGCTTTCCAAAGTTTGTTCACACTTTTAAGAGAAAGTGCTTGAGATTTTTCTTTTTAACAGAAAAACCTGAATGTGGTAGAAAGCAAAGATGAAATACAGTATATACTTCTTCAGGTAGAGGAACTGTGGCTTCCATGCTCTTAGTGACATACGCAAGCATAATTTTACCTTATACTTATATATAATTTTTTAGGTATGTATCCCTTTTATCTATTTTGCACAAATTTCATTTTAGTTCATTAATATTTAAATAAAACAACTAAACAATAAATTAAGACCCAAAGATCTGCTAAAAAGAAAAAAAAAAGAACAAGTCTTCAGGTTGGCAAAAAGTCATCAAGTTAGAGCCAATTATGTTTCAAAGAAATTACATAGTATTTCCTAGAAAAGGAATACCATAGCTTAGCGATAGTAGTGGAGTGGGAGCAAGAGACTCTTTTGTGTTTCCATGAGATATATCTTAGATGGTGATGGACAAAAGGACTTCTTCAGACAGCTTATATAACAGGCATGATATTCTGGTCCTGAGCCATTCAGAGTTTGTCCATAACACACAGAACTCTAATGTTTAGGTCTGGTAGTGAAGTGGAAGCCAGTTAAGTTGGTTATAATAGTGAAGTGACATAGTCCAAAATCATGATCACCACCACCACCACCACTATCACTATCATTATCATTATGATCATGATCATCATCATCATCTCTCTTCAAAACTTTGGCAGTTGTAGTTTCCAGACATGTTTGAAAGTCACCCCAATATACTGTACAAGATGACAGAAATGACCAGCCAGAAGTAAGCTTTTTTTCAACATGGTTTCCTTTTATTAATTTCATCAATGATAGCAGGGAGTTTTCATCTCCTCCATGATCTCATTTAGACCTATGGAGAGAGATGCTTTAGTTGAATGTTAACTTTATTGTTGCTTTCTCATGCTGTGAGCCTATGAACCAACGATTTCATTAAAATCCTGAAAATCTTACTTTTGGGGTAAATATTATGCAATGCCTGGTGAGTTTCTTGTTTGTTCTGTTAAAAAAAATAGTTACATTATGCCACTATGTCATATTGCTAAGAACTTAATAAAAAAAATTTAAAAGTCACCACAAATAGAGCACAGTGCAACAGTTTGATCTTTATGCAACTACAAAGATTGTAATCATGGCCAGATGATGGATTAATAGTCAAGAACATGCTGGTTTGTAGATTTTTGATACAGGGTGGAGTCTAGGAAGTAAACCTGTCGTTAAAATGGAAATCACTGAAGTCCTGGTGGAATTTTCTGGAGCTCCAGATACTGAGGACCTTGTCTATATATTGTCATGAGATGAGAAGAGGTTAAGAAAAGGAGCTGAGGAAGCATTATTCCAAGTAGGCCATGACTATATTGGCATTCTGTGAAGCCATGAGTGTGCTATTGACCTGAAGGTATAAGTTGATCTCAAGTATAAGATCACTGTACGGTAAGAGAGAATAAAGTAGGGAAGCTCATTTGCTAATTGTAATGTGGCAACATCAGAGACTGTGTCTACAGATCTGAAATCTTGTTTTGTGAGTATTCATATATAGAGCATTCATATCCATGATAGCTTAAATGGTGATTGCTTGAGGGCCTTCAACTGAATTCAGTTTTTTCAGCGAATATCTTAGCGTTGTACCAATAATCTGGGCAATTGTGATATAGTCCTGAGGATAGAGTTCCTTACATATGTGTTGTTTCTTTTTTGTAGCCAATACACTTGGAGGGATAACTTATGGCGTTTTACTCCTTACCTGAGATTTACTTTACTTTGGTGGGTCCAGGTACAAATCATAATACATTTTGTTAAGTTCTACAGTTCATCAGTTTTTAACAGAAGTTCACTGTGTTTCAGTTTTAATTAAACCACCTCATATCAAAAGTTAGATTTGGAAAGAAGGGGGTGGGATTTCTTCATGAGATGTTTGCTATAGATGCGTAATGTTTTTCTTTTGTAATTATGATGCACGTCTGCTCCAGCAATTGTCTTCTGATTGTAGTAAGCCAAATTCAACAGGTATATACTGCCACCTAAAGGCCAATATTTCTCTACTTGTTAATAACAAGGACTCCAAGCTTTCATCATTTCCATTGGATTCCACCACCACTATCAGAGCTGAAATTCTGACAAGAGTCTGGATTGAAATATTTCACCAATCCACACAAGAAGTTAAGTATTATTTCTCATTTCACACATGTTTGAAGGGAAATCTTCTACACCACATATTTTGTCTCAGTGACAGCTTTGTGGGAGATATCCTAGACAAAAGTTAATTCATCGAATATCAAGAACTAGAGAGACCTTTTAAACCACTTTAAAATAGACCTAACCTATGAACTATGAACTGCTCAACTACAATGAAAGGATGCTTGAAACAGTGCTGCTTCTAGATCTGAGAAAATAGCATGCTAGTATTCTGCTTTGGATACTGATTATCATTTTATATACAGTAGTCTATGTGGGTAGACATGTAAAGTTTATGCAGCACTCAGGATGGAAATAATGTTTGCTCTTACCAATTTTCTGGCTGAAAAAGAGAAGATTAACTCTGTGGTGAGAATTTTGTGCAGTTGTCACTCGCTGTTCACACATCCTGGAGTATCTTGGGAAATTATTCTGTGTGGAAACAAATATGTGTTATTTGCACAACAATCATGGGTTTTTGTGCAAAGGAACAGAATCTTTTGCACACTGTTTCCAGATAGCCATGTATTTTTAAATGTAAGGTTGCTGTTTTCTATACCTAAAAAAAAAAAAAATCTCAGAAATCTTGCATTTAAAAAACTTGCACAAAAAAGCAGCAATCTTGCACGTGTGCATGTGCACGCGCGCGCACACACACACACACACAGAGTGCAAGACTTCTGGGTGTTTCATCCAAAAACCCCCACACATGGCTTTCTGGAAACAGTGTTTTTTGTGCAACATCCCACACACACACATACACATTAAAAAAAAAACCTGTGTATTTCTGTGCAGGCTAATTTCCTGAAACACTTCAGGTTGTGCAAATATGGGGAAAGAGTATGCCAAAATATTCACAGTTTTCTCCATAGCAAGGAGAAAACTGTGGAAATTATGTAAATTATGTAACCTCACTTGTGAAGCTCTCCATGGATATGGCCCAAAATTTTAAAATTATATATGTGTGTGTGTGTGTGTGTGTGTGTGTATCTTGGGTAGTTCCTCTGCTCTGGCTATTGCCAGCAGTAGGATACCTTCAGCAGAGTGTAAGCTCTCCAGCAGGTAATGCCAAAGATTAGGATGCTCTCCTTGTCTTGTAGCCACTATAAATTATACTTGCTCCATAGTATAAACTAGAATGATTTGTTTTTCCATAGTGATTTCCCTTGCCTTAAAAAATAGATTAAAAGGATCAAATCTGTGTCAAGGTTAAAAACTCTGTGCAACTATACCTAGTAAACATTAACAGGAAATGTCATAACACTCAGTAACTATTAAAATGCTGTAAATCGTTACCAACTCATGTTTCCTCGCTGCACTACTCACACGGTGATGCCTTAAGCACAGTTCTGTTTGTCTGTTCTATTTATATATGGCCTTTTTCCTCCAGTGAAGTCAAGATGGCAGCCCTGGTGCTCCTCCTCTCCACTTTACCCTCATAACAGCCCTGTGAGGTAGATCAAACTGAGAGGCAGTGGGTGGCCCAAAGGCACCCACAGAGCTGCATGGTTCAATGGGGACTAGAGCCTGTCACTGTTTGACACTTGAGTAACCAAACTATGAGAATGAATATAGAAAGGAGTTGACTTTTGAAACAAGTGATAGCTTCCTGTCATCCTACATTCACCTATCCCTCTTTCTTGGTACTTGACTTTTGGATGGGATGGACATGAACAAAGAATTAATAGGAAGTAGAAGCCATGCTTGGCTGCTAGAAACTAACCATGGAAACATTGTGAATTTCCTATATCATCTACATCAGGTTGGCGACTTAATGAGCCAAAGCTTAACAATGTGGAAGCTGGAATTACTCAAGAGAGGGAGGAAGGAAAGGATATTATGTGTGTGTCCTCAGTTGCTGTAACATTCAATTTTCCCAAGTGCTTATGCAAAATAGGCACAGATGATGTGGGCCAATATACATATTATCCCATTTTAAAATATAAATATAGTAGGCATCACAGAATAGCCAGGGTACTAAAATGTCCTAAGGGCTTGTGGGGACTTGAATGTTTGTGTATATGAGAGGGAGAGGGAAAGTTTTCAGGTAGTATGAATAGGAAAAAAAACCAAAGAGATATGAGTCTTCCATCTTGTCTGGCAAGAACAGGCAACTGGGATGGGTCCAGGGGCCAGTTTTCTGCCCTTTCAACGTGCCATGGAGTATGAAAAATGTGGAAAATACACTGGAAGTGGCTAGAAGTCCACTTCTGGTAAGTATGTATGTATTTAAATATTTATATCTCACCCTCGACCTAAAGATCTCAGAGCAGCATACAATAAAATAAACATTACTAATTTAAAACAATATGCACAAAAATAATTTTTCAAAGGCTAAAAACACATGAATGGGTTCTAGAGCAAATCAGGCCTGGACTCTCATTAGAAGCCAAGATGATGAAACAGGCTGTCATACTTTGGTCATTTATGGTGACTCACTGGAAAAGACAATGGCTGATATGCAGTATTGCAATTACAAATTTGTAATCTAGAGTTATGGATCTGTAATGGTCTGTATTCAGTAAGACTATGTAGTTTTAGTGTTAATCTACATAAATGCCACCACAGCCCAACTTGAGAGCCAGCAGCTGGATTGGATGACCAGGTTCCAATCAGGGTATAAGGCAGATGACATGTCCACCCCTCCCACCAGAGAGTGTAGCTATGGCCATCAGAAGCAGGATTCCTGTAGCAAGTCCTTGTCACAGTAGAAGCATCCTCCTCCTTGCACCCCAGTTGGAAGTTGAATGGATCTCCTTCACCTGATCTGGTTCCTGGCTCTTAAGATGGGCTGGGTTGGAGGCCCAGGAAACATTAATTAGTTGCATCTCCATAACTGAGGGGATGGTGTAGGATATTGGCAGATAATTCTTGGTAAAGTGGAAGGCCTTAGAAAAAGAGGAAGATTTCACTACAGGCAGATTGAGTCAATTAAGGAAGCCACAGTCCTGAGTTCACAAGACCTGAGCAGGACATTGATAGCTGGGGATCTTGGAGGCCTCTCATTCATAGGGTCTCAGTAAGTCAAAGTTGACTTGATGGCAAATAACAACAGGCACATTTAAAACAATTTTAAATAATTTAACAAGCTAAAAGAACACAGATTAAAACTGGTCAAAATACGTCAAAACAATTCAAGATCATGTACATGTACGGATCTGATTATTTTTATTGTTCAACAGTGCCAGTGGTTTCCAGGGGAGGCAAGTCACAAGTTTTTGACCAGAAATGGGGAAGCCTGAGGAGGCTGGTTGGGTGTTGAAGGATTCAAAAACAGCCTTGGGGGAATACTTTGCCCACCTCCTGTTATATAGGGTGGGCAGTGGTCCAGTATTTAGGACAGCAGCCCTGGAAAATTTTCCCTGTATGTCTGTCAAAGTCTTTCTCTGGCTAGTGAAACCATGTGTGCATTGTGGTGAGTGTGCACACACACATGTGTTCAGATGTAACCAGAGGGTATGACTCTGGATCTGCAGGCAGCCAAAGCCTCACTATCTCCATGACATCTGGAAGGCCAATGTTTCTCCAGCCCAGCCTGAAAAGAATTTAATTAATTATTTAGTCAATTAATTAATTCCAGTCCTCCTCTCAATGTGGGACCAAAGGTGGCTTACATTGAGGTTTGTTTGTTTTTTTAAAAAAAGTACAACTAAAATCTTATTGTACAAAAGTTTTTTAAAAAAACAATTAAATAAACAATTCTATTGAAAGCACAAAGTGAAAACAGTTTTAAAGACATATTTAAAACATAATAATAAAAAAAGATAAGAGCACAGCACACCCCACTTCTGCCACATATGTTTAAGAGCCAAAGGCTGCCGAATGAAAAGGTCTTTTTGTAAAAATCCAGTAGCCTTCTCATATTCTGGTTTGACACTGAGACTGGACAAATGATGCTATAGTTCTTTCCAGGAGTACACTGTAACTTAACCCCACAAACATGGTATCACAAGCAGTGGCAGCTAGTGGCACAGTGAATCTGCTTGGGTTTTAGTGGATACATAAAATGACTTGTCCTTTCAGCACCTAGGATAGCTCCTTTAAATTTTAGAATAAAATTAGTTAAAAGGTTTGGTTCGATTCAAATAAATTTCCTGTTTCCTGTTTTTATCTTTGCTGTGTTCACATAATAATGGCAAAAATTATTAAAAATTATTATTATTTTATCATTTGGCTGCAGGTATGCAAACAGAACAGAAATAAAAACTTTAAAAACCCTACAGGCACAGAGTTGTCCTTCTTTGGAATAGTGAGGGGGAGGGGGAGAGAGGAGGAGAGCAGGAGAATCAGGTCCCCTCATGGCACTGACTGCTGTAATGCCAGAATTGGAGCGAAAGGACCTATCACACCAGGGCCAGCAGTGGAACAATAGTAACATTTAGAGCTATTGACAGGCTTTTCCTGTCAATTAAAAAGGACACCACAGTAACAGTTTGAATACATGCCAGCTACAGGACAGTCATGACATTGTGTGATAAGGTTCAGCCATAGATGCTGCTATCCAGGGCTGGTTTAAGGAATTTTGAGGCCCCCTGCAATGCTTTACTTTGGGGCCCCCATATAACTTGAAGGCACATGGGCAAGAAAGAAAGAAAGAAAGAAAGAAAGAAAGAAAGAAGCCCTTTCTGAGGGAGACAACCCTCAAATTCCCTGTCTCTCTCACACACACACACACTCACCCTCTCCGATGTGCCTCTCCCTCCAGCTTCTGCCATGGAGGGCTGCTGTTTCTTTCTCTTTCTATTTTTCTTTCTCTTTCTCTTTAGTTTTGGAGAGGCTGTTTTGTTTGTTTTTTTAAAAAAGCCAGCAGGAGGTTTTTGGAGGAGGAGAGTAAGAGGGGGCTTCTCCCGGCTGTCTCCTGGCTGTTCCTTCGTCAGATTAAGGAGGCCAACATGGGGCCCTCTCTTGACCTCGGGGGCCCCTCTTGACCTCGGGGGCCCCTGCCAATGCTGATTTGGCAGACAGGTTAAACCGGCCCTGCTGCTATCCTGCATTAATTCCACTTTTCTAGCCTTGTGTGATAATCATCCCATGTGGGATCAAAAAGTGTCCACCAGCTCTCTCTGGCTCCTTCTTAATCGATTTGTGGCATTAGCTTATTATTATTATTATTATTATTGGTACATTTTAGGAAAAGAATTAGTGGACTCTGTCAGTAGCATAACCAGAAATGCTCCTCCAGCACTTTTATCTTTTGTTTTAGTTGCAGTCTGAATAGCAAGGACAACTTCAATTTTGGGGACCAATTGCAAAGGTTATCATTAGAGGAAACAAGGCTTAAAGCCATGCTCCACATGACCTCACTCTAACTTGAGTGGAATCTGGAAGAGCAAATGGAGTAGCAAAAAAGATTTGGGGATGCTCCACTGTCCCTTGCTACCCAATGCAATCACACCTATCTAGTAAAAAAAAATCCCTTCACCTCATAATGGTATCCACTGAAACATATATTGCAAAACATCTATTTCTACTATACTGTCAGCGTAGGATTATTCATAAGTAGACTTTAACTGGTGTTAGGGCAAACCAAGACTTAACCCTACCTGGTCTCGCACAGGTCTGCCTATCCATTAAGACAGTGAGACTGAGCATATGGGACAAGACCTTCTTCGTGGTGCATTCTAGGCTCTGGAACTATGGCTGGCATCTTTTAGCAATGTATGCAGGACTTACTTTAGATTGACTGTATGCATGTACGCGCACACACACGCGCGTGCGCGCACACACACACACCATGGTTATTGTATGCTTGGTGAGAACAGTGGGGGATCAGAGAAGCATCTGGCTTCCCCATAGCCAGATACAAAATAGTTACATCATCCACTGAGTCCTCTGGAGGATCACCAGGGACCACTGTCTTCCCTCCACATTTGCAGGATAAGCATTCACAAATTTGATTATTCTCAGATTACTAAATAGGTTTTCTCTAGACATTTTCTAGGTCCTCCAGCATGATTCTATGGTATGTTCCACCAGACGTTGACCATAGAGCCACATTGGAAGACCTAGAGATTCCTAGAGAGAACATTTCTCTAGGCATTTGTAGGTTCTCCAGCACAATTCTATGGTCAACTTCTACTGGAAGGTTAAAAAAATTGTGGGGCTATATTTGCAGTTTTTCCATGTTTGGGGGGATCCTCCACCCCTAACCCCTGTGATAGTTGAGTGTTGACTGTATAATTACTATTTGGATAAAAACTTAGAAATTAATGTAATGTTGCTTGCTTCCTTATGTTCTCAAAATGGAGTGCAGAGAAGTACTTGTATGATGGGATGAGTAACATAAAGAAGCAGCTTCCTCCCTCTGGATCTGTCTAGTAGTCAAATCATGTACCCTGGATCATTCCAAAAACAATTGCTAACAGAAGTGCCACTAAAAGTAAAGGAGAAGATTCCCAATTGGCTCCTCTCTAATTCAAGCCCTGAAACAAGAACAGCCTCCCATGCAAAAGAATATGCATTCAGTCCCTGGCCCCTCTAGTCAAAAGGATACTCCAGTTAAGGATAATAATGGGGAAATCCTCTGTCAGAGGCTCTGGAGAAATGCTGCAGGTCAGAGTCAAGAATACCAGGTTAGATCAAATGATAATCTGAGTCAGCATGAAACAGCTTCATCTGTTCTGAAATAAAAGCATACTGTTTATATGGAATCCTTGGTTTTGGTATGAGCCATGCATGTGCATGCAGTGTCATGCTTCAAAGGTTATTTTCAAGAGAAGGGGTTGTGGCTTGCGAGATAAGCTGCCCTGAGTTCAGTGAAATCTTAATGACCCCTTTCTCAAAACAGAGCAGAGGCAAGGAGGAAAAGGATATGTATGTGGTAAAGTATTGGTCCTTTTCTTTTTAAAAACCTTGAAATATGTTCAAAAATATTTTATGAGGTCACACACAAAAAAAGAATAATTGGAAGAAAAATTCTGCTTGTCTAAGCGAAGAGCACATTTGTAGCGGTAGGGTAAATGTTTTATCGATTGAGAAACTGGGAAACTCGAGTCATTACTCACCATGGGCTAAAGAATAATTGCTAATGCTCTGGCGGAAAGATTAAAAACAGTTTCTGGAAGTATTTCTTACAATGATCAATGGTGTATCATCCCAGGCCATTGGATCTTCAATAACATTTTTCCCTTTTGGGATGCAATCAATTTTTATAATATGATTCATTTGCCAGTGGGCATGCTTTCTTCAGACGATGAAAAGGCACTTATGTGCCTTATATTGTTGAGAAGTAATCATATATCGCCAGGGCCAAGGCTAAGATAGAAAAGTTCTGTGTGTATTCATCTTTATTTATTTTTTAACGTAGATTGGGGAAATAGTTGTGGAAATGGCTATTTTATTGTTGCCCATTTCCTTTCTTACTCACTTATTTCAGTACTCCCTAAATAAATGATAATCATGAGCCAGAGAGTTCATGTATTAGTTTCTGCCATCTGCTGACCCTGAGTCTATATCCCTTCTGTCAATAGCTGTGGTAGAAAAGTCTGGATTCTTGTGAGAATTTGGCACAAACCTTTGTTTCTTCTTCCCCACTTGCAAAACACTATGAGGCAAATTAGATTGGAAAAGCTAAATCTATTTTAAAATTAGGTAAGGAAAGAAACCATCTGGAGCTTGGAAGACTTCCCCAACAGATTACACAGATTCTATATGGTGTAGGCACAGATTGCAAAACATAGTTTAGCACCTCATATAGGTACACAAGGTGATTTGATCAATTCCCATGGGCGTACAGCATCCAGAAAATCAAATTACAATTCTCTCATTGTGGGTGGGCAGAATGACAGTCAGCAGCCCACAAGGTACTAGCAAAGATAAGGGTTCATTTTAAAAAAATCTGTTTTAAAGTCCAGAAACTGATGCAATATTAATAACTACTGTATAGAGTTTGAAGGGAATTTGGAGTTCACCTAAATCAGCTCCTAGTTCATTCAGGTTTTACAGTACAGGATGCAACTTCAGAATTCTGAACAAATGTCCATCTATCTTAAATACCACCAGTAAAGACTGTCACTTCCCAATGCAACTACAGCCCCCCCCCCATGTGTGTGTGTGACTGGTAGCTGCAGTTTCAATTATCCATCAGCCAAAAAATATGCTCTCTCTAGGAACTTCCTAGATTCTCTAGCACAACTCCAACTGCACTGGAGCTGCCTAGAGAGTATCCTCTTTAGACATTTCCTAGGTCCTCCAGTGCAACTCCATGATAACTTTCACCAGAAGTTACCATAGAGTTGCACTGAAGATGCCTAGAGAGGCAGCCTCTCTAGATATTTCCTAGGTCCTCCAGGATGATTCTATGGGGTTTGCTATTACCCACAGTTTCAAATATTCATGGTAAGTCAGGGAACATATGCCCTGCAGATCCAATGGGCAACCTGTACAAGTGTTTCAGCAACTGTGACAATGAGACTACAACAGATGTCATGGTGTATACAATTCCTTGTCACAGCCTCACTGGCTGACAGGAGGAACTGGAAGCATCACCCTCTTGCTCCCTGATCACCAGCTGATCCATTGCTCAATGAGGCTGCTGTTCAATACGCTCAGAGAGTTAAGGTAGATTGGGGGGGTCAAACAAGGAGACGTTACTTAGGGACGTTACCACACTCAAAAGAAAAGCAGCAGTGCAGCAGGAACATTCCGTCTTCCATGCTGCCTTGCCACATGACATTGCCATTCTTTTGTTCTGTTTCCATGGGGGACCGAGATAAAACCATGTCTTTTTCCTAACCGGGAAAACACGTTAGCAAAAAGATGTGGTTTACTTCAGTCCACTATGGGACTGGGATGAAAGAACACCAGAAGAACAATGACATGTGGTGAGGCAGCATGGAAGACAGAACCTTCCTGCTACACTGCCGTTTTTCTTTTGAATGTGGTAAGCCCCTTAGTTATACATTTGTAACTACTTAGGCAATGTAGGATATTGCCCTAAAGAAATATTTTAAGCAGCCCTCATCCTTACTGGTTCTGTGAACTCCTCCCTTTCTCACCTAACATCTCACAATCTGTGGTGTAAGATGACATGAATCTGCAGTGTGACCCAGCCAACAATGTTGTCCTGCCTGAGAAAAAGTACAAGATGACATCGCCTCTGTTTCCTGTCCAGAACTCGACCAGTTTGGTTGTTGAATTTGCTTCAGTGCTGGTGAGGCTTACAGTATCTTCCACTGCACGTGAGTGCTGCAAGCTAGCTTAATGAGTACTTCAACTTCTTGCTAGGGATGTAAATCTTTATGTATTTCATTCCTGATCACAAGAATGAATAATTTGAGCAATTTTCTGACTGCTCTGCCAGAATACAAAGGTTTCTCTACAATTTTATGTAGTATTTATACTTTGGAGTTTCATTGGGGAGAATTTGTTTGTACTAAACAAAAAGTGATTTCCTGTAAGGAAAACATGTTTTGGGACAGATAACATGTATTTTGCCCAAAATACACTGATTGCTCTGAACAGTTATTGGTGTTGGCACAGAAAATGCAAGCAGGACAACTCCATGTGGCTTTTCTGTACAGGAATCTGTCCGTTCATGCAAAATGAATTAGTTTTATGCAATCTGTGTAAAAGTTAAGCAGTTTGAATAAACTTGCAGATTTCTGCTCAGAAAACATGCATGTAAGTTTTCTGCACTAAAACCAACATTTTGTGCAGGAATGAGTTTTTTTGTTTTGCACAAAATACATGCTTCCTGTCCCAAAACATATTTTCTGAGCAGGAAAATCACAGGTACTTTTGCACAATTTTTCCCCAAGGAAGTCTCAAATTGCAAATACAGGTGGACCCCATATCCATGCAACCAATATTTGTGGTTTCAGTTATCTGCAGCTGGAAAAAATAGAGACACATACCATAGAGATGTGCTAGAAAATGCCAGAGAGGTATCCTCTCTAGGAATTACTAGGTCCTCCAGCACAACTCTATGGAATGCTGGGAGCCAGAAGTCTGGTAAATGGCTTTTGTGTCTATCCACAGTTTTGAGTAACCAAAGTCCAGCCAGGAACTGCAGATTCAGGGGTCTGCCTGTAATCTCATGGCTGGTCTCCTTTTCCTTAATGGGGTGTCTCAAGTGCAGATACCTCCTGTTTTCATTTAGGATGTGTGCATTAAAAAGGAGTTTTCCCACTCCTCAAAACCATTTCCCATCCCTCAAAGTCTGCTGCCTGCAAGCGACTGTCTCATTCTACCTAATGGTACAGCCACCTCTCCCTGCCCTCTAGCTTTTGGTAGTTCAAAATTAAGTCAACACTGGAGGGAAATTCTATCTGTTAATCAATCTGTTAATTAATAACTGCTTCCATCATGATACACCACCAACAAAGAATTTCTCTGCTAAGAGGCATTGGTTTCCTTGAAAAAAGCTGATGTAAAAGAGTTTACAGCAAGGATGGGTAACATGTGGCCTCCAGGGCCATTTTCTGGCCCCCATGACTGCCAGAGGATCAAACAAATGTATTTTTTCTCAAACAACAACAACAACAACAACAACAACCCAACAACATTTTTTTAAAAAAGCTCCAAAATGCACTCTAGGTGCTGTGATGGATGTTTACAATATATTCCAACTTTAGAGGATAGGTGAGCAAAGTGTGCCCCCCAAGGCTGTTTGGCAGCCACCCCCACACTCTCAAGACCATACTTCTTATCAAAAAAAAAGGGGGTGAATTGCCTTTCCTGGAAACCTCCAGTTCACCTTTGAAACAGGTTGCAGTCCCTCTACCACCACTATTTAACATTTTAAAATACCTATACAGTATTTCAAAACTAAAAGTGAACTATTTTCATTTTTTTTTAAATTTTATTTTGGCATTTTCGGTAGTGTCTGTGATCCCAGAGGATCCCGGAAGCAGAAAACTGGTCCCTGGAGCCACCTCAATTGCCCACCCTTGGATAGAGCAGGAATGGACAACTATGTGGGAGCCAGGTGCCAATTTTTACCCCCACAGTTTACAGCCTTCCACACAGCAAGCCCAAACACCACCATTTTCCTTGGCAGGCCCCCTCAAAATGGTGACAGGAAGTGATGTGTTACATCCTGTTGCCATTTTGAAAGGGACAGCAGCTGAAAATGGAGGAAAATTTGGGGCTCATACATGGTTCTGGTGTGCTTGTGGGAGTGGCATGTGGGGATTTTCACATGTTTTCACACATGGGGGAGCTTTCTGCATGATTTAGGGGCAAAAGGTGCCCCTGAATCATGCTGGTTTTTAAAAAAATGATTTTTGGTTGGGAACATTGGGAGACCACTGGGAAGCACGAGAGGCCACAGAAAGGGCTGGGAGGCCATGTGGCCCATGTGACACAATGTACCCACCCCTGGTTGGGAGAAAATGGGAAGCTTATTTTTCTGCTGGAACTAATGAATGCAAAATGCCACATTGCATGTGGTATCATCTGTAAAAGACTTATTCCACCAGGCTTCCCAGTGAAGGATACTGTGGATACATTAAGTTACAGCACCTAAAATAAATTGCTAGGCAGAGTATTGGACAGACCATGTGCCCATTGCTTCATCAGAAAATCCTGATATACGCAGCATGATTCATTACTTGGGTCAAACAAACGTGTAAATTTAGAGCCTGTGTGTTGTGGGCTTTTTTCTTATCTTGAAGCTTTAACAACATAACTGTGATTTAAGATCTGTCCTTGAAAATCTATGTGTCCTTTCCTATACCACCAAACCATCAAAGAGTCCTGACCTAATAAATGAACCATACACAGTTATGAAAATAACCAAGGCTTGTTAGATTTCTCAGCAAAGTTAAAGCTACTACTGAAGCAAAGGGTTTCTGCGGGTGCTTACATGTGGCATGACTGCACACAGGTTTCCAGACCTTTCAGCAAGGCAACCAGCCAGATGCAACTTGTCAATCTTGAGGGTTGCTATAGCTGTCAATCCTAACCAGTAGCCCTAAATAATATGTTATATTCACAAAAGTTCCATGTCCTATTTCAGTTCATTTAAATGTTTTGCTCCCCACTTGCCTGAATAATTGATTTCCTTACAATGTACTCTTTCTCCTTGTCTATTTGTAAAGTGGTGAGTTATTTCCTTCCTTCAACCAATCTGCATTTGTCCAGTTGCATACATACTCCAGTTGGGATTATATATATCTGCATAATATCTGCTTAAATGTTTTAAGAAAAATGAGGAGTAGTGTGAGAGAATGTGCATTATTAGGGATGATAAAACATCCTGCACCATTTAAAAATAATAATAATGTGCACATATTGAACTGTTTGGCATTCATATGTCTATGTTTGTAAGCATTTTTTAAATAAATTCTGCAAGGTATTAGTTATTTTTTTAACATATAATTTTTATTGTGCAAGGTATTCATTATAAGCAGATGTTTCTGCATATCAGCTTTAATGGTCTTTTGTGATTTGTTTTTAAAACTATGTGTCAAATCCAGCTGGTTGCTTCATTATCAGTAAAGTGGTGAATCTAATCCAAACTTTAAAGGAGCTGTCTTCTTCCTCTAAATATTTTCAGCACCCTGGATAGCTACTTTAAAGTTCAGGTTAAAACCCAGAGTGCCTTCACTAGCATAGGACCACCAGCCACCACTTCCTTAGTTCAATGTCAGGTTGACATCCATCTTCTAGTGTGATCAGACTTCTTTCCTTCCTAACCAGCAGCCATCATTGCCAACTGAAACCTGCTGGAGCCTTTAGAGCAGGTTTTGAAGCTAAAGAGAAAGCTGTAGGGGGAAAAGGATTACCCTCCCTTCTCAGTTCTGCACACAAAAGTATTTCTGTGAGCAGAACAACCTCACTGGATCTTGGGCTATGGTAATAAAGCATGCCAGAATATACAAGGGCGAGGACATGGGTGGGAAACAGTTGAAGGCTAGTAGAGGGCTACATTACCACCACCACCCTGGGAGACCTTGCATGGCTGCACTCTTACAGACATTTTATTCCTCCCAAAACGAAACAAAAGAAACAAAAATCATATTTTGCCCTCAAATGCCCTGTCATGTTTTTGGTTGCTCTGAGCCATTTTAGGCCCATGAGGCCCTTTTTAACAACAGAAAGTGAGTGGGTCATTTTCTGTTCCTGTTTCAAAAGAAGCCTCTCCTAGGCATAAGGGCCGGTCTAGATGAGGGAATAAAACAGTGGTTCCCAAACTTTGGTCCTCCAGATGTTTTGGACTTCATCTCCCAGAATTCCTGACGGTTGCCAAGGTGGCTATGGCTTGTGGGAATGACGTCCAAAACACCTGGAGAAGCAAAGTTTGGGAATCACTGGAATAAAATATGGATTGGTGTGCACATACGCCAATTTGCAGCAGCTTTCATCTGTCTCAACGATTTATTTTTTTGCAAGGTCACTGGTGTGCAAAGCTATCCATGTTTGCTGTTCACACAGAGGCATGCCAATGAATCAAGATGGCAAGTTCAAGTGAATTAGTCACGGTTTTATACTCCCCAAATTGCCCCTGCCAAACAATATTAAAAAAAAAAAAAAACTAACTCCAAGGTGCGGAAGAGTGATCTTCTGCTTAAATAATGAAAAAAAGAAGGAAAGAAAGGCTGTTTCATTTCCTCAGCGCACAATCGCTATGCCAACGATCCAACATGGCAGTTCCAGATCTGGCTTCTTAACAAGCTCCACCTCTTGCGTATGTCTGACCAATCAGCTATCCTCTTCAGCAATGTGCTGCAATGCAATTTCGTTATCCTAACATGTGCAAGTGTGCATTTCCCCTGCAGTTGTAAAAAAACTAGGGGAAAGTCCCAGAGGCTTTTGCCATGGACTTTCCCTGAATTTTTCTCCCCCTCCCTCTGAAAATGACGGAATACTGCGTGATCCCATTTGGACACATGGGACTCCCTGCACATTCCATGAGGATTTATTTCACCATCTGGAATACCCCTAAATTGACCTAGGTGGGGCCAAAATATGGTAAAAATGTCCCAGAAGGCACTTGGGGTAAAAAAAGGGGGGCACAAAAAATTACCCTGGAACACATGTAGTCTGCAGGCCACACTTTCCCATCTCTGCTCTAGGGAATGGCTACTAAAGGGCTTCAAAGGGTGACATAAAATGAGAGGTATCTATCAAGTGTATTGATCATGATGATTAATATTTGGAACCTATAAGTTCAGAGCCAGTGAACTGTCTATTATTGATGAGTAAGCATAGGAGAGGAAAGTTGTTTTTCTGGACTACAAGGTTTTATTTCATTTATGTTATGTTATTTTACATTTTATTTGAACAAGTATTTGGTGACTAGTGGAAGATGAGGTCCATGTGCTGCATTTTTTTTATTGTCCCTATCACAGTGTTAAATTATTTGGGCCAAGATCCTACATCAAATACATGACTACCTAAGAAAAGCTACAAATGACTTATGGAACTGAGCCGTGAATCCCACTTTAAACTCCAGGGAGCCATTACAAGCAATGGAGGTCTGCAGTGCCATCACCTGGGGCACTTCTGCATGATGTGGGCAGCCTCCTCTCACTCCCAAGCCATAGTGCAAAAAAGGAGAAGCCACATTGTGACTTGGGGGCATGAAGAGACTACCCAAGTCATCCTGAAGTGCCCCACCAGGCAGTGCCATAGCTCTCCATTGTTCAGAAAGGCTCCCTGGAGTCTAAGGTGGGTTTCACGAGGCATTTATTATTGTAGCAATATTGCCGCAATTGTGAATATATAGCACAGCTGAATATGTAGCAGTTATGGAGCCATAACTCTAGGTTACAAATTCATAACTACAATGCAGGACACCAGCCTCTATATTGTTTTAAAGCATTGATCTTGTAATATGATAGCTTATTTGTTTTTTAAAAACTTTCTCAATTCTGTTTTTTTTAAAAATGCATATAATTTGTTTGGATTCATACACAAGTTTCCATGGGTTCCATTCAGGAGGAAGTTGGGGTATAAATTAAATAAATAAATACAATCCCAGAATCCTCCAGCTAATATATATATATATATATATATTTTAAAAAAACATTTTCAAGCTCCTGAACAGGGCTGCCCTGCTTCTGGAATTAATTCCCAGAGACATCTTGTTGGCTGCCATGACAAACAGAAAGCTGGATTAGATGGTCTTTTCTTTTCTATTTGTTCTTTCTTTGGGGTCTTTTCTTGTGTTTTTAAGCATGCTGTGAGATATTTGTCCAGACAAATTGCTGGAAGAATTGTATCTCTAATATGGTACTAACTTTCCCACAATACAGTCAGGAAGTGGAATGCTAACGATCAATGACAGGATGGAGGTGGCAGAGGTGCAGACAGTTTATCCCTCTTTCTTTTCCATGACAGAACACATCAAACAAGTCGGGGCAGACAGACACTGGATGCAACTGTCTTAACCAATTGTAGTGCACTGTGCCCTTAGACATGGAACATTTGTATGCTAGAGATCTGTAGTCCTGACGGATGCTACGCTGATGGTGAGGCATCGATCATTCGCTATATAAGTCTTTGTTAAACAGTCAGTAGACTCTATAGTCTCCAGGGTCAGTTAAACATTAATGAGTGCTTTGTGTATGTTGGAAATTATAATATATGATTCCATGCTCCAATTCTGAAACTATTTATGCTAGAGAAATGCCACCATAGTGTAACATAAAAATTACTTATGGCATTTATTACCAAGAAAAAAGACCCTTTCTACCCAATGTAATGCTATTAATTTGAAGTTGGGTTTCTCCCCCCGCCAGAATTATATCCCATTGTTTCCTTCGTTGACACCAGTAGTAGAAGATTTAAAGTATCTGATTTAATCTCTACACCATCACTGGTGGCTTAAAATTTACAACTGCTATTCCCCCATCCCTACCTCTTGTTATATACCATCTTTCTTTATTTAGCATGTTTCATTGATATGACACAATTTAGTAAAGGTAGTAATTTCTTCCTGAAAGCTTGCCTGCAAGTTCCCTGTTTAACTTCTACAACACAGGTGGCTCATCTCTAAATCTGTTCTGTAGAGATGGTGGGAATCACATACTGCACTTGCATAAATTTAGGGCCGAATGACACATCAGATGCTCAACTAAATCCTGCAGTTTTTGTCATGCCATTGGCCAGTCGCACACCCAGTCCCTTCCTAACTATGTAATCAGCATAGCAGATTACCACAATCATGGTGTTAGTGCATACCTTATGTCAGTCCCTCATTGTTCCATTACAAAATAGCTTATACTCACAGTAATGAGCACAATCTTAGCAGTTTTCTTTCGAGTCAGAGTTTGGAAATAAGCAATTGCAGATAATGGCTAGAATTCACAATTACAGTTATGCACGAGTAACCTAGAGTTATGCATTCATAACTAGTTCTTATCCATGATCCCTAATATTCAATAGTTCAGGGCAGTGGTTCTTAACCTGTGGTCTGCAGAACCCCCCAAGGGGCCACAATGTCCTCACAGGAGGTCCACAAAGGCTTGAGGAGGTGAGGCAAGGCAAAGGCTGGCTGGTTTGGTCTGTGCATTGCCGTTCAATCCACTCCAGCCATAAACTTGCAGAAAGAAGCAAGAGAAAAGTCTTCCCTCCCCCTCCAGTGCCTATGAAGGTTTAATGGATAGTGCAATTGTGTTGTTGTTGTTGTTAGGTATTATTGTTGTTGTTCATCACGATTTTAAATCTTGAGTTAAGTCTTGGAGGTCAGTGGCAACAAATGATATTCAAAAGGGGTCCCTGGTAAAGAAAAGGTTAAAAGCGACTGGTGTAGGGAATTCATTGGTATGGTAAAAGTCCCCCAAATGTGACTATTTGGGCAGTAGCCACTGGGAACAATAGGAGTCTGTTCTGCTGTTGATCAGGATGTAGCAATCTGCCAGTGTCTAACATCCTGCTTTGCAACAGCTGCAGAGCTGTTTGGGCTGGAAGTCAACCTGAAGAAAACAGAAGTTCTCTACCAGCCTGCACCACAGGATGAACACCACCATCCCCACATTGCCACAGGCAAATCTGTGCCGTAGGCAAATCCGTCCGTTCAGCAGTTCACCTACCTGGGAAGCATCATCTCCTTAGATGCCAAGATTGACAAAGAGATCGATCACAGATTAGCAAAGACATTTGGAAGACTTTACAAAAGAGTCTGGAGTAGCAAACACCTGAGGCGAAGCACAAAAATCAGTGTGTATAGAGCCACTATACTGTCTATTCTCCTTTATGGGTCTGAAACATGGGTCACCTATCACCAACACTTACGACTCCTCGAACGTTTTCATCAGCGCTGTCTACGTACAATCCCAAATATACACTGGACTGACTATGTGATGAATGTTGCTGCCCTTGAGCAAGCAGGGATCACCAGCATTGAGGCCATGATATTGAGAACACAGCTGTGCTGGGCAGGGCACGTTTCTAGGATGGAGGACCATCGCCTCCCAAAAATAGTACTCTACGGTGAACTCGCCACAGGTCAGCGTAAAAGGGGTGCTCCAAAAGAGCAATACAAGGATTCCCTGAAACAACATCTCAGGCTTGGCCAAATTTATCACCAACAATGGTCTGCCCTGGCCTCACATCGGGAAGCATGGAGATGCACTATCCACAATGCTGTAGCTTTATTTGAGAACTCACGCCGAACAAGTCTTGAAGAGAAACGACAACGCAGAAAGAATCACAACCCAAAAACATCACCCAAGGAGACCCTCTGCTGTGCTTTCTACAACTGGACTTGTTTATCTTGGATTGGCCTTTTCAGTCATCAACACGCTTGCAGAAAGCATGGAATGAGTCCTTCCTGAATCTTCATTTGTGAAGAAAAGCCAGAGAGAGAGAGAGAGCAATCTGACATTTCCAATCCCTTCCTGCAAGCGAACTTCAATGCAAGGAGGGATTATGAAGGTATCCTGCTTCTCACTGTTGCATTGGAAATTGTGAATGGAAGGAGGATGGAAAAACCAGTCTATCACATCCAAGTTGACAGTAGAACAGACCCCTGTTGCTCACAGTGGCTTCTGCCTTGTAAGTCAGAATTGGGGGAACCAGGCTGGAAGACACTTCTTAGCTACATGGCTAAGTAGCTGATCTAGAATACTAGCCCACATGGTTTTTTGTAATTATTTCCTTTTCACAATAAATTGGTTGGAATGTGATATTGCAGTTACAGATTTTTTAACATATAGTTATGGATCTGTAACTGCTCTGTATTCAGTAAGACTATGTAAAACTATGTAAATGCCACCCCAGTCAACCAGCAGTTGTATTAAGCAAAGGTGATCTCTTCAGCTTCTGAACAGAGTGCAAGGAAGAAGATGTTGCCACTCCCTCCCACGAGTGAGTGAGGCTGTGACACAGACTTGCAACAGAGGTCCTGCTTCTGCTAGTCATAGCCTCACTTGCTGGCAGAAGGAAGTGGAAACAGCATCCTCTTTGCTCCTGAAAAGACCTCCTTCACTCAATCTGACTGCTGGCTCTTAAGTTGGGCTTGGGGGGGGGGTTGGGCCAGGAGATTTACTTATCAATGCATACATAACTAAGTAGCCAAAGTAGAATATCAATTATGATTATGAGTGATTTATTGGAAAAGACAATAATGCTTGGTAAAGTGAAAGGCAGTAGGAAAAGAGGGAGACCACACTTACAGGTGGAATGATGCAAGGAAGCCATGACCCTGAGTTTGCAAGACCTGAGCAAGCTAGTTGATAATGGGATCTTGGAGGTCTCTCATTCATACGGTCACTGTAAGTTTAAGTCAACTTGATGGAAGACAGCAACAAAGCCATATCTGAGTTTCATTATAATTATAACACCAGGGATAACAGAACAATAAATAATCATACTTTTTCAAACAGGAAATCTGTTTTTCAAACAAGAAGATCCCTGTGAACTGTCTTCAACTGCTTTTACAGGGGAGCCAATAAACTGAAGCTGAATTCCAACAAGATATAATAATAATAATAATAATAATAATAAAATTTTATTTCTATCCCACCCCTCTGCAACGCAATCGGGGCGGCTTACAATATAAAAACTCCATAGTCCCAGTACCCTAGCCCGCCCCCCCTTAAAATAATATTAAACTATAAAAGATTAAAAACATACAGTAAATTAGAAAAATATTAAAACATACAATAGTTTAAAAAAAATGATTAAAAAAAATGATTGATGGAAGCTCTGTGGACTGGTGGATGTAAAGTCTGAGTGAGCAACCTACCTGGATAGGTTGCACTCCCTCTAAAAGAGAATATACATAGCTTGGAAGTACTCCAAGATCTGTCTTTGTCACTGGAAGCCCAAGTGGACTTTGTGGCTTGGACTACTTAGAGCACCAACTACAGCCTTTTCCAGACAAGGATAACAATCCATACACTGGTAACTGTAATGAGCTTTGTGTGGAGCTGCCACTGAAAAAGACTCAGAAGCTACTATTAGTGCAAAATATAGCAGCAAGAATGCTAACCAGGGTACCATACAAGCACTCATGGCACCAGTTTTAAAGAACTGCCCTGTGTCAATTCACTTGCAGTTTGAGTTCAAGGTACTGGTGATGACACCAAAGCCCTGAAAAGCTTCATACCTCAATAACCTGAATGAGTACCTCTCCCTATATATACCTGCCTAATGACTGACATCTACCTGAGGGGTAATACAATGAGGGGAAACATGGGAGAGGAACTTTTTGGTTGTGGCACCTCAGTTGTGGAATGCTTTGGCAGCTCAACTGATTTCAACTGGCTCGTTGGTTTCTTTTTGGCACCAGGTCAGGACAAAGCTTTTATTAAAACTTTTGGGGTCCCAGTTTGTTTGTATTGTTTAATATTATTTTATCTTGGTTAAATTGTTTATGGGTTTTAATATGGCATTGTCTAAATTGTTTATATTATTTTATCTGTTTGCCACAATGAGATCACGCAATGAAAGGGCAGGATATCACCATACTAAACTTTGATAACAACTAGATATATAAAACTACTGCTGGAATCCTACATGACCTATTATGTTATGTAACTTTACTATAACTTGCTACATAGCAGAGGTGCTAAGGAACCCCTTTACTCAATTACAAAGATGCATAACAGGACACCAGCAAGAGTTCCCGATATGCATTGGTGTCCAATGTGCATCAGGAACAATGTGATGCATATCAGGACCTGTTGTGCCTCAGTTGCATTGTACACCAGTGCACATCAGCCCCTTGCTGGCTCTCTTATGTAGTGATGTAACAGCAGCCCTCTACTGGATACGGACATTATGCAACTGCATAATTCTACTGCAGACATAAATCCACTCATGAAGACCTAAGTCCCCAACAGAATTCTGGCATATAACTCATAAAAGAGTACACAATAAATGACTGATGAATTTAACACCATAGCCATGATCACTCTCACTGTCTAAAGTAAATATAGTCTGCACATTTCCTGGTTGAAAAAGGTGCTTCTTCTTTTGTAAGAAAAATTCCAGAGATTCTTTTTGTTGACATAGCCATATGGTGAATCCTGACATCTTGATTTTTGTCCACTCTAAGCACACCTATAAAGTATGAGAAAGAAAGAGTTCAAGGGGGAATATTCTGAACTTTTAACAAGCTTCCTTCTTAAAAATCTCAAGGAGCAGTAGCTTCAAGACAAGCAAAAGGAAATACTTCTTCACACAAAGCATAATTGATTTATGGAATTTACTACTATAAGATATGCTCAGGGACACCAGCTTAGAAGGCTTAAAAGGGGTCATAGAGGCTACTAATGACTATGGGCCATGAAAGGCAAAAAGAACATACTTAGTCAGAGATAGGGCATCATTAGATATTGGTTATTCAGTACAGATAACATGTTTGCAAGCTTTCTAGTGGCACCTTGTTAGTTGCTCATAGAAACAAAACAGTGGTCTAGATCAAGTACAGTTTTATAGAATTTCCTTGGTTTTTTTTTCCAGGCTGCACATTTTTTTTTGTCCCACACACAGGATGATCTTCTGTTATCTTTTCAAGAACAGTTGGGATGGCAAAGACTAGAATACCTTGTTCAGCTTTAAAGAACTAGACAATGCTTTTCTATTGATAAGTTAGTCCTTTGATAAGATTTTTTTGGGGGGGGGACATTAAGCTAATATTCAGCATTATTATTTATTCAGTCTATTCTGCAACAAGTATTAATGTTATGTAATGGATGCTGTGCACTGCTTCCAGGTATCTAGGTGGGGGGATACAAATTCTGAGATGCCAGTTTAGATTTATAGTTTTGCTCGGAGTTCTCACCCAAAGCACTTGACATCATCTGAACTACGCATCAAACGGCAAAAACAGGAGTCATCAACCAGTAGGGCATAATTCAATGTTTAAGGTAAATGCATTTCATTTATTTACATAGTTCCTCCTCATCACTCCTCTTAGCATGTGGTAGCATCTGCCATTTTAAATTCAAGGACATTTGCACATATCTAAGCCACTCTCATAAGGCTTGCTGCTTTATCCATTTGCTCCCTTTTATGAAAACCCAACACAAATTTTTGCTTGCCCCCACCCACAACCATTTCTGTTGAAATGATAGCCACTTGAGCAGGATAACTGCTTTTAATCTCATTTTTTTCTGAGAGTGGTCATGTGCTCTGGCACTGAAATGTCACAAAGAGGACTTAGCAGCTCCTCCAAAGCTGTAGTTTTGGGAGTGATGTCTCTGCATGATAATAAACTAAGACTGATTTGCTGATATTGTAATATGAGTCTCAGAATTATCATCCTCAGGAGACAATAGATACTCTACCTGTATTCATCCATCTCTCCTTGTGGAACAGGAGAAGGAAATACACTTAAGAAATGTAATGAATAAAAAGTGATTGAGAGACTAATTTTCAGACATAAGCACCAATAGATAATGTGCACTGCTTGGATTCAAGTGCTCAGAGAGTCCATAGGCCTATAAATGCCTTTTTTCACATGCTTAAAGGGATTCTTTGTTCATTGACAGGCCAAGATATACTGAAAGGAAGACAAGACAGGAAGGTAATAGGTCAATATCCTGTTTTGTCTTCCAACTAGAGTTCTTTGTACATATTTGCATGTGTACCTGTCAATTTATGATGACCCCATGAATTTCACAGGGTTTTCTTAGACACAGAAGACTCTCAAGTGGTTTGCCATTGCCTTCCTCTGAAATATAGCCAATGACACCTGGGATTCCCTTTCCATTTTCCTTCCAAGTACTACCCAGACCTGACTCTACTTAGCTTCCAAGATCAGGCAGGATCTTATACCTTCAGGGTAATTAGGCCCCTTTGGACATACTTAGATCATTCAAAATACATTAGGTAATATAGATGGAGGGGTGGAAAAGATAAGGCATGCTGCTGAGTGGGGCCAACCCCACTATTTGGTACAGTGAAGCAATTGCTTCAGAGGAAAGATGCTTTGGGGCAACAGAGGAAGCCTTTCACTTGTTCTTTTTGAGCCCCCCTTGGGCTATCCTACATCCTCTAAACTAGCATGATACACTCGAATCAGCTGAAGTCTTATCCATGGGGAAGTAAGATTAGCTGGTTGTGCATAGGGGTCTTTTAGCTGTGTGTGTGCTGTACTTTTATTCTTATTGTCATATTTTTCAGTGCTTTTATATGGTTTTAAATTAGTGGTGTTTCCAAAGTATAGCTTATTTAATTGTACTGTAGCATTTTTATTATCAGTGCCAGAATTCTGTTGGGCAGATACAAATGTGTAAGCTAGAGTTACACACTTGTGATTGTTCCATAATCACAACCCTTTCATAGCCCCTAGTTTGAGGACTTTGAAAGTCTCCCAGGCCCCACTTACCAGGAAGCAGCCACTGCAATCAACAGGGGTCCATTCCACTCTCAGTCAAGAAGCAGCTGCCTGATGTTTCCACCCATCTCCTCATACAAGCGATCTCCAGCACAAGGAGAAATTGCAACAGAGGGGTTGTCAAATCAGAGATCGCTCACAGGAGGGAGCAGGGAGCAGCCAATTGCTGACCAATAAATTGGGAAGGGAGGGGGTCAGGATGGGATTCACCATGTAGCACCATAACTATGGTGTTTACATGTATGCAAATCACCAACAGGATTCTGGCCAGGATTTTTAGCTGTACTTTATTTGGGTGTTTTTTAAAAAAATCTACACTTTTTAAATGTGTAGGGAATCAGTAGTTTTAGGATTTGAAGTGTTACCAGCACTGACAGCCCCCAGCTCCTTTTCATATAATAATTGGCAATATTTAATAATTTGGCTAACTGTGACCTTCCACAAGAGTGGCTAGTTAACCAGGAACTCCCAAAAACTAGGAAGACCAAAGACAAGTACTGAGACTAAGTCATGTATACACTAGGGATAGGCCATTATAAATTCCAAAGAAAGGTAACATCTTGCCTGAACATCTGGCTAATCCAATCAAGATGGATGAGCTACTCAACATTTGTAAAGAGTTGTTTCCCCTCTCCCCTCACTGCAACCAAAGAGGGCTGCTTGCCTCATTCAGTTTCAAAGTGTTAGCACATTAAGGGTCATTAATGCATCCTGATTGTCCATTGTTTTAGTCTGGGAACCTCTAAGAAGCACCATCTTTTACTCTAAATCCCATCCCCAGATGTGAAGTATTGGGTATAAAAACCCCTCCAAAACTCCACTCAAGTGTACATACTTCCTCCTACTACATCCACACTGCTGGTTTGCTGTGCACCCTCAGAATACAACTCTGATACCCCATTGCTGCAGGAATCTCTGCTCTACAAGACAGATGTCGTATCACCCCAAAACTCCCCTCACTCTATTCCTCTAACCAAATACTTCCTACTTATTTTGTTAGTCTTGCGCCAGTGCTTGAAGCTTGAGTGTGTGGGGGAGTGATGTTATTATTTCCTTAATAAAGATCAATCAATTGAACTATCTAGCTTAACGTCTCCTCCTTAGTACCAGTATACATAGGTCTCAAGGTCCTGCTCATTGCCTTCCTCTCATATTGCCGAGTATATTAATTCCCCAAATTAATATCAATATCTGGCAGGTCCCAATGGACTCAAGCATCTTAGGTAACAGAAGAATAGTAGAATCAACAAGTAGAAATGAGGTTTATTAATAAATAAATTATAAAAGGTTCTACTGTATATTGAAGTAGAGGAAGTACAATTATCTGAGTATTACAACCATGAACTGACAAGTTCTCAGTCATATGTTATTTCCTTGTCTTTGTGTGTTAGTATGTTAGTAGGTGTTAACATTTGTCTTTGTCTTATTTTGTCTTTGTAGTTGACCCTTATATGTAATTTTATATTATTAAAAATGTGTTAATATATATATATACTGTATTTTTTTAAAAAATCTACACTGTAAGCATTTTTCCCATGTTGGGTAAAAAGCAGGATATAAATTAAATAAATATATAAGGACAGCCTCCTAGAATGAAAGTAAAACTCCTCAGTAGATAGTAATATTTAATTATTATTATTGACACGTAAGTACCTTGCTTACATTCATATGGTCTTGTTCTCTCCCACTCTTTCTTCCTGTGTTTGTGGGTATAAACTTGTTTTTAAAAATGTACTCACCTCTTTAGACTGGCTAGAGTTTGCTGTCTACACCAAGAGAAACTCATTCTCTGTTACTTCAGGTTAATATCAAGTAGTACATTGTTTGTAGTGATGGTGATAGTAGAAAGATTGCTAGCACAACGGAGGGATTATATTCTGCTCCCCCCATCATAATAAACACATTATTTTTTGGCAGAACCCTTCAGTTTGGTTTTTGGTTATATGTATTCATTTGGTACAACAAAATTAATGCTCAAAAATCATTTAACAATCACCTAATTTGGAAGGCATTATTTAAAGTCTGAACCAAGTACAAATAATTATTACATAATAAAATACCTCCATGGCTATCACCATCTGAAGCATTATCATTAAAATGATTAAGAACATATGGAGAATGGGCAACATAGAGACCTTTTGACCCTAAAGGAAAATGCATATCAGGTTAAGGATAGAGAAGTATTAATTAATGAAGGATTTAATGTTCAGTGGTATCCTTATGTGCAGATACTAGAAAGGTTTAAAGCAGATAAGAAAAAAGAGGGGTTTGATATGAAAAAGAGTGAGTTCGAAACCCATATGTTAAAAGGGGAGAAACATTTGATTGTTAATGTAAAGGTTATTGATGAAACTCAAATTAGAAGATGAATTAATCAAAGAATGTATGCTAAAATGGGCTAAGAACCTTTCTACAATATAGAATTAGAAGACTGGGAAAAAATATGGAAAAACAATAGGATTAATATGGGAAGTAACAACCTAAGAGAAAACTTCCTAAGGATGATGTACAGGTGATGCCTTTCACCAGTTAGACTTGCTAAGATATATAAAAACTAGCTATACCTGGCGTAACATACACCGTTATCTACATATATAAAATGCTTCAATATGTTTCTGTTCCTATTCTGCTGATTGGCCACTTAGGAAACATGTCAAGAGTATGATTATTTGATGCATTAATATATAACCTTTCAGATCAACTATAATGGCTAGTTTTATGCCAAGAGTCCCTCTGCCACTGCCATGCAACCAAGCATACACACAGACACACACACACCATGCGTGCCAGGACATGAGGGGCCCTCTGCTGGCATGGAACCATGCATACACACACCATACTGCACACACACCATGTGTACCAGGATGCAAGAGCCCCTCCACCACTACCATGCAACTGTATGTACACACTCACACCATGCTACACACAAACACCACATGTGCCAGGAAAATTAGAGCCCCTCTGCTGCTGCCATGCGACCACATGTACACATGCACAATATGCCTGCCAGGATGTAAGAGCACCACCACCATGCAACTGTGTATAGACACACCATGCTACATACAAACCACACAGCAGGATGCAAGTGCCCCTCTGCCACCACCATGAAACCATGCATACACACACACACACACCAAGGCCCTAGCTACAGACAGCACAGGAGGCCCAAGGCTCCAGCTACAGACAAGACAGAAGGCCCAAGAACCAAGGACCCAGCTACAGACAGCACAGGAGGCAGAAGGCCCAAGGCCCAGCTACAGATAGCACAGGAGGCCCCAGGCCCAAAAGCAAGGAGCAGCTACAGACAGCACAGAAGAACATATTGTGGTAACCAAGACTGAGGGTTGAATGCCGCTCTTAAATAGCAGTTCCCATGGCTGCTTCAGGTGTGCTGTGTCTGATAGCTTGGCACTGGTTCTTCCACGACTCCCACAGCCAGGGCCTGAGTCTACAAAGAGGCTGTACCAGCTGCTGCAGCCAGGGCCCTAGTCCTGCGAGGACAGGCAGATCCTGACACCTAAGCAGCCAATCAGCACACTGAAAATGGCAACATACTCAAGAGAATTATATAGAGAGATACCAATAACATCTGCCAGAAATGTGAAAAATCTATTGGTAGTTTCTTTCATATGTGGTGGGAATGCCCAGTAGTAAAGAAGTTCTGGTTTATGGTAAGAGCTAAAATGCCAAAAACAAACAAACAAACAAAAAACATACAGCTTAAAATTGAACTAAAACCAGAGGGCTTTTTTTGGGGGGGGGGATTCCATTTTGGAAAAAATACAGAGAAGGAAATTGGTAGGTTAAGTTAGCATATGGTGACTGATGCCAGAATTCTTCTTGCTAAGTACTGGAAGACAAATACAATACCTACGGACAATGAAAGGTTGGGGAAAATAATGGAAATTGCTGGAATGGATAAACTTACACATATGTTAAATGGAAAATCTAATAGTAAATTTATAAAAGATTGGGGAAAATTCAAAAATTACTTGGAAGAAAAATGTGGGAATTTAATGCTTACTGGATTCAAAGAGTAAAATGATCTACTTTATTTGAATCTGATGATCTAAAGTAGCTTTATTCATGGGGAAAAATATGTGTGGTAGAAGGAATTAACTTAGAAAGGGTAAAAAGAGTATGGAATAGCTAAAACGGGGAAAAAGAGCAAGAGAAAAAACTTTATATGTGTTGACTTCTAAGTTGTGAAAAATTCATTCATAATTCATTTCTAGCTGATAGCTCAACATTTGGGAAGTGAACATTCTGATAAATTATATTAATTTTATGAATTATATAAATTGTGTTAATTGTGTATCTTATATATAATATAAGATATAAAGGCTTTTGATGTTAATATTTGTTTGTTTGTCTGAGCTGTTAGTTATGCTTAAATGAAAATGTATTTATGTGGAAAACTGCAATAATATTTTTTAAAGAAGTTCCTAACTCCTTACTCCTCCAAGTACTGAAGCAAGTCAACTAGGCTAGAAGGACAAAGGAACTTTTAAAATGCAATCAATGCATCATAATCTGATTCTGCATAGGATTTGTGCGTACATCTCTCCTGCTTGTACTGGTGTCAAGAACAGAGTGTCAAAGAGACTTAGAGAAGAGAAAGAGAGAGCATCAAAAGAGTATTTTAAGTGATTTTTTCCTCCCTTGCACAACAAGGAAATCAAAGAGGAGAGCTGGAAACATGTGGACTGAGCATGAAAAAAACACTTTGGGGGATTTATTTCTAAGGCAGGAGAGGAAGTAAAAGAAAAGATTGTGAATTATAAACTGAGGATCTGTTCTGCAAGCTCTTTTCATTGTAACAAGTTTTTTTTTTAATCCTCCTCTTAATAGATAATTTTCTGGAATTGATAGTGCCTGAGAGGCAACTCAGATAATGCTGAATATGCACAGAAGGAAGAGTGAAAGAAAGACAAAGACCTATATGCTCCAACCTATGCTGACCTCCCTTCCAGTCTTAGGACTTTATCAGATGAAGCAAAAATGGCATCATAAGGATGCCAAATTAACAGGAAAGGGTGCACATACAAGGCAATGTTGTGCTTTCACAATTTCTTCTGGTCAAAAAGCCATTCTTTTTTATTAAAAGGCCAAGCCATCAATAAATCTGCTGTGACGTTTTGTTCCTGGTATTGCCAGCATTGAAACTGCATGCTGTTTTTGTCTTGTGATTTCAGCATCAATGGGAGGTCCCACCAGAACACTTCCAGGTGAGAACACGAAATCCAGGTAAGGGACGCTCTTTTTATGAACCTTCCTAATTAACTTGTAAGTTTTAAAGTGTGTTTCTGTGCTTGTGTGTATGTTTTGTGTCTTTATTTTGCTGTATTTTTTATTTTTACTGCACTCACATCTTCTCGCCAGAATTGCTGAGATCACAAATGCAGAAGTAAACAGAGCTCCATTCATGTTCCAGTAATGCTCGGGCTGCTTTTTCTTGTGATTAGAAGTGAGTTTGATGACAAGAGTTATTGTGCTGGAACAAGTACACTGTTAGCTTTTGGTGGGACAGAAACATTTTTGAAGGTTAGTCTGATAAAGTCTTTAGACTGAGACCTTAATGTTGCTGACATCACTTCCACCTTCACCTTGAGACTTGAATCTCTCTCCTTATTGAAACAATATCTTGACTTTGTTCTGGTGAAACTGAGAGGAAGGCATGGCTCACTGAATCTCCTCTTTACTTAGCAAGAACTAGAGATTCCTATCCATTTTCTTTTTTCAGTGCAATTCTTACAATAAATACTAGTTTTCATATGCTGGAATCTTTGGTTGGCTCTACTACTTTTTCCAACATTGCAGAAGGAGGTATCCACTACCTCTTTAAACAACAGTTTTGCCGGGCTGTTGGAGGGCCTCTTTCCCTCTAATCTAAATGAGACCCAATTAGTCACAGGAGATTATCAGACACTTAAAAAAAAAAAAAAACCAAGGAGCTCATGAGAACGAGAAACTTCTGCTAATGAAAAGAGGCACCTTTTTCGTCACTCCAGCACAGAGGGAGAACAGAGAAAGTATGAGAGTAGGATGGCATGTGTGGTATCGGGATCCTTTGGTGGTGGTGTTTTCACAAGCTCCTTTGTTGTTTTTTTTAAAAGCATCTGATAATCTCCAGAGTGTGCTAGGAAAGCTTTTTCTCACAGTTGCCCATCAGGTTGCCTTCTCCTTCCTCTTCAGTGGTTTCCTTTCACCTTTACCTTCCTGGACCTCTTCAAAAGTATCTTTGCAGATATTTATGTCCTTCTAGCTTCAAATGGGATCTCAGGTCTCGTCTACACGATTTAAATAATACGTACGGCGTGTGGAAGTTCGTGCTTCAGTACACACGGCCATTCAGATTCACACGCATCCAAAGGAGGGGGGCGGTTTTCCACCCTGCAATATGCACACGCAGCATTCAGGAGAGAAAGCGGATCACGAAGAGAAATCCGTATGCCGTTCGGATGGCTGATGGGTCTGTATGGTCTGTTCACACACATACGAACAGGCTATGTAATCTGATTGGCTGGCTGAGTAGAGGGGGCGGGGCTAGCACGGAGGTTACTTGGGAACGGCCACCATGTTGGATTCCTGGCTAGTGAGAGTCTGGTAAGTCCATGAATTATACATTTATTTATTTATTTTTATATTGTAAATAGGGAAAACCGAGTGTCCGCAAAGCAGGAACCTTTTTTAAAAAAAAAGCAGCAGGAAATTTTAAACCGCCGCTTGGCTTGCTCGCTCCAGCCAGCTTGGGGAAGAGGGAGTCATACGGAGTTTAGGGGGGTAAAAAATCATGTGGGCAGTTCATATGCATACGAACAACAGCCTATTCGTTTTTTTTACCCGCCAAACGGATTTTTTTATGATCATATAGATGCACCCTCAGTCTTAGTTTGTGAAGTGAAGAATCCCAGTATGATTATCTTCCAGTCATACTGATCAGAGCTTGGACTCTTATTTTTAAAAAGGAAGTAATTACATCCTGGATTAGTTGTTACTAATATGTTATCATTACTGTTACTATTATGCCATTGGGCGATACAGGAAAGTGCTTTTAGGTGCACATTTCTAGTCATATTAATTCTATTGCTCATTTCAATACTCACTTCTAGCCATATTAATTCTCAGTGGACTATTCTCCCTCAGCTCCCCTCTCATCTGTACAGACAGAGCATGATGGGCTGCCATATTCATAGTATGCAGATGCTTTGAGGACTAGTGCAGAAACTCAGTCAATCCCTGTACCTTCCTTGTCTCCCTCCACATCAAACAATTGCTCTAAATCTCATGCCTGAGTCACCTTTGCAATCATAAACATATAGAAGAAGAAAACAGGACTGAATTGTTTACTCATGTCCCCATCATCAAGTCCCTGCCCCCTTTCTACCACCACTGCTAATTAGAGGGGCTAATCTTAGTATAGGTCAAAATAGATGATACATTTCTCATGTTTTTTGCAGAGCTACTCCTCAAAGTGGCAAAAGATGTCAATTTCTCATAGCACATGATTTCCTTTACCTATGTATCTTGCCTTTAGCATTGCTTTGTGCTTGGTCATTGGAAGATAAGCACAAGCTTAATTTGCAAGTCTTGTTGCTGAGGTAGACAACTGTGAGGAAATCCCACTGCAAAATGGGAAATGGGAAATCCCATAATGGGAGGGAAAATAGAAATGCACATTCCACCTAAAATCTAGTTTGACCTCTTTCTTACTTCTGTATGGAAATACCACTGGCTTTTCTTCTTGAGTCAGCTAAGGGTGAATTGCAGACATAATACCCTGTACTGATGTAGCTCTGTAGCATTGTATAGGGCGGGTGTTTACTGGGTGGAAGATCTCTGAGGACAAGACTCATACCTTTGAGCAAAAGTGTTGCTCAGTACTGAAGGGGATGGTGGCCATGCCAGCTCAGGATGTGCCCATGAAGAAGGATACAGAAATGTGGGAGGATCTGCTGAGGCAAAAAAGGAAAAATCTAGATACCCAGGAACACCTACATAAATAAATGATAGCAGACTTTTGTTTTATTTTTTAATTTGTATATGATTCTAGTTGTGTGCACATGCACATTTGTGCGTGTGTTATTAGGAGTCTAGTCACATACTCAGTAAATTTTGGGGCACACAAATGGACTCCTGCCACATCAGGCTCAGTGTTTTCTTACTCTCCTGACCTTTGTAGTGTCCTTTCAGTAACAGAAGTAGAACAGTTATATCGAAAGGGAATGGGATCATAACATTGACACAGACACATGATGTGATGGCCACATGCAAAACTGCGAAGAAGAGGAAGAGGAAGAGGAAGAAGAAAAAGAAGAAGAGGAGGAGGAGGAGGAGGAGGAGGAGGAGGAGGAGGAAGGTTTTGCATAGCAAACAGTGACTGTTCTGCCAGGTATTTGGGGGATCAAATGAAATTTTCACTCAAGGGCTGAGATCCTACATCACTAAGTGCAGAATAAAAGTTCCACAGTCAGAACTATGCTAGGGCTCCCCTCTTACAACTCCCAGAACCCAGCAGTAGTCCCATTACTATCACCACAGCCATTCAATGCTAAATGTGAAGAGTGCAGGAGAGAACAGAGAAGCATCTGGCTACATCCCCATAGTCAGACATAGAATTATGATATCCTCCACTTAGATCTTCATTTTAGGTCTCGATCTGCATCTGACCATTGTAATCAATCTGCCATGGGTAGGGGCTACTGCAGTGAGATGAAGAGTCCCTGGGGTATATTAGGGAGGGATTTTCATTGTTGCAGAGTGAGGAAGGGAATATCAAGCTCCACAAGGACATACCCGGACATACATTCGACTTAAGCTTGCACATGTTCTTACCAGGATGCCAGCCCAGAAGTTCTAAAATGCAATGAATCTCCAAGTCAAGATGCCCTTTTTCATTGAGGACAAGAGCATGTGTGAGTATTGGTTACCTCCTGAAACCATAATACTGTAGACACAGTGGGGGAAAGTGCAGGAATAATAATTGGCTGATTTCTCCATTAATGGCAAACTCACTTAAAACCTGCTAGGGCTTAAAATGATGGGGGAACAGCCAGTTTGGCAGCAAATAAGTGTGTTCTAATAATAGAGGAGAACTTCCTTGCGCTATGTACTGCAGCTTCTTTCATAAGGTTAACAAACTACATTAACCATTCACTCAGCTGTAGCTCATAATTAATCACTTGTTGAAAATTACATTGTATAATAAATGAGAACAGACATGATTCATTAAAACTTCTAATTAATTCTATTTAATACTATTTCATAGTTCATTGATAACTACTGAGAGAAGGATTACATTATAGGATATTTGAAGCATTGTTGCTGAAAAAGTAAATATGGCAAACACAATCTGGAGTGAAACATGGACATAGCAACAAAGGAAAATGTCAGATGTTTATCTCAGCAGTGGTATCATCACAGTGCTGTACTTAAGAGCCAGCTAGATCTTTTACTGCCATTTCCTGTTTCTAATGGCTTATAAACCAAATGAGCCTGAGCTCAGATTTGACATTTACCTTCTGAGCAGGTGGGCTTTTGTTTTTGAAGAAACAATTACATATCAAAACAAATAAAAGGCTTATTTATTTAGCTTTCCTGGTGGTGAAAAATAAGGAGTTTGCTTTCAGTGTTGCACTCAATTTTCTTCAATACTTCTTGGGGATGGGCAGAAACAGCCATCAAAAGTAAAACAGTCTTTGAGAGAAGAGATTCTAAGATCTTTTGTAGAGGTGGTCTCACTTTTAAATGTTAGGTAGCCATGGTCTGTCCTCCCTTCCTTTCTTTCTTAAAGGAAAGTGGGGAGGCCTGGCTTTGCTTTCTATCCACCACCACCATTTTAGTTCAGTTCCTATTTAATAATACTGTATTTTAGCAAAATTGGCAAATTTCTTCATATGGTCATGATGGGAAGAAAGTAAGATTTTTCTAAAACTGAATGTGAGAGAGATACTAGAACTGACAGATTCAACCAATCATGCCTGAGGCTTTGAATGCTTGTCTTTTTTAAAAAAATGAGTTGAAATCTTTTGCATTCTTAAGTGTTGGACTATGACTTTGGAGACCAGTGTTGGAATCCCCACTCGGCCATGAAAACCCACTGGGTGACCATGGGCAAGTCAGAAACTCACAGCCTCAGGAAACCCTATGATAGATTCACATTAGGGTCACCATAAGTCAGAAATGACTTGAAGGCATGCAGCAGCAACAACAATAAGAACAACAACAACATGAGGGGCAGGGGGAGTTGAACATCCAAATGACATTCCTCCTGTCCCAATGTATTCCCCATGAATTTCCAGAACTAGCTGGGGCTTTTGAAATCTAATACAGGAGGTGTTTCTTAATTATTATTATTTTCTGATATTGGTAGGGGTAACTTCCCACATCAGGGCCCATTGTCTTCATTCCTCTTGTACCTTTGGTGTGTGATGCATGGGGAAGGATAGGGAGGGAATAAAACCCTATCCACACCACACCTCAACAGTACATAAAACTAGAGTAGATTTATGACATGACTAGATGCAGGGGTAAGAACAACAGGTACTAGGTGTGAAACACAGGAATTTAGCCTGATATTTACTGGAATTATAGGTCATCTAAGGTTATCACCTTTTCTCTCTGGCAGGCTTCTCAACTTTAAGATCTCTATGGCAGGAACATGCATGATGGTCCTCTCCATGTTAGGCACAGATGTCCCAACTGTACATGCTCTTGCAAATGGGAAAGACAATGTCACCTTTTCACAATCATGTTCAGTTTAAATCCTGTCCTATTTTATTGATGGCCCAAGCTGTCAATTGATCCCCTGTGGCAATTTTGTGCCAGTATTACCGGTGTTTGAATCTGTGCACCATTGTACTCACATGACTGCAGCGTGAATGGCCAGACCAGCCAGAACAGTTCTGGGTGAGATCACAACATCCAGGTAGGTGACACTCTTTTTATGACCCTCCCCAGAAGTTTTTAAGTGTGTTTGTGTGCTTTCTTTTACTTTGTAAGTGTTATTTTTCGTTTTAGTTTGGAATTTCCTGTTAAGGAAAATGCAACATGGGACACACAGTGAAAGAAATAAAATATGTATGTGAAAGTCACAATGACTAAGCAAGAGCAATTATGGGGCTACACAGGTGAAACTGCTAATGTAATCTAGAAGGCCTGAGAGCCAAGGACAGAGGTACTGAATGCAGATTGGAAACACCTGAGAATCATTAAGTGTACAAGGTGAAATGTTGAAATACATGGGTTGGTCTTAAGTATGGGTGGAACTATGTGGACCAATCAGAATGGAAGTACACACCCACTGGGTGGAAACTAACTAGTGGGTGGTGATAAACAATGGCTATAAAATTGCAATGTTTGCCAATGTATTGTGGTGGAGGAGAGGTGGAATAGTTTGGAGATATTGTGGAGTAGTGTGTAGAGATTGTGATTTGTTGACCATATAGTATATTTATATAGAAGAATAAAGTAGGTTTTATATAAAACTACTGAGTTGCCTGAGTGAATCCTGGAGACGTTTTGGAGACACCTGGAGAAGAGTGAGAAGGCTTGGAGAGTTTGTCAGGATCTTCAGCCTATTCTCTGAAACTCTGCTGCTTTGGAGGAAAGCATTAACCACTGATCTAAGCTGGTCGGCTCTGCTGCATAATAAGGTGGTGAGTTTGAGCCAGAGATGAAGAGCTACAACTCCCATCATCCCTGACATTTCCCACACTAGGTATTCTCGTGAGAATCCACAGGATTTCAGATGAGGAAGTGAATGGAGATCCATTCACTCCTTGTTTGTTGCTGGAGAAGCCTTTTGCTGGGATGGAAGATAAGTGAGGAATGGGGTGTTCTTTTGCCAGCATAAAAATGGCAGAAGTTATGCCAGCAAAAGACCATGTTTAGAGGGGTGGTCTGATAAAGTCCTAAATCTCCTGAGTTTCTACTCATCCTCAGAGGAAAGCTGTCATTGTTGCCACCAACCACTTCTCCCTCAAGGGAAAATGGTACCAGATGGTTGTGGTAGGAATGTTCATAAGTAGAAAATTTACTAGTTTTCCCCTTGACAGGGTGTTGATGAGAATTCACACACACACACACACACACACACACACACACTTTGTGCATCAAGGTCCAGATTCCCATTGTTAAAAGTGAAGACAAGGCTCATGTAACCTAGTTCAGTCATCAGATTTTCACCCTACCCGAGCAGTTCTAGAAGTAAAGGAAGGAATAAGAGAAGAGGGGAGGGGAGGTTGCTTGTTCACTTTAAGACAACCAAATAACCAGAGTTTTCTAGGTGGTGTACAATGTTGTCTTTCTCTCTCAATCTCTCTCTTCCCCCCATACACACACACACACACACACACATACACACACACACACACTGAAATTACCATTTCAAAAAAAGACACTATAGCATACACCAAAGTGAAACCACTAGCAAAACAGAGGTATGCTAAAGATCCAAAACATTTGCTAGCAAGCCAAGGGTAGAAGAAAAGTAGAAGAAACACATGTGTAGTTTAGCCTGAGAAAACTTTGAAAAAGCTAAGCTTTCCAGTAATAAGCATTTCCTTATTAATAGCCACACTGTAAATAATGCTGGCTCACTTTCTTTAAGACCTGCTGTGATCTGCGTTCCAGTAGTGCCACATTTGTGTTTCCTCAGATATTCAGTTAACAGTGTTTGGTCCTGACACATTTTTAAAGTCTTTAATTTGCTATATTGTGTCACTTTGAATTCATTCAAGATACATTAGGATGAAAGTAAGGCAAACTGAGCAGTGATCTTGTAGTATTTCAGCATTGGTCAATAGTTCTGTCACTCACTGTATTAATAACAAATTTCACAGATGTCTCAGAAGGGAAATAAAAAGATGATCATTTCTAGTTCCATAAATCAAACTTGGTTGATATTTCCTATGTCAAAATGCAAATATGTTTTTGACAAAGATCACCCATGCTGCAGTTGTCTGACATGCTCCTGATACTATTTTATAGCCTCAGTGAACAGCCCTCCTTTCTGCCATCATTATGGTGAATGTTGAATCCAATATGTAACATGTTGTTACATATTACTTTCAAAATACAGTACAAAGACCATATCCACAGGGGATACATACCTGGACGTAGCCGTGGAAATGTGAAACAATGGGTAATAGTGAACCCTATTGAAATGAATGACTGCCAGCCTAAGCATACCATAGAGCTGTGCTGGAGGACCAAGAGATTCCTATAAAGAATGCCCCTCTAGGCATTTTCTTTTTTCCCCCCACTTTTTTATTATTTATTTATTTATTTACAGTTGAACTTCTTACACTTTAACAACTAGCTTTCTTAAGCTTAAAGTAGTATACATCATAAATTTACAAAATTATAAACAACTATTTATAACGTCGCTTCTCCCCCAAAAAAATTAAAATGAAATAAAGATTGTAAAGGTATTAACCAAAAGCTTATCTATGACTTCCTATTTGTATTCTGACGAATATCAGACTAACAGCACAAAAAACTTATAAGCTTGAAATGACTTTGACAATTTCATATTTGTTTACTGTTATATCGGCTTATCTCCTTACTTTGCTGGAGAATCTTAACATTCTATATCATAGCTATTTTGTAATTCGCCCTTTCCTTTCCAGTGTTCAATAACTGGTCTCCACTCTTCTCTCCACACACTCTCTTTCACATTGCACATTTTTTTATCAGTATATCTAATTCTAACATGTCTATCAATCTGTTTTTCCATTCGTTTATCGTCGGCCGTTCTACAACTTTCCATTTTTTAGCAATAACCAATCTGGCTGCGGTGGTCATATAAAGGACTATTCTCCAGTAAACATTTCTTTTCTCTTCCTCCAACTCTTCAATGATATTTAATAAGTACATCTTAGAGGTAAACACAAAATCAATTTGGAGAATCTCTTTGATTACCATGTGGACCTGTCTCCAGAATTTCTTAATCTTCTCACAATACCACCACATATGCATTAATGTTCCCTTGTTTTTTCCACATTTCCAACAATTACTTAACACATTTTGATTCATCTTGTTCAATCTTTGAGGCATGTAATACCACCTAAGAGTGACCTTAATATAGTTTTCTCTTATATTTTGTGATGCCGTAAATGCAAACGATCTTTTCCTTGCATTTTCCCATTCGTCCAAAGATATAACCTCACCTATATCTAATGCCCATTTTGTCATATATTCTTAAACATATTCTCGTTCTGTAGATCTAGTCAGTAACAAATTATAAAGTTTTGTGATAGCTTTTCTACTGCTTTCCTCCAATAATAATTTGTCTAGATCGTTATATTCCTTCTCAAACCTTTCTTTCTTCATATCCTCTGTAAATCTTTCCCTTAACTGCCTATAAGGAAACCAATGTATGTTATACCTTTCTTGAAAAACTTCTCTATCCTCTATTTTTAACAATTTATCCTCACCTTTCTTTCCTATATCTGAGTATCTTATACCTCTAGGCATTTTCTAGGTCCTCCAACACAACACTATGGTCAACTTCCAGCAGAATCATACCATAGAATCACACTGGAGGACCTAGAAAATGCTTAGAGAGAACATATTTTTCAGACACTGCAGTCCTGCAGATACAGGACACTGTATACCTAGTGCACATATATCTTTTTTCCCTTGCTTACATTTTTTTCCCTGTTCAATAAATGCACACTGGACCTAAACAAGATCAAGACCCTGGTTGGGGTGGGAGCACTTTGCCCCTCTGCCAAACGTGATTAAGTAGGGTGCTCCCTGGAAATACATACTTCTTTTAAAAGATCTATTCATTTTAAGTAAAGCTTAGGTTGATCAAGTATGTAAGTTGTCTCCTTAAAGCAACTGCCTCATCAGTGTGAGCCTGACGAGGCTAAGTACATTTTAGCAAATTTTAGGAATTCTTACTTGGTCAATACTGGTAATTAGTTCCAGTGGTTCTCAACCTTTGGTCTTCCAGGTGTTTTGGACTTCCACTCCCAGAATTCCTCTGCATTGGCCATACTGGCAGAGACTTCTGGGAGTTGTAGTCCAAAACATTTGAAGGACCAAATATTGAGAACAATTGAACCCAGTCCTGTGACTGGTGGGTGGTAGTGGCTGCTGGCAACTGCCATGTCAGTGGTGTGCTGAGTCCACCCTGAGTTTTGAATAGTTTTAAATGAGCTACCTAAGGTGCTGAACCTATCTTGGGGGTAAAGTTCAGCACCTTGGGCAACTATTTTAAAGCCTGGAATAAAACCTGGAGTGGAGTCCCCACCCTAGTGACATGGAAGCGACCCATCACCAGTAATGGATGAATCATACAGTATGTTGCTGTGCTGTTAGTGAATCCCCAGGAAAGCCTTGACTGCCTTACAAAGATGTGTCTATGCTCTCCTTGAATGGTGGTGCTGAATGAGGAAATGCAGTCCATGTGATCCTGAACCTTCCTCTGTCTAAGGGACGGAGACACGAGGGCATCCCCTCCCACCATCACACAAGGCAGTTGCAGGAATGCAACCTGATGATACAATTTTACATCACTGCTACTTCTAAGCAGAGCTTGAAGGAAATGTGTTATAGGTAATGTAGAAACCTGCAACAAATTACTTTTGGGGTGTAATGAGGGTGTAACAAAGTTAATTTCAAAAGTAACTTGCAGGGAGGATGCAGATTACTTTATTGGTAAACCATGTAACCGGTTCTAGTTATTTTTCAAAGTTATTTTTTGAAGGGTATTTGAGGAGTTTTAAAAACATTTTAACAGAAATTTTCCATCTTTTGCCATTCTGATATCAATCCTACCCCCCTCCCAACACACAAACACACATAATGAAAAATAATAGGAAAGTAACAAACAAGACTCGGCTGTCCTTCTGAGCTACAATTAGATTTTTTTTAACTCTTGTATGTTTTAATTTTTTTCCTTCTAATTTATATATTTTAATTACTGTATGTTTTTAATCTTCTATAATTTAATATTATTTTAAGGGGTGGGTGGGCTAGGGTACTGTGTCTATGGAGTTTTATATTGTAAGCCGCCCCAGTTGCATTGCAGAGGATAGAAATAAAAAATTATTATTATTATTATTATTAATGTAATGTTATTTTTCTTCTGTAGTCCCTTTCAAAATGGTGATAGGAAGACATTTCCTATCACTTCCTGACACCATTTTGAAAGGGACTGCAGAGGAAAATGGAGGGATTGGGGTATTGTGGGATTCCGTGGGTTTTCATGCATATGGGTGGATTTGAGGGGCTGGTGAGGGTCTTCAGAGACCACAAAAGTGGGGTCTAGGGGTTGTATGTGGCACTCAGGCTGTACCTTGCCCAGCACTGCTATAGACAGACACATAACAACAAAAATGTCCTCCAGGACCTCCTGAGGGTCCTTTGAAACTCCCAGAAGATGACACCATCATTGTACATCCAACTGAGTACCCAGCTTGTGGGGGCAATTAGCTAACACACATTGGAAACTGTTTAATGCAGTTAGATGTGTAAATAGCTATTGCTTAAAACAATTTGTAAGCCGCTCTGATAGCCTTGTGGCTGAAGAGCGGGGTATAAATAACTAAATACATTTTAAAAATTAAAAAACTATTGGGACATACCTGGATTTTCTCAGCCACCCCCAGCCAATAGGTGACAGGTCACAGGAGAGAAGTGAATGTCAAGGGGGTGGAATTCATTGTGTGAGGGAGGGAGTAAATTCTTTTCTCCACAACAACCATACAAAGATGTGTGTCACTAATAGGATGCCAGATAGTCATTTGATTCTGTGCTACTTTGTCTTTGCTCTTTTCATATTATTTTGAATGATATATGGCACCCTCGCTAAAAACAAGTATGCATACAAAGACAGAACTGCCTCTTTAATAAGACTGAACTAAAAGAGTGGGAAGAGATCCTATCCTATCTGCAAATGGCATTTTTTATGTGACTGCCCAGTCCTTTAATGCTGTTCTATATGGTGGCCCTGCCAGTTAGCCACCTAATTAAGCAAAATGACTTGTCTGATAAATTTAATCCTCTTAATGATGTCCAGATGTCCACAAACAGCACTTCGGATCATTGTGAGTAATGGTTATTTTTAAAATGCTATTAACCATTTCACTGCAGGACATGTCTTTAAACTATAAGGCATGTGAAAGCCAAAGTTAAGATAGCAGATCTAAAATTGCAGAGGAAAAATCTACACTGTTTATCTACCATGGTGTGTTTTTGCTCCACTGCTACATCCATTGGCTGTGCTGGCTGAAGATAGTTTGGAATTATAATCTCATACATCTGGATGATGACTGAGTGGGGAAAACAGCTCTAAAGCTCCTCATCCTCAGTTAAGAGGTCTCATCAGAGGTCTTGCATCAGAGGCTATGAGGTGTAACTTAGTGATGATGAAGCTATATCACTGACATGATACACAACCATGCTAGTGAACTGTAAAGTACATAATAGAGGACTGTGCAAGATGTCCCATCGCCCAATGAATCACATTATGCGTTGAGACACATTGCACAACTGGACATGTTTTGCATTGGAACCACTGCAGAACATCCACACTGCTGGCTTTGCTTGTGCAACAGTCCCCGTGAGTAGCTATGTCTCCACACCCCTCCTGAGAATACTAATATTGTGCAATGGTGGAATTCAAATTGACACAATTGTAACCAGTCAGTTTATGATAATGTAAGGATTTTTTTCGGACGGGGTTTTGTAATGGAAGCAGCCTTGTTCCCGTTGTGAGGCTACTGCGCAGCAGGGGTCCGTTTCGGATGACGCTCTCCCCTGCTGATACTGTTGCGGAATTGCTGGGAGGCTGCAGCGCCATATTTGGCAATTTCTAATCATGAAAGTTGATCATGATTAGGAAATCGCCAAATATGGTGCTGCAGCCTCCCAGCACTTCCGCAACAGTATCGGTGCGGGCACAGCGTCATCCAAAACTGACCCCCTGCAGTGCAGCAGCCTTGCAACAGGGACAAGGCTGCTTCTGTTACAAAACCCCGTCTGAAAAAGTCCTAATTTCATGGCCCCCACAAGGGGGGTGGCTGACAGAGCCTGTGGGCCCAGGATTAGGAGGGCCCCCCGGCATGATATTATTGTCAGTTTTTATTATGCAAATCCATTTAGTTTTATACATATATATATATATATATATAACTTCAGTGTCATCATTTAAACTGACTTATTTTAATTTTTATCCTAAATCCTGTAGAGCATCTCGCTGCCTTTAACCTTAACATTAAGTAGGGGGCTCGTCAAAGGTCCTGGCCCGGGGGCCCGCTTCAGGATGTGGGGGCCATGCATAACATCCAAACAGGATGCTAGGCTCCATCCATAAAATATGGAAAGTTACTTTTTAGAACTACCCTTCCCACACACCCCAGGGGGGTTGTGAAAAAGTACCCCCCCCCAAAAGCCCCTTCCAACTTCTGCTAATTTGTATTAGAAACTTCAGTTGGTACAAAATATGGCAGCCAGAGTGGTCTCAGGAACATCTCGGAGAGACCATATAACTCCAGTGTTAAGATCTCTCCACTGGCTGCCTATCAGTTTCTGGGCCCAGTATAAGGTGTTGGTTATTACCTTTAAAGCCCTAAATGGCTTGGGTCCAACTTATCTCCGGAACCGCCTCCTCCCATACAATCCTCCCCGCACACTCCGGTCCTCTGGGAGGAATTTGCTTCAGCCACAAAAATCTAGGCTGTCTGCAACCTCCCAGAGGGCCTTTTCGGTAATCGCCCCCAAATTGTGGAATGACCTGCCAAAAGAGATCCGTCAGATAACAACCCTGAGTAGCTTTAAAAAAGCACTAAAGACAGATCTCTTTCGGCAGGCCTTTCCTAATTAGATCCCGGCCTCAGGGGATCCTGGCTTCTTTTAGTCCGCTGGTCACTTATTGTATTTTATTGTATTTATTGTTTTTAAATGTGTTTTTAGATCTGTTGGTTTTAATTTATAATTGTTTAATATTTTTTTATGGGGGAGGGTGGGGTGGGGGTGTTTTTAGGATTTTATCTGTATTGTATTTTAATTTTTGTAAGCCGCCCCGATTGTTTTAACAGAGGGGCGGGGTATAAATAAATTATTATTATTATTATTATTATTATTATTACTATTTTGATTTCCCTTACATTTCTTTCCTGGTCTTCTCTGGTCTGAATGTCCCTGCTAAAATGACTTATTTATCTTCCCACTTACCCCACCCATCACCAAAAACCATCCTTCTACTTGAGTGTGGACTTCTCACAGCCTGTTAAAGCTACTATTTTTCACATTTAAAGCTCTTCATCAGTGTCCACACCTGAAAAAACTGGCTGAGATCCACCATCAGGAGAAGCAGCTACAGAGACACAGTTCCTGATGCTCCCCCACCCCAACCTACCTTTCAGATGCACAGCCCTCACCAATATGGCTGTTTCCATGTTGCTGAAAAGCCGGGGAATGGATATGCTATAGGAAGAGAGCTAGATGCATTACATCTGCCCATACATTACCTTAGCTATGTATATTATTACTATGTGGCACAAGAAGAGAGCTGGACACATCAACACAGATCCACACACACTTCAACGATGCTGAAATGGCAGTGGTTTGCACTGCTGAAAAGATAGGTTTTGTGGGTTATTGGTTTTTGCATGTGCAACAATCATAAAAGTGAATTTCACTGGTATAAGGCAGACTTACGATATCATAATTACTGGACATGATGCCAGCTCATATTTACTCTTCTTCTCCATTGTATGTCCTCTCTCTTCCTACCTGCCTCTGATGCTTTTGATTCTGCTGCACTAGGTCTGGATAGTCTTACTAATTTTTCTGTCTCCCCCTTGTGCATTGCTGTGTCACCTCATATTGTCTAAATTGGGAGTGGGTAACTGCGGTGGCTCTGGGGATGAATAATCTGCTCTGAGATTCTCTAGAGCCACGTGGACTACTAAAAACACAAACAAGCAAATATGCACAAACAAACCTAGAAACGCACTTCTGGTTTTTTAGGGGGAAAGGGGTGCCATCCCCTTTCCTTTTGTATCATGTCTTTGTTAGAATGTAAGCTAGAGGGCAGAGAACTGTTTTGCTGTTCTTTTTCTTGTAAAACACCATGTACATGGATGGTGCTATAGAAATACAAGATAATAAATACATGATGATGATGATGATGATGATGATGATAGCTTCCCCTTCACTGACCTTTCTACCATCAGCTGATCGTCAGTCTCTCTCAGACACACTCTCTCCAGGCTTATGTGGTTTCTCTCCTCTGTCTTTAGCAGGTGATAAATAGTAGGCAATAATGTAGGTGTCCAAAGCAAGGTTGTCAGGTTTCCATTAAAACAAAAACATTTCCTTTGATGTTGCAATTTTGAAATCAAAAGATGGGTGAGTAAATTGTTCTAAAATTGCAGCCTGGGTTACAAAAGAAAACAGTCTTGTTGAATATCAGTCTTGGCAAACAAAACAACCATTTCCAACCCAGCTGAAGAGCCATGTGTAAAAACAACAGCACTCAGAGCAGTTCTCCAAGTAGTGAGCAATTCTCCAAATATCTTCCTAATTAGCCTGGAAAACTGAAGATTATTCCTTCACATTTGCTGATTTCAACATCCCTTTTATTTAAATATGTGTGTTTCTCCAATGCAACTTCTTACAACACCAATGTGGAGAAACTATAGAAGAAAAACCAAAGTCTTATCATGATACTGACATTGGCTGTCCTGTTAATGACTTATGATGGTATAAACTAGACTTGTACAATCCCAATGCTTTCTTTTCTTTTCTTTTCTTTTTCTTTTTGGTTAGTGCAGAGGTTAGAATTCTCCACTGATCTCATAAAATGATCAAAAGCTCCCTCCTCACCTTTTAGCTACAGCAGCTTCCATTTTATGGCCATTTAGTGGTGGTGGAAGCAGGAAGTATTGGAGAAGCATCACCCATCAGGACCTCCACAGGACCTCCCAGGAGGATGGCTTTGTTGTTCTACATCTGGCTATTAAGATGTAGCAAGACACTTGCCCAATGCTGCCCAGTCTTCTCAAGCCACTAAATAGCTATGGAGTGGAGACTGCAGCAGCTAAAAAGTGAGTTCTGAAGGAGATAAAAGGGGAGACATGTCCATTCCACCTGTGCAGAACTTTACAATACCTCTCTCAATGCAGAATCTTACTCAATGTATCCACCACAGCATCAAAACTGAGAAACAATGGCTGGAATTCACTTGGGAACTTACATCTTCATGAGTGGACTTACTTCTGTGGGAAATACAATTGGGCAGTTTCACAATATCCATATTAAGCAAGGAGCTGCTGTTACATTACTACATAGGGGAGCCAGCAATGCAACTGTTGTGCATTGGCCCTGATCCACAATGGGACTCAATGCACAATGGCACTGATGCACAAGGGGACTAATGTGCATTGGGACACCGGCTAGGGATTGCTGCCCAATGCACATAAGAAAACTCTTGCTGATGTCCCATTACACATCTTTGAAATTCACTAACTTTATGCTAAATATGCATAAAGTTACACAATGTAGACCGTGATAGAGAATTTTCATCAGCATGCGCATACACAACACTTCTGAGTTGACTCTGGGTGGAAACTTCTTATCTACTTTACATCATACACAGAGCCCAGGAAATAGCCTAGGAGCCTCACTAGTGGCAATGCTGGTTGGGGGATTCTGGGGCTCATAGTATAAAAAGTATTTTCTCCCCAAACTCTGACTGTATTGTCCCTAGCTTAGATGCAGATACACGAATTTCTACTCCTCCCCAATTATGAGCATACTTGCATGATGTGCATGTATAATGTATAGATATGTATAAGTTTTGCATCAGGAACAGTTACTACACTTGGTACTAATCTACTCTTCTTGATACTAATCCCATTACTAAATTATCCATTCTGTCCATCTCCTTCTCTTCCACAATTTCCCTCTTGATCTCTATGTGAAGGGATCTTGTAGCACCTTTGAGACTAACTGAGAAAGTTGTAGCATATACTTTCGTAGACTAAGTCTACTTCCTCAGTAGGTGCTACAAGATCACATTGCATACTGATATTCCAGACTAGAAATGACTGTGTCTTTGGATTCTACAATCTTGATCCCTGTTTCTCACATTCATGCTTCCCTTCTCTATAACATTTCACTATTGTTTGATTTCCCCAGTACATGTTAGATTTAAAAGTAAAATAAAGTATACAGTACAAAAAATGGTTACCTCCAGTGTTACATAGAATATAAAACATACCCAAAAGCACAACTCTCAATATCTTTCTTTTTCCTCAACTCTCTTTCAGTTATTGTACAGAAAATCTTTAGGTGATTTCTATTAGCAAGGAATTAACCAAAAAAGTCTGTATCAGTGTGATATGCATCTATCACATATACTATGTTAGATTGTGAGAAATCCATGCAGTATCAGTAAAAAGACATCCCATGTCATTTATGAAATAAGTCAGTTTCTCTAAGCAGTACAATGACCTGTTCTCCTGAAACCAGATGATGTAGATATACATGCCACTTCTATTAAAACTAATGGGTGATTCCCATGCCAATAATAATAATAATAATAATAATAATAATAATATTTATTTATATCCCGCCCCTCTGCAAGCAATCGGGGCGGCTTACAACAATAAAATAGTACACAGTATAAAACAGCTCAAAATCCCTTCCCCCCCTTAAAACATTATTAAATTAATACAGATTAAAATCAATATATAATACAATGTATTAAAAACCCTTTCAAGCAAGCAGCATCAGTTTGGAGGTCCAGAAGCAACCTCCGGAGGGGGTTCCTGAGGCCGGGGTTAGCTATTCTGGAAAAGCCTGCCTGAAGAGAACCATCTTGACAGCCTTTTTAAAGCTGTCTAATGATGTCAATAGGCGGATCTCATCCGGCAGGCCGTTCCACAATTTGGGGGCGACAGCCGAGAAAGCCCTCTGGGAGGTGGTCGCCAGCCTAGGTCTTTGTGGCTGCAACAAATTCCTCCCAGAGGACCAGAGAGCGCAGGGAGGATTATAAGGGAGAAGGCGGTCCCTGAGATAGCTTGAGCCCAAGCCATTTAGGGCTTTAAAGGTGATAGCCAACACCTTGTACTGGGCCCGAAAGCTGATAGGCAGCCAGTGGAGGGACCTCAGAACTGGAGTAATGTGGTCCCTCCTAGATGTCCCAGAAACTAGCCTGGCTGCCATATTTTGTACCAGCTGTAATTTCCGAACTAAGCACAAGGGTAGCCCCATGTAGAGTGCATTACAGAAGTCAAGACGTGAGGTTACCAGTGCGTGCACAACGGTCTCAAGATCCCTTACTTCCAGAAAAGGGCGCAGCTGGCGTATCAGCCGAAGCTGATAGCAAGCGCTCCTGACTGTCGCATTTACCTGATTTGTCATCAGGAGTGATGAGTCAAGGAGCACCGCTAGACTGCGAACACAGTCACTGGAGGAGAGTGTGACCCCATCCAAGACTGGAGATTGCAACCCGACTCTTGGTTTCGGTGCCGCTACCGTGAGCACCTCCATCTTGTCTGGATTCAGTCTCAACTCTTGAGATAAGAACAGACATCTTAGGTTTTAAAGGTCTCTGGATATCAGATTCAGTCAGTTTTTTTTAAAAAAAATCAAAGATGGCACAATGGGGATTTTTTTTTTTTTTGTTCTTGTTGTTTTTACATTCTAAAGAACTGGATGAAATAATGAAAAAGGATATTTGACAAATTGGAGCATGTCCAGAGGAGGGTGACTAAAATGGTGAAAGGTCTGGAAACCATGCCTTATGAGGAAAGACTTAGGGAGCTGGGTATGTTTAGCCTGGAAAAATGATGGTTAAGGGGCAATATGATAGCCCTGTTTAAGTATTTGAAGGGGTGTCACATTGAGGATGGAGCAGGCTGTTTTCTGCTGCTCCAGAGGCTAGAACATGGAACAATGGATGCAAGCTCCAGGAACAGAGATTCCACCTCAACATTAGGAGGAACTTTCTGACAGTAAGAGCTGTTTGGCAGTGGAACACACTCCCTCGGAGCGTGGTGGTGTCTTCTTCCTTGGAGGACTTTAAAGAGAGGACGGATGGCCATCTGTCAGGGATGCTTTGATCGTGATTTCCTGTGTGGCAGGGGGTTGGACTGGATGGCCCTTGTGGTCTCTTCCAACTCTTCAATTCTATGATTCTATTATTCTAATTGCAAACCTACTTGATATGTGATTAAAATTGGCCTCCACTATGAATCACAGTAATAGTTCATAACATGATGCGTCCAAGTTTACATAGATCAGTCTTCTATTTGAGGGGTAAACAGGGCAGGTACAAGGCAGTTGGTGGACAGTTCCCTCATTGAAGACATTTTTCATTTGAATGTCCAGTCCTAATCTGGATGAAAGCTAAAGGACCATAAGATGGTAGAATAGGGTCCTACCAACAGTTAAAATTTGGACAGCAAACTGAGCACTAGCCACACTAGTCAGAACCTTCCCAACTGTGAAGTGGCATATTTCTATCTGAACTGTATTCATCATTTCAGTTTGCATTTATGTGTAGAAGCAGATTCTACGTTCTGTGTATCTATGCATAGAATCAGATTCAGAGTGACAAAATCAGAATTGATACTGAGCAAAATATATAACCTGTTATAATGGAAATCATACAAAAAGAAAAGTACTTTCAATTTTCATCTGTTTGCACTTGCTGAAGCACATCAAATCTTCAATAGAAATTGGGGAACAGGAATATCGTTTATTTTAGAAGATCACATCCACTTATTATTTGTTTTATCCCTACCAGTTGTGGCAAAAGTGATATGAGGGGAGCTGAGAATATAACCTTTTGAAGATTTCAATCTTTTTCAAGAAGGCCTTTTTGAGACTACATTAGCACCCCTGTATCTGTGAGGGATTGGTTCAGGCAGGGGGCACCCACAGATACTGAATCCATGGATAATAGCAAACGCCACCCACTACCAACAACCCACCACTGCCACAGGAGCCCTGCCAGGGGAAGGGAGAAGGGAGGCAAACTCTCATCCTCTTCCTTCCCCTGCTTCTAGTGCTACTGGGGGGTGAAGTGGAGGAAACGGGAGAGGCAGAGGGCTTTTGCCCAGGCTGAGTATGCTGCCATCGCCACTGCTGCTGCTCGGTAATGGATAAGGGAGAGGAACCACCTCCTGCCGCTGCTGCTGCCACTGGAGCTCTCCTGGGGGAGGGAGGGGGGAAGCAAAATTCTTCTTCCCCCTCCCTTCCCTCTTCACCCCCCCCCCCCATCATCAAGCATGGATAATTGCATCAGCGGTTGGTGAATCAGCAGATACAGGGGTGCTACTGTATATGTTTTGAAACCACAACTTATAGGTTAAAGCCAACATAAAGTGAGAAGAGCTCCATTCAAGCAAAGGGATTAACCACCCCTCTCCTCCCATCTGCTCCTCTTTGAGTCCCCTAAATCTGCTCCAGATAACTCCCCAACCCTCCAGAACACATTTGGGGGTCTACACAGGGAGTGCTACAGAGGAGCAAATAGTTCTTTCAGCCATGGGAGTAGATACTATTGGGTTTCACCCAATATTAGTCCCTTGCTCCAGGAAACTTTAATAGTGCTTCCTGGAGCTCCATCTTCATGATTTTCTCAGGCCCTCTTCTGTGTGCAGGTCTGGATTCAAAATATATGTGTGTGCAATCAGGTGAAATGTGTGCAGACATGTCTTCCTGGCACCTATGCCTCTAAATGACAAGCAAGGGGACTTCTCGGGTGCATGGCAGCCAGAGTTTCAAGTCTGTCTTGATTACCTACCACAAGCTTTCTTTGCCTTGCTTGCTGTACAGTTTTAAATAGGACCAGTTTTTAAATGCCTCAGAGTGCTCTCTGTCAGGAAAGACAACCTTTTCTATTCATGTTAGCACTGAGATTTGATCCATCAGGCCTGCTGGAAAATACACAGGCACCAGAAATAATAATTGTAATCATATTTTTTTTAAAAAAGGAGAAGGAAAGGGTTGGAAGGCTAAGTGATGGAAATGAATAATTGCTTGGCAGTAAGTTTGCAGAGAGAGAACTGACACTGTACAGCACATATTTCATGAATAATGAGAGGAGTCTCAGCAATCTGCAATCACTGCCTATTGGGTCAGAAATTTCACATTAGTGGATCCATCGGAGCAGATCGGTGTCATAAAGCCACTCTCCCCTGAGGTAAACATATCTTCTCTGACTGCCAGCTCTTATTTGTACAAGTACCAGTGAAACCTTCCAAGACACCTTAGAAAGTGATCTAGAACCACACAAACCATTTTACTCTTTTATTTCCTCATTACATGAATTATGATGCACATTATGATCAGTTATTGTCCTTCACTCGTGTATTTATTAATTGTATTTATGAGTCACAAAAATCTTCTCAGAGCAATGAATGGTAAATAAAGAATAAAGCAAAGATAGAGATTAAGTCAAATTTAATACAAAAAATGAACAAATAAAAAGTGGCACAAAAATCTGTTGACACAACAGCCATGTGGAGTAAAACCATGATATAGATATGCATGTATGTGGAAGGTAAGCCTGCCCAAGGACTGAGAGCTGCCTAAAGGGCCCTCTTCTATGTCACACTGGTGGGGGCAATATGGAGGGGGAGGACATGGGAGAGGGCCTTCTTAGCTGCCACACCCCACTTGTGGAATGCCTTCCCCTCGGAGTCCCAAATGGCACTAAGGTTGGTTTCTTTTTTGTTGCCAAGTCAAGACATGGCTTTTTATTAAAGCCTTTGGGGTCTAATAGACTTTTAACCATGTGTTTTTTTGTTTTGTTTTTTGTTAGTCAAAACAAATAAGAAAGGCTGAAAGAATTCCCATAGCCGGATGGAAGCCAATGTCCTGGGTCCAGTGATATTCAACATCTTTATCAATGACTTGGATGAGGGAATAGAGGGTATCCTATCAGGTTTGCAGATGACACCAAATTAGGAGGGGTAGCTAATACCCCAGAGGACAGGATCAGAATCCAAAATGACCTCAACAGATGAGAAAGCTGGCCAATACTAACAAAATGAATTTCAACAGGGAGAAATGTAAGATACTACACTTGGGCAGTAAAAATTAAATGCATAGATATAGGATGGGTGACACACGGCTTGAGGGCAGTACATGTTTTGGGCACCACAGTTCAGGAAGGATATTGAGAAGCTGGAACATGTCCAGAGGAGGGCAACCAAAATGGTGGGAGGTCTGGAAGCCATGCCCTATGAGGAGCAGCTTAGGGAGCTGGGCATGTTTAGTCTGGAGAAGAGAAGGTTAAGAGGGGACATGATAGCCATGTTTAAATATCTGAAAGGATGTCATACTGAGGATGGGGCAAGCTTGTTTTCTGCTGCTCCAGAGACTAGGACACGGAGCAATGGGTTCAAACTACAGGAAAAGAGATTCCACCTAAACATTAGGAAGAACTTCCTGACAGTAAGAGCTATTCGGAAGTGGAATACATTGCCTTCTAGTGTGGTGGAGTCTCCTTCTTTGAAGGTTTTTAAACAGAGGCTGGATGGCCATCTGTCGGGAATGATTTGATTGTGTATTCCTGCATGGCAGGGGGTTGGACTGGATGGCCCTTGAGGTCTCTTCCAACTCTATGATTCTATGACATCATCCACTAAGATCTCCAGAGGACCCCAGTGGATCTTGGCAGAAGATGACATTGGCCTGTGTCTGGATATGAGGATGTAGCCAGACACCTCTCTCAGTTCCCACCCCACTCTCTACCAGCAATGGAATAGCTGGGGTGGGGGCTATCAGAATGCAATTGTGAATCCTGGAGGTGAAGGGAAACATAGTAGAATTCCACATGCAGAACTCTTATACTATGCTCAGTCATGTTGAATCTCGGGTTTTGTTTCACACCTTGTTTGCTAAATTCAAGTCTGCTTCATATGTATACTGTCCTAGGTACAGTTATTCCATAATATATTATATGGAAGAGTTTTGCCAGACTATCCTTTATAGCAGATATGGAAAACTGTTATGGGTTAGGAAGCCACATTTGCCTACTGCAGCACTCTAGAGGGCTGCCACACACACACCTTTTTCACCACCAACATTCTACCCCCCCCCAAAAAAAATGAGTATGAGGACTTTTTCGGATGAGCTTTTAGAGTGCTAGCAGCCTCGTCCCCGTTGCGAGGCTACTGCGCTGCAGGGCGTCCCTTTTGGATGATGCTCTCCCCTGCCGGTACTGTTGCGTTACCATGGGGACACTGCAGCGTTATATTCGGCAGTTTTCTAATCATGAAAGTTGATCATGATTAGAAAACTGCCGAATATAATGCTGCAGTGTCCCCGCAGTAATGCAACAGTACCGGCAGGGGAGAGCGTCATCTGAAAGGGATGCCCTGCAGCACAGCAGCCTCGCAATGGGGACGAGGCTGCTAGCGCTCTAAAAGCTCATCCGAAAAAATCCTAAGAAATTAGGAGTGTTAGTTCTTGTTTTACCCCCTAAAATAATGACTAGTGGCCTATCCAACCCTTTGGAGATACTGCTAGCCATTTTGCTCCATTTGGGGGCCTATTGCAATCCCCCCATACACACACACACACACACACACACACTTGTCTCAGACCCACTTCTTATTTGGGAAAAAGTCCTGACTGGGCTGAAAAATTGTGAACTCACAAAGGCTCCAAAATACAGTGTAGGGGCAAGTAGCCCCATCCTCAGAGGATTTGAGGAGCACTTTTGGCCGTTTCAAGGACAAAATGAAAATACCGTCTTCCAAAATGTTGGGGATGCGAGGCATCAAGACCCCTGCAGCTACAGACATAGCCTTGGGACTGCATGTAGCCCACAAGCCACACGTTTCCCACTCAGTGTATGCATTGTGGAAAAGATGCACACACTATCTAGGTATCATACCCCTCAACATTTCACAGATGAAAACCGGGACATGTGACCAAGCAACTTCACAGTGCAGTGAAGATGGCAAAAGATATTAATGAGGAAGGACAGACAAGCAAGGAGAGGCTGTGGCAGTTTGCTTTTGCCTGAGCCTACTGGGAAGAACAAGATGCTGGCCCTCCTCTCACTTCCCCCACTGAGTAACGTACTTTTGTACTTTGAACTCAGTTTGCAGCAATTGAAGTAAGCTGAGTACAAAGGAGGAAGCAGGAGGAGGAGAGAGAAACTGGAGCTTTTAAAAGCAACTGGAAAAGTGGGACAACAGATAGTTAATCAGGACTGTCCCTGCCAAATCAGGATAGTTGAAGGGTATGAGGTATTCCTTACACTATCCAGGTATTCCTCTTGTACCAGTGGGTAATAATGTTTAACTCTGATGTAACGGGGGAAGTACAAAATGCAGCCCCTATCTCCCCAGTGCTCCTTATAAAATTTATTTTTTAGAAGTTGGCAGAACAGTTCACTACCAAAATTTGGTGGCAAACCATTAAAAGTACTATAGTCAATGGGATATTCAGTGGGATACACAATATTATTAGGGTTCCCAGGTCAGGCCTATTCCAGGCCCTGGCAATTCAGAGCCAAAACCTGACCTCTAGGGATGAAGCTTTGTGATGTCACAGGAAGTGGGTCCTGTTGATATTACAAGGGCAGTATCATAAAGGGCGGCCCCTGAAGATGTCACTAAGCACAACACTTTAATTATCAATCACAGCTGTGCAGAGTATGTCATCATATAAACAAACCCACCAAGTCTAATAGATGAGGAAACACACACACACACACACACACACACACACACATTTTACAAAGCAGCACCCTTGCCCTGAGATTTTTCTTTTTCACCCTGAGGATCAGAGAGGAAGATATAGGCCCTGAGCTTCCAGGCCAGGCCCTGACAGCTGGGAACCCTGAATATCATAGTTAATTTTCTTTTAGTTCAATACCAATAGTCAATATCCTAGCTGGTATCACCTTAATTCAAGCCAGTTTAAGTAAATTTAAGGTTGACTTACATATAAATAGACATTTGATAATAATCAATGGTGGAAGCCATGCCTTATAAAGAGCGGCTTAGGGAGCTGGGCATGTTTAGTCTGGAAAACAGAAGGTTGAGAGGGGACATGATAGCCATGTTTAAATATTTGAAGGGATGTCATACTGAGGATGGGGCAAGCTTGTTTTCTGCTGCTCCAGAGACTAGGACACGGAGCAATGGGTTCAAATTACAAGAAAATAGATTCCACCTAAACAATAGGAAGAACTTCCTGACAGTAAGAGTTCTTTGGAAGGGGAATACACTGCCTCATAGTGTGGTGGAATCTCCTTCTTTGGAGGTTTTTAAACAGAAGCTGGATGGCCATCTGTCAGGAATGATTTGATTGTGTATTCCTACATGGCAGGGGGTTGGACTGGATGGCCCTTGAGGTCTCTTCCAACTCTATGATTCTATTATTCTATGAAGTACAAGTGGGAGATTTGTTAATGCACAGGGAGAATTTAATTAATTCAATAACATTTTATGAAGAATTAATTTTAATTAATGTCAGCTAATTTTAATGTATTTAACATATGTGAAGCTAATGCATATGTGTTCTGGATTTTTTTAAATCAAAAAACCTTCCCCCCACCTGCAAAACAAAAGTGTGATCTCAAGTACTTGGCCCACCTGTCACAAATGGTTCCCTCAACAGCAGTTGCACAGCAGCAGAGGGACTGATAGTGACTGTCACAGGGGTTGTCTAAATGGCAAAAATACTCCTCATAGAATTTGAAAAGAATACGATTTGTCTAAGTGTCTAAGCATCAATCAACATTTGGAAGGAGGGGGACCAAATCTACCAAAAACTCCAAAGGAAAAGACTTTCCCCAAAGTTTTTAAAAAGCTCTGTGGGGAATGCGCATTGTCACTCATTGGGACAATCTGATTCTCATTCATTCACATTCCCATAAGAACAGAAATAGAAGCTGATTGGTCGACATGGTCCAGGGCGGAGCTTGCTAACAAGGCAAGCACCTGGAATCACCATGTTGGATTTTCATTGTAGTGATCATGTGCTCAGGTGACAAAACAACCTTTTTCTTTTTCTTTTCTTTATTTAGCCGAATATCGCACTTTCGCACCTTAGATATGCTTTTTAAAAAATGCTGTTCATCAGCAGCAACTGCCGACAATAAAAACGTAATTCTCTCGCATCCACCATTTTGATTCGCAGGCATGCCTGTTGGGGCAGCAAAAGTGGATAGCTTCACATGCCTGCGATTTTGCCAAATAAAGTTAAGACAAATCGAAGCTGCTTCGAATTGGCGTTAGAGTGCATCAATCCACATTTTCCCCTTATATAGACAAGCCCCCAGGCCAATACTATTTACCCTCTGTCTTTTCCTTTCTTTGTGGAAAGGAGTCAGGTGTTTGCATGCCTTCTACCACAAGCCACACAAAAGCTTAGCAAAATCCTTTTCTTTTCTTTTTTTCTTTCTTTCTGTTTTTTTTTTTTTTGGATGCACTAAAAATCAACTCCTTTGGTTTCTTTTTCTTTTTCTTTCTGATAACACAGACCCACACACTGCTAACTGCCTGTGATGGAGAGGCTTGCATTATTCATCACTGTGCTAATGGCAGGTGATGAGATCTTTTCACACCACGGCCCTGTCAGGAGGCGTTTATCACTCTGTTTCACTGGCGGCTTTGCCATCGCTGTGGGGCTAGGAGACAGCCCCTCACACAGGCCTGACATGTATCAGTAGACATAGCACTTTAAAAGATTCCTCTTTTTGCCTGGGAGGTCATCTGAAGGTTATTATGAACAAATTATTTCTTCATTTCCGCTGACTGAGTAGATAGCCTTAATGATCTGTCACTTAGCAATAGGCTGCCTGTTCAAACATAAAGAATGGCACGCTGATGGGCTTCTAACTAGAATCGGTTCGTTTTAGCTATTCTCTTGTCAAGCCTGTTTCCAAGATACATATGGTATTTACATATTCATGAGCCTCGGCAGATACCGATGCCATAAGAAGGCCTGTCTGATAATAGGATACACATTTGTACTGTGTCCTGAGGCACTCAATGTCTATTAAGCGAATAAGCATGATTCAGTTCTGTTCAGCCTAGGTGGTACTCTTGGCCTCAATAGAAACTCAAGTCCATATTTGCGTTCAACCCCCAATGCCTCTTTTCTTGTCTTTTGTATCAAAGAGTTAATTTTGTTATAGAAAATGGGTGCCATGAAAGGCAGGGGATGTCTTGGCAGTGCAGAACACTCCCAAGAACTGTCTGTGGCACCACTGTGCCACAGTGGTGGCAGCACTAGGAGGTGCAGAGAGGCTGAACCGCACCGTCAGGGGGAGGGATGACCTCAGCCTTAGTGATACCACAGGGCACCAGATGTAGCTTACAATGTGAACTCTTCTGTTTAGCATAGCCATGTTCATATGCTACAAAGTGACACATCTTTCCAATACCTGTCAGCATTGACAGGCAGTGAGATGTGTACGACTGGATCTGACTTGTGGACAACCCAATGCCCAAAAAGATTCAATTGTAGTCTCTGACCAGAATCCTGTCAGAGCGTTATGCTAGCATAACTCCTGGTCTTCCTGGTGGTTGTGCTATTTTAGATGCTTCAATATTCCCTTACACAAGTGGTTCTCCATTCACCAGCAGTGCAATGGAGCATGGTCACAATGCCCTCTTCCACTCCATGACAGAATTATTATTATTAAAGTTTATTTCTAGAGTGCTGTCGGTGTACACAGTGCTGTACAAAAACAATCAAGGATAAAACAGAATGAAACCTGCTGAAGGTGTACAATCTAAATAAAAAAATAGGCAAGATAATAAAAATCAATTAAAAACAAGGATAATTACAACAATTAATAACAACATCCACAGTAAACCCAAGTGACAGAAGAAATAAATGTATATCAGACAAAGCCGGGGAATGCCTCCCTGAACAAGGTGGTCTTTAACTCGGATTTAAAAGTGGACAAAGAAGCAATGGCTCGTATTTAAGGGGGAATAAGGTTCCAGGAGTTAGGGGTGGCAAGCGAGAAGGAGCAAATCCGGGATGGAGCAGTGAAGATCCTAGGTTGGGACAGTAAACCTTGAGTACTAGAATGAAGGATACAGGTGGGAATGTAAGGAGAGAGAAAGTCAGATAAATAAAGAAGGGCTAGTCCATGCTGGGCTTTGAAAGTTAGCAACAAAAGCTTATATTGGATACAGAAAGGAAAGGGAAGCCAGTGAAGAGAAAACAGCAAAGGGGAAACATGGTCAAAACAATGAGCAGAAGTAATGATGCGGGTGGCTGAATGTTGAGCAGAAATTAAAGGGCAAAGATGAGAAAGGGGAATTAGAATGGCCACCAAAATACCGACCAACCAACAATGTCCCTTTTCCACTGCCTTTGCCACCTTTACCTCTGTCTCAGTAAATGCATTGGCAAAACTTGTCAAAACTACAAGCGCTAGGATTCCACAGGATATTGCCATGGCAGTTAAAGTGTACTATATTGGTGTAGTGTGAATAGGCCCTGGGTCACATGAATGATCAAAGCCAAATGTGGAGATATAACAAGTCACAAAAAGCCTATTCAGGGGATCATGTTTCCTAAACAGGCCACTATTCCTTGTTGGAAAAGTTACTTTTTAGATTGCAGTTCCCAGAATTCCCTAGGCAACGTGGCTAATGGTTATGATGGCTAGAAGTTCTGGGAGGTTATAGTTCAAAAAAGTTACTTTTTCCAAGCTCTTCAGAAAAATAGCTGAAAGTTGAATGCCTTTGTACTCTGATGAAAATGTTTACAAACATTCTATCCCTGTACTCATCATATACACATTCCTAATTGGTACTAAAATGGAGATGAGACTTATTTTAACATTATTCTCCCTTCTTGATCAAGAAAGTGATGGGGGGGTTCATTTTTGTTTTGTTTTTTTGTGAAGGCATAGCGAGCAAAAATAAGGAAAGGAATGGCCAGTTTTCATATAATTTATTCTGTCATGTGACACTTACTTGTATTTGTTACAAAATAAAATATGGTCTAGGGTTAGTTATGAAAGTTAAAAGACTGCCAGCTTGATTGAAATACTCAAATACAGTCAAAGCAAAAACTGCTCATTGTCCTATATGAGGTATAGAAGAGTAGCTTGTATAGACCATGGCCAATCCCATGAGTTCATATATATCTCGAGAGACACCCATGGGATCATAATGTGCAATTAGCTCATGATCTTCACTTCTGTCCTTGTTGGAAGCATTAATCACATAGGAAGTTTGCTTCACATTTTTCCTATGATTTGTTTCTCACTTACCTATGTAGTGAGTTGGGCGTCTGCCACCAGGCCAATGAGTCCTTGTTGGCATCATGGCCAAATGTTAATAGCTGTCCAGTGGCATGAAAGAGTTAACCCGTTGCCCCAGATGACAAATCAGGCAAAGGTCAGGAGCGCCTGTTATCAGCTTCGGCTGATCCACCAGCTGCACCCTTTCCTGGAAGTCGGGGACCTTGAGACCATGGTACATGCTCTGGTAACGTCCCATCTTGATTTCTGTAATGCACTCTACATGGGGCTACCCTTGTGCTTGGTCCAGAAACTTCAGCTAGTATAGAATATGGCAGCCAGACTGGTCTCGGGTACATCTAGAAGAGACCATATAACATCAATCTTAAAATCACTTCACTGGCTTCCCATTAGTTTCCAGTCCCAGTACAAGGTGTTTGTTATCATCTTTAAAGCCCTAAATGGCTTGGGTCCAACCTATCTTTGGGACCGCCTCCTTCCATATAATCCTCCTTGTGCACTCAGGTCCTCTGGGAGGAATTTACTACAACCTTTAAAAACAAGGCTTTCCTCGACCTCCCAGAGGACTTTTTCGGCTATTGCTCCCAGATTATGGAACGGCCTGCCAGATGAGATCCATCATATCACCAACCTAAATATCTTTTTAAAAGCTCTTAAGATGGATCTCTTCTGGCAGGTCTTTCCTGAATAGATTCCTGGCCATCAAAAAAGAAAAAGAAAAGAAAATCTAGCTTGTCCCGACCTTGCTACGCCCACTGTCCATTGTTTATTTTTATTTTTTGTATTCTTTTAAGTATGTTTTAATTCCTGAATTATTTAATTGTATTTAGGGTACACTCTTCTCTTGATCAAAGTGTTTAGACCTTTAACATTCCATGATGTTATGTTCATAGTCTTTGTATATTAGATATCTTCGTCTTCTTCTTCTGCTCCTTCTGCTCTATCTTTCTTCCCTTCTTCTTCTTCTTCCTTCTCGAACTCTTCCTCTTGCAGTTCCTTTTCTTCTTCCTCTGAGTTTTTGTTACTCCCATCTCTTTCCTCAGCATCCCATCTACCATTGTCCATTGGTTGATTCTCCCCCCCCCGCCTATCTTTCTTTCTCTTCCTTTTGTCTTCATCTTTCTGTTCATCTTCATTAAGTTTTCTCAAAATTTATTTCGCTTTCTCAACTGAAATTATTTTATATCTTTTTTGTCAATATGTATAGGATATCCCCTCTATTCATCCCCATCTAAAACTTACTCCCATTCTTGTAAGTTTTTGAGTAAGTTGTTTATAATCCTGATGATTCTTAAGGACTTCCATTGGGATATCCTTAAATATTTGAATCTCTTTCCCCTCCATTGTCAATTTCTGTGTATAGTTCCTCTGAATTATTCTCTCTTTATATTTGGATCTTGTAAAGGAGATCACGGTATCTCTGGGGAGTTTTCGGTCTCTTGCTATTGCCAAATTTGCTCTGAACATTTTGTCAATTTCCTTTTCTATATTCTCTTCTGTATCTTCTATATAGCTTGCTAAGGCTGGTATTATTCTTTTCTGGAGGTTCTCGTATAGCTTTCCTGGAAGGCCTCTCAATTTCAAACACTTCTCTCTATATCTGATTTCTTGGAGTAAGTTTGTCTGTTTCTCTTTCTCTAGATCCTTCATAGTAACCACAGATTGGTTTTCTAAATTGGCTGTTCTGTTCTTTACTCTGTCCACTTCTCCTTTTATCTCTTTCATCTCGGTTGACATTTTATCTAATCTTTTCTCTATCTTTTCAAAATCTTGTTTCATGTCTTTCTTAAGATTCCGTATTTCATCCTTTATCTCTCTCTTGAAGGATTTAAGTTCCTCCAAAATTTGGATATCAATGTCCAATTGTTTGGGTGGCATTTTCGTCAAGCACCTCCTTGAGGCTGGTACTTGGGATGTGGTGTATGCTCTAGGTCTCAAACCAGAGGCCATCAATTTGTATAGTGTTAAAATTATCAACTAATATTCCCCGTAGTTTTGTAAAAAAAAAAAAAGTGTATAAATGTGTATATTGTAGACTGTATATACGTATAGTTTCCTCCTGCCTCAATCTAAGGAAGCAACAAAAAAATTTCCAGAGAAAAATTCTCCCCCAATGTCTATTTCACTCTTACGCCTATATTGATTTGGTGGAAATAATGTATAATACGTTCTCCTTTTAACTATTATATCTATAAAATGTTTGTTTGTTTGTTTTTGTTTTTGTTTTGTTTTCCTGTCTCCAATAGATTTTATTTATTTATTTATTGTTATTGTTCGTTTATTTGTTTACTTCTCTCACTTTTGCTCGCCAATGTTTATTAATTCCCACTTCATATGGGCTCCCGCAAATTCCCCTTGCCATCTTTAGAGCTCCCATGAGTTCCTCTTGTCGTCTTTAGAGCTTGGCTTCTCTATCTCAGTCAGTACTACTCCCTTCAAAGGAGTGTCCTCCACCTATCCCTCTCCTTTGGCTCAAACCCAGGGTTCTCCACCATTCAAGCTATTTCCTCAACTCTCCTCCTTCTCGCCACGCTCTCGTCAGTGTCTGCTTGTCTACCCGTCTACTTCCGCTCGCCTGTCCATCCACGTCTCCCTCTCCGTCTGCTTGTCTCTGTCTGCTTGCCTCCGTCACTCTGTCACTCCATCACTCCGTCCCTGTCCACCTGTCTGTCCATCCACGTCTCCCTCTCACGCACACTCTTATCTCCATCTGCTTATCCCCCATCTGCTTGCCCTCCCATCTTTGTCCACTTATCACCGTCTGCTTATCTCCGTCTGCTTTCCTCCGTCACTCTGTCACTCCGTCACTGTCTGCCCATCTGTCTGTCCATGTCTCCCTCTCACACACGCTCCCGTCTCTGTTTGCTTATCTCCATCTGCTTGTCTCCGTCACTCTGTCACTCCATCTCTGTCTGCCCATCTGTCCGTCCACATCGCCCTCTCGCACACACTCCTGTCTTGGTCTGCTTGTCTCTGTCTGCTTGCCTCCATCACTCCATCACTCCATCACTGTCCTCCCGTCTGTCCATCCCCTTCTCTCTCTCACATGCGCTTCTGTCTCCGTCTGCTTGCCTCTGTCACTCCGTCACTCCATCACTATCAGCCCATCTGTCCATCCACGTCTCTCTCTGCTTGGCCCTCCGTCTGCACCCTCAATTTGCCACCCCTCCGCTTTATAATCCACCACTCTCCACTCTTTCTTTGCCGCCAATCCACTTTAATGCACTTTAATATTGTATTTTTAAGTCCTGTTCATTCCATCTTATGTAATCCAGACCATAGGTTATATCCGTTTCTGGTCTTGCCCGCCCAGCTTCCTTTTCTCTCTCTCACTCCCTCACTTCCGTTCCTCCCAACTCCTCCCCCACAGCTTAAACTGCGGTTAAATTTCCAACTGCGTAGTTGATTATCTAACAAGTCACCATGCAATTTAAAATCAGATGCTTTGTCAATCAATCTATTTAGGGAGTTTTAACTGTTTGTTTTGTTCCTTTAGGGGCTATGCCCCTTGCCTTTTTTTTTTTTTGGTACAAAATAAGTAGAAAACGTCTTAAAGAGAGAAAAATAAAACAATCTCAACTATTTACCTCTCCATACCAGGATGAAGAACCTTCTCATGAAAGTTAGTGGATGAGATATCCCTGTTGGAGGTATTCCTGCCCTCTTTGAGATATTTTTATTTAATATTGGAATAGTTAGTAGAGTCTCTTGATTAAAAGTAGGGGGGGAATGAGAACTCTGTGCCTAAAGGCTCTGGGAAAAGCAATAGCTGCTCAGTCTATCACCTTGAGCTGGGGGAAGGAATCTTCCTATATCCCCCCAAGCCTCAATATAGACAGCTATTGCGAGCCCCAGTCTTTCTTTACCTTCCCAGGTATAAAGTGGGGGTGGTCCTCTGCATAGACCCCTCTTTTGCTGCTCCTAGATGACAGGTCCCCACGGAGCCCCGTTAGATCCTGTCCTTCATCCTCGCGCCCCCTGCTGGAAGTCCCGCCCCAATTGCATTTCGTAGAAGGGTGGGATATAAATAAATGTTATTGTTGTTATTATTATTGTTGTTGTTGTTGTTGTTAGTGAAGTTGTTGTATTAGCTTTGCAATTTGAAGAAAAAATCATAAGTCTGAGAATGGACAGTGGGAGTGAATTTTTCTCTGTTACTAACCTGCTGCCACAGTTCTCATAGCTAATGGAGGGAACCTGGGTTATGCTTGCACACTTTGATTTTCTTTGTTTGCTTCTGCACTATAGAACCCTTAGGAGTCCATCTCCCAGTTCTATTCACCTTGGTTAGGAAGGGGGTGCACCCCGGCCTAGGTGCCCCATATATGCCTTCATTCGCGATGCTTACATAGGGGCTATACAAAGTGTGGGCAACTTATAGCCTTCCAGTATTGCTGGGCTTACCTCAGCCTAGTTAGCATAACCAGTACTGAGGTATGATGATCTGCAATCCAAAGATATCTGAGATAGTCTCCCCCATGGAAGCTGTCTTTACATATCACTAAATCCAACAACTTTACAGAAGTGAAATCCTGAAAACTGACTGATCAGGAGAAGGGCTGGTGACTGTATTCAGCCAGCCAATCTCAGCCCTTTCAGTCACTCCATCTTCCCCACCAAGAAACTCAGCAGCAAAGTTTCATTATCTTTAAAGGCACTATGTAATGTGTGCCACATCTGCTCTGCACATGCTCTGCTGGGTTAGCCATAATGGATAATGCGTTACTCCCAACTGCAACCGTTGACTGCATATTTATCTTGATTAAAATGTCAAATGTATATTGACCCACCATTGATAAATGGATGGATATTTAAGTATGCATCACTATAATGTTCACTGTAGCAATTAGAAAATGCTAAATGAAGCAGGGTGTTTGGGGGTTTTTTTGTTAATTATTTGTTGGTTTAAACCAACCCATAGACAACTCAGACTGGCTAGTGAAGCTACTGAATACAAACAAGCCAAAAGTATTTATTGTGGATGCTTCTTTTTTAAAAGAAAGCACCTAAGCAGGGGATCATATAATGGGGGGGTGTTGAATTTAAAGTTAATTTTATCATATACTGTTATGAATAGAAAGCTCTCAAGATTAAAGAAACCATTAATGAACATTTTAAAAATATTTTTTCATGCATGGAAAGATTAGTTTGTAGGAGCTTTTAACCATCATGGAACTAAAAGTTCAGAGGCATTAGATACCTGAGGGTTTATAAGTCAGAGGTAGTTTACATCATGAGGTACAAGAGAAAATATATGCTGGAAACAGATATGACACATTTAACTCAAATCTTTTGAATGTACTTTTCTAACCATGTGTGCAGTTGGCCAAAAAAGTACATCCAAACTGCATTTATTACACATAGGTAAACACATTTTATTATGCTAGATTTATAATATGTTACTTACAATTTAAACAGGGAGAGGGTTGTCTAGATTTTAAAAAAAAATGGTGGAGGTTTCATCTGGCCTTTTCAGTTCAAAATAATAAGCTTTGGTTCCACTACATGCTTTGACTGCTTGGAACAATATACTACCTAGTTCATAGTAATAATTTAGATCATATTGTCTTGAAGAATTTTTGGAAACACTGATATACTTCCACTACTTCTTACTACTTATTCCTCATTTAAAATGCATTATTGAGAATAGATGTTCCTTTTGCCAATAGAAGTGCTGACTATGACATCACCAAAATCTTGCTTCAAAAATAAATCACAATGAAGCATAACATTTTCCTGTGTGATAATTGAAAGCACATTTGGCATCTTAAAAACTAAATTTAGTTGCCTGAATAAATCTGATGACACATGCTTTCTTAGAACATTTTCTGCTGCCAACTTAACCTTTCCTAGTGATAAAACATAGTTAACTTTTCGTGGATGAAGCAAATTAATGAATCAGAACAAATTATTGAAAGAAATGAACTAATTAATACTTGGCAAGATATTATAAATATTAAATCTGAATGTTCAGAAAATTCTGATGACAACATCAAGTTGGATTCCTCCCCATTTTAAAAAAAAAATGTATTTGCTCTCCAAATCTATAGAACTCAAAGCAGCTTATACTTATTAGATTTTAAAATATACAAAGTGAGGACTTTATCAGACCGTCCAAATATGGCATTATAAGAATGCCTAATGATTGCGAAAGGGCATACGTAGCAGACGATGTTGCCCTTTTGCGATCATGACCAATTTAAAAATTGTACTTTTTTATTGATGGCCCAAGCCATAATTAGATCTCCCCTAGTGCTTTGAGAACATTTCCAGGTGAGATTGTGACATCCAGGTAAGTGATGTACTTTTTATGACCCTCCCTGATTTACTTGAAAGTTTTTAAGTGTGTTTTTGTGCTTTGAAAAACTTTTTGAATTTTCTTTTTGTTTTATTTTTTGAATTTCTCACGCTAGGTATTCTCAAGAGAATCCGTGGGATTTCAGATGAGAATGTGAACAGAGCTCTGTCACTCCTCATTCATTGCCATGGAAGCCTTTAGCATGGATGCAAGTTAAATGTGGCATTAGGAGTTCTTTTGCCAGCATAAAAATGGAAGAAGTTATGCCAGCAAAAGAATGGGGGGTTAGGGGAGTGGTCTGATAAAGTTCTAATTCACAGCATGCAATCATAAGAAATAGTCAACATACAAGGCAAAAAAAAGAAGAAGAACAGTCAAGAAAAGGAAGAAAAAAGAGAAACTATCTATACATACCTACAGCGGAACCTTGGTATCCGCTGAGGTTTGGTTCCAGGACCCCCCCCCCCCGTAGATACCAACATCTGTGGATATTCAAGTCCCATTATATATAATGGCATAGTAAAATGGTGTCCCTTGTATAAACTGGCAAAATCAAGGTTAGCTTTTTGGATTTCTTTAGGGGGGTATTTTCAATCTGTAGTTCATTGAATCTATGGATGCAGAATCTGTGGATATGGAGGGCCAACTGTAATACCTAGCTAAGACTATAACTAAACTAACTACACAAAACTAACTTGCTAATACCATAAGTACAGCCTAACTAATTACAACTTAACTAAAACTAACTAAAACACAAAAGAACTCTGAACCCCACCACAAAAACTGTTATGAGAAGAAAAAAGCTGATTAGTTAAAAAAAACTATCATTACAAATCTTACTAAGTCAACTTGCTAGAGTTACTAATAATCATAACCACAAATTATTACAGCATTGGTTGACTTATTGCTCAAAAAAATCCATAAACAGTCTCCAATATTTAAAAAAAATTGATCCTTTAAAATCCATGTCAGCTTAGCAATTTAGGCAAGTTCTGTAAACTTGACCACCCATTCTTCCATTCTTGGTGCTTCGATCCGTTTCTATGTTTCAGCGAATGGTATTCTTGCTGCTGTCATGTATTGAAGAAGTTATCCATGTTTCTTGTCCAATTCCTTATCAATATACCCAATAGAAACACTTCTGGTGACATTGCAAACTGTACATTTAATTTTTTTTAATTAACATATAGATCTTAGAGTTAGACCAATAACTTTTTGCCTTCTTACACATCAGCCACACATGAAAGAAAGATCCTTCCTTATCCTGCCAACCCAACCATGGTTTGAAACACTCTTAGACATTTTTAACAACTTATTTGGGGTTAAACACCATCTGTACATCTTCTTATACATGTTTTATTTCAGATAATTACACAGAGTAAATGTTAAATATTTTGAGATATTTTCCCCATATCTCCATTTCCACATTATGGCCAAAACTTTGTGCCCACTTTATCACACATTCTTTTACTGATTCATCTCTTATCTCCAACTTCAAGAGAGACTTGTACACTTCTTAAACTACATGATCATCACACAGTTCTGAATGAAATTCATTTTCTCCAGCCTCTTTAACCAATTATTTTTTATCTTGTTTAAATCTCTCTATGAGTTGTAAATAAGCATACCAGTTAAGGTCTATACGCTCCTTAAGAAGCGTCTCTCTTGACTTAAGCTCCCAATTATCTTGATAAAGGTACAAAAGATCTTTACATTTTTGCTTTTTAACCCATTCTCTCTTGAAAAAAGTTTCCTGTGGTGAGGTGTAATACTAGTAATACAGTATTCATATATATTAGGAAAAAACCTTTGCTTGTATTTATACCAAACTTGCAGGAGATCCTTTCTGATAACATGTTTTTTTTTAATTCAGCATGTACCTTGACTTTATCATACCAGAATACCCATGCCAACCAAATTTTTATCCTTCTAAATCCAAGAGTCTTGCCATTCTTTCAATGACACGAAACAACAGGCCTCATAATACAATTTAAAATTAGGTAGTCTTAAACTATCTCTTTCTTTAGCACCACACAATATCTTAAATGTTATTTGGGTTTCTTTGCCTGCCAAACAAATCTGGAAATATCCTTCTGCCATTTTGCAAATGGTATTCCATTTCTCATTACAGAGGTCATTTGGAAATATAATAAAACCTTGGCAAGGCATCTGCTTATTACCACAATTCTCCACCCCAAAAAGATACATTCAACTTTCCACATTTTTTCCCAAATCTTTCTTAATTTATTTCCAGATTTTTTTCATAATTATTTTAAAATAGTCTACTGTTGTTCTTCATAATTATAATTCTCAAGTATTTGATCCCCTTTATTTTCCATTTTAAAATTAGCTAAAGCAATAGTTTCATTCTCCTCTTCCAAAGACATGTTCTTGGTCAACAGTTTTATTTTCTCATTGTTTGCTTTAAAACCAGAACAAGCCCCCAAAACCTTTAGCTTCTCCAAGAGAGCTTTCAATTATTCAAATGGGTTTTGTATCATTATCACAAGATCATCTGCATTGGCCCTCAGTTTACATTCTTCTTTCTTTACCCTCACACCACATATTCCCTTCTCTTGCTTAATATCTTAATATTAAAATAAAAAGCAAAGGGGAAAGGGGGCATCCTTATCTAGTTCCTTTTTGTATCTCTGGAGATTTTCACATGGGGGAAATAACCCCCGTGGAGATCAGGGGAGAAACGGGATTGTTCCACTGCCAGCAATCCATTTCGCACATCCCCTTCCTTCTCCTGATCGCCCATTGTCCTCCCTCCATCCTGCTTCCATTTTCCTTCCGATATTTTTTACTAACGAAAGTTCTTCATTAGTAAAAAATAGTGGAACATAGCAGTAGAAAAATGGAAGCAAGATGGAGGGAGGACGACGGGAGATCGGGAGAAGAAGGGGGGTGCAAAATGGAGCCCTGGCAGTGGAACAGCCCCGTTTCTCTCCCGATCTCCGTGGGGATTATTTCCCCCAGTGTTCAGACATTGCCATTTATTAAATCTGAGCTTTTTTAGTTGAGTATATTGTTTTTCTAGCCTGTATAAAATTGTCCCCAAAAGCCATTCTTTCTAATACTTGAAATAAGCAATTCCAAGAAATGCTGTCAAAAGCTTTCTCCGCATATAAAAAGATCACGGCCACCTTTTTCTCATCATGGAACTCCAAATAATAATGTTCAAAACAGTTCTCACATTGCTTCTTAACTGACTTTTTGGCAAAAATCCAGATTGATCCTCGTGAATATTCTAAGATAGGTTTCCTCAGTCTGTTGGCCAAAATCAAAGTAAATATCTTCTAATCATTATTTAGTAAAGAAATAGGTCTGTAAATCTTTGTCCCATCTGTGCCCTCTTTTGGAATCACTGTAATTCTCCAAGAGTCCAGCATCTGTCCTCTTCCTAATACTCCATCACATATCATCTTATATGGTTGAATTAACTCATCTTCGAATTATTTTCTATTTTCTACATGACATCCCTTAAGATATTTAAGATAGCTATAATGTCACCTCTCAGTCTTCTCTTCTGCAAGCTAAACATACCCAGCTCCCTCAATCATACCTCATAAGGCTTGTTTTCCAGACCTTTGATTATCTTGGTCACCCTTCTCTGGACACATTCCAGTTTGGCAATTTCCTTCTTGAACTGTGGTGCCCATTAACTGAATACAGTATTCATTTCGGAATACAAAAAGCCATCACATTCTGCTGAGTAGGAGTGTGGTTCTCTAGCTCAAAATGTGGCTCTGGGCAAGGCTTTTGCATGTGATACAAAGCTTTGAATCTCACCTCCTTCCAGCATTAACTACTACTTGGGGAACTGCATTCATAATTCAGTCACAATGTAGAACTACTGTACTAATTCCAAGATGAGATTGCTCACTGCATCTCTCAGTGTTGAAGAATCATGAGGATATCCAGATATTATTGGACTGCACCTCCCATCAGCCCTTGGAAGTACAGTCAATAGTGGAAGATCATGGGAATTTTAGTTTAACAATATTTAGGGGACTCAAAGCATGGGAATAATTCATTGAAAATTAATTTGTTACCTCTAATTCATTTTTTAAAGTACCAGTGGTTTTTAAAGTTATCACTTTGATCATTCAACAACAACCACGTTTAAAAAGGCTGAGTAATGATTAATGTTTCATGCTATTTCATCTAATTACCTAGGAGTTCATTCAAGGAATTGGGCCATTTTCATTGTTTTTTTAATTTAAGACTAACTCACTCGTGATTAACATAATACATTGATTTTATAATTTTCACTACAATTGATGGTAAATAATTAATTCAGAAATCCAGAAACACTAACTATGATTAATTAGGTATAACACCTAACATTTCAATATGGCTTTGGGAGAGTCACATATTCTCCACCACCCTATATCTGATGTGAGTTACTTCATTGGGTGTTTGGGTTTTTTGTGGGCGGGGAGACTTAATAACAGGCATGGGGACAGGGAAGTTCTGGATCAGGGCTATGATGCAACTGGGGGCAGCAGCCAGCCCATTGCCCATGACACTGCAAGATTATGTACCCTGCTTGAACCACAAGCCGCTAACGGGTAGGGATGCTTTAGATCTTTATACCTATCATGCCCTTGAGTCAGATCCAGCCTCCTTCCTCCTGCTGCAGCTGTTGACTGGAACTGACGTGCATCCAGCAAATAGCAACATGAAATGGATTTTAACAACACAAAGGGATGGGAAACTGCTCTGGTTGTGATCCTTTCCCCCATTGCCAATAAATTCTGCTGACTGAAGAAGAAAAAAGAAATGCAAAAGCTAGGGACACTCCTGCAAGCATCACCACATCTAGTTTATCTGGGCTTCCCTCCTTTCTGCCTGGAAGCACAACCAGATTAATACAGTGTATGTGCACTCAAAGGCATCCATAATGACAGATTTTATTTTATTTTATGAAACTTGGGCAGCTGAAAATAAAGACAGCTGACCCTCTAGAACAGGGTGAACCTGAAAAGTTCAGGGCAGGTATATTTGCAAAAACTGTGAGGAGCAGCTGAATATCTCTTCCAGTTATACTCTTCCCTAATAAAACTTTAATCAATGCTCAGATAATAGACACGGTGCCTCCATAGGTTGTATGTCTCTGGAATTAAACATTTCTTCACCTTTGAACTGGATGCCTGACATGTTTACTTTGGGATTTAAATCTCCTCTACTTCAACATATTATACTCATTACTGTTTATTGGTCATATTCAAATGAAGTCACCACAGAGACTGAATTTAAATATTCAGCTAATAGTAATTTACTTGGTTATCCTGGCTGGGTATTTAATGTTACAAAGTATTTTTCGTTTACAACTTTATGAACTCATTTTATCTTGTTCTTTGGGGAATTTTTAACTACATTTATACCCTGATCTCAAAAGAAATATACCCCTGCACCTTCTATCCAACGCTTTCATTTTTATCACAGTTCAGCAGATGCCTGAATAAAACACTCCTGCTCAGATGCTTATCTGAATAGCATCCATTTCTTTTCCTTAGTCTAAAAAAGATGCAGCAACACTGCAACAGGTTAGGATTGAACACTCTCAAGTCTACACTCAAAGGGCTGAGTAGAACAGAAAAGTTTATTTTGACTTTTAAACAACATTGTTTTGTTCTGTCTTTTTTTAACTTTGAAAGGCATGACAATCTCTCCTAAAAGCAGCTCTTTTTTGGAAAAACAATAGAATGTGAGAGACAGGATTAAAAATTCACAGAAATTTTATGGTATGGGAAAAAAAACTTTGTGCACAAAAGTTACAAAATATGAACACAATTTATGTAGCATTTTTAAATAAAACATTGAAATGATCGACACTGAGTAACAACACGAGCCCCCCCACACCACTTATTTATATGCTTTCATTTGTTTTGTTTGGCAAGTTGATACGATAAGTCATAGTCAGGACACTATGATTTAGGCAAGCATATGGAGTTTTGTACTTTAAACAGAAGCAAGATTTATCTTTTTCTTTTTTTTCTTTTTTTCTTTTTCTTTTAGTTTACCAGAGCATATTTAAATTTACTTAAAACATTATACTGCAGTTTAGGATGTCTTCGCATGCCCTACTACCCCTCCCTATACTATCTCATAATTAGAAATATTGGCCATTTCAAAGGGATCAACCTTTCTGCCTTAACTCTTTGATAGCCTTGTGTGTTCTTGTGAGTTTGTGTTGCGTGTTTGTGAATGCCTTTTATCTTATTTCCAATAAAAACATTTTTATTTCACTTTTACCTGGAGTTATCTGCAGTTAGTACTGGTATACCTAGGTGAAAAGGTCCCAAAGTTACCTGCCTCTCCCAGCCTAACATTTGAGCTGCTAATAATAATAATTCCCCCAAATATTAATATAGTTGTGTCATTATGTGTAAGGCTCTAAAGCACCCCCACCTCTTTGAGTAACTTGTAAACAAGGAGGCTCATTAATTGTAACACTGCATCAGATTAAGTTTTGAACTGCTGCTTTTGTCATAATGATTTTTGTTTCCCAAATTCTGGAAGACTGAAGTCTCAGCAGAATCTGGAAAAATTATTTTTGTGGACTACATACCCTTCAGCATTTCAGAGATGAAAACTGGGATGCATGTGGTGAAGCAATACCAGAGTGTAAACAAGTTTGCAAAAATTAATGAGAAAGAGATAGAAGAGGCTGAAGCATTTTGCTTTTGCCAGAGCCTATGGGAAGGACAGGAATCCTGTCCTCTCCTCTCCTCTCCTCTCCTCCCAATGAGTGAATTCAATGCAAACTATATTTTTACTTTGAACTTAGTTTGCAGCAACTGAAGTAAGATGAGGACAAATGGTGAAAGTGGGTGGCAAGACAAACTGGGACATTTTAAAAGCCACAGAGAAAAGAAATCGTCACCAGTTTCATCATATCCCAATCCAGTATCATCATGTCTCATCAAGTCTCAGTCATCATCAAGTATCATCAGTTTCTGGTCCATAGTGGAGGCATTTAACACCAGCATTTGTTTGTTTGTTTGTTTGTTTGCTTGTTTTAATTTTTTGCCCAAGCTAATCTATTTGTTTTAATAGTTCCCCTTTGGCATTAAAATTTGTAAAGGCAGGGGATCCTAACCATATCAGGATGATGGCCATTATTTGGTAGCAAGATACCGTATATTCCGGCGTATAAGACAACTGGGCGCATAAGACGACCCCCCCAATTTTTAAGTTAAAATATAGAGTTTGCCCCCACCCCAGCCAGCCAGCCAGCCAGCCAGCCAGCCAGCTGGCTGGAAAGCCTGTTCCCCACCAGCCAGCCAGCTCAGTGGCTGTAGATGATGGAATAGTCTGTGAAATTAAAGGTCTGAGAACAGCTAAAAAAGCATGGGATACTTTGAAAAATCTCTGTGGTGTTCAATCTTTGGAAAGTAAGGTTGCATTAATACTGTAAGTTGGTTAATATGAAGCTATCAAATCCCAAATTTTTGAATGAGCACATTAATGAATGAGCACATTAATGGTTTTAGAGCCACATTGGCAGACAAGAGAATTTCACCATAGACAAAACTTGATGCAAAATGAGAAGTTGAATCCAGAAATTCTAATTTTAGGCTAACTTGTCCTGAAAAGAAACATCATTTTGACTCTCCTGAGCTAAATAGAGGGCCATTTAACTCTTCAAATGCAAAGCAGTCATTCTCACAGCAGGAGGAAGGATCTGCTGGGAAAACTGCCCAGGCCATTTTACACTTCAATCATTCTCACAGCAGGGGAAAAGGTCTATTGGGGGTATAAGACCACCCCCCCACTTTTGAGGAGATTTTCAAGTGTTAAAAAGTAGTCTTGTATGCAGAAATATACGGTAGTTTACTGAAAGAGAATTGCCAGTGTTAAACAGATCGGGAAAGGGTAAGTGATTAGTAATATTATCAATAAGATAAATAATAGGCATCAATGATTTAAAAAATATAAACTAAGCTAGCAAATCAATCACTAGAAACTTTACTTGAGTGTTACAAGCAGGAACTAAAAATTAGGGGATTTCAAAGTGAAAGAAATAATATTTGCAGCATGAGGCTCAATTTGTGAGAAACACAAGCCACAAGACTTCTGATAAATGAAAGCCTGCTGCTGAGGTGCATCAAAAGATCATCTTCATTGTAGAACAAGTACTTGACCCAGTTTCCTGGCTAGCAACAAGCTTTCATGGAAACTTCAGGAACTGATAAAACCTTGGCAAAGTTAGCATGTGTGCTTTTATCAGTGAGTATAGTAGGGAGGGGGGTTTGGAAAAGATCTGATGGCATTCTTTTCTTATGATTTCCTCTTCTGAAGACCTTCAGCTGCAGGAACAAAGTAAAATACAAATCCAAGAAACAACTAACAAATAAATTTAGGCCCATTCAAATTTACAGAAGCCAACCCAGGGATATGCATGGTTACAGCTGTCACCTCACAATGCAGAGCCTGGAAAAGTTATTTTTCATTTTGAACCACTTTTCTACTATGCCACTGGCCAAGCTAGCTGGGGTTTCTGGGAGTCTACTCCAAAAAATAAACTTTTGCACATGCTCCCACACATATCATACTTCAGTTATGGGCTCATCCAGCAAGCAGGGAGGGGAGAGTCTTTGGAAGTGACAAGAGTTCCCAGGAGGTTGATTACACGGCAAAAAATAACCAGGAACCATTTTGGAAGAATCCCATTGGTTCTCATGTTCGGTGGGCCACATTCGTGCTATTCAGAAGGGTGGGAAGCAAAAAACCCCAAAAGTCAATGACTTTCCATCCCTCTATTTTCCCCGGTATTTTTTAAAAAGTCTGGGGAAAACTGCACTATTGGTTGTCTGATCAATCAGCAACCATCCCAGAAAAGGGGCACACAGGAGAGCTGAATTATCAGACCTCGGAGGGGGCGGACTTGCAAGGGATGTCTTGCAATTCAGGACCCGCCATTGTTGAATGGCCCTAACGTTGGGTCCACCACCACCTCCAAAGCCTGAAGCCAGGCTCCTCTCCCTCCTCCTCCTCACTGCCACTTCTAGCCAGGCTGGCCAACCCCAGCGCTCTCATCCCCATCCCTGATTACCCGGCTGCTTGCTGGCTTGTTTTCAGGCTGGCCTAGGCTGCAGCAATTATCTCTAAAGTATCTGAAGAGATGTCACACAGAAGATGGAGTCAGCCTCCCCTCCAAAAGGGACAGCTATTCTGCTGAACCTGGGAGGGACCTGCAATTTGGGACTCAGCCAAGCTCCACACTCCTTTGGCAGTGCCTAGATGAGCAGAGGCTTGTGCTGCCCATGTTGGATCGTGCTGCAGATATAGCCACTTCCCCCATGCGCTTCCCACAGCCAGCAGTCACCAAGGCTTGTGTCGTGCTCCCCACAAGCCTCCAGAGTCACGCAGGGACTGTGTCACCTCCCCGGGACATGCAGCCATGTGACGATCTTCTCGCGCCCCACTCTGAGTCTTGCACGGATCTGCTGGCCTCTTCCTGGCTGCTCAAGGCTTCCTAGGATGATGTGGAGGGGAGGATCGATGCATTGTATATGTGTTGCCCCCCAGCCGCCTGCCTCTCCATATCTCTCTGTGTTTGTGTGTGTGTGTGTGTTTCCCCCTGCTATCTGCCTATCCATCTCTCTCCATGTGTGAGTGTGAGTGTGTTTCCCCCTGCCACCTGCCTCTCTCCGTCTCTCTCCATATGTGCGTGTGTGTGTGTGTGTGTTTCTCCCCTGCCGCCTGCCTCTCTCCGTCTTTCTCTCTCTGTGTGCATGTGTGTTTCCCCCTGCCGCCTGCCTCTCTACGTCTCTGTCTCTGTGTGTGCATTGTTATATGTGTGTGTGCATTGTTATGTGTGTGTGTTTGCCTCTCTCCTCCCTGTGTGAACTGCAAATTCACTACCTTTTTGGATAAACCAATTCCGAACAAAATCATGGGAACAAATGGGGACTGGAGTGAAAGAGCCGTAACACGATATTTCCCAGATTTAATTCTCCCATGAAGCTGGGCCCCAGATCTGCATCCAAATTCTTTCTTGAAATATCCCAGCCCCACCCCACCGTATTCTTCTTCCCCCCCTCCCACTGATCACATGTCACATCTAGATTCATGCATCATTTCAAAAATTGATTTTCACCCATTTCCACTGAGCCTTCTTTATTGCCATTCAGGAGCTATACTCAAAGTGCTAAAGTGCTTTAGCAATTTTATTCTAGATAAATATTAGAATCATTTTGTTTTGATGCAAACATTCCTCTTTCTCTCACTTGAGGTCTCGTGAGTCTGTGTCCTGGAAACATAGCTATGTTTCAATGGCAACAGCCATCTTAGCTAGTTCTGTTACATGCCCTTAAACCCCCTCCTGTACAATAATTTATTAATTGGCAATAACGCATAAGGTTGGCATTAATTGACAGTTCACGTAGGTCCTGGTAGACCAGGCTACCCATAGAAGGGTTCATGCAGAGGGCACCAGAGACCTAAACAACATTGTCTCAAAAAAAATTCCTAAAATACAGACAAGCCAGATGTAAATCCCCCTTAGACAAGTCATTAGGGAGGAATGTGCTAATCTCCCCTAGACACACCTGGCAATGAGTCATACTCTAACACAGTCAAGGTCTCCCTTCACACCTTTCCTTACCAAACAATAGAAGGTTGCCTCATACCCATCAGTTTTAATGATCCAACCATTAGCAGTCATTAACAAAGCTGGAACTTCCATTGTTTCACTCTGGGAAACTCAAGCATTATTCTCCACTCAAAACACGCCTTATGGATGCAATATGGGATATAACTGTTACCCCCAAACACAGCCAAAGTGTGCACAGTTCTCTACATGCCATCACTCTGCCTGTTCTACGTGCAACCTCAGCATCAAGCTGAGTATTCTCTGCACGAACCTCTGCTCATCGGACAGGTAAAGTATAGCCCATCATCCCCAAAATCTTTTCCTCTATCGAAATACTTCCTCCTGCCTTTTCACTATCAAGTGTGCAACACTCATTGCCCTGGATGTATAAGTGTGAGCGTGCAGGTGTGAGTAGTTCTATGATTATTTTCTAATAAAAATTATTTTATTTTAATATCTGGCTTGGAGCCTGATCAGTTAGTACTGGTATACAAAGGTGCAAAGGTCCCATAAGTTACCTTGCAGATTTATTTGAGCTAATAAAAATTCCACAATATAATATCTTAATTTGAGTGACATGAGTAGGTCTCACAGACCCCATGCAATTTGGATAACAACTCCTGGGATAATATAAATAGATAGCCAAGTAGATATATTTTTCATTTTGGAAAATACTGGGTTAATTTAAACTGACTGGCAAAGTAAGAATGTAAATTCCTTTGTAATGCTGGGAGTTCCCAGGAAACACTTTGAAATCAAGAAAACATGTAGATCTCAAATATAAAATAGGTTTGTACAGAACAAAACCTGGGACTTTCAAGGACTTTTTTTCTCATCTGGAGGGATTCTATGTGGTGAAGAAAGACTTCAGATGCCATTTCACTGCTTATTTTTTTATGATGATGATTTCACTGCTTATTAGTAGTATGGCATTTCACATTCTTTTGTTAATGGTTTAAGAGTATAATTAGTTTAGTTCATTGGCTAATATGTAACATTTTTGTATTTTTATTGGAAGCTGTCTTTACCAATGTAGAGCCTCCAGGCTTATAGAAGACTCCATCAGCAATGATGGGTGGAGAGCTCTGTAATCCAAAAAGTAACTTTTCTATGGGGGGCTTTACTGGAAGTACTTTACAAAACAGGCGCCATAAAACTGATGGCTTTAACTCCCTCAGAAAGCACAGAACTAATCAGCAGAGTTTTATATTTAAAATACATATGCAGCAGACATGTATTGATTCCAGCATGCAAGTTTAAGATAACCATCCACACAATTCCCCCCAGTTTATGTTCTCTAGCTAAAAAGGGCTCAAAACACTCAAAGGTCATTTAAAAAGTATAAAACATCTTTACTTACAGTCTGTGTGCATATCTTAGTGAACATCAGCAGCATTTCAACAAGTGAAGGCTAAACTAGTAAAATACAACTAAAAACTACATGTTAAAAACAAAATATGCAGAAGCTCTGCATGGAGCTCCCACTCCTAAGAAAACATCATGGCAAGTGGTAAACATCATGACAGCTTTCCAGACAAAGAGAAGGACTTGGACACACTTCTTCCTCTGGAAAGCCAGTCATATTTCAATAAGAAGTTACATCATACATTCTGTTTACTTCTATCAGTTAACCCTTTCAACAGTCAAACATCTCAACTTATTGGATTGCAAACTACATATCCCAACATTTTCCAAATTCTTCATGTGCACTGATTGAGGAATACCCTCCTTGTAGCTCTGTTTTTGGTGCTGACATTCTAAGGGTTTGACCTTAATCAGGGTAGCTTACATGAGGATGCAAGCGCATGACTATTTTCTCATGTTGCCAAATTATGCTTTCAATGCCTAATACTGTAGCCATTTCACTATATGCATTGGTTGTTCATCTTTCCTACAGAAGAAATATAACTCAGTGGGGAAGCACATGCTTTGAAAGATTCAATCCCTGCCATGTCCGTATATGGCTGGGAAAGACTTCTATAAGAAAGCTTAAAGAGGTGGCACCAATCAGTGTACTCAGTGCTGATTTATATGGACCAATGCCCAGATTCAATATAAACAGCTTCTAATGTCCCTCCATATTTGAACCAAATGGCAGTCATACAGTTAAACCATAGCTTTCCAGATCTGATTGTGATTATACTTTTTAAAAGTTCCTGTCCTAAAATCTCAGCATCTCTATGGATAGGATCCAACACTGGACTTCTGCTGATGGAACAATGGAATCCAGAAGAAGTGGGAGGGGCATAATTGATCTCCCTTTCCTACTTCAACTCTAGAGCTGGTTTTCAGGCAGCTTCAAAGACTGCATGGGAGAGAAGAAGGAAGTTCCATTACACTGGCCAGAGTCACAATGGGTGTTCACCTGTATGTTTCTCCATTTTCTAATTGATTAGCCTCTGAATGACCAAGGCCTATTCATATTTACCCTGGTACTGAAAGAGGGCCATGTTGTTGTTTGTTTATTTTAAAAAGGAATAGATAAAAGGAGGAAAGATGCACCCTTGCTGTGTATTATGTATATGTGAATGTTGCAGAATGATGACTTTATTTCTGTGGCTGAATTTAATCAAATGAAATTGCCGCAGGCATGCAGGCTTAGCTGACTAATGTCAACAAGTAAGGATTCAGGAGTGTTGTAGAGCAGGAGAACTACCATCCTGCTAAGCTTTCCACACTGACAGCATCTCTTTTCCTCTGTACTTATTGTACACACACCTGAAGGCACCAGTGGGCTGTCTCTCTGTTCACGTCCAAAGATAATGTGACTGCTTCAGTACTTGGACATCTGAACAATGTGAAATTAGACAACTGAATTGAATCAATAGTAGGTCCAGGAGGTAACAGGACAAAAGGACGCTCTATCCTTTGAGCTGTTAGTAGGTACACTCAGTGCATACAGATCAACTGATAAATGGCCAATTCAATAGACTGGTAGCAAACACATGCTTTGCTAGGGATGACTTTTTAAGTCTCCATACATCAAAAAGACGGTGTCAGCCTTTGAGGATAAACCTGTGATGGCTTGTTGCATTCTTTGAACTGCCTCTGAGGCCCAGAGTGCTTGAACGTTCCCCAGAATCTGTTGGGAGGATTGAAAGCTTCAAAGAGGAACACTATCACATCCAAGGGGAAATGCATTGATTGAAGGAACCAGTGTGAAATAGTCTTTAATAATTACCAGAAAGCTGGAATCGACTGGTGTTTTGCTGAGCTATATTTTATCTTTATTGGATTAACTGTGACACAGTAGGTTATGTCAAAGGGAATCTGCATGAATATTAAAAGTAAATGTGGTGTGAATAATAGATAACTTACATTAGATGCACCAGCATGCAGTAATTTTTAATCACCTATGTAATTAGATTAAAACAAATCTGCTGAATAAAACACATTCTCTTATAATCTGAATGCAAAACACCCCAAAAGTTATGGTTTACAGCAGTATTTGCCAATCTTTAACAAAGGCACTGGTATCCAGATACCTAAAGATATGTGATTTTCTTAAACATAAGTAACAAAATATTCTTGGAAACTGGAGGAGTAATAATAAGCATTTCTTATCTAATTTAGTCCAAAGTCAATAAGAAATAGTCTTTAAAACCACTAAGAAGAATTTTGAATGATATAACCATAGTACTGTTAAAATGAATAAAAACAGAGATATGGTAGGATAAAAGGAAATCACAGGAGAGAAATGAAAGTATTGCTAAATTAACTCCTACACAGCTCAGGACATGCAACAGTGGATATCCTACAAAGCAAGGGAGAATTGAGATTTCTTGCAGTTGGGTTTTATATCAACTTGAAAAGAAATATCTTGTTTGATCTTATGAGCAAGGCACAATAAAAAAAATATATAGCAATGGTGTGTGCCAGGTACATATTCATAAGTAAACAGGCAAATTCTTCAAAACCATAATGCTGTATACAACAAGGAGAACAAGCAAGATGTATTCATGCTGCGATCTCTGACTGGTTGCCTGTTTCTCATTACCTGAATAATCACAAAGCACCCAGTCCAGTTTTCATTTGTTATCTGGCTGCTATTTGAATGAGGCAGGTTAATGATATATTAGCTATCAGCAAAACTCTATTCACAAGTTCAGAATATTATTAAAATTTTCGTTATCATTATCATTTATTTATACAGTGGCTCTCCATAACCATTGGGTTTGGTTCTGGAACACCCCGCAGATAGCAAAAACAACGGATGGTTATATTCTATATGAATAAATAGACGCTCCCATTTTGAATATGGGCACCACCATTTTAAATATGTGGTGATGATCCACAGAGCCCATTGTATAGTGCCATCACTGTACATGGCTCTTTACAAATAAAGGAACAACAAAACAGTTCCCTGCCCTCAGGCTTACAATATAATTGAGACATGACACAAAAGGAAAAGGGGGTGGCAGTGTGGGAGGGGATTAATGTGGGAAGGGAAGAATGCTCATCTCAATCCCTCCATCATTGCTCTCCAGAATAATGGTTGGAAGAGGCAAGCCTTCTTTACATGTGGACCACACTGTCTGTTGAAGAAACATGTCTCTTCATAGCAGTTCAGGAGACAGTTCTTGTGCTACCCACCAACCAATTAATTAGCTCTTAATCTTTCAGGAGCATTTGATACTATCAACCATGGTATCCTTCTGGGTCATCTGGCTGATATGGGCCTTGGGGGTATTGCTTTGCAGTGGTTCTGGTCTTTCTTGGCTGAATGGGAGGTGCTGGGGGACTGTTGTTCAGGCTTTTGGCCACTAGCCTGTCAGGCTCCACAGAGGTCAATACTTTCCACTATGCATTTACATGAGGTCATTGGAAAAGGTCACTTGAAGCTTTGGGGTTGGATGTCATCAGTATGCTGATGATACCCAACTCTGTCTCAGCCTTGCAACTGATGCCATCGAGGCTATGGTAGTAATGAATTGTTGTCTGGATGCTGTAAAGGATTGGATGCGGGTGACTAGAGTGAGGCTTAATCCAGACAAGATGTTTCTTTTCAGTAGGAAAACCAACCTGAGATTGGGATCACAGTCTGTTCTGGATGGAGTTGCTCTCCTCATGAAATATCAGGTTCATAGTTTCGGGGTGCTCCTGGACCCAATGCTGCTCCTGGAAAACCAGGTTACTGCAGTGGCCAGGAGCATCTTTGCCCAACTTTGGCTGGTGCACCAGCTGTGCCGTTTCTTGGGGAAGGCAGATCTGGCCACAGTGGTTTGTGCCTTAGTTACTTCTCAGTTAGAGTGCTGTAATGTTTGTTAATTAGATTACTTAGGGCTGCCCTTGAAAAGTATTTGGAAGCTTTAGCTAGTGCAAAATGCAGCAGCCATGCTGTTGTCAGGTGTGCATTTTAGAGACCATATAACACAAATCCTGCAAAAACTACACTGGCTTCCAATTTGCTTCTGAGCTCAATTCAAGTTGCTGCTATGTTGACCTACAAAACCCTAAATGACTTGGGGCCAAGATGTCTGAAAGACCACCTCTTCCCATATGAGCCTACCAGAAATTTGAGATCTTCAGGGGAGTCCTTGTTGCATGTCTCAACACCTCATGAAGTTAGGTTGGTGGGTATGCATAACAGGACTTTCTCTGTAGCAGCACCTTGACTGTTAATGATACCCACTAATCCAAGTTCAAAGTCTTCCCCAGGTAAATTTCCAGCTGATTCATGCCCAACATATGATAACCCATCCCCACATTTAAAAAAAAAACTGTGAAGTGAACTGTATAGAACAATTTGTACCATTGGCCATTCACTAAAGAAATCTTCAGTCACCTTTATGAATTGGTAATAATGCACTAGAATGCATTTATGGGGGACAAAGACCTTTGGAAATATTAAACCTATATATAAAAAATCAAACTTAGAAATCTGTAAGTACCATATAGAGCTTTTTACAACATAGAGCTTTTTCCAACTTATCTCCGGGACCGCCTCCTTCCGTATGACCCTCCCCGCGCACTTCGGTCCTCTGGGAGGAATCTGTTACAGCCTATGAAAACAAGGCTGTCGGTGACATCCCAGAGGGCCTTCTCTGCTGCTGCTCCCAGATTATGGAATGGCCTGCCGGACGAGATCCATCTTATTAACACCTTAGACAGCTTTAAAAAAGCTGTCAAGACGGATCTTTTCCGGCAGGCCTTTCCTGAATAACTATCCCGGCCCAAGACTCGGCTGTCCTCCCTGAGCTGTAATCAGATTAAAAAAAAAAAAAACTATTGTATGTTTTAATCTTTTTCTAATTTATATATTTTTAATTTACTGTATGATTTTAAGATTTTATAGTTTAATATTATTTTAAGGGGGGGTGGGCTAGGGTACTGGGACTATGGAGTTTTTATATTGTAAGCCGCCCCGATTGCATTGCAGAGGGGCGGGATAGAAATAAAATTTTATTATTTTATTATTATTATTATTATAGTTGACCTGGTTCAGAGAGTCAATTGTTTCTAGCAGCCTTGCATCTCCAGGCAAAGCTATAAAAGATCCTGCGCTATCAATGAAATCCTAGAGACAATACTGGAAGACAGCACAGACAATTCTGCATAAGATTGAGCTCAGGAATGCAAACTGTTGCCAAGTGGCTCATGTTGTCCAGCAGTTCTACACTCCAGTAGTGCACAGGTCATGGACTTTATCAGTCACACTAAATACGGCGTCATAATGACGCCACATAAACGTGAAAGGGCGTGCATATCAAACGGTGTCACCCTTTTGTGCTTATGTCCTGGCCAAACTGTTTGGTATATGAGCAGTTAGCATTCTGAGACTCTGAACTTGGTAATTTGCCTTCACTTGAGGTTGACAGGTTCATTATTATCTGCCATCTCTCAGTTGGCAGCAAAAGGTCAAGCACTGATAGTCAGGTAGTGAGCATTCCTACCAAGATCCAGTGGTGTATTCCCTTATCCAGTAGTGTACTTCTGCATCCAACATAAGCAGAATTGGGACGTCTCTCAATAGTGCAGCCTTCTATACCATCCAACACTGCCCCAGAGGGCTTCCTAGTCACTGAACAGGGGGCTACAGGAGGGAGACGGGTCAATGAGTCTAGTTGAAGTGGAGGATCTAGCAGAAATAGACCAGGTCCTGGCCTCTATTTCCACTCATTGGTCAACAAATTGTTGTTGTTTCAGGCCAGAATCCTCTATGGCAGTTACAAAAGTATAACCTAGAGTGATGCACTCATGACTGTTACGTATTCATGATCCCTAGTTTAGTTTAGGAAGCAGCTGCAAGCAATCTCTGGGGGGGTGGGGCAGGAATTGTGACAGGGGTCCTGCTTCTGCCTCTTGCACTAGAGGTTACTCATGGGAGGGAGTGGAAATGGCAGTCAGCTGTTCCCCAGGCAACAGGGGAACAGACTCCCATCGAGAGCAGCAGCTGCTTCCCAGTAAATGTAGATTGTGGAGGAGAGCAGCCAGGATTCACTGAATAGCATTGCAACTACAGTGCTTACTTATACATATCCCCCATGCAGGATTCAGACTATTATCTTTATTTATACTCCACTTTTTTCCAAAACTGGGGCTCAAAGTGCCCTACAAATTAAAATGATTATAATATAGTTAAAATATACAAAAGGTGAACAGCAAATTAGAATTAAACTATTAACATCACTAAAACAATTTAAAACATACACTTTGAAAGGATAAAAGGCAATTTAAAAGCACTACAATTAAAACAATACAGCACCCGTTTTAAAGCCTTTTCCTTAAAAAAAACCTTCAGATCTCAAAGTCTATAATAATAATAATAATAATAATAATAATAATAATCTTCACCTGCTAATTGTATTTCACATAGTTGGGAGTCACATGTTCAAACTAAAAGGTATTTAAAAAAAAAAAAGCAGCCACAGCCCCGTCAGAGTGGAAAGCATTTGTGTTAATGTAAAGAGAAAGTAATCCTTCTTCCATTGTCTAAAACCTAAGAGTGTATCTACACTACGCAGTTAGAAAAGTCTGATACCAGTTGTCATGATACAGTGACTGCAACTCCCATCATGGCACCAGAACTACATTTGCCAGAACTACATTTCCCAGTATCTGTAACCACCACTTCTCTTGTCTCAGAAGCAGGTAACCCAGGGGTTATGAGAAGTGGGAGGGGGACCCTCATTTGCTAAACATGACATCACATCACCTGACTGGAGAGCCAATCAGATTTGGCAATGCAGAGCCAATCAGATTTGGCTAATGGGGTTTTTGAGTTCTGCAGTCCTTTGTCTTCAAGACACATAGTCTTGGGGGTCTGAAGAAGCAGACCAGAGACCACTCATGGCTGAGGAGTGATCAAAGAACAGCCCATGATACCATGCAGTCTGAAAGAGTAGACTTCCAATATGACTCTGAATTCCATCATCAGAGACTCATTACCACAGACTTCATAAACTGTGAGTTAGGATCTTTTTAGCTTAGGAGAATGTGCTAGCTAGAATGGCGTTAGTTTGTATGGTTTATTTTAATCCTCTGACTGAATGCTATTCTATGTAACTTTTAAGTTGGGGACCTGGAGGGAATGCTTTCCTCCATGACACTATTGCTGCTAACTGTTTAATTGCTTGAACTAGAAATAAAGCTTTTCCTGTTTTCCTACTAAAGTCCACATACACATGCTTTGGCCTGGGCAAGCTACCTTGATTCTCTTTGGGATAGAGAAGGGGGGTTGGTGATACTTTAGCAGAACAGGTAGTTCCATGGATTAATCAGAACCCTGCACAGCTTTGCATTGCACTGTGTGGAAAGGGGAGAGACTCAGCAGGTAGTGACAGAAGATACCAAAGGGAAACCAATTCTAAGGGATTTCAAGGCTAGAAGAATCCCTCAGGTTTGGGTCTCCAAACAGGTAGCTCTAGGATGCTCAGGCAGAAGGACCCTAGGGCCCCGTCACACCACTTTAACTGTCATGGCCATATTCTTCAGAATCCTGATATTTGATGACATAATTCTCTTCTGGAAAGCACTAGTGATAGAGAGCCCTGGTACGATTTGGGGTGAATTCTTACTAAATTACAAATTTCATGGTTTCATACAATGGAACCATGACAGTTAAAATGGAATCAAACTACACAGTCTAGATATACTCCTAGGGGTCGTTTACACGGGCAAATATTTCTCTAAATATACCGCTAAGATAGCTCATAGTTCCCACGGATCGCAGCACAGCACCACCTCATTCAGAAGGGGGGAAGGTAAATCACCCAAATATAGCGTGCCAAGGGATGCCGCTACTTTTGCCAGTATATTTGCAATGTAGCGCTTTATTGGCAGTGTAAACTAAGGGCTGCATCAGATCTGCATTGTGATTGGTTGCTATGATGTAAGGGGTGGGCTTAAAAGAGAGGGACTGCGTTCAGTAGCATCAGGAAAAACCTCTCTGCTATTTTGCAGAAGGTCTGCCAAGAAAAAGGATTCCAAAGACCTTTCAGTCATAAAGTTCCCATCTGGTCAGCTCTGCTTGGGGGAGGGAGAGAGAGAGGGAGAGAGAGAGCACGAGCGAGAGAGAGGGGGAGGGAGGGGGAGGCTGGAAAAACTTGTGATAGGTCCACGTTAGGATCCATGGCATGGCAACAAGGTCTTTAAGCAAAGAGATTACTGTCCCTCTGCTTCATGGAGTGAGTTCATTTACAGGCAGATTTACAGAGACAGAGCCACTACTTTGATCTTCCCCTCTGCTATTTGGGCAGTCTGTGAGTCTTGGTCTATGCCCTTCCCCATACAGCCTTTGTCTGCTTGGGAGGCCACGCCCCCCACACTTATTCAAGTATGAACGTAAAAGCGGCATAATTAGAAAAAAAACCTGACTGGCACAGCTGTGGAAAAGAATTAAAACGCAAGTTGCCGCAATAAATCTGCTGTGTAAACCAGCCCCTAGTTAACTCATGAAGTCAAAAAATAAGAATGAACATACTAGCTTTCCTCACCTCACCACCCAATTCTTATCACCTTCCTTGTGTTAAGGGCAAACCACTAGTGTGGGAAGTCTTTTCTATCTCTTGGAGCTCTCTGTGCAATATAAAACTGCAGAAACCCAAGTTCTACACCACACAGAAAGCCTTCCACAAATAGAAGAAGCTTCAGAATGCAAGGAGGGTGACAAGAACAAGGATGGAGGGGTTGGAGATAGTGTTCTTGTTCTTAGCTTCCCTCCCTGTGTGTTGTGGTAAGTTTTAGGAGTATCAGTAGAAGGCTTTAAAGTACCAAGAGAGAAAAACATCAAAGAGCTAAAAATTGAGAGAGAGCTAGTGGAAAATAAAAAGTCAGAAAGAAGCCAAGGGGGTGCTGAAATCATGAAGAACGAACCTGAAAGGAGAGCTTTGGGAAAAGAGAAGTTCTGAACTGGTCCTTTAGAATATTGCAAGCTGTGCCTGTCAGCTGTAAAATGCTACACTCAAGAAGCTGTGGTGTCTTCAGGGGGCAGCAACTACTAAACTTTTTGGCACTGAATCTTCATGGGTTTCATGTTGAAGGAAGACTTCAGACCCCTACATTCTGATCAAATGTGAGTTCTAACCAGGGAGGAGCTAAAACAAGGGAATTTGGCTGTTATTCTTGTTGCTTAAGGGTTGTCATAGGACATTATCAGATGTGGCAAAAACTGCAGGATTATGATGTCATGCTAGTGCAAACAGGCCCCTCTATTTCACAATGTCATTGTCCTCACGTGGTTACTCCATGTTCCAGCCATGAAAAAGGCATTATTTCTAATTCACAGTACAAGCTGTTAATAAATCGTCAATAGCACTTTTTTCACGCTATTGATGGCATGTGAAACCATGTCCCGTTGTAATTGTGAGATTACAGCATGAATGGGTGGTCCTTAGTGAGAAAACGTCTGGGTGAGAACATGAAAACAAAGCAAGGATGTTCTTTTTATGAACTGTCCCATTTAGTTTCAGTGTTTTTATGTTTGTTTCAGTGCTTGTATATTCATTTACTTTGTTAATTAATGTGTTTTCAGAGTGTTAAGCATGCTCCCATCTTCTCAACAAGACCCACCAAAATCTCACCCATGTTAAATCACAGTAGTAAAGTCCCATTCTTAAAGTGATAGTGGTCATCATGCAATAATTCTGTGGCATTTATTTCGCATGATTACAGCGACGTGTGATGATAAGTGTTAGAATGTCACAATGTTTCTGCTATCCTCATTCTGCTATCCTCATTCATTGAATTACAGCATTTTTAGACGTGATAATATCCTTAGGTTCAGTTGCTACTTTTCCTTATGTTATAGTAACAACTATGCAAGCAATCTGTTGAGCCTGTCTGAACAATGTACCATCTGTTAAGTAACCATTAATCCTGTATTATAAACAGGGCTGATCCAACCATTAAGTAGAATGGGGTTGTTTCCATAGCTGTCAGGTAAAGGGAGGTGGCAGCAAAGTGCCAGAAGAGAGAGATGTGTATCATGCAGCCTTAAGATAACCTGCTGCCTTCAGGTGAAGTAGAAATTTCTCTCCCATTGACATTGTAATATTTAAGAAATATCAAACTATGTGTCCACTCAGATTTTGCACATGGATCAAGATGGCACACCATCTTGTGTATCTTGAGCCAACTCTGCTTTAAAAAAGCTTTAAATAACCTACTGGCCTATCATGCTCTTGCTCAAAGCCATTGCCAATAGTTGGGGAAAGGGAAGGTATGAGTGATTTTATGAGAAACTGATGGCAATAAAAGATAAAAGCTAATGAGAATCAGGAGCTTTCATTTCACAATGTGATGAATTTCAAAAGGGGTAACCTTCACCCATGTGTACAGCCTTCAAATCGCATAGCTAAATACAAACAACAAGCAAAGATATTTCAGTGTAAATGCTTCATCTTGCCACGGCTTAAGGGAAAGCAGCAGATATCGTTAAACATTATTATTCTGTTTGTAAATTCTAATGGAAGCACTTCCTGCTTAGATGCTGGCAAAAGAGATAATTGAGGAAGAAGAAGGTAATGAGCTAATTAGGAAACTCTGCAAAAGCCAAACAGCTAAATAGATACATCATCAGGTATTTACCACATTGCTTCCAAGACCTTATGTCTCAATTCTTGTAGCTTAGACTTAATAAAATTATCTTTATTAACATTCAAATGAAGTACAAAGCTTTCAGACTTAGCTGGGGAGCTGAGCTGTTTGTTGCTTTGTGTTTCCTTGCTTTGATCCATCTAGTTCAATTCAGCTATTAAAACAATTTACTTTAATTGACAATAGTATGGCTTCAGAAACAAGATAAAACCGAATTTAACCACGTATGCACATAAAAAACCCAACCTAAAATAGAAGGCAATGTATATGCTTGCAGTAATTCTGCATGAGGACTGCTGGTGGACTGTAGGAAATTTCAGAATCTGGGGGTGCTGGAAAATTAATAATGGGCTTAGTGCCATCTCCAGAGCGATACCTGTCCACATTTAAGAGCAAAAACCACTCCTTGACTTTCATAGTCACCATGCTTTGTGCCAGCAGTAACAAATCCTGGAAAAGTTAGTTTCCCAGCACTCCTGAATCCTTAGTAAGGACTCATGGGAAACTACATGTCCAAAAAGCCCTGATACCAGGACACTTTTGTATCAGTATTCTCAGGCACAGTGCAAGTTCTGACCCCCGTGTCCTTCTTGCTGCCACTGTCAGGTTTGTTTTATGGAAGGGGAAGACTACCAGGTGGCTGAGAGGATCAAAAGAATGGAGAGTCAAGGGAAAGAACTGGGGAGACCCTTGGGCATTGTCACACTCCCAATCAGCAATAGCTGATGGCTCCCATGTCAGGGGGCAGTGAATCCTCCAAGTTTTGGCTAGCTTTAAAGGAGCTATCCAAGGTGTTCAACCTAAACCCTGGATTAAAACCTGTGATGGATTCATCACCCCACTGACACGGAGCCACCATTGCCCCAACTGTGCCACTGGGAGTATAAGTACACCCACATTTCAGAAGGGGCTCAAAGATGGTGTGAGTTATTCTCACTGTTTGAGAGGGGGAAGGATTTGTTTCAATTAAACAAATTCTGCTACCAACACCAACATCCTCTCATCCCCATTCTGATCAACCATCTTACGTCCAGAGCAAATGTCTGAAGCAGAAAACTTCTTTTATGCATCGAGGGTCTCTGTGTATACACTAGACTCTTCTTACCATGCTGACTGAGTAATTCTGGGAGTTTTAATCCCAAGAAGTAATTTTACCAACTGCTGGCATATGGAAAGAGGAAATGAGCACAGCACTTTTTAAAGTGGGAAGATTATCAGATGTTGGGAAAAGCCCCAAAGGAGCTCACAAGAATAATGTCACTGTACCGGGAACGGGTCCCAGTATCGTGTGCTTGCTCCGACCTCCCTCCATTCTGATGCAACAAAAGAAGCACCACTTTTCATTTGTGAAAACTCCCACTAATGAAAAGTGATGCCTTTTCTATTGCATCAGCACAGAAGGAGAATGAAGCAAGCAAGCCAGGATGACGACACATGAGGAACTGGGACCCATTCCCGGTACAGTGGCGTTAGTCTCAGTAGGTCCTTTGGGGCTTTTTTCAAGTGTCTGATAATCAGACAATAAGCAATAACAAACAATTTATTTTATATTCTGTAACATGTTTATAGCTCAAGTTATCAAAATATTAAAAGACATGTTTTCATTTACTCCTGAAGCAAAGAATAATCTTCTCGATCTACCCCTCATTTCTTTTCTCATTTCTGGAAAAAGCAGGAATCCCCTATTGCATTAAAAGTGCCATATGTGCCTCCTTTTTTTCATCATAGGTACATATATTCAGGAAGATATGTATGGCAATTGCTAAAGACAACACTGTTCATATACAACTTTTTCCACATGCTTTAGCCAATTGGGAGATTAATCCCTATGTCATGTAAAAGCACCATGAGGAGCAACACTTCTTCCAGCTGGAGGTTCCTCAGTTCCTAATGTTGGGTTTCTCAAACTGTATATTCTGGAATGTTCTCACTAATGGGCCTACTCCAAACATGTTTGATGGCTGAAGCCTGTATCACCCTTCAAATGGTGATATTTTAACTCCAGCTGGATGAAAACTCCAGAGAAAATTATATCCCATCTTAATAAAGTTTCAACTTGAAGAAGATTTTATATATATATATATATACACACACACACACACACACACACACACACACACACAGACATATAAGCTATAAACCCTTGAAAAATAACAGGTTTCAAATTGAAATGCTGACACAACCTTAACTATGGCATTGCGAATGGTGATGCTATAATTAAGCTTCGATCGTTTTTTGGAGGGGGTGAGAGAGAGAAGTAGGAGGTTATTGTTCAATGAACTGCTCTGTCATTTGCTGCAGCGATTCTTAATTGTGTCTCATTACAGCAAGATGATCATTACTCTACTTGTCTGTCTGATTTAGAGACCACTAAAAGTGTCTTGTAACAAGCAGCCATCTCCTATGCAACAGTCCTTTAGCTTTCACCCTCATTACTCAGAATCTGTCCAATTATTTGTCATTAAAGTAATAAAAAGGACTTCAGCAGAAAATGTGGGAGGTAATTGTTGGACGTCTGCCGAGGAAAAAATGAAAACTGTTTTCAAGGCACTGGGAAGGTGACATCGTTAATGAAGTGTTAGAGAATATGTAAATCAGTCACCATCTCAAGAGACTGTAATAAAACAGAGAAAACATTATTATCGCTTGAGGTAAAAGCAGGCAGAGTTATCCAGGTGCTGTAGAGGTTTCATCATTGTTGCTAATGACACCTGATTTGGCACAGGGTGCAAGGGAGAGAAAAGATGAGCAGGCACATTATGAGTCAGTGTTGTGCTCCTTCAAACTGGGGTGTTTCAGTTATGAGCCTTGACTGTTCTAAGAGATTTGCTGGATTTGCCAAATCTGCATAATCAACCTACTGTACTTTATTATGTAGCTACAGAGAAAACTAGGGCACGATCATCCTAACTCAGTGGTAAGACATATCCTTTGCATGATGAAGATCCCAGATTTGGACCTCAGCATCATCAGTTAAAAAAAATTCAAACAAGACAGAAAACAATAAAGATTTCTTCACTCACATAGGTCTTTTTCAGATGCCCTAAAACCCGTCAGGGAAGGGCAGGAGAGGTACGCAGCTATCACACAGCAGGGGGTCAGTTTTGGACGAAGCCGTCCCTCTCCTGTCATTGTCCATGTTACTTCCGTGTTCAATCTACTGAAAAGGTGCCACTTTTTACTCACGAAAAACTTCCGTGAGTAAAAAATGGCACATTTGCAATAGATCGAACACAGAAGTAACACAGACGATGACGGAAGAGGGACGGCAGCGTCCGAAACTGACCCCCTGCTGAGTGATAGCCATGTACCTCTCCCGCCCTCCCCTGACGGGTTTTAGGGCATCTGAAAAAGTCCATAGAATAATAAAATCATAGAGTCCAACCTCTTACCCAATCAAAGCACTCCCAACAGATGGCCATCCGGCCTCTGTTTAGAAACCTCCAAAGAAGGAGGCTCCACCACACTCCAAGGCAACATGTTCCACTGCCAAACAGCTCTTACCATCAGGAAGTTCTTCCTAATGTTTAGGTGGAATCTCTTTTCCTATAGTTTGAGTCCATTGCTCCATGTCCTCATCTCTAGAGCAGCAGAAAACAAATTTGCTCCATCCTCAATATGACATCCCTTCATATATTTGAATATGGCTATCCTGTCACCTCTTAACCTTCTCTTCTCCAGGCTAAACATACCCAGCTCCCTAAGCCACTCCTCATAGGGCATGGCTTCCAATCCTCCCACCATTTTGGTCACCCTCCTCTGGACATGTTCCAGCTTGTCAATCTCCGTCTTAAACATGTACTGTTGGACTGTGGCCCTTGGTTTTTCTAAATACCCTAGATCAATATCCACTTTTATAACAAAACACACTGCTAAAGCATGGGTCAAGATGTAAGAAGAAGCAAAACCTGAGTAAGTTACTTTTTGACTACAACTCTCTGAATTTCCCAGCAAGCATGGTCATGGGAATTGAGGGCCACGGTCATGTGGTGGGAGACATATATGCCCCATGTACTACTTCTCCCTAGCTATGTCTCCTGATGCTAATCGCCCAAAATTCACCTTGTAAACCATGCAACCCCACAAATATGTCCATTTCTGGTTTGTCAGAGAATGAGGGGATCAACAGCAGCACATCCAACTATTTTCCTTTACCTGGGCGTTCTACAACAGGCACTGGCATGGATGTCTGGGAGTGGGGGGAAATTCCCTGTAACACCCCTACAGATGACATCCTTGCATCATGTCCCACTACAGAAAAATAGCTGGACACATCAGTGCTGATACCCCCTTGCTCTCTAACAACCTGGAAATAGCTGTGTTAGGAGGACTGTGTGGCTTACAAGGTGGGTTGGGGGGGTGTCTTTGGCTGTTGCATATTCACAATAGCAATAGCAATAGCACTTACATTTCTATACGGCATTACAGTGCTAAGCACTCTCTAAAAAGTTTACAGTGTGTTAGCTAATTGCCCCCAACAACTTGGGTACTCATTTTACCAACCTACAAAAGTATGGAAGACTGAGTCAGCCTGGCGCCCTGCAGGATCGCACTCACAATGTTGTGGCTGCAGTACCGGCATTTAACCACTGCACCACCAGGGCTCCCTGACCTATACAATGACAAAAAAGTAAGTTGCAATTCAGTAAAGCAAACTTATGGCATCATAAGATAATGCCAGCCAATGCTCCCAAGCTCTGATAAGAAGCACCTACCACACTGGCTACTCACGATGGCCTAAAGCCTGATCAAAAAGAAATACAAGGCAACAGCCAAGGCTGACATGTAGGAGGCCAATCAAGTGCTCTTCACAGGAATTCAAAGGTCTTCTCAGCTCAGGAATCCACCTGCACCCTTCCTTCTCATACCCTTAAGCCATCACAGATGGACTGAGAAAGGAACAAAGACAGAAGGATGTGTCAATGTAGATATGGTAAGCTAGCAGCATGCCCAACCCTGCTTGCTACTTCTTGTCCTTTCTGATTTTCCAATGAAGTATATAATTAGTTTCACTATATTCTTGCTATGGAGATACAGGAGATTATCAGACGCGCTAAATATGGTGTTACACAGACGCCAGGAGATCACTAAAGGGCTTCTCTTTCAGACGTCATTCCTGTGTTGTTATGCTCCCATTCGGCTGTCATTAGGCCGGTGCTTCTTTTTATTCATAGGCTAAGCCGTGAATAGATCCCCCATTCTGTTTCTGTAACAGAATGTTGTGCAAATGAAAAGGTGCCCATTATGCTGGCACGATGCCAGCGTCAATGGGAGGTCTGTGCCAAAACACTTCTGGGTGAGATTGGGACATCAAGGTAAGTGACACACTTTTTATGACCCTCCCTTGGTTACTTGTAAAGTTTTAAGTGTTTTTAGGTGCTCAGTGTAACTTTTTTTGTGTATTTGGCTTTTACAGTTTGAATTTCCCATGCTGTTGTTTTCTCGGAAGAGCAGCTGGGATTTCAATCCAGGAAGTGAAAGGCCTCCGCTGCTCTACTGAGGGAACAAGGCATGGAGGGAATGAGGCTCATTCCCTGCTGTGAGAGAACAAGGCACGGTCTGAAAAGTTTTCCTATAGGAACGCTTTTTTGATTCCTATCTGAAAATCTCCACAGAAAAAAAAAATCTACACCAAGCAATCAATAGGTCCATGCCTTATTGGAATCTGGGAAGGATTTTCCATATGCATCAGCAAAGTTATTATAGTGCCTAAGATGATATCACAGGCTTCCTTACTTTAATCGAGGGAATGTCACACCTTATCTGTTGATCCCACATGAATAATCCTTCAAGAGCACAACAGGATAAAACCTGCATGTTCTTCTAGTATGGAAAAATCTGCATGTTAATCTCTGACTCTCCTCCATCCCTAAGATTTTTGAACACCTGAATAGGGCTAGATTTTCACAATCATCTGTATGAGTGATTGTAGTATGAGCAATGTTTTAGTACTTCATGAATTATTTAACATAATTTCCAGACTGCTTATCATAAAACAATCCCTAAGCAATGCACAACAATAAAACCCAGTGTAATATCTTCACACCCCTCGTGTGCATGTCCCAATCCTGTCATATCACTTTCTCACCATATAGGAAGAAACAAAAAAGGATCAGGGCTTCCACACTGTAGTTCTGCTTTCGGAAAGGCAGTAAAAGGGGCCCAATCTCCACATTCCCTTTTCCTACCCATCAGAAAGGAAAAGTAGGGATAAGGGACATAATCCTGAATTACTGCTTTTGGAGAATTGATATCCTACTCTAATGCTTTTCCCCCTTACCTGTGCATTCCATGCATGAACACACACACACACACACACACACACACACATGAGATGCCAAATCCTCTGAGATCAAACTACACATTACTTTAAAGATGGTGTTAGTAGCTGTAATACTAGTACTGTAGTTTCTTTTCTTTTAGGTAGCATTGCGCTTCTCATGTATAATACAACCAATGCTGTATTTGACAATGTAACCACCAGGTGTGTGGAGAGGGGGGCAATCCAAATTGAGATCCCAGTAGTGGGATATTTCTGTCAGTCTAGTGGCCCAATCCAGGTTACAGTCTGCCATTAAAGAACATAAGGTTCAGGACTAAAGGATTGTGCATTCCACTGAGAAATCACTTGTTTCCCACTACAAGAAAGAATACCCCTGAAGCTTTAGAATGAAAACTGAGCGTGCCCAACATAATTTTGTTAGCAGTTACTCCAATAAGCTTCAATGGGGCAGAAAACCATAATAACCTCTGAACCACCACTCTGAATTTCAAATCAATAAAGGATTGCCCTCCTTGCCAATCTTGAATAAATTACTTCAACCATTTCCACCAAAACATGAGAGAATTATATGACATGTCAGGCTGTAAATATGAAAAAAAAGGGGTAATCGTGTCCATTTTTAGCAATTTTTAAATTTCTGTACTGATGTAATTTTTATCAGAGGGATTTGACATTTTTGGTCAGTTAAAGACTTTACCAAATAGATCATTAGTGTCAAGTGTTAAGTTTTTAGTTCTTCAAATGTCATTGTTATAAGCAATAGAATTTTGTTGCTTTTAATGACAGAATCTCTTTTTCCCCAAGTCATTTTAACTATGGGATGCTTTAAATATCCCAACACAGTCATAGTCCCTTCTACTTGGAGGGATCAGTGTGGGATGTAATTGATCTCAGTTTTCAATGTATCCCTCAATTGCTGACCCTATTGCAAGGTCAGCACAATAGGTCATCAATGGTTCCTTGAGGAAGTATAGAAAACTCATTCACTGGTGTGTGTGTGTTTTTCTTAATTCAGACATGTTTCATAAATCAGAAATAGAAGAAATTAGTCCATGTCTCGTTGCAAATGTACAAAAAATAAAAATAAAGTCAGCTGCTCACAACACTGAGTGCAACCAGCCCACCTATCCCAGAACAGTTTTCCAAAATACTTACAATTGATTCTGCATTTGTATTGTTTGTCTGTTTATTAAAATAAGGGCACAAAATGTACGTGTTATATTTTAAAGAGTTTTTAAAAGTAGTCATCCACCTAAAGCCCGGACACAGGAGGGACACCCCTGTGGACTAAACCCTTAACTCTATCTTGTCATTTCCACAGTCAAGCTGAGCTGACACCAGGAGGAGAAAAAACACATTGAATCCTGGATGTAAATGATACCATATGTACTCTAAATCATGTTCATGGGCATGAGACCTATCAAGTAGGTCTCTCCAGCTGGCAATCCTTGAAGCTACCAAAGCACTGGCAATGGTGTCAAGATCCCTGTGATGCAGCAACAGAAATATCAGAAGCGACTAATGAAAGGCACATCTAACCACAGGAAATACAATGCTTCTTAAGCAACAAAGCTTACCACAGATGCTAATAGATTACTTCAGTTGAGTAACTAACATTCATCCATTAAACAGGGTGTCTCAGTTCTCCAACATCATTACTCCTTCTTTGGCTAGATACCAGTGTAAAGTACCAGACCTCAACTAATTAAGCATTCCTCCCAAACTCTGGTTCAGCACATGTGTGATATTCTTATATGTTTAGTTGATAATTCATCAATCATAGCACTGATGACACTCTTCACTCTGGCCACCTTTGTTTCCTTTGTTTAATGGTGGGAAACCCATCTATGCTTTGTTTTAAGCCCAAACACTCCTCCAGGACACAAAATACAGTATAAATATTAGTCCCCAAACAATAGCCATGTGTGCCACAGTTGGACACCACCACTCTGCTGGATCACTGTGCCACCCTCAGCCCCAAGTCTGACTTTATCAGATGCAGCAAATATGGCATCATAAGGATGCCTAACGATCATGAAAGAGTGCGCATACCAGATGACATCGTCCTTTTGTGATCATGTGCTGTCAATAAGGCATACTTTTTATTGACGGCCCAAGCCATCAATAGATCTCCCATTCTGCTTTGTTGCTGGCATTGCCAGTGCTTGAAACTTCACGCCATTGTGCTCAGTGAATACAGCATCAATTGGAAGAACAGTTCCTGGTGAGATTGGAACAGCCAGATAAGGCACGCTCTCTTTTTTTAACCTCCCTGGTTTACCTGGGACTTTTAAACTGTTTTCCTGTGCTTGTGTCTACATTTTATGTCTTTATTTTACTTTAATTTTTGAATTTCCCATGCTAGTGTCTTCTTGCGAGAATCAGCAAGATCTTGAGCCTGGAAGTAAACAGAACTCCATTCATACTCCGTTTCTGCTGGGGATGCTTCACTGATGCTGCTAAAGGTAGGTCTGGTGGGGCAGGGTTCTTTTGCCAGCATAAAAACACAGTAAAATATGCCAGCAAAATAACATCAATGGGGGTGGTCTGATAAATCCTGAGTCTTCTCTTCTTCTTGAAACTCTACTCTTCAGGGCTGGTAATTATCACCCAAATTTCCCTAACCTATTCTTCTATCCAACCTTTCTGCTGCAATACTCTTCGTTAGCTTTGTAAGCCTCCTGTGAGCATGAGTACGTGTATGAATATGTCAATATTATTTTCTAATAAAAACGTTTTTTTCACTTTAATTTGGAGTCTCTGCAGTTAGTACCAGTATACATAGATGTAAAGATCCCACAAGTTACCTGACCTCTCGCAGCCATCCATTTGAGCTATTATAATCCCCCAAATTAATAATGTAAATTTGGTGTCATGAGTGGGTTCCCCACAGCCCTCCACCAATTCAGGTAACAGTGTCTTCAAGAGTTCAACATCCTGATGTTTAGAACTCCCTCTCCCAGCCCTAGCTTACATGCCAAATGGTCTGGGATGCTAGGAGTTGTAGTCCAAAACAGCTGGAGGGCACTAGCTTGAGAAAGGTTGCCACAGTTACAGCAAAATGAGGCGGCTCAGGTTCAAAAGATTTAAAGCAGATGAGAAGCCAATGAAAATGATCAGGCCTTGGCCAATCCCCCATTGCTCTTGACTGTCCTCTTTACTGTCCTGTCTGTTTTACTTATGGCACCTTCCTGTACATACACATTTTCTCAGTGCATCTACACTATCAGCCAGCAGTTAAAGTAAATATAATTTAGTTCAGTTGCTTTTATTTGCTGTACCAGAGACCAATATTTCCATGTTTTAAATTAGAGGTCATTTGTAGCTATTTGCTACTAATGACAGATTAGTGGCCATCCAGGACAGTTTTAAACCCTAAATATACTGTCAGTTTATATGGCTCCATATCCAGCTATCACAGCTAAGAAAGAGAGGATGTAAACTGGTTTTATAAGGGTTTCCTTCCTACATGGAAAATGTACAGATGCACCTGAAGTTTAAAGTACAAGGTGCCTATAAGTACTTATACACCTCATGTCCTCACATTTCTCCTGATTTCAGAGAGAAGTATCAGTCCTTTAATTTGTTGGAACAGCTCTGATGCCCTCATGTGGGGAAGATACATTTTAACACTTGCCAAGAGAACAGCAGAGTTTGAGGGTAAAATGAAAGGAAAACAAAATATTATAGTTTCCTGAAATCAGTTTAACTGTTCTTGTTTCTCCACCAACAAGAGCACAAACTAGGCTGAAGATAAGGCAATGTAAAGCTGAACTCAAATGAGTCAGTGTCTCTGCGTGAAGACTGGTTTTCACCTCTGGCATCAGTAGCAATATGCCTTTGCAAATAGTTTCTTAGGGAAGTAAGAAGGAACATACAATTCCAATCTGGCTTCCCATAGGCAGTTGACTGACAATTTAATAAAATGCTGAACTAGATAGGCTTTTTTTCTGATCCAGTATGGATCTTCTTATGTCCTTCCATTTTATCCTGCACACTGTATTACTGCAGCAAGAGTAAGGCCGAGGATGAGTTTTAAAAATTAAATGTTTTGGTCACAACTTTTATTACAGTGGGCCCTTGGTATTTCCTGTGGTTTGGTTCCAGGACTCCCTGTGGTTACCAAAATCCATGGATGCTCAAGTCCCATTATATTCAAAGGCCTAGTAAAATAGTATTCCTTCTATAAAATGGAAAAATCAAGATTTGCTTCTTGGAATTTATGTTTGGGGAACTATTTTCAAACTGTGGATGGTGGAATCTGTGGATACCAAATCCATGGATACAGAGGGCTGACTGTATTTCCCATATATGGAAAGTGGGAAACTTGTAGGGAGGTTTTTATGGCTATCCAATCACAATTAGCCTGATAGGCCATGATTAAACTACAGAGTGAGGGCCTGATGGAGTTTACTTACTCATGTCCAAGCAGGCTAAGCTTGTTGGGCCTGATTACAACACTTGGCCATACAGTGGGCCCTTGGTATCCACTGGGGTTTGGTTCCAGGCCCCCCACGGATAACAAAATCTATGGATGCTCAAGTCCCATTGTATGCAATGGTGTAGTAAAATAGTGCCCCTTATATAAAGGGGGCTACAGGGCTCACCCATCAGCTTCTTTGTGGTCCACGGCAGGGCACAGAGGAATGGCTCACCTGGCATGCCGCTATGCCTGGCATCTTCATCCCAGCATGCTGCATGGCTGCACAGTGCTGGGAGAAGACCTGACCCAGCAGCCAATCAGCTCAAGGCCTGTGCTTTAAGCTGATTGGCTGGCTTGTCCGGGCTCCTCTCAGAGAGGTTCCCCTCTGGTCCACTAGCTGGGAATACATTCCCAACCAGCACACTGCAGCTCTCACTTGCAAAATACAATATTACAGGGCAAGTGAAAACATGTCAGCCCTTTACAGCAATCTGGTTTGCAGGCAAAAATTCCCTTCTAACACCCAATAGGATGACCAGTGTAAGCCTGAAGGTTCCTGACTGTTTTGATTTTGAGACCCAAGACCTTGGCTTTTGATGCCTTAGATCTCTTAGATCAGCATGGTCCAGGAAGTGAGAGGAAAATAGCCGATGTAAACAATTGGCTCCGTAGATGGTGTCGCCGAGAACAATTTGGATTCTTGGATCATGGGCTGCGCTTCCATGAGGGGGGACTTCTGGCAAGAGATGGGGTGCATCTCACACCAGTTGGCAGAAACGTTTTTGCCTACAGTCTCAAGAATTTGATCAGGAGGGCTTTAAACTGAGTCATATGGGGAAGGGAGACAGTATTCTGGAAGGCAAAAGAGCTGGAGAAAATAGTCAAGCTGTCATAGAGGGAACAAGGCAAATAGCGCAAGGACCCAACAGTGGGAGGCAAAAAAACTTGCACAGGCAGCAAGTAAAGGGACCACATGGTCTTAGATGTCTCTACACTAATGCACAGAGCATGGGAAATAAGCAAGGTGAACTTGAACTCCTAGCACTACAAAACAAATATGATATAATAGGCATTACTGAAACCTGGTGGGATGGGTCTCATGATTGGAATGTAGGAATAGAGGGGTATAATCTTTTTAAGAGAAACAGGCCATACAGGAAAGGAGGAGGAACAGCATTATATGTCAAGGATATTTACACCAGTGAAGAGATCCATGACATCAATACTGGAAGCCAGGTGGAGAGCATCTGCATAAAAATTAAAGGGGAGGGAAACAACAGGGATGTTATTGTGGGACTCTATTACAGACCCCCAAGTCAGACGGAGGAACTGGATGATGCCTTTCTAGAACAGATGAACACACACACAGAGAGGAGAGATGTAGTAGTGATGGGTGATTTCAACTCTCCTGATATTTGCTGGAAATCTAACTCAACCAAAACTTCAAGGTCTAGCAAATTCCTTAACTTGCCTGGAAGACAATTTCATGGTCCAAAAGGTGGAAGAGGCAACAAGGGGGTCAGCTATTTTAGATCTGATCCTAACCAACAGAGATGACCTGGTTAATGGGGTGCAAGTGGTGGGATCCTTAGGTGAGAGTGATCATGTTCTCCTGGAGTTTGTTATAAAATGGAAAGGAGAAGCCAGGCATAGTCAGACACGCATTCTCAACTTTAGGAGAGCTGATTTCAATAAATTCAGGGAAATACTGGGGGTGATCCCATGGTCAGGAATACTAAAAGAGAAGAGACCTCAAGATGGATGGGACTTTCTCAAAAGGGAGACACTGAAGGCACAATTTCAAACAGTACCATGAGGAAGAAAAATGGGAGGTGTCTCAAGAAACCAGGATGGATGACTAAAGAACTTTCAACGGAGCTAAGTTTTAAATGGAACATGTATAGGAAATGGAAAGGGGGGGGGAATCACCAAAGAAGAATTCAAACAGATAGCGAAGACATGTAGGAGTAAAGTCAGAAAAGCTAAAACGCAGAATGAGCTCAGGCTTGCTAGGGAGGTTAAGAACAATAAAAAGGGTTTTTTTGGGTATGTCCGCAGCAAAAGGAGGAAGAAGGAAATGGTAGAGCCACTACACGGAGAAGATAGCAAAATGCTAACAGGGGACAGAGAAAAGGCAGAATTATTCAACACCTTCTTTGCCTCAGTGTTTTCAGAAAAGGTAAAGGTAAAGGGGGACCAACCTAAGGATAAAGATACAGAAGACACAACAGGGGAAATCCAGCACAGAATAAGCAAAGAGGTAGTACAGGAATACCTTCTTAATCTAAATGAATTTAAATCTCCAGGACCAGATGAACTACATCCAAGAGTATTAAAAGAGCTGGCAAATATAATCTCAGAGCCATTGGCAATAATCTTTGAGAACTCCTGGAGAACAGGAGAAGTCCCAGCAGACTGGAGGAGGGCAAACGTTGTCCCCATCTTCAAAAAGGGGAAAAAAAGAGGATCCCAACAATTATCGTCCAGTTAGTCTGACATCAATACCAGGGAAGATTCTAGAGCAGATCATTAAACAGAGAGTCTGTGAACATTTAGAAGGCAATGCCATCATCACAAAAAGTCAACATGGGTTTCAGAGAAACAAGTCATGCCAGACTAATCTGATCTCTTTTTTTGATAAAATTACCAGCTTGGTAGATGAAGGGAACACTGTGGACATCGCATACCTTGATTTCAGTAAGGCCTTTGACAAGGTTCCCCATGACATTCTTGCAAACAAGCTTGTAAAATGTGGGCTAGAAAAGTTAACAGTTCAATGGATTTGTAATTGGTTGACCGGCCGAACCCAAAGGGTGCTCAGCAATGGCTCCTCTTCATCTTGGAAAGATGTGACCAGTGGGGTGCCACAGGGTTCTGTCCTGGGCCCAGTGCTATTCAACATCTTTATCAATGACTTGGATGAGGGAATTAGGGGCATACTTACCAAATTTGCAGATGACACCAAATTAGGAGGAGCTAATACCCTGGAGGACAGGATCAAAATTCAAGATGACCTGGATAAACTGGAGAGCTGGGCCAAAGCTAACAAAATAAAATTCAATACAGAGAAATGTAAGGTACTGCACTTAGGGCAAAAAAAAAAAAAAAGAAATGAAATGCATAGATATAGGATGGGGGAGACCTGGCTGAATGAGACTACGTGCGAAAGGGATTTAGGAGTCCTAGTAGACCACAAGTTGAACATGAGTCAACAGTGTGATGCAGCAGCTAAAAAGGCCAATGTGATTTTGGGCTGCATCAATAGAAGTATAGTGTCCAGATCAAGGGAAGTAATAGTGCTGCTCTATTCTGCCTTGGTCAGACCTCACCTAGAATACTGTGTCCAGTTCTGGGCACCACAATTCAAAAAGGATATTGACAAATTGGAGCTTGTCCAGAGAAGGGCGACTAAAATGGTGAAAGGTCTGGAAACCATGCCTTATGAGGAGAGACTTAGGGAGCTGGATATGTTTAGCCTGGAAAAAAGACAGTTAAGAGGCGATATGATAGCCCTGTTTAAGTATTTGAAGGGGTGTCACATTGAGGATGGAGTAAGCTTGTTTTCTGCTGCTCCAGAGATTGGAACACGGAGCAATGGATGCAAGCTCCAGGAACAGAGATTCCACCTCAACATTAGGAGGAACTTTTTGACAGTAAGAGCTGTTCGGCAGTGGAACGCACTCCCTCGGAGTATGGTGGGGTCTCCTTCCTTGGAGGTCTTTAAACAGAGGCTGGGTGGCCATCTGTCAGGGATGCTTTGATCGTGATTTCCTGCGTGGCAGGGGGTTGGACTGGATGGCCCTCGTGGTCTCTTCCAACTCTGCAATTCTATGATTCTATGATTCTAGATCTCCAAGTTCTTGAGTTTTGATGTCTGAGAGCTTGTAATGCAAAAACAAAAGAAAGAGTTCTGAGACACTGAAAACCACAACAGAAATGACTACAAATAGCAAATGATACACAATTAAGCTATAAATCAAAATAAATTGGCCATCATTAAATGTATTCAAATTGTAAACATATGTATATGCCTAGTGATATAAAATGTGAATATCAACAAATGGCAACAACAAAATGCAGGGAATGATGACTACCAAGGTGACAAACTTGGCAAACAAGACAGTTAATTGGCCAGCATCTGTTTGTGACTTACATGTGCACTTGCAGTTTATGCATGTGTCAGTCTCTTTTTGGATGGGGGACAGAAGGCTGTTGTAATGCCCTTGTGTTCTGTCCAAAAACCTCCTGCGCCCAGCAGTCTCAAGCCCCAAGAGGAGCTATTGCTGATCCTTCTTACCAGAGGGAAGGGGAGGTCATGGGAAGATGCAAATTTGCAATTTGGAATTTTGCTATGGTGTGATATAGCACCACTCAAAGACAGTATAAATGAATAGAATAGTTCAGAAGACCATCAATTAATACTGGAAAATGATTTTAAAAGAAGGAAGAAAACCAAGCACCAACACTTTTCTGGTATCATTCCCTCTACAATGATATATTCATAATTTCTTCTGCCAAAAATATGCCCTCACAGAAATGCAAAGTTATTATGTCTAATACAGATTAAATAATCTGTTAGCTTCACAAACCTCCATATTAACATAAAGCATCTAGGCAGACCCTTTTTCTGATTCTTGCTTCCTCTGATTAGCTGCTTTAACTGTGAAAAGGGCAACCCTAAGGGTCACAAAGGGAGTGACCCCTTCCAACTGCCCCCATCTATCTAGAAATGGGTCAAAGTAGTGCTCTCTAATGTTAGCATATAATTGACAGTGCAATAAATAATGGACAAGGTCTTCAACTTTGGATGTCCACATATACAAAGTCTATCTTGTATAGGGATGCACTACTAACGTCCTTGTAACATCCTTGTATCCATTTGCTCAAAGTGGAGATGTGTGTAGGCCGTGTACAAATTGTTTTTTCATTTTAAAAAAACAGGTATTTTTCTTCCTGGAAATGAGTTTTGGCCCTAGCTATCCATTTCATAGATATTACTGAAAACAGAGCAGCTAGATCTAATTGCACTCTAATGTCTAACACTCTTTGTTTCAACATATTTCTAATGTTGGATTTGCACAAACTAACAGCCTCAGCACTCAAGCCCTGATTTGAAAGCATTTTTGATAAATTGGAAAACTAGAAATTTGTTATAATTTTTAATGCTTGTTCATTTAAACAGATCTTGGGAACCTATCATCACTCATTTGGGTTAACTTGATCCCAAAATTAAATAATCTAAAAGACACAGATCTGGAACAGCTGCCATCCCAAATTCAGCTCTGACTGTCTGGGCTGGAGAACTTCTTGACAGTCCCAGTATCAGCCTTTAAAATTTATTCTGAGTTCTCTCAATTTTCTTATTTATAGCAAACCCCCAAATTTCTGATCCAAAGATTAACATCGGCAACACCTTTGCCTTATATACTTTTTTGATTGGATGAAGCGAACCAGGGTGATTATAATTAAGTAACTTATTCAGAGTATGGACACAGGCAGAAGATTTCATTTAATTCTTCTTTAACTGGGGAGACCAGGATCTTGATGATGAAAAGACTATGCCTAAATAATTATATGCTTTCACCTGTTGTATTTCTTTGGAATCGATAAACCAATTGTGATTAATCCTCTTTTTACCAAAAATTACAACTTTAGATTAACTACTGTTAATTACTAAACCATTGTGCTTGCTATATACACTAAACTTTCTCAGCTTTCTACACAGACCTACCAGAGTTGTAAAAAAACAGGATCATATCATCTGTGTACAAAAGCATATTAACTGATCTATCCAAAACTTTAGGCATATGGAAATCAGGGCAATACATAACTGGAACTATATCATTAATATAGAAGTTAAAAAGAAATGGTGCCAGAATACAATCCTGATGTACTCCTTTGAATGTGGGAATCTTATTCGTTAAAGCCTGATTTACACCCATTCTGATTTGTAAGCTTGTATCCATATAAAGGGTCTTTATTAAGAGAACTCTCTATCAATGTTTGTCTTCATAAATTTCTCCCATAAAAGATTTATATTAATTGAGTTGAAAGCTGCACTTAAATCTATAAATGCAGTATAAAGCTGTCCTCCCCCTAAAGTATATTTTGATGTCAAATGCAAGAGGGTAAAACAGTTGTCAATAGTGCTCTTCAAAGGAAAAAGAGGGGAATGATGGCATGGGTGCTAAAGCTCTACTCCTGATCAATCTAATGGGGCTAGAGGGATGCAACTAAGCTTAAGGACTACAGACTGAGACAGACATGGATTCTCTCACCTTCTGATGCAAAGAAAGAAGGTGGGTTGGCTAAAGATCAGGGCAGCTGGTGAAAGAGACCTTATGGAGGAAGAAGATCCTATGGAGAGAGAGCTTCTAGAGAGTCAGCTTCTGGGGAAGGGAGAAAGTCTCTCTCTCTCTCTCTCTCTCTCTCTCCCTCTCCCTCTCCCTCCCTCCCTCCCCCTCCCCCTCCCCCTCCCCCTCTCTCTGGCCTTGCATGCAGATTTTTTTGGTCCATGTTAAAAGGGTAGATGTGAACATGACCTCTGCCTTTCACCCTCTGGTAATGACTCTTAGATGGTCTAGGAACCAAACACAATGGAGCTGCACACCTGAGACAATGCAAGCAGGTATAGACATTCCCCCTATTTCAAATCCAAATAGACTTGCCCAACATCTCTGGAAACTGCACAGTACCTTACAATGGGTGTGTGTGTAACAGTCTGAGCCAGTTTGGCAAGGTCTCCATTTAGTGGATGTAAACAAGACAGTTAAGCACTGATTGCCCTCAATAAGACCATTTCCTTGTCAACAGGAGGAAGGGAAATTCCAGTTTGTACTTTGTTCTCCAAGATGGAAGGGATCTCACTAGCTGCATCTCATCCCTCAGGAAGGCAGCACAAGGCAGTCACTCATGTGACCCTTCCTACTCCCCTTCCCTTTCCTCAAACTGAGCCAGAACAAACCCAGCAAGGACTTTATCACACTCGGCAAAAGCTGCATCATAATGATGAGATAACACATAGGGCAAAATTATCAGCCAACGACATCATTCAGCTGTTCCTGCTGTGTCGCACAGGCATGAATAACGTGTCACTTTTTATTGATGGCTTTGCCCATCAATAAAAAAGTGATGCCTTGTCTGCACCAACACTACACAGCGGGGATGGCTGAGTGACAATGTTATCTGATAATTCTGCCCTTTGTGTTATTGTAGCATCCTTATGATGCTGTTGAGTTTTTTTTTTAAGTTTGTACCTCATCTGATAAAGTCCTAAGAGGCAGAAATGCCATTACATTACACTGAAATTTAGTGAATTACAGCCCTGGTTCTTACAGGCAAAAAAGTAACATCTTTCCTGGTCATTGTTGCAAAAAAACAAAAAAAAGTGACTAGTTACCAAAGTGACTTTTTAGAAGTAACACATTACTTTCAGGCTCAGGAGGAGGATAGGGTTAGGGTGCTGCCCTTCTCATCTGATTGCTTTAACTGGACTATACCATGCTTGAATAGGGCTTCTGTATTTTCTCACTGAATTATTTGCTCTGCATCAGCAGCAGTTTTAAACAGTCTTAAAAGAGTCTTAGGAGATTTTCAGACAGCGTTTAACAGTGCCCACAGCGGGATTAGGTCCCGGGAGAGGAACGGCGCTCTTGCGCGGCAGGAGGTCATTTTCGGATGCCGCCGTCCCTCTTCCAGGATCCTTCGTGACACGTCTGTGAAGCTTTGGAAGCGGCCGCTCCATATTTTAAGCACGGGCAACTTCCATGCTTAAAATATGGCGCGGCCGCTTCCAAAGCTTCATGGATGTGCCACGAAGGATCCCGGAAGAGGGACGGCAGCATCTGAAAATGACCCCCTGCCGCTCAAGAGCACCATTCCTCTCCCGGGACCTGATCCTGCGGTAGGCACTGTTAAACGCTGTCTGAAAATCTCCTAAGAGTTCTTCAGTTCCTTTTGTTTATTAATCATAGTCCTATTCATGACTTACACTATCTAGCTTAAAGAAGTGCTGGCCCTATTCAACTCTGTCATCATGCTCCATGGGTATTCAGGCTGACAGTCTGTATAGGAAATTCTCACCTTAACATAAAGGCTTTCCATGTGATTGGTTCGTGATCATGCTGAGACTCTCCATGACAAGAAGTGGCTCTGGACTCCAGACCGGCACTGTCCATGCAACGAGATGGGTGAAATCAGCACACTCCCTTTGCCAGGTTCTTTAAATCAAAGAAGATAACTCCCCTCTAAGGAGATTTTCACACGGGGGCTAAAAGCCCCAATTCTGTCCCACCACTTCCCCTCCCGTTCCTGCAATGGAATGGAGGTAAATGTTCACACACTTACCTCCATTCTGGAACAGGAACGTTCCTCCTCCCTCCTTGCCCGGCCGGCCATAAATGCAGCTGTCGTAACACTGCTTTTACGACCGGCCGGGGGAACTCTTGCTCATTCTCATGAGAGAATGAACGGGAGGGAAATTCAAATTTAAAACCCCCCAGCTGTCAAAAGAAAGAATAAAAATTTAAAAATATTTTTAAATACAAGTAACCCAGGAAGGGGGGTGGAAAGGGTGGCACTTACCTGGCTGTCCAGATCGTGGCAAGAAGTGCCTGCCAGAGAGCTCCTCCCCCATCCCTGTCATTCCAGAACAGGGACGAGATCCGATTTGCACACCCTTGATTCCGTAACAGAAACAGAACCGAGTGCTTATTAACAACTACTCCCCGTGAATACTATAACACGGGGAGAAAACAGAACAGGCACAACGTAGGAACAGAACAAGGTGGATGTCGTCCGAAAGGGAAAACCTTTCCCAACTCTGTTCTGTTCCTGCCATGGGATATATAGCCCATGTGAAAATCTCCTAAGACTCATATCTAGTTTTTCAATCCAAGGATATCTCTGTTAAGATCTCATTTATTTGGAGGCCTTTTGTTGCAATATGTAAATAAATGAATACATTTGCTGTTCTGTTCTTAATCTTTCCCCCATCACTTTGCATTCAGCTTTCACTTAAAAGAACTTGCTTTGGGATACAAAACAATAGATCTAAGTTTATGGAAATAAGTTTAGAAATATTGAACATTCCCTTCAGGCCTGAGTTGTGCTGGACAAATGCACCTGAACATATTGCCCTCTAGAAACAGCACTTCCAAGAACTACCTATGGCAAAGAACCACTTGGAAATTCAATCCTTTGCCACTCTCAAAACAAGGGATATAAATCCTTAAAAACAGGGGTGGGGGAAATCTCCCTGGTTTCAAAATGAGTGAGGTATTTTCTTTTTGTTTCAAGCAAGCTTTTTACATTAGTGAGTATGATATTTCCACAAACTGCATCACTTGTACACATTACGCACTCAGAGTATGACAACCACTGCCTTGCTGTATGGTCTTCTAACAATCCAAAACATGGGGTGACGTGCTTGCATAATTTTGATTGATTTAGTGAGTTTTTCAGTGCTTACTTTGTGGCTGGCAGCCTGTTAGTGATGTACACATGCGTAAGTCATGTTACATATGCAGAATAAATTACTTGCCATAGTGCAACATACTTATTTGTGGATAGTTGTGGAGTTGCACATATAGGAATGCTGTGCATTGCAGTTGTATATTGCCATTGTACATCGCGGTTGCACATTGTACACTGCACATTGTGGTTGTGTATTTGCCAGTTTCACAATGGCACCTAATAACTGACATGTGTTGTACAATGTTGCTATCCTGCATGAAGGTTGTGTAGTACTTGAGTTACGTCCTTCTACATGCAGATATTTATGATTTGCTAAGGGGCCAAAATACTCTAACAACACCAGATCCTATCTGATCTTGGAAGCTAAGCAGGGTCAGCTCTGTTTAGTACTCAGATGGAAGACCACCAATGAATATCAGATGCTGTAGGAGAAGGGACTGGCAAAACCACTTCTGAATATTCCTTGCCTAAGAAAACCCTATGAAATGCATGGGGTCACCATAAGTTGATAGGCAATATGGAGACACATGCACACAGATGTTGGATTGCCCATTCTCTCTGTGTGTGCGTGCACACGCATGTTTAGCTTAAAAGAGAGAAATGACAGTAGCATTTGCACAGAAACACTTTTGCATAAAGTCAAGCATTTCTTGTCTCATGTTCATGATGGAGGAAAGAACTCTTCAAGCCCAATGAGTACAAGCTCACTGGGCTTTCTCAACATGTTTCAAGCACAAGAAATTTTGAAAATCTTCACTACTCTCCTAAAAACAAACACACCTGCCAACAAGCATATGTTGGACATCTCAAGCAGGACAGCAGCTGTATAACAAGAAACAAAAACTATTCATTTTCAATTTGTCCATAAGAACTAGAACTTTATCACAGGTCACCAATATTAGACTTCAGGACCTTTCATAATTGACAATTTTAGTACTGATTCCACTTTAACTGCTTTGGCAACATCCTATGAAATCCTGGTATTAGCAGCTTTAGGATATTTGAATAATATGGTGGTAAGCCATTCAATCACCTCCATGAATAAAATATTGGCGAATATAGCGCGGCAGGCTCCAAGCCTTAGAGCAAGAGGGAACAACGATCTCGCAGCAGTGACGGCGTCATCCGAAATCGCCCCCCTGCTGCGCTGCTGCGACGAAACTCCTGACGATCCTTGCATGGCAAGGATAGTCTGAAAATCTCCTTGGTCACAAATAATGAGTTGATATCTATTTAAGGTCAACTTTCCAAATGATCTAGGGCATTAATTATTTCCTACCAAAAAAGGGGGGGGAAAGATTTAGCCTATTTCTCTAGGCAAGTAAAATGTCATGTGAGAAGTGGTTGGGACAGAGATTTCTATTTGGTAGAAAATATTCAGGTACCCTTTATGTTGTTTAAATCCTATAACTTTATCACCACTTCTATACAGCATTGATAAGAGGAGTATTACGTTGAAATAATGAGAACAGATTAGATCAGATCAAAGACCTACCTAGTCTAACATTCTGTTTACACAGTGGTCAATCAAATGTCTACAGGAAGCCACAAGTAGAGTATGAAGGCAATACTATCCACTTGCTCATGTCTCCATATGCAGTCATACTTTCTCTGATACTGAAAGTAATAAATTAATAAACTGACAGTGTTATCCTCCATGAGTTTGTCTAATCCCCTCTTTGTATCCATTTGTTGGTGGCCTTTACTGCATCTCGTGGTAGTGAATGCTACAATTTAGCTTTGCAGGATAGAAATTTTCTTGAGCCTGTCTGCACCACAAGATTATATTGTTAATAATAACCTCTCACTACAATCTCTAGAATTCCATATCAAGTCTATTTATGCTTCTACTGCAGATATGCCTTTAGTGAGTTTTCATTCTTCGGTTAGAATGCCCTACTACCCTCTCCCCACGATGTCTCATAATTGAAAATATTGGACACTTTTCAGAGTCAGGTTGGCTGGAGCAACCCAAAAAAGCGAGCTGTGGGGCCACAGTAGCCTGGATGTGTCTTAGAAATATTTTGGCAAGAAACCTCATATTAGGATTGTGCAGAAGTCCCTTAGTAAACATAGTCATTAAGGAGGTATGTGCTAATCCTTTCTTCTAGCCCTGGGCACCTCAACAATGATTCATGTAATCAAACAATTAAGTGACCATTCCCAAATCTAATCCTATGGAAATCTCTCCTATATCCCCTCCTGTCCAACTTTGCGAGGTTGTTGTAAACCCATCAATTTCTGTCTCCCAGCTATTAGCAGAATCAGTTGAGTTTCAGCTTCTTTTGTCTATTCCATGGGAAAGCCATCCATGCTTTGTCCTAACCAGAGTACCCCTTCAGGATATTAAATAGGGTGTAAATATTAGTCCCCTGACAATAGAAATGTGTGCCACAGTGGATGAACCCAACCACTTTCTTACTTGGTGCACCCCTGGATTGGAGCCTCCTGTGCCACCCTAAGACACCTATCTGAGTATCTTCACTGCATGAAACTCTACTCTTCAAGACTGGTAACTATCGCCCTATATTCCCAAATCTCTCCCTCTACCCAATCTTTCTGCCTTACTCCTCAATAGCCTTGTACTGTTCTAAGGAACATGTGTTGCGTGTGTGAGTTCACTTTGTGTTATTTCAAATAAAAATACTTTATTTCACTTTAAGCTGGAGTACTCTCTACAGTTAGTACTGGTATACAATAGGTGAAAAGATCCCAAAGTTAGTGATACAGATTTTGGTATCATGGGTGGGGCTCTAAAGCACCTCCACCTCTTAGGGTAACACTTCCATCTCTAACAATGTGGATGGCTGCTCTCTCATCAGCCTCTGGCATCACCTGGTATGGGATGCCTTTTCAGGTTTTTTAAGAATCGTACTTTGTTAAAGAAAATAACACCAATTTCCTTTCTGGGGGTAGGGTCTTGAAGCCTCTCCAAGACAGTAGAAATTAGGAATCAATGAGTAGTTTCTGATTTTTCAGTTAAGACCACTGCATCAGGAGCTTTTTTTTTTATTGGCTCAGTTTGTGGAATGGTTCCCACTTGTCCCTCTGCTGCAGTCTGGCAGAACAGCTGCTATCAGGTGACAGTTTTGAGATAACATTTTTGGCAATGTAACATTTACTTGAGTGATGCTATTTTGCATCTTTGAGTGAGCTGAAATAAACCAGGTCATGAAGAAATTAATGTATGCTCATGTATCACAAATATGAATGCTGTCTTCGTATCACTGAGCCATTAAAAAAATGCCCACATGGCCATCATGAAATAGTATATGTGACTATTTGGAAAATGTATAGTCACTTCAAGAGATACTAGCATTTTCCAGGGTTATGGCTACATTCTCAGTAATTTGAGTCTGTTCTACAGTGTCTGCTCCCATAATTCTCCATCCGGCATGGCCACCGGCCACACTGACATGTGATTCTGTTGTGCTGTTGTAAAAAAAATTACTTTTCCAAGTTCTGACTCATCAGAATAAACCATGATTTTATCGTGACATGCAAAAACCTCACTGAAATTGAGGCTGTAGGTAAGACAATTTTCCCACAACTCATTTCTGTTCCAGTCACTTGGTCATGCATTAGTTTTCTTCTCCTGCCAGGTCAATTGTTCCTCAGCCCAACAAGCCTGGCTGCTAGAGCATGTACTTGGAAAGAGAATTAGGCCAGTCGTCTCATCTTCCCTCAGGAGAATCAAGTCTAATTGCTTCTAAGGTGACCCTGATATCCTTGCACCATCAACTTTGACCTATAGGCCATTCAAAACATCTATCATTCACAGTGAAAAAGCTCTTTACTGGAGCATAACTGATTGATATATTCCCCTCTACATTTCATCCCTACACCTCCCCCTCATCTTCTCCATTATGATTTTGCTGAAGGTAGGAATATGTATTGCACAATCCACTTTCACAGATGTTTCTGTTAAATCTCCTCAAGTAATATTTCTCTATATTTAATATTTATTCAGAAATGTTGTCCCTCCTTCCCCATTGTGCTAACCTCTATGTTGACACTCAGATTTTTTTTTTCATGGCTCTGAAACAGATATTTATGTGAGACACAAAGCCAGATCGGGTCAATATGGTGAATTGTTAGCCCAGAGTGCAGTCTTTCTATAAAGAAGAAATATCTCTCTCTCTCTCTCTCTCTCTCTCTCTCTCTCTCTCTCTCTCTGTTGAACATGATTTTTTTTTCTTTTTGAAAGGGCCAAGATAGAAGTGATATGGGAGATACATAACCTGTGTCCTGCTGAGGGTCTTTGCTTAGTTTTCTGCAACGATGGGGTCAGCAAGCTTAACTGAAGCAACAACATAGGAATAAGAGGTGTTTTCTTAGAACAATTTTGTTGATCAAGATGTTCCTTCCCCATTTGTTTTTACCTCAACTGGGGTAGACTGTTGGTGTATTTTTGACCAGGATCCTGCATCAATCATGTAGCCACAATGTTGTAGCTACACTTTAACTCCCCATCGTATCCCTGGAACCCACTTTAAAAGCCAATCAGTGGTCTGGAGTGACAGAAGTCTGTTCTGCTGCTGAGGCTGGTTTACACGGCAGGTTTTATTGCGTTAAGTTGCGCTTTAGCGCTTTCCCACATCAGTGGTGGGTAGTTTACATGGTATATTATTACACAGCTATATTTTGTGGCTCTTTGATTTTTTCCGCTTTGAGGTTCACACAGCCAAAAGTGCTGGGGGCATGGCCAAGCATTGGAGAGGGAAAGGAATGCCATAGGAATGTCTGCCCTGGCCCCAACTCTTTGTCCTTAACAGCTTAGAGGCAATCCCCCTCCCACTCCCTTTCCACAATTCAAAGGGAAGGTTTTCTTCCTTGCTTAAAACAGCACGTTCTGCCAAATAGAGGAAAGCCAGAGAGAGAGAGGGGGGAAATAACAGCTTAGAGGCAGTCCCCCTCCCCCCCCCACTCCCTTTCCACAATTCAAACAGAAGGTGTTCCTCCTTGCTTAAAACAGTATTTACTGCCAAGTAGAGGAAAGCGGGGAGAGAGAGAAAGAGAAGAGAGAGGGGTGGGAATAGCAATTCAGCTTGCTACAGCCCTTCATGAAATGGTTTCTTTCCCTCCCCCATGCACAGGATAAAAGGTGATGAATGAGCTTTTACATACTTTCAAAACAGCAGAGAGGATGAGAAGGAATGCTCCTTGAATGAAAATTGTTGGGAATCCTTTTTGTTTGCAAACTGGTTTGCAAAATAGCAGAGAGGATATTTGCAAAGTTTCCTCTAATCGCTACTGTCTTTCCCTCCCTCCCTGCCCCTCTTTTAAGCCCACCCCTGCATCATCAACCAATCACAATGCAGCTGTGCTTTAACCCTTAGCAGAATGGTAGTTTACACTGCCAATAATGCACTACATTGCAAATATACCGGCAAAAGTAGCGACATCCCCTGGCACGCTATATTTGGGTGTTTTACCTTCCCCCCTTCTGAATGAGGCGATGCTGTGGTGCGATCTGTGGGAACTATGAGCTATCTTAGCGGTATATTTAGAGGAATATTTGCCCATGTAAACAACCCCCTGGTGAGCAGGGCACTGCAGGATGATGTGACCAGTCCCCTCCTCCCAGCAAGCACAAGAAGGGATCCCTGCAGGAACTTGCTACAACCTTCATTGCAGCATCACTCCCAGGTGGGAGGGGTTTGGTTGCATCATCCTGTAATACCCTGCTCATCACCAATACAGACCTCCATCACTCCAGATGGCTAACTGGCTTTTAAGGTGGGTTTCAGGGTCATACTCTAAAATACTCATTTGTGGTCGTGACAATAGTGCCACAGTTGCAAAATGAGGATACAAAGCAATTATGATGTCCTAAACCTAATTTATAATATCATAACTGACTAACTGGCTGCCAGGCTTTATTTTTTTAACTTGACTATTATTATGTTTAATTTTTAAACATATAATGCAAACAGACACAGATTTAATACATAATCTGCATTGTGAAGAATATAACTTCATAGCCAGATAGATGTTTATATGTTTATTATGTGGTTATTATGAGTCCGAGGACCTAAATCCAATTGCTAGTCCCAAATAAAGATGATCCATTAAAGCAATTGTTTTGTAGTGCATATAAAGTTTTATAAATAGATCTACTCTAGGTGGGAGTAGAAATTGGGTTTAGGTTTTTGTCTTTAAAAATGACATAGGACATTATCACACCAGCTTTGTGTCTTGCAGCAATCACATTATTAAAGGAAACAGAAACATACCGGCTGGAAAACATTTATCATCACACCTCTCTTCATTTGCGTGACTGTGCTCCTTTGGCAACACCCTTGTGTGACAGGTCCCTTTGCATCAGGTCCAGGATGACTATAGTCACATGGCATGAGGGGGCCTGATTCTCCTCCTCTGCCACTCTCTTTCACTATTCGCAAAGCAGGCTGACTTTGTGCTAATTTGAAATAGTGAAGGGGAGGGGAAGAGAGGGGGAGAAAGGGAGAGAGGAGGAGAATCAGGCTCCCTCATGTACATGACTGCAGTTATCTCAGAACTGAAGCAAAGGGACCATTCACACCAGGGGCAGCAACAGAACAATAGTGATATTTGAAGGTATTGACGGGGGGGGTCCGTCAATTTAAAGGGGCACAAAAGTAATGGCTAGAATGTGAAACAGCAACAAGATAGCCACAAAATAATCTAATAAGTATTGGCTGAATTAATTGTTATCCTGCTGAAATTCCACTTTCGCAGCCTTGTGTGATAAAGTCCATAGGAAAAAAAATTACATAATAGGTAGGTAGACACATACAGATATTCAAAATCTCTGAATTGGTATCAATGAGGTGCTGACAAGTCCTTCAAGTTTTACTGTTGTTTATGGTAAATCATCATAAAGGAAATCAGAGTATAAAAAATTAAGCAGTTAGAGCCTAGGCTGTGTGGTACCTTCTTAACACTCATTTTTTTAAAGAATTGAGACATTACTTTGCAAGATTGCTTGCATTTCTGATTGAAAGCTAAAGATTGTGTTTCACCATGCTGGAGAACTTTCGTTAAAGCTTAGTGTATTTTAGAAATTGATCTTGTGCTGTCAGAAGAAAGCACCATGGAATTCAGTGGAGCTTCCTCTTGAATAATTATTAAAACCATGCCCCATAAACTTATGAGAGTGTACTAGTAGTTGGCTGGTTAGTTAGTTTTTGATCTTTGTGTATAATAATAGTTTTTAAGCAGATTGTTAACTTCTTCAAATACACATAATAGAAAAGCAGGATAGAAATGCGGGAGCAGTTCTACATGATGAGGGGGGGTGGAATGAGGTGTAGTCCCGCCTGGGTGAAACTTTACATCTTCCCACCCATGATCTCAGCCATATGTATCATGTGTCATATCTGTAAGGTGAAATCATGTACAGCAAAAACCTTGCATTCTTTAATTAACATGTAAGGCAAAAAAACCCCCACAATTTGTAGCCCTTAAAAAGAATATAATTGGAAGCAAATAATCTTTTAAATTCTGTGTAAACACAGAGACATATTTACTTCTTGGGGGAAGAACTTCAGTAACAGGGGCATCAATGAAAAAAACCTAACTTGTGTAACTTCCACTCTGATCTTGATGGTGGACCTGTGAGAAGATGCTAGGATGTTGACCTGAAGACCCAGACTGGTTTGTATAAGTGCAAGTATAAAGTGCCAGATGGTGGTGGTGGTGGTGATACAAAAAACAGCCATAGAGGAACCCCATCAAGATCAGGAGAATCATGGCATGGATTAAAGGGATTTAATCCCTTTCTGTGACATTTTTTTTCTAATATGGACACAAACCCTAGTACCAACATGTGTATGTGTATCTTTTCCCTACCCTGGCAAATAATAGCTCCAGAGGAATGACCCTGGAGGAAAATAGCTCCTGAAGGAATGACCCACCACCAAGGAAAAGCAACATATATGCCATAAACCTGGACACAATCCCCACCACAAAGCATACATTTTTGCATAAACTTTTAGGGAACAGCCCTCAAGGTATGGCCTATCTCAGCCCTACAGAACAGGGACCCTTTCACACTATACAATTATAGCACTATGATTCCACTTTAACTGCTATGGATGCATCCTATGGAACCCTGGGGTTTGTAGTCTAGTGAGGTACAGTAGGACACCCGTATCCACTGATTCATTATCCACTGATTCAATTATCCACTGGATAAAAAACAGCACACCTACCATTGAGTCCTCCTAGAAAATGTGTCCTTTCTAGCCATTTTCTAGGTCCTCCAAGACAACTCTATTGTATTTTAAACTGGAAATCCCATTATTTTCAATGGCATTCACTATAATCCACAGTTTTTGGTATCCACACCCCCCCCCCGAAGAACCAATCCCCAGCAGATAAGGGGGGCTTACTGTCCTAGAGCAATCTGGGTAAAAATTCAAAATACCTGTCCCTAGACTGCAAATCTCAGAATTCCATAGGATGTGGCCACGGCAGTTAAAATGGAATCATAGTGCTATAGTAGTTTAGTGTGAAAGGCCCCCTGACCTTGAAGTTTTGATATTAACTAACTACTAATCAGTGAAGGAAACCAAAAGAAAATGAATATGAACACACACACACACACACACACACACATACATACACACACACACACACACATACACAAGGTCATCTTTGCTTGATTGCATAGCTAAGGCATGCTAATTAAAATTGTTTCCTGTCATTTTCACAAGTGAGGGACCCCTCAAAACTAGAATCTTGACTATTGAGCAGTTTAGTAATCAATTCTAAAACATGAGCTCATCAGGGTGAATTATTTTTACATTCGCCAAGTATATTTTTGCAGATACATTTGACTGCACATATTTACATACTAAATTTTACCAGGGATGCTTAGAAGAGTTAACATTTTAGATATAATGGTTTTAGCTGGCACTTGACAAAACTGGCATTCTGGTAAAAGGCAAGGCATAATAGAAACAGTTCAGCATTTTTAATGTGTGTGTGTGTGTGTGTCCTATGACTAGAGTTAAAATTGCCCCAGCTTGCTTGTTTTATTTATTTATTCCCCACTCTTCAGCCACAAAGGCTCCCAGAGCAGCTTACAAATTGTTTAAGCAATAGCAATTTACACATCTACACTGCATTAAGCAGTTTCCAATGTGTGTTAGCTAATTGCCCACACAAGCCGGGTACTCATTTTACCAACCTACGAAAGGATGGAAGGCTGAGTGAACCCTGGAGCCCTCTGGGATCAAACTTGCAACATGGTGGCTTTCAGTACTGGAATTTAACCACTGCACCACCAGGGCTCCCTAATTATTGTAAGCATGTGCATGGAATGCCCTAATGTCAGAGCTTCTGATGTATCCAATGTCACTGGCATAATCCTGACATAGTGGAAGACAAGAAGGAGCAGGGTTCGTGGGAAGGGGGTTGAATATTTTTCTTTTTTTTAATTCCCCATATCTGGAAGTGTGTACAGAGACATAACATTTATCCCCATCCATCTTAGGGTGTGGGTAGGTCCAGGATATCCCAACCATTAGCAAGTGTACATGCCTACTTGATTATATCTCTTTTCTGGTCCTGAGCACATATCAAACTACCATACCAAGAACATTCCCCCATTCATATGTTTATGTACTCATCCTAGCTCCCACCTATCCACATATTTTGCATTTCTATCACTATTTTGCATTACTGTTGCTATTCCCACTCCCCAACCCACCTATTCATGGGTTCAAATATGTGTCCATGGGTACTTCACCCCATGCATCTTATGAAGTAGAAAAAGCTTATGCTACAAACGTTTTTCTCTTAGTAACTCTCAAAAGTGCTACAAGATCCCTTTATATATTGATACAGACTAAGGACTTTATCAGACCACCAACCCCAAATGTTATTTTGCCACTATATTATGTGTTTTTTTAATGCCAGCATAAGAACACCCCATACTACACTTACTTGTAATCCCAGCAAAAGGCAGCCCTGTCAATGAACAAGGAGTGAACAGACCTCCGTTCGCTTCATCTGAAATATCGTGGATTCTCACGAGATTCCTAGCGGGGAAAATTTAAAAACACACACACACACAAAGTTACACTAAGCACATAAACACAATTAAAAACTTTAAAGTAAACAGGGGAAGGTCATAAAAATTGTGTCACCTACCTGGATGTTGTGATCTCACCTGGAAGTGTTGATGCTGTATTCATGAGGGAAAGGCGCAAGGTTTCAAATGCCAGCAATGCCAGCAAAAAATCACCACAGCTGATCTATTGATAGCTTGGTCCATCAATAATATAGATCAGCTTATGGTCAGTACATAAATGTGAAAGGGCATCATTGTCTGATATGCATGCCCCTGTGCATTTATGTGGCATCATTATGACACCATGTTTTGTGTGTCTGATAAAGTCCTAACACAGCTATGTCATTGGATATGAATCATTGAAGCATGAGGGCTGCACAGATATAGAAAGGTGTCTCTTTTACTCCAAGGCTGGAGCACTCTCCTGGAAGGTAAAATCCAACTTTTCTATAGGCCATGGGACATCGACTATAGGAGTGGAGTCTTTCTTTTCCCTAAACACCTGTAGACTTCTAGTCTCTAATGGATATGTGGGGGTGGTATGGGGGTGATAATCTTCTAACCATCCCAGAGTTTTTTTAAAAACAGCAAGGGGAATGTGCATTCCTGCTCATTGGGACAAATGATTTGGTATGAATAGCTTTCCCATAGGAGAAGAAGCACAAAATTGATTGGCCAGGTGAGCACAGGGAGGTAGGGCTTACTAACAAGGCAAGTGGCCACTGCCACTTGGATTTTCACCTTAGCGAGCAATTGCTAAGGCGATAAAATGGGATGGTTTTGTTTTGGATTTGTTTTGTTTTGTTTTGCTTTGCTTTGCTTTCTGGTTAAATAAAAAAATCGTTCTATTGCACCTTGGACATTATTTTTTTTAAAAAAAGTTTGGCAGCAGCAAATTGAGGGAAGTACAAACATGAGTAAATCACTCACGGCTGCCATCTTACACGCGAAGCTTCTGGGGGCAAAAATATTGTTAAGACAAGTCAAAGCTGCTGCAAAATGTCATTACTGCAGGGCACTCTGGGTTTTTTGGCCTCATATATTTTTAAAGATGAAGTCACTCTGTTTACAAAATTTGAGGGGTTTTTTCAGAAGAGGATAACATAATACTCAAAATAACATTATTTCTTTTTAAAAAATCAAGATAATATTCAATGTTCTTGGAGAATCTGTGCTGAAGACAGAGAAAAAACCAAAGTGGAGGATAAATATTGTATTCTAAGAAAGTTACTGAACTATTATATTATTTATTAATTACTGGCATTGCAAAAAAAATTAATATCAGAACAACAGAAGTGTTAGGAAGTATGTGAGAAAATCTTTCTATAAATTGGATTGATTATAATGGCTGAGATCCTACAACACATTTGTAGTTACAAATGACCTAAGGAATCAATCCCCCAAAGCCCCCTTAAGCTTCAGGGCCCCGTTCCGTGTGATGGAGGCCTGTGGCATGGGTGACTGGGGTGCTTCAGAATGATGCAGGTAGCCTCTTTCCACTCCTGAACAACAGTGTAGGGTGTCCCCTCCTGCCCTTGAGACATGGTGCAATGAGCAGAGGCTTCTCCTCGTTGCACTGTGGTTTGAGGGCAGGAGAGAGCTAGCCGTGGCAGTCTGTCTCTCATTGGATTTCATGGTGGAGCCAAGGGGACTAAGAGTGTGTCTGGATGTCATCTTGCAGCCACTGCACAGCCTGAAAAAAAAGTTATGTAAGAAGGTGCCAGATAGCTCTTTAAACAATGTTGAAAAAAGTGGTTATACCTGTGTAAATCTCCCAAAGGAATCTGGTCTTAGGTTTTTCGTGGTTTTTTTCTGGGCTGTGAAGCTGTGTTCTGGAAGAGTTTCTTCCTGATGTTTTGCCTACATCTGTGGCTGGCATCTTCAGAGAATGGTGGTGTAGGAGTGTGTGGGGTTTATATACTATGAGTCCCTGTTGGAGAAGATATGTACCTTTGTGTATTTGAATGGCTAGTTGCTAGGGTGGGAGGATATGCAAGGAGGATCAGTGTCTATTTAGCGAATGGTCCATTGTCTGCTGGGAATCCCCCTGTCCCTGGGTGGAGTTCATTTGTTGAGTTTTGATTTTGGTGTTTTTCAAGACTGGTAGCCAAATTTTGTTTACTTTAAGGGTTTCGTCAGGAATAAACTCTTCCAGAACACAGCCTCACAGCCCAGGAAAAAAAACCACAAAAAACTTCAGTGGACTGCTTGGCTGACTTTTCTTCCATTTCATTCCACCCCCCTCCATTTCAAGGTGGAATAACACTGACACTCAATCCTAGCTGCATGGAAATCTTCGAGTTCTCAATGGTTTTCTGTCATCATCTCTGTCCATGGAGATGTTCCAAAATATCATCCTAGAGTGAATGGATCAATTAGGTGGTTTTCTCTACCCTTTTCAATATCAGTTTGTCTCTACATAGTCCAATATTTTTTGTGCCTGTTGGAATAAAATTGGTATAGAAATTGCTGAAAAACTCAGAACTAGACATGAAATAGAAAATTAGAGAATTACTTTTTCTATTCATAGATGTCCTTCACCATTCATGTGAACATTAGCATTTTCACAACACATCTGTTCATTTTTCCTATATAATGGTAATATCCACAAACTGTACAGAATTACCAATACAGTTACTATTAGGCATAACCTGCATGTATTCTTCTTTTTTTAAAAAAAATTACTTACATTTTTTGAACCATAACTGGTACCATTGTATGTTATTTGGGCTGAGCAGATGCACTAACGTATTCTAAAAGTAGCACACCAGAGGCAGAATTGCTTTAATTTATTTGTACACAAGTTTTGAATCAAAAGTGTGTCACCCAATACTCTAATTTTAAATACATGAATGTAGAGTAAAATCCCACTAATACAAGTTACATTCAGGTAAATATGCTTAGGATCATGTGTGACGCTACATGCTTGGTCTGACCTAAGGCTCATTATATTCAAAAGGAGGTGTGCCCAAGTAAGGGTTCATAGGCTTAGAATCTCATTTCATTTTGCTTCATTATATTCGATTTTTCCCCACCCCCAGTTCTGGGCATACGCATGCGCTTACACAGACACACTGTCCTGGTCTCTCTGCTTTTAGCAATAATTTGCACATAATGGAACAGCCAGAGGGGGGTTTGATCAATGACCTCTGTCTCCGAGATGCTGTTCCAAGGGAAACACATCTGCCAACATAAAGTATTGGAGCAATCATAGCTCAGTGAGCGTCGTAATAAGCAACTGTTACACTGGAGCCATCAGTCATGTTCAGTTACAGACCTGAAAGGATACAGCACCTCAGGGAGCAATGTCCTTCTATAAATTTGGGCAGCAATGAAGAATGATTTGCAATCAAGTAATAAAAGGCCTAAAAAAAGGTCCACCATGCATACTAACATCCAGTACAGCTGACAAAGGAAATAAAAAACCTTGGCATTGTTTGCTCGTTATGTAAACTACACAGCTGTCCAAGCAATTAAGATATGATTTTGGGAATTCTCTCATAAAAATTTGCTAACAGTGCTTCCACTTGTGAAAGTGACATTCTTCTTTACCAGTAAAGTGCATTTCATTACGGTAATGCAATTTCATCCAGTTTAATTGTAGGAATTGCTTTAACCTTATGGCGAGAGTACGTAAACATCATAAAATTAATGTCACCACCCATACATTCAGGGAATAAATCTGTGCAGCGTGACAGCGTCGATCAAGGAATAAGGGATTTCAACTGCACCTTCCATTTTGCTATTTCAGAGGTCTTGTCACCATCAGCAACATGTACATGTTGGTTTCCTCGTTGAAAAACGGTGAACAAGCTAAGGCCAACTATAGTCCTTGCCATTTTTCCACATTAGAGGCAGTGAATCTAAGCTCTACCGGAAGCTGAATATCAGGCAGTGAAAGTTCCAAGGACAAGTGAACAAAATGATGCATGTCATTCTTGATAAATGTTGCTTTCATCTTGTGGTTCATGTAACATTTTAAGGCATTTAAATGAATGCAACTTAAACATTGGTTATCTCAAAGGGCCCAAGATTTGGCTGAAAGTTATCCAGGTCAGTCAAGAGCACTGAATGAACAGGTGTGAAGAACCACTGGCCCTTCTGATGTATTTGTACTAGATATCACATCATTTCTATTAGCCATGTGAGTTAGGGCTGACAGGAGTTTCTTTGACAACATCTGGATGGCCAAATTTGTCCACTGACTGGACTGACTGCTGCAACTGGCATCAGCATTTGTGACAGGATATTATCCTCCACTGTAAGCAAACTCAACAGAGTAGTTTAGGAGAATGCACAATAAGCCCTAGTCCTGTCTTTCAGTGCATCACCAATGTTCTCCATCCTACAACATGTGTGCTCTGACATGACCACTTAATTTTGCATAATGGTGGAGCTGATCTTCCTAGTTTGAGTCTTGGTTGCTTGGTTGTCATTTTTCCTCTATGGTTTTACAGTGTTGTATACAAGCAGAATCAAATTTCAAACAAAAATGAAAAACAAAAGATTTTTACAAAGAGAGCTAATTTATAGTGTTAAAATATGAAGTGAAAACATAATAAAATATAACAGAAACATACAACAAGATGCAAGTGATTCCACTCAAGGCAATATGAAATTATTTTACTTCTGATGATGTATCAACTGGGAATTTAGCATCAATGTTCTTAGTCATAATTAGCTATGAAGTTATCTCACAAAAGCAACCCCCCAGACAGGTTATCTTCCTCTCTCCATGAAAATTTGGTGCTTTTTTTTTTTGGTCAAGTTGGATTCAGTTTAGGTTGCATCTGCACTGCATAAATAATCCAGTTTGACACTGCTTTAACTATCATGGCTCAACGCTATGGAATTCTGGGATTTGTAGTTTGTTGTGGCACCAGAGCTCTCTGACAGAGATGGCTAAATAACAAAACTACAGATCCCAGAATTCCATAGCATTGAGCCATGGCAGTTAAAGCAGTGTCAAACTGGATTATTTCTACAATGCAGATGCTGTGTTAGGGTTTATCTACATGGGCCAAATACCCTGGCTTGCTCCTGTTCCAGAGTCCTGCAGTCCAGATGACACAGGGCTTTTGCTCTGTCCTTACCACGTCCAGATGACACAGGGCTTTTGCTCTGTCCTTACCACCCCTTGGGGCAGATCTGGAGCTGGAATAGGGGCAAGCTGGAGTAGGGCCCTTTACCATGTTTTTTTTTACAAAAATACCCAGTGTAATGCATTCCCTTGGGACAGAATGGATCAGGCCCCGCATGTCTGCGGGAGCCTGTCCCGGCAGGCTGACCCTTGCTGCTGGTGGTGGTGGTTTCTCTTGCTCTAACAGGTCTGTGCAGAAGGCCTGCAGCATGTGACCAAGGCTGGTCACATGTAGGAGGTTGTCACATCCTGTTTGTCATTTTCCTCTTTTGTTAATTTTTGAATGGGAAAGATCATGGAGGTAAAATTTAATTGAAAGGGATGGGATCCTAAGGCAATATGACTGGCTCTTACATGTTTTTGTTATCCCACCTCTTCTCACCCCCCCCCCTTACTAAATAGTGGACAACAGCAGCTCCTTTCCAAGCAAAACAGCAGCCACCAAAGTTACAGCCACCCCGGAAAGGATATAAGCCTATCTTTTGATGAAAACCCTTCTGGATCCTCTAGTTTATTTATTTATGAGATTTTTATAAATAAATATGATCTTTCTGCCCTAAAGGGCCCCAGAGGCGATATAGAAGTTTGAAGAAAACAATCAAATTAAGAAAAGAACATGCTTATGACCTCTGGTCACTACAGAAAGCTTTTGAATTGACCTACAAAGGAAAGTTCTCTCTTTCTATCACATACAGACCACACTGTGGGTTTGGTGTGTTGTTATTATTTTTTACAGAAAGCCTATTCTGCAAGATATCACTCTGCCTTGTCCCTGATAAATCCACACCAAACATTTTCCTGTCATTTGGAGAGGGGGAAAAATATGAAGAATCACTTAATGTTTTAGTCTGAGGAGACAATGCTGAGGAGCTTTCCCCAAAGGGTTTGTCAAAGCTCTGTAAGTGTCATCTTAACATTCACTGAGGAAATATTGTGCAGTTTCCAATTCTCCACAGTAACATTTCCTTTATGCATTTTCCCACAAATACTTCTCCAAGGCATAAAAAGAGATAACAGTGTTCAGAATGACTCCATTTAAAGTCCCAGTCCTGTACTGCAGATACAAAGCTTTGCAGGAGTCATGCATGAGGTCATAATCTGTTTGCTGCTTTTAAAGGTGGGGGCATCCTTGAAGAATTGTATAAGAGATAAAGCTTAAAAACAAAATGGAGAGGGCATAAATGTTGTGAAAATGAGAACTTTAGAGGTGGTTGTTCTCCCCACCACCACCACACACACATATAGCAATGTTGTGTATGTTCCCTTCCCCATTTCTGAGAGGGTGTCTACACAATAAAAAAAATACCTATGGCGTTTGAAAGATTGATCGTGTGTACACACGGCTATTCAGATGCATACGTGTCTTTCAAAAAGGGGGCTAGAGGATCCCCCGTAAACTACATGGATTCGGTGTTCAGGAGGATTAGTGAATCTTGAGCTAAAATCCATACAGCCGTTCGAATGGTTGCTCGTCTGTTCCCCCCCCCATTTGCACACATACGAACAGACAGTGTAATCTGATTGGCTGGCTGAGCAGAGGGGGCGGAGCTAGCAAGAAGGGGAATTGAGAGCAGCCACCATATTGGATTGTCGGCTAAGTGAGAATCCAGTAAGGGCATGAAATGGAGATTTTTACATATATTTATTTTTATTTTAGGGGAATTAGGGGCACTGACTGTTTGCAAAACAGGCATCTTTAAAAAAAAAAAAGCAGCGGGAGATTTAAAACCTCCACTTGGCTTGCTCACCTCCAGCCAGCTGGACAAGGGGAGTCATACGGAGTTGGGGGGGGGTAAAAAATGTGTAGGCAGATTGTATGCATACAAATGGCTGCCTTTTTGTATTTTTTACCCCCCAAATGTTTTTTTTTTCCAGTCGTGTAGACATGTCCTGAGTAGCATAGCAAAAGAACATACAGTTTTGGGGGCCTGGAAAAACTGCATCACCTTCCAGCTATCCAAATTTGGCAGTCCTGATGTATTCTCTGTCATCCCGCTTTTTCAGCTGATTTTAAAATATTTCTTTCTCTCCCCTTCTCCTACTTTCCTCCTTTGTCATCAGCTTACTTCAGTTGCTGCAAAGAGAGAGACCAAAAAACCCAGAGTGCCCTGCAGTGATGGCATTTCGCAGCAACTGCAACTTATCTTAATGGTGTTTTGGCCCCCAAAAGCTTCAAGATGGCAGCCATGAGTGAATTATTTGCATTTTCACCTACCATAATCTGCCACCACTGAACTTTAAAAAAAAAACACTATTTCATCTGTGTTCTGAAGCAATATTTTGCCTTTCAAAAAAAAAAAAGAAGAAGAAGAAGAAAAGAAAGAAAGAAAAAGAAAAACAACACCCTATTTTCTCGCCTTAGCACTTGCTAAGGCAAAAAAAATCACATGGTGACACTGGGTGCTTGCCCTTTTAGCAAGCCCTGCCCCTGCATTCATCCAGCCAATCAGCTTTGTGCCTCTTCTCCTATGGGAAAGCCATTCGTATCAAATTGCTTGTCCCAACGAGGGGGAATGTGCATTCCCTCTGCAGTTTTTTAAAAACTCTGGGAAAAGCTGCAAAGGCTTTTCCTGTGTAGTTGTTGGTTTGTTTGTTTTTTTGTTTGTTTGTTTTTTAACATTTTGGGCTCCCCTCCTTCACAAAAATGCAAAATGATGTGGCTTGCCATTTGGACAGGTAGGGTTCTCCTTGCATTTTGCGAGGAGTTTTTTCACAGTTGAGACAACCCCTACATTGAAAGTGCAAAAATAGTTTGTGCTCAATTAATTTAGCAGGAGGAAGAGGACAGGAGGGGCAGAACCTTGCCCTTCCCTGTAGACTCAGGCTGCAACCTCCCCTGGCTTGTCTGTTCTTCCTTGTTACAGTATTATCTTTTGCTATCTTGACCACACTCTGATATTGCTTGGCTACATCTTTCCCAGTTTCCACCACTATAGTCCACAAGCATTCCAAATGACAAAAAGGCCACTGGCTAGGAAGGAAGGTTTCATAGCCCTGTCACACAATCTGGCTGAGTGCTCTGAAAATGCAGTTTCTCACATTAGCAACTGCTGGTTCACTAGCAACAGCTAAAGCACTGGCAACAAGCAGCACAATGGTGTACACCAGAGGAGCACTGAAACCAATAGTTTTGTTCGTGCTCACATATTTCAAATTATAAAACCATCAGCTATATCATCACTTTGTCCAAGCACAAGTGCCTGGTTCCAAGTAGCTGGGCTGGCTCCAGCAGTTCTATGAAGGCCTCCAGGGGAAAGGGCACTATTGGCTGATTCCTCCTTCCCTGCTACAGCTCCAAGTGCCACCTTCCACATCCTTCCAGATTTCCAGGGGGGACAGGAAGGAGAAATCAATGAAAATTACCTCCTCCCTCTTCTGTCCTCCAGTGGAAATGTCCTGTGAGCAGAACTCCACTTTGGTTCCAGGCCTATGCCAGGGATCATTTATAGATCTGGGAGGCAGAAAAAAAATCTGAGTTTGTTTAACCAATGAAGGGTAGGTGAAAGCAGAGAACAGAAATGGACCAACCTAGCATCTTCTCCTCAAATGACCAAGGCCAAGAGATTCATAGTGCAGGTTTAAATGTTCATTTTCCAATTGTCTGTTGCAGGTCTAAAGGACAATGGCACCTTTCTCTATAATAATGATGCTCCCCCCTCCCCGTCAATGTTTTCAGTGACTACTAGTCAGGATGATTATTGATCTAATCTCCAGCATGGAACTGAAACAGCTTTGCTCTGAAAACAGTTGCTGGATACAACAGCAGGCGAGGGTGATTGTCCTCACTGTGGAAGAAAAGGATGTTCAACTAGATAGACCTTTGGTCTGATCTAGCAGGACTCTTTTTACATTCACCATCATTTGGGGGGGGGAGTGGGGGAACTTACATATCTTTACATTGTACATTGATGTAGAATTAAATTCTAATTTTATACAGTTACTAATGTACATTAGAACCCCAATTTACCCCTATTGAATGGGAGAGTGTGGTGGGTTTTTTTAAAGCCTTCCTTTTGTTTTTCTCAGTGGAAGTTCATCTTTGTCAAATGGATAGTGCATTGCTAATTCAAGGACATGCTGCACAAACCTCTTCTGCCAGCAGAAATGGCCTTCTGCTCACAAAAAAACACAAACACTGTGGACTAAAGCTCAGCCAAAGCTATTGTAGTATAATGTGTTAACACATGATATCTAAGAACGCAATAGAAGTAACCTGAAATGAACAGTGAGAAAGAAATTATAATATGACAATGATACCAATTATAAATTTATACATAATAAAGTATCGAACTAAATATCCTAAAAAGATTTCTCCGATGTCCATTAGAAGTTAACCAACTCCCAAGGTTGCTTGTAGTCAGCCTTCCAGCTAGTAGAGCTCTAGATTGTCCATATGAAACTGTAGAAGAATGTGTCCATTTGAAATTGTAAAGGAAAATATTTCAAAAATGGCCTATGGCAAGGCTTTTCCAATTGTAGTTCTCAAGGAAGTCTTGTTAAGAAAGATTTCCCAAAAGGTCTGATGTTATCAGGAGTTGTTATACATCCTGCCTGGGATTATCTAGAAGTTTTGAGAGTCTTCCTCAGTAACAATGTTTATACTATGTTTGTATATAGCCAAGAAGATGAATTCCATACGTTGGTCTTCTGTCAGAACAACCCTGCTCTTCTGGCTGATCTCATAGATCTGTCTGCAGAGCAATCTGGCACCAGAACTGCTCTGCTGGCTAAGATCTTCTGAAAGAAGTGACAAAAAGAGGGTGAAGAAGGGATGAGCCAGCAGAAGGGCTGCATTACACCAGATCTAAATTTCCTCCAGCCCAGGAACATAGCAACAATGCCAGCACAAATTTAGGCCAGGGCTAACCCGATATAATTTCCAACATCCCTAGTCTGGGAGGGTGTCTGAGATTCAGCACAGCTTGGGCTGGCCTAGTGCTGATTCAGCTGACCCATGGTACAGTGTCCTGGCCAGTTATGGGCCGGTCTAAACGAGGGAATAAAACATGAATTGGTGCACAGAAATGCCAATTCACAACAGCTGTCATCTGTCTCAATGACTTCTTTGCAAGATTTCTGGTGTGCAAAGCTATCCGTGTTTGCTGTTCACACGGAGGCATGCCAAGGAATCAAGATGGCAGCCATGAGTTAATTACTCATGGTTTTGTACTTCCCAACACACCCCTGCCGAACACTATTTTTTTAAAAAAACAAAATCCAAGGTGGGAAAGATTTATCTTCTGCTTAAATAATGGAAAGAAAGCCTGTTTCATCACCTCAGCACATGATCGCTATGGCGACAGTCCAACATGGCGGTTCCATGATCTGCTGTCTTAGCAAGCTCCTCCCCCTGCACGTGTTCAACCAATCAGCTATCCTCTTCAGCAACGTGCTATGATGTGATTTGGTTGTCCTAACATGCGAGAGTGCACATTTCCTCCACAGTTATCAAAAAACTTGGGAAAATCCCCAGAAGCTTTTGTGATGGATTTTCCCCGACTTTTGTTCACCCTCTCTCCAAAAAAGGATGGAACACTGAGCAATCCCATTTGGACACATGGGATTCCCCGTGGATTCCATGAGGATTTATTTCACCATCTAGACTACACCTATGATTGCACTCACACTTAGAGGAAAAGAGAACTATTACGTGTAATTTTTGTTTGTTTGAAGGCTGGCTTTGTGCAGTTGCCTCAAAACTCTCTCAGTGGGCCTAATATGTTACCCCACCTTACTGCTTTCTGGAAACACATGAGATGAGAAATTTTGGTTCTTTCCCTCACCCCGCCCTACCAAAGGTCCAACATTAGCAAGAACCAGACAACATGTACATACATCAGCTTTCTATTTGGGATGGTTATCTCCTCTCCCCATCCCTACACAAACAAATACCAAAATCTTAAGGTTGTTTCTTCTGACTCTGTAATGGAGCCATAGAGAGGAGAAGGCATGGGAAAAACAATTAATACATCAGAAATCTCTGCCAGGCTTTTATAGCATTACAGGCTTTTTTCGCTATAAAGAAACATATTGAATCTTTAGAGCACAGCCCATTCTTCACTGTTTCACTTGTCTCCTTTTGTTTACATGTCTCTGCCATCCTTCTTTGTGAATTGAATGCTAAACTATCTCCAGGGAGATGTTAGATTGCTTACAGAATGCCTCAGCAGATGGTGGTTCCTGTTGCAACAGAAGGCTGTGATTACACCTGAACTCTGCAAGAACTCTAAACTTAAACAGAAAAACAAGATAAATGAGGAATCCTTAAAGTTCCTTTTCCTATCCACATTTTCAACAGCAGGGAAGGAAAAACAAGCCATTGTTGTTCAAATTTGGCACGAGATCCCATCTGCAGAGTTTGTTCATGACATTATGAGGTTATCTTTTTAGATCTCTATTATCTGTGCATCCCACTTCTACCACTGGACATCCTGGTACCAACAATGTTGACAGGATTTTCACCAGAAAATATTCATGAAAATCAAGTTAAGTGCTTTACAAACCAGATTGGAAGAAACTCATTAGACACTTACTATAATTAGTTATTTTCTCCAATTATGAAGGTAAAATACATTACAGTACAATTATAACTCCCTTTGTGGTATAACAATAACTTTAATTACTTTTATAGCTATAGAGTATGGCCTAACCAAACAGCCAAGGAAGACTATCACATGGTTCACATTCTGGCTTTTACTTTATATTGCTGCCTCATGTTATATTGTAGGTGCTGAGGCAATTATGAGATGGATAGAAGGTTATTTTTTTATTTATTTATTTATTGGTACCATAAGGCTGTGGCTTGTACCACTCAGATTTTTTTTCTTTAAAAAGTAATTAAAAGGAGCTGGGGGAAATAAGGAGCTAATTTAAACTGTTACAATAACGGTAATTAACTACTTTGGGGGGCACTGAAGCTATAACTTTTGGTAGTTACTTTTTAAAAATCACTTTTCAACTTCTGCAAAAATCAGAGGACTATTATTGCAACACAGGGTGTCACCACCACTACCACCACCAATAACTGTGAGGAATGAAAGTTTATAGTCTCATGTTCCGTTCATGTTATTTCTTAGGTCACATAATGTAATCATTTTATTACTGCTCCTAATAATTTATATGGCACATCTTATAAGTGCACCATGCACATTGCAATCTTTCTTTCATTATTTTAAAATTAATTACATGATCTGTTTGACAAAGTTGTAAGAATGAGAAAAGTCAAAATGTCAATGTTTTCATTTTAAAGACCTGAGAAATATTCAACAGTCTAACATTCAACTCTGTCCTATATTGACACATAAACAGTTGGGAGCTAGTTTTGCTGCCATGGTTGCCTTGGCAAAATTGTAGGAATAACAGTATTGTGGAATTTTGTGTTAGAAGGACCTAATCCCTCAGGCATTCAGTCCACAGATTCTGTGCTCCTTATACAGGAGTGGAAATGCTATAAATTGATTTTAGCCAATGGTGGCTTTGCCTTAACATGCCGTGCTTCTCCTCAATTAAGTTGACACAGTCAGTTTTTAACCAATCCCCCTCTGTGCTATATCCTACTCAGTTCCCAAATGCCAATTCCAATTATATTCCAATCCTCTTTCTGAGAATAGGATGCAGTTTGCCAGCATAGTTGCTGCATATAAGAGGATTATGCCTTCCCTTTCTCTCTCTCTCTGGCTTTTCTTCGCAAATGAAGATTCAGGAAGGATTCATCCCGCACTTTCTGCAAGCGTGCTGGTGACTAAAAAGGCCAATCTGAGATAAACAAGTCCGGTTGCAGAAAGCACAGCAGAAGGTCTCCCTGGGTGATGTTTCCAGGTTGTGATTTTTTCTGCGTTGTCATTTCTCTTCAAGACTTGTTCAGTGTGAGTTCTCAAATAAGGCTACAGCATTGTGGATAGTGCATCTCCATGCCTCCCGATGTGAGGCCAGGGCGGACCATTGCTGGTGATCAATTTGGCCAAGCCTGAGATGTTGTTTCAGGGAATCCTTGTATCGCTTTTTTGGGGTGCCCCTCTTATGCTGACCCATGGTGAGTTCACCATAGAGTGCTACGGTGATGGTAAGGTGATGGTCCTCCATCCTAGAAACATGCCCTATCCAACGCAGCTGTGTTCTCAATATCATGGCCTCAATGCTCATTTCACAGTGTGAGGTTGGGGTTGTGTTATGTTCGTTTTATTTTTATTTTTAATGAGAGGGACAGTCCTTTGAAGGGAGATAAGTAATATTAAGGGCTTCTTTGGAATAGTATCTTGAGGCATGTAAACATTTATTTATTTATTTACTTATTTATTTTCAAGTTTCCAACTTGCCCACAAACAAATTAAGCTCTTCTATATAACCAATACGCTTCACCTGCATTTCATTCACCTTTTAAATATCATGTTTCATAGTGATATGTAATGAATCCAGTTTTTCTATAAGTATTTCTTTTTTTGGAATTGTCCTTGATATTTAATTTCAGTGTGTGTAAAAGAGACAGGGCAAGCGATAGCCACTTAATTCAACTAGCAATGGATATAAAAGATTTGGCGGGGGGGGGTTTAGGAAAAAAGTAAAGTGTGAAGCAACAGGAATTAAATTCCTAATTACTCTGGCCACTTAACCATGTAGATTGATTGAACATGCAACCAACAGTGTCCAAGCAAAGTCAGTGGTGCTATTTAAACAAATAATCACATTTTTTATATATTTAAAAAGGCCTTGGTAGCTGTGTTGCCCATAAAACAAAACACAAAAGTGTATATTGTGGGGATACCTTTCTTAGGCCAACCAGGAGGCCTAGTTGTCAAAGCTGACTAGATTCTTCATCAGGGAAAGCATGCAAAGGAAAAGAAACTAATGTTAAGAATCAGAAGTTACCCTGCATGGTTTATGTCTTTGCATGTGGGTATGTACCTTCAAGTCACCTGTTGACATATGGCAACCCCATGAATTTCATAAGGTTTTCTTAGGCAAAGAATACTCAGAGGTGATTTTGCCAGCTCCTTCCTCTGAAATACAGTCTACAAGCTAATTATAAATCATGATAGAAAGCCAAATGAAAGTAGCATTCTGATCCCCAAAATACTCTTTATCAGTGTTCTTGTGACACGTCTTTGGAGAATTTTATACAGGAACAATGTTTCCCCTCCTCCTACACCCCACCAGAAATTTCTGTCATTTGGGGAGACATAAAAATGAAGACACAAGTGCATATCCCATAGTCATACTTTAACTGGCAGTGGATGTTTTATTGCACAACCCAAGAGAACTGAGAAATAGGTAGATCCAATATGGATTTAACATTTCTTGCACTTTGCAGTAACTAGATCTATAAATTAAGAGGGAAAATGTGCAAGAAAAGCAGTAAAGCTGAGCTAGCTCCATTACTCAAGTCTGGTAAAAAGACTAAGCTTGGGTTCTTCACATATCAAAAATGACCATTGATTTGAAGGGAGCATTGAGAGTATTATCAAGGATTACATCATATGGCTGGCCCAGAGACAAGAGGAAACCAGCCTTTCCTCTAGCTGTTAACACAAATTTCATTACAAAAAGAAATGGATAAATTATTACATCCAGTTTACCATTGGCAGATGTACATTAATTGAAGAACATGGTGAGAAATGTTATAGAAATAGATCACACACAATATCCTGCTTTAAATTCCAACCAGCTATACACACTAATACTAATCTTTTTTTAAATACAGAGCCAGGATTCATGACTATACTTACATAATCTTAGCATTAATATTAGCAGATGGAACAGGACATATAATCTGTACACACTTTAAATCAGGGCTTCTTAAACTTTTCCCACTCACACCCCCTTTTTGCCCAGTAAATTTTTACAGAACCCTGAGTATATAAGTATATAAAACAGGTATACAAATTAAATTTGCTGTTTCCAAATTTTTCGCAACCCCCACATTCAGTTATGCAACTCATATGGGGTCGCAACCCACAGTTTAAGAAGCTTTGCTTTATATAATAACACCATTTTCGATATTTTTAAAACCAGACTTTTTTCATTTGCAGTTCAACACAATCTCCAGTTTGGTAGACAAATCTGTTCTCCAAAGCAGTTTTTGGGTGACATGGAAGACTGGAAATGGATGTACCTTATTCTGTTTATTAAAACTATGGTGACATTCAGTTAGAGAATTGCAATGCCGTGATTTGGACTTACACCATCACAACTCACTTTTATGGACATTGCCTAGGTTGGAATTTTGTTCCAAATCACACAGTGACCAAAATTTCCCACTAAGCCCACCTTATAAACAGTGCAGCCGTCCCCCACATGACCATTTCCCTGTTGTAGGAGAGCAGAGGGATGTCTCCAACTATTTTCCCATAGGTGGACATGCTGTGACAGGCATCTGTAGAGACGTCCAGAGACCATTACCAGCTTTCTGCAGATGTTCCTGCTGCATATCATCTGCTAGAAAATAGCTAGATGCATCTCCACTCATCCCTCCGCTCTGTGACAACATGGAAATGGCCATGTTGGGGAGCTGTGTTGCTTATAAGATGAGATGTGGGAGGATAGCATCAGGAGACAGAACTACAGAGATATAGCTACATGACACATGCATATCTCCTGATTCAGGATCTTATTTATCTCCCTCCATTTTTATAGTTCAGGATTCAAACAAGCTTACACCTTTTAAAGCAAACAGCCTGAATTCTCTTGCTAGTCCTACCTGAAGTAAACCTATTGAATCACTGGGACTTACCTATGTGTTGACTTACCATTCAATAATTCACTGAATGGGTCTTCTCTAGTTGGGACTAACCAACAGGATTCCAGCTGTCATAGTTTAAAAATTCACAGCATATGAAAGTTAAAAAGTAATTAAACTATTTAAAAAACAGTTAAGGATATATAATATTAAAACCAAAAAACCCCAGAAAAAATATAGAAAATATAGCACATTATACAAGGCCCATTTCCCTTAAGAAATGAACCCTCAAAGGCCTACCAAAACAGGGGGCAGAATCTTCACCTGCTTGATGAAGGAGGTTACCAGTCTAACCTCTCTGGGATGGGCATTTCAGAATCTGGGAGGATCTGTCAAGAAGTCTCTCTCAATGTTACCACCAGATGTACCATTGAGGGTAGTGGAGAGGATCTTAAAGCATGGACAGGCTCATATGGGAGAATACGGTCTTTCAAATAAGCTGGACCTAAGCCATATAGGGTCTTATAGGTCATAACCACAACTTTGAATTGTTCTGTTACCCTAAGAGGTGGGGGTGCTTTAGAGCCCCAACCATGATATCAGAATCTCTATTATTATTTGGGGGAATTATTAGCTCAAATGGAAACCTGTGAGAAGAGGATAACTTCGGGGATCTATTCACCTATGTATACTAGCACTAATTCTAGAGAGCACTCCAGCTAAAGTGAAATAAAGTATTTTTACTGGAAATAACTCAGAGGTTATGCTAGCATACAAAACATACACCCTTAAGAACCATACAAGGTTATTGAAAATAAAGGCATGGAGATTGGATAGAGAAAGGTTCAGGAAGATAGGGTTATAGTTACCAGTCTTGAAGAGAAGAGTTCTGTGCAGCAAAGATGCTCATACTGGCATCTGAGGGTGGCACAGAGAATCTGGCAGAGTGTCAGCATCCATCTGTGGCATGCTTAGCAGGGGTCTAGGCTGGGATATTTGTACCCTGTTTCATATCCTGAAGGGTACTCTGGTTATGACAAAGCCTGGATGGCTTTCTCATCAGATAGACAAAAGGAATGAAACTCGTCCGATTGCTTTAGCTTCAGAAAGATAAAACTTTGATGGTTCTATAGCAAGATCTTAATGTTTGGTCAGGTAGGGGGTATGAGGTGAGATTTCCTTAAGAGTAGATTTGGGAATGGTCACTTAATTGTTTGGTTGAATGACTCATAGCTGATGTGCCCAGGAAAGGATTAGCCCATACATCCTTAACAACTTTGTTTACTAAGGGGAATCCGCACAATCCTAATATGGGCTTGCTTGCCACAATATTTCTAAGATGCATCCCAGGTCATTATCACCTCCATCTGACCTTTTTGGTTCACCCTGGCCAACCTGACCCCAAAAAGTGTCCAATGTTTCCAATGATAAGATATCATATGGGTAGTAGGGCATGCTAACAGTTCCATCATATAGAATCCTAGGATTTATAGTTTAGTGAGGGGTTTTGAATTCTCTAGTTTAAATCCCCTGCACTTCAGCACTAATTGACAGGGAATGCTTGCAGAGAATGCTTAAGGACTCCATGAAACTGCAAATCCCAGGATTCCATAGGATGAAACCATGGCAGTTAAAGTGGTATCAAAGTAGTGTAGTAGTTCAGTGCATGGATACATCACTGGTATTTTTCACTTTTGGTGCTGGTGTGTTTGTAGTTGTTTCCTGTGAAGTTATGACTGTGGGTCCTGTGAAGTCATGACTGTGGGTGTCTCTTTCACAGGCCACCCTGCTATGTTTCTTCATAAGTTGGCATTCTTATTTCTAGTGATCTTATCAGTGTTATCTCCTCCAGTTACAAAAGGATGGCTGGCAGTTAAGGTGAAGCATCTTTAAAACTCTCAAACATGGTGAAATGGTGACTTAGTGCTAAAAATGCAAAGGGCCGAGTGGGTGTTTGGTGTATATGCTTTCAGGATAGTCCAGAAGCACTAGCTTGTGGCCTACCATGGAGCATAGTACACAATGCACCAAAGACACAATGCAGCTGCCCTTGAGGAGCATGGGCCACCTGACATTTCAACAATAGAGCATCATGTTATCCAAATTGTGTGGGGTCCACAAGGATCCCACTAGTGTCCAAAATTAATATGGGGAATATTTAATTAGCTCAAATATAGCAGTGAGAGGCCAGGTAATGGCAGCATCTTTGACCTATGTATACCAATAGTAGCGGAGGAAACTCTAAGCCAAAACTGTACAATTAAATGATCTTTATTGGAAATTAACAGTAACAGCATTCACACAAACACTCAAGATTCAGACACTCACACAAAGCTATTGAAGATAGTAGGAAGTATTTGGCTAGAGGAATAGAGTATGGGGATTGTGGGTTATACAATACCGATCCTGTAGAGCTGAGATCACAAAGTAAACCTATAGCAAGGAGGTCTGGAAGACAGAATGGTGACATGAACTGACATGAAGTCAAAAAGCAGGAGATTCATGCATACTGTGGTGGTGTTTTTTGGGGGGGATATTTATATGTGATAATTTCCCTGAAGTGATGGGATTTGGAGTGGAATACAATATTTCTCAGTGTTTCCCAGGACTGAACAAAGGGCCTGGAAGGGTTAATGTTGTTAATGGTCAATGTGTTTAGAATTGAATAGGAGCTGGCAAGGTCTATTGTTGGAGAGGATGGGAAAAGGAAGAACCCATTTTATAAGCATCGAGGACTCTGCTATCATAGAGTGGATTAGTGAATGGCTTACCTCCAGGTATTAACTCTGACCTGAGTATTTGCTTGGGGAATTTCCAAAGGCCCCTCCCTTGGTTATGTGTGACTCCAACCTTGATATTTGGGGTTCCCTGAGCTAACCACGTGGGAGACCACATTAAGCCAAAATATTAAGATACAATTATGAGATATTCCAAGATGGGGGTTATGAGGATAGGTAATAATGGGATACAGTGTAGTACAGTACAAATATTCTGGGACCAATTACAGTGTGTGACTTAGTGCTAATATAGCACATTGCATTGGAGCTATGGTACACATTAGTTGAAACTGACTGAAATAAATACAATCAAAAGAAGAAAATAGATTGTCCTTCATTGAAGATGGCCATATTTCCCTCTACCATCCTTCTAAAATTCATTTATCTCACAATGGCATTCACACTCCTCAGAAGGTGAAAGTCCTGTCCCCCCAGGGTGGACATTGAAAAGATAGGGGAAGTCTGAATGGGGTGAAGGAAAGGCCAGTAAAGGCCATTCATATACAAAAAGGTGGGAGGAACAACTAATCCACATCAAGGGAAGTGGAACGATGTTAGTGCAACTCAAGCAAACTTCTCCATGTTTGGAAGACTGGATCAATACAGAGGGAAAGAAAACAGTTCAGGGAATTTCAGTTCAGAGTAATAGCTTTAGAAGAGTCCACATCAAGACAGCCCCACAGAAGCATTGTAAACAGATGGTACACATGACAATATATGATCGTTCTGCATGGTCAGAAACACTACTAATGAGCACAAACAGGAAGAAATGGGTACATGCTTTTTAACTTATACTTGTTTAATATTTTTTTATGGGGGAGGGTGGGCTGGGGGGTGTTTAGGGATTTTTATTTGTATTGTATTTTAATTTTGGTAAGCCGCCCCGATTGTTTAACAGAGGGGCGGGGTATAAATAAATTTTATTATTATTATTATTACATGAAGCTGCATGTAAACTAGGATATTGCTGCTTCGTGTCACTTCCATTGCCCTGCTTAACCATGAAAGTAACGCAAGTTGTGATGTCCAGCCAGGACTGTTTAAATCTCCCTTGCATTTTCCTTTGTTTTCTTTTCAAGGCCTTAGCATGTTTGAGTATAGGAATACTTCATTGTATTAGACTTGTGGGAGGAGCTAAGAATTCCCCTGCATTTTTCTAGGTTTTGGTTTGTTCCTTCCCAGCAAGCTCTGTTCACCTAGAAGCTTTTTAGTTCCTTTGGGCAGTCTTTGCTGTGAGCTTGCAGAGAGCAGTTCTGGTGGCAAACAGGCCCAGACAGCCGGGAAGGGCATTTCTTACACCATCAGCCAAATTAGTTGCCAACAACAAAGGAATCAGGAGCTGAAAGACCCTGCACCAGCTCCATTGAGTGAGGAGATCAAACCCAGAGAGATGTCACCCTGAAGACTGCTGAAACTCCAACTGTAAAGTACCTTTCATTTCAAGCCTTTTAGAGCTGGGGAGGAGAAAGCCCTTTTCTTTTGTTCTTTAAAATAAACTTCCCCCTTTTTTGAACTGGATATTCAGCATCAGAGCCTTTTTGGGTAAAGGAGTTTGATCTCACCAGGGTACTGGCGTTGCACACCCAAACCTGCCACCACCTTTAGTTGGGTGTGTCTTCACACAAGTTTCAAATTAAGAATTGCCGAAGATTGTTTCCATTGTAGCATAAGCTATATTATTTTGGCAGCAATACATTTACATATATCCTAAGCAGTGTGTGTGTGTGTGTGTGTGTTCAAGAAAGGGTTGTATTCAAATAACACTACAAAGGCTTCAATCCCATGCACCTTTACCTGAGGAGGAAGTCCTATTGAATTCAGTGGTATTTGCTTCTGAGTAGAAGCGTGCAGGCTTACGCTGTAAATTAATAACAGGATAACAGCTAATTACAGGAGCCTAGGACATTTGAAAATGCTCTCCTTGCTACACTGTAGAGCACACATTAATAGCTCCTTTAGTGACACCTAGCACAGTTGGGGAGGATGGGGCACCATTAAACGCTGTCGCTGAGACACACTGCCTTTTTAATGTTACTTTGATTTCCAATAAAATGAGCTAACTCAATAGTGCTAAAAGGCAACCGTTTCTTTTAGCCTTCAAATTTGCATGCATATTCTAATTCACATTTGAATCTATTTTTTAAAAAGCAGGAAAGCTTATGGACCATGCTATCTGCTCAGTTCATCACTTAACTGTTAGAACCACAGGGTCATTAATATCAATAATGAGAGAGAACAGCAATTAGGATCCAAATGAAATATGCCATGCCTCAGTTGATTTATTAGAATGTTTTTCAGTACAAAATACCATCACACTTTCGACAAGGCTGGTGCACTTGGATTGCTGCCTTCTCTCTAAACAGGAATCAAGAACAAAAATATTCAGCTGGGCTATCATTTAATTGCTGGGGGGAAAAATAAGAAGATGAAGTCAAACTTTTTTTAAAAAAATATCACTGCCTTGCTAATTCGTATTAATGTTGGGAAGCTTATTACCAACTATTGAGTGTTCTCAATTAGCAAGTAATTATTTTCTTGCTCCTGGTCTGACCTTTTCCTACTTTCCACTGAACACCTCCCATTGACTCTCTTTGCACAGCTAATCAAATCTAAGCTATTTGCCATTATTTTAAGGGCTGGTGGTAGTCAAACCTGACTTGTGTTTCAGATGGTTTTGCAAATCTCATTGCCTCAAGCAGACACTCTGCCAGCATGGGTGGATTCACCCATCCATTTAGTCACAAATTATACCTGTAGGGATGGGGGGAAGTTAGAATAGATGGAAGACTCACAGTGTATACCAAAGACAATTTGAATAAACTCCTGAAAGAAGCAGTAAATTCTTTTCTGCCTACAGATGTCATATCAAGATGTCCCTTCAACTCAGTCAGGCAAAGCATTTTTAAGTTACATTGATTTGGGCTCAGGGGAGAAGAGGAGAAGAAAGCCTTTTGTTAGCTAAAGTCTATAGTGGTGGAAAGCCAGGCCAAGACCTGAAAAGCAACTTCCAGGATGTCATGTACTGGCTTCTTCAGACTCAGTGATCAGCAGTTTTAGAGTTAAAAGTAGAAAAATTTATTTACACAGCATCCAAAGTGCTAACCCTAAAACATTGTTGCTCAGAATGAAACCTAACTAATAAGCAGTAAGCTAAAAGCATTTAGCAATCTACAGAATCTGGGAGGCTATACAGTCATTGGCTATTCATCATCACCACACTTTTTCTGCATGGCAGGGGGTTGGACTAGATGGTCCTCATGGTCTCTTCCAACTCTACAATTCTATCATTCTATGATTCTCACCAGACCTGAGCTCAGCCCTCTTTTGCCGTAGTCGAAGCCAGGTGCTGGTTTTATCAAACCATCATGAACACAGAGCGCATACTCTCATTTCTCAGTTAGACTACATACTTGTTAGCAAGTACAATAAGAATGCAAATATAATTTAACCACAAAGAGATACAACAGAATGGACCTTGGCAGGAAAATTTCACATCTGGGACCAATCCTGACATAGGATGACTTGTACCACAACATGGAAAAGTTACATTTTGGGCTACATCTCCCATTATTCCATCAGCTAATACAGCTAATGGGGATTCTGAGAGTTATAGGACTTTACCAGACGGACAAAATATGGCTTCATAACAATACCACGTAAACCGAGAAAGGGCATGCAGATCCGAGGAGATTTTCAGACGCCTCTTTCAGTGTCTTGCCGCGCAAGCAGCCTCTGGAGCAGTAACGAGGCTGCCGCGTGGCAAGGGGTCCATTTTGGACGACGCCGTTTCTCTCTCTGCATTGTCTGTCACTCTTGCGGCTAGCATTGGAGGCAGCCGCGCTGTTTTTCACTCACGGAAGTTGTCCGTGAGTAAAAAACAGCGCGGCCGCCTCCAATGCTGGCCGCAAGAGTCACAGACGACGCCAAGAGAGAAACGGCATCATCCAAAATGGACCCCTTGCCGCACGCAGTCTCGTTACTGCTCCGGAGGCTGCTTGCACGGCAAGATGCTGAAAGAGGCGTCTAAAAATCTCCAGACAACGTCGCCCTTTCATGATTATGTCCTGTCAAAATCCCGTACCTTTTAATTGACAGCTTAAGCCATGAATAGATCCCTTCTTCCATTTTGGTGCCGGCATTGCTGGCGTGCAAAACCTTGGGCCATTTAACTCTCGTCACTGCGGCAAGAGTGGCTGGTCTGGCACAAACACTTCTAGGTGAGATTGAGACATCCAGGTAAGTTTTGCTCTTTTTATTACCCTCCTCAGGTTACTTGAGACTTTTAAAGTGTGCCTAGATGCTTGGTGTCACTATTAAGACTTTATTTTTGTTTTTATTTTTAAATTTCCCATGTGACAAAGTCTCGTGGGATTTTGAATGAGGAAATGAATGGGGCTCTGTTCACTTCCTCTTTATTGCTGGGGAGCCTTTTCGGGGAGAGGAAGGTAAGTGTAGGGTGGGAGCATTCTTTTGCCTGCATAGAATTTATTTTTATGCCAGAAAAATAACATTTTGAAAGGGTCATCTGATAAAGTCCATAGTCTCAAAAAGTCACTTTCCTAAACTGTGTCCCAGAACCGGCCTGTCCCCAGTTAAATGTTTAATGGTTTATTTCCTCTCAGCCACCATACCATATCTCAAAACATCTTTTTCAACTCTATTTCCCTCTGTTTCAGAAGAAGTCCCACAGGGAGATGGTATGTTCAGCACTCATATCTAAAGCTCCCTTTGGAACATGGAACTAGGTGAACACAGCTCTTTGGATCCTGGTTGTGAAATATAAATTCTCAGATCTTTCCAGGGCTTAGCAAGGGTTGAGCAGAAAGGATTTAATTTTCCCCCAAAGGAGGAATGAGATTCTGAGGGGTTTACAAAGTGAGAATACCAAGTAGCTATGTTCATGTGTCAAGTGAATGTGGACTTTGATAAACAATTTTCTGTGCAGAAAAGCCATATGTATTTCTGTGCAAATACATTCCAAAGAGCAGAGAATCTCACCAAAGGCCTATGTCTGCCTGTGTTCTTCCTGATGTCCTTTCTTGTCTGAGAAATTAATAGCAAATGAATATTGAATATTGATTCATTGAATCTACTTCAGTTTGGACTGGCAATTGGACTTAGGCCTATGTGCACTGCTTTGAGATCCTTGAAGGAAAGTGGGGATACAAACCTATTTAGTGAATTAATAATTGTGGAGCCACAGATTAAATAAGGTTAGGATGATTTAGGAAAGGATTGTGTTTAAGAGGCTAAGGAGATATCAGATAGGGCTATAATCACAGAATTACAGTGCAACAGTACCGCAAATGGGTTCCCATTATTGCATGACATTGTTGTCCTCCCATGATCAATGTGTGTTCCACCCATTAATTGCTCGTCGCTTTTCATTGACAGGAAAATCCATGAATAGCCTTCAATATCGCTCTTTTCATGGTATTGACGAGTATGTGAAATCATATTCCACTGTAATCACATGATTACAGAGTGAATGGCTGGTCCTTCCCCCCTTCTTTCCCAACAAGAACACAGGACACACAGGACATTCTTTTAATAAACTGTCACCTTTTCTTGGGAGATTATCAGACACAGGGAAATGTGGTAAACAAACGTGTCCCCAACCACGTCAGAAGAATGCCACAGGAACAGAAGGGTGGCATTATCAGACATCCACATCCTCAGCCATTCCTGGGGTGTAGTGCTGCCACAGATTATGCTTCTTTTTAATTGATGGGGACAGGCCGCCAATAAAAAGGGATGGCTTACTCACGCCCACACTACTGGGACGCTGAAGGACGACGTTGTTTGATAATATCCCCCATTCCTGTTCTCATTGTGATCTTCTGATGTCGTCTTTGCCATGTCTGATAATCTTCATAGTGCATTTTTATGTTTGTTTAAATGTTTATTTCTTAATTTCTTTCATTATTTCTGTGTTTTTGGTGTGTTGAAACAAAGTTGCATCCTCTCATGAGAACAGCTGAAATCTCACCCATACAAAATCATTAAAATCCCATTCTTAAACTGCTAGTGGTGGTCATGAGATGATTCTGTGGTGGTAGTATTGTGCGATTATGGCATAGTATTACACCGACATACAACATATAGCTATGGCATGGTAGTTACATGTCCCATGCAGATTCTCAGCCAATATTTTTTAAAGAAATGCATGCTCAGAAGTAGCTGTCAACTGATTTTGTTTTGGTTTGGTTTTTTGTCAAGTCCCAGAATGTAAATAGTGAGAATGCTAACAGTACTTGTCAAAACTTAAATTCATTCAGTGTCACATAAGAAACATAGTTCAATGCTGTATATTATTGTATACCATTATCAATTTCTGTCAGTTATCTGAAGAGCAAGGATGGGCAGAAGGATGAGTGGGATCTCTTGGTAGATCTCTGGATGATTTCCAATAGCTCAGCAAGGATTTCTGACTCTTAACTGAATAGCAATAACAACAAATAAAAGCTTTTTTCCTCCAAAATTAAATTGCTGGAAAAGAATGCTTTAGGCAAAGTCAGGAGTAGATTTTGTGTGAAAGAACTTATGAGATTGGTTCTAGTACTCCTTACAAATTCCTGGACTGAGAATACATTCAGAGCCACCCTGTTCCTTAATTCTTGGGGTATGTCAAGTTGTTGTTTTTTAAGTTCATATCACAACCCTGAAATCTGCCCAGTGCTTGGAAAGTTACTTTTAAAAATAATTCATACTTGTAATACTGTTGGGAAAATAATCATTGCCGTTACTAGATACGAATGTTGCTGTCTTTGAGCAAGCAGGGATCACCAGCATTGAGGTCATGATATTGAGAACACAGCTGTGTTGGGCAGGGCACGTTTCTAGGATGGAGGACCATCGCCTCCCAAAAATAGTACTCTATGGTGAACTTACCATGGGTCAGCATAAGAGGGGCACTCCAAAAGTGATACAAGGACTCCCTGAAACAACATCTCAGGCTCGACCAAATTGATCACCAACAATGGTCCGCCCTGGCCTCACATCGGGAGACATGGAAACACACTATCCACAATGCTGCAGCCTTATTTGAGAACTCACGCCAAACAAGTCTTGAAGAGAAACGACAACGCAGAAAGAATCACAACCCAGAAACATCACCCAAGGAGACCCTCTGCTGTGCTTTCTGCAACCAGACTTGTTTATCTTGTCCTTTTTAGCCATCAGTGCGCTTGTAGAAAGTGCAAGATGAGTCCATCCTGAATCTTCGTTTGCAAAGAAAAGCCAGAGAGAGAGACTTGTTTCACAACTCAATATATATCCATTATTTTTTGTTACAGGTTTGGGGGAGGATATATGATGGAAATGACATGAAAAAATATTATCAAATGCCTCTAAAATGTCTTTAGATGCCCTTACAAAGTAAATTTTGAAGGTATCTTCTCTTCCACTCATTACATTACTTTTGAAATGTGACTTCAGAATACACTTGTAGCCTTAACGGTAACTGTTTGCCGTTAACAACATTCCTTGTAAGTAATTTCAAGCTCTCAGTCTGCCCACCTCTGAACTTGTGAAGTTTAATTGCTTTAAGCAATAGATTAATCATCTAAAGCTTTATTCATTGGTGGGGCCAGTTCTAATCATGATGGAAAATTTAAACTTATAGGGCAAACATTTAGAAGTGTGCTTGTTGCTTTTTGAGGCTATTTTGATATTGCTTTAATGGCATATTATGATAATAGGGAGGGAAAATCAAAATATTGGCAAAGGAGCAGTAGATTTTCCTTATATAATTTGTAAAATATCTTAACTTTCAGTGTCCCAGAAATGCAAAAATAATGATGTGTTGGTAATGTGCACATATATTTAAATTTAATAGATTGACTAATAATTAGCAAATGATTAATCATGTATTTATAGTTTACATAGGTTTGGATCCACCCTCAATCATACTTAAAGTAGAACCACTGAAATCAATGGGACTTAGTAATAACTAATGAATATCATGGATTTCAAAAAATATTAGTCTAAGTTGGGACCCAAAGCAATGTTAAAAGTACTACAGATATCTAATATTGATTCTACTACTGAAATCCCATTTGTTGGGACTGGACAGTGCTTGGACACTGCCTGGATTGTAATGAAGGCCGATAAACAGAAACTGAATCCTGATCAGATGGAGGCTCTGTGGGTTGGTAGTTCTCGAGTCCAGGAATTGGGTAAGCTGCCTGCTCTTGATGGGCTTGTGTTCCCCCTGAAGGACCAAGTTTGTAGCTTAGGAATATTCCTACATCCATCTCTTTACTGGAGACCCAAATGGACTTCATGTCTCAGAGTGCTTGATACCAGGTTCAGCTGGTATGCTAGCTTTGGCCTTTCCAGGACATGATTAACTTACTCACAGTAATCCACATGCTGGTAACTTTCTGATTAAACTATTTTGTGTGGGCCTAACCATAAAGATGACTTGGAAAGCTACAGCTGGTGCAAAACACAGCAGCAAGACTAATGTACCACATACAGAACACATAATACCAGTTTTGGAAGAGCTACACTGGCTGTTAATGATGATATTTATACCCCTAAATGGCTTGGGCCCTTAATACCTGAAGGAGTCCCTCCCTAAGGACCTCAGGTGGGACCTTCTCTGTGTCCTGTCAATGGGTACAATACAATGTGGGAGGACATGAAACAGGGACTTCTCATCTGTTGCATTCCAACTATGGTGTGCTCTCCCCTTGGAGTTCTGATTGGTGCTAATGTTAGTTCCTTTCCAGTACTGCAGCTTTTTATTAAAACTTTGAGCTTAATTTACTTGAATCATACATGTACATGTACCAGAATCCCAGAATGGCTACTTAGTTTAGGAGATACAACTAAGTAATGTCTCCTGAACTGGCACTGGATTGGGCCAAGGAGATCCATTCAGCTGGTGATTGGGGCACAAGGAAGAGGAAGTTTCCATACACACCCCTTTCACCAGTAAGTGACAAGGGATTGCAACAGGAGTCCTGCTTCTGATCGTAGCAGTCTTGCTTGCTGACAGTAGGGAGGTAGAAATGCCATCCTCCTTATATCCCAGTCACCAACCAAACAGACCTCCTTCCCTGACCCAGTGGGTAGCTCTTAAGGTGGAATGGGGTGACATTTATATAGGTTTACAGTGAGACAGGTCTTGTCTACCTGAGCAATTTACCCAGTCTCATCCCTGTCTTGGAGCACTGCAGTCCTGGTGAAACAGGACTTTTGCCCCATTTTGCTCCTGAGCAGTCCTCACGACCCCTGGGGTTGACAGGGGGAAGGTGGGGAAGGAACTGATAAAAGCTTTTTTAAAATGCCTGTTTAAATGTATTCCAACCAGGTGAAAATAGATTGGGCCCCATGTGACCGCAGGAGCCCATTCTGGCACACCAGTCCATCCCTGTAGCTGCCAGCTGCTTCACTCTTCTGTAGCCAGGAAGGAGGTCTGCAGCATGTGACCAAGGCAGGTCACATGCTGGGGCCTTGCTCACTTGCTGTGGTCCTGCTTCCTGATGGCAGAGAGTCAGAAATGGGTAGCATCAGCAGCAACAGGCATAGGCTGCCGTGCCCATCTAGACTCCAGCCCATTTTGTGGAGGTAACAGAGGAAGAACAGGCATTGAGCTGGTGTATCCTGGCCTGTATAGATGAGCCCTTAGTCTTACTGAGTACAGATCACCTAAGGATCTGTAACTTTAGGTTACAAATCCATAACTGCAATACTGAATACCAGCCATGGTTTTTAATTATTGTAGCCTTTTAAGTGGTTTTAACTTGTTTTCATGTTGAATATGTTTTTATGCTGCTTAAGCAATTTTTTTTTAAATCCAGAAATGTTTTACATCATTTATGGTCTTATCTGCATGCTGCCTGGAAATCCCACAATAAAGGGCCGTGTGTGTGTGCGTGATACTGAAGCACAACATGAGATAATATTGGGGGAATTAATCAGTGTTAGGCTTTGAAGATTAGTAGAACCTCATACGTAGTAGAAGTGCATGGAATGTAACATGAAAGAGGAAGTTAGATTGATCAACAACTATAACCCACAACTGGGAGGTAGGAATTCAACTGTATCTTTGTTATAGTGGTCATTTCGTTTAGTTTAATTATGTTTGTTGTTTATGTATTTTGTGATAATTTGTAGTGTCTTTGTTGTTATATTTGTCTTTTTGTAAAATGTTTTAACTTCTATATGTCTAAATAAAAAATTCAAAAATGGTGAAGTACAACATAGAAATGAATTTACAGATACAAATACAGATACCAAACAGCAAGCATCTGGTATATGTTAGATTAATTTGCTGATATTCAACTTAGAATTATGTAGATGAGGATTTTGAGAGGTAAATTGACTTAATCACAAATTGTTTATTCAATAAATGCAATAAATAAAAGCTGGCCATCATGTTTAAATATTTATCCCTCAATTTTGGGAACCAGTTATGACTAATGTTCCGAGAGGGCTCCCATCAAGGCACTACATTTCTCTGAATTGGGTCTAGGTAACAATCCAGATGGCAATCTTACAGGGGAAATATTGGCAGAAAGCAAATCAAAGATAACAGGAGACCAGACACAAAATGCTTTTGGTATCTCTACTTAAAGGCACATCCATATGATGAAAACCTCATTGTGTATTTGTTGCATGAAGGTCATGCTTTGCTTAGGGATGTTTGCCATTTACCCTTAGTGGTTTCCTACTGAGAAAGGTCAAAACATTTCAGGTGCTACTTCATGGCAATTGGATAGTTGATACAAGAGTCTGTTTTTATTCTTAGCCTTGCATCTTCAACATGCACATTGACAATCAACATCATATAATGGTCTGCAGCATGGTCACTTTTAGAAGCCTGTTTCTAAATTGATGGTAGGTATGTAGATTCAAACAATTTGCTCAGACACTGCATAAGTTCAACTCTTTATGAGAACCATATTAATTTTTAAAAAGAAAACTTACAACGAACACACATAGAATCTATTTTTAAACAATAGTCAAGATCCTATGTCGGACATGTAGCCGTAATATCATTATGTTATTAATGTGGGTTTTAGCGGCATTCACAATAGTAGCAATGATACTACAGTCATAAATGTGAATGGTAGACAGTTACAAGGTTGTAAGTCTAATTTACAGTATTGTAACTAACTAACAGAACGGCAGCAAGTATTTTGTTTATCTAAAGCATGTGCACTTAGGGCATTCCCAGGTAATGTTGTACAAGGGCAGGGTAAATTAAATAAATAGTCCTACATCAATCTGTGTTGCCAGAGTGCACAGTTCATCTTCTTCTTGACTCCACGTCAGACTGTGTAGCCATTCCTACTTCCTGACCCACACTCTGTTGGTTTTCACCATGATCACGACTCCTCTCACTGGTACAGTATCACCCAACAAACTCCCTTCACTCTATTCTTATATCCAAATACTTCCTACTTATTTCATTTGCCTTGCATGAGTGTTTGAAGCCTGAATGTGTGTGTGTGTGTTGTTATTGTTATTTCCTTAATAAAGATCATTTAATTGTGATCTATCTAGTGTAAAGTCTCCTCCTTAGTACCGGTATACACAGGTCTACAGGATCCTGCTCATTACCCCCTCTCACATTGCCAAGTCAAGTATATTAATTCCCCACCTTAATATTAGACATTATAGGGTACCAAGGGACCTGAGTGTTTTTTGGGTAACAATCCCTCACTTTTGGTTACACTGGCTAGGGCTGATAGGAGTTGCAGTCCAGTAAGATCTGGAGGATTACACATTCTCCGCCTTATTCTAAGGCTTTCTCTGTAGAGTTTAAAACATGACAAAAAAAATGCAGAGCAATCATAAGCATCTGAATTTCAGCATCTCACAGGGTGACTTATGTCTGCTCGGAAGCAGGGGTGTTTGAGTTAAATGGGATATGTACTGCACTGTGATGGTATGACCATATCAAGGGGAGACTATGCCAGTAGCCAACTTCAACCCCTCTCCCCTGAACATACTGGGGGCTGTACCACATCCCAGCTGTTGCATGCCCACAAATTTCATCATTGCAGTAACAGCAGAAGTTTTAAAAAACCACTTCTACATTAGATCAGCAAGTACAGAAAGCATATATCTTCTTATAAAAGATACTCACTCTTCTGGGAGGCTGTGAGGAGCATGATTCTCCTTTAAAACAAGGTGTGTGTTCCTCACCTACCTTGTTTTATCACAAAAATACAGGGAGAGAATGCAGATGCAACTGCACTGCCAAAAATAGCAATGGTGGAGGGGAAAAGATGGACAGAGGAACCATGTTGGGTTATACCGCTGAACACAATGTAACCAAGGATATGTATGTAATGGAATGGGATTGCTCTGGAACGAATTCCCTTAAAAGAGCAAGTTATGATTTGCTTTTTGAAAAGGCATGGATTTGGAAGAGAATGCTGTGAAGGTGAGATAATCTATACTGGGACAGGCAGCAATTGGTTTAATCCAGTTTCCCAAACTCAAGCCCCTTCAGACTGTTTAGACTACAGATCCCATCAACTCTAGAATGGCTGGTGGTCAAGGGTGCTGGTGTTGTTTTTAGATCATAATATGTAGCAAGACTCCAGTTTGGCAAACCCAATTAAAACTGTTACACAGTGAAGATATAACACTGTGAGGATACATTACCTATAGAAGGTCACTATACTCGTATTTTTCTGTCAACTGAAATTCCTGCATCATAGTATTGCTTATTTACTTGGCTCTGAATAGGAAATCAACCAAAGAACTGCCTCAGCCATTAGAAGTTATCTGATTTCTAGCAATTACTTGATGCTACTGTGAGGCAAATCAGACACTGCAAGGCAAATCAGATGATCTAGAACACATAATGAGAAAGCAGTTTAATAAACAATCAGGACTGAATCAGTATTTCCCCTTCTTTTTCACTTACTACATGTGTCCCTTGAGTAGTGATTATATTTTTAATTTACTTGTTTATTTATGCGAACATGGGAAAACCAAAGTATAGTCTCTGGCTTTATTTTGATCTCTTCATTTATCTAAAGATTGCATGTTGTTGTTGTTGGCTCAAATAATATCAATTAATACCTACTTTAATACAGGCTTAATATGAAAACCATTTATCACAATCCTTAACTCTATTAGTTCACGTTGCAGTTGTGAGTAATCTTTAGTAGACAGGTATTATAATAAGTATTAATTTTAAATTAATGAGGTACTTATAGGTGCTAATGCAAGAGTTTACATGCTTTCTCACACCCTTTCCAGGAAAAGAAATACTAATTCTATAGCTATCTCCATCTCATTAAATCATCTTTCTTGGCTGTTCATTCCCTCCCCCTGCCACACACAGAATGTGGTGAAAGAAGACTGTGAATTAAAGCATGAGGATTGTATTTATTATCACAATAAATGATTGTTTTAGGAATGTATTTATTATCACAATAAACAATTGTTTTAGGATGGGGAAGATATATGTAACAGTGTCATTGTGGTTACTTTAACTTTTGCTGTCTGGTTAATACAAAGATTTACTCCTGATTTAATTCAGATCCTCTCTTGCATTGCACAGTGTCACTGGGGAGAGATGCGTTTGCTGACCTCCTCTGGAGAGAGGCCATGTTAATGGCATCACAGCACTCTGCTCCATGACAGAGAACATGGCTGGGGAGGGGGCCAGGGTGTATAAACATTCTTACTCCCCCCTCCTATTCTTTTGGATCTTCATCACTGGAGCAACCAGGCATCTTTTTGCAGACACAGAGCAAAGCAGAGAAGGACCATAGGATGTTGGAGAGTACATTGGAAAACAGTTTGGCAGGTTTGCCTGGTTATGCCGCAATTGAGCATTCTCAATGTTCCTGCACACCTGGATTTGGAGTTCATTTGGAAAGGCCAAGGTGAAGTGGCTGGGCCTTGACTGGGCCCAAGGAGTGAGTGGTTGTGGCATTGCAGGCCCCAACTGGGCCTTGGTAGAGGTGTCAACTCTTGGTTCTGGGTAGTTTTGGGGACCAGGGTGTCTGTGTTAGGACTGACTGGGCCCAGGTGGGGGAGGGCTGTGGCTGCAGGGCTAGGCCCCAATTAGGTCTTGGAAGTTCAGCAGGCCCTGGGTGGTCTGTGGGAAAGAAAGCAGATCAGTTTAGGCTTCCTGATGTAGCTAGGGCCCAGTCCTTCAGTTATGTGGGCTCCAGTCCTTCCACATAGATCCCCTCCACCCCATCTTTCCAGCTGCTCTTAACATGTCTTGGTTTCTCTCCCCTCCCTTCCCCCCATGTCTTCAACTTCCTCCCCTTGCTGCCAACTGAGTTCAACCTGCAAAAGGAATGTGTGTGTGTTTACCTATGTGCCTTCAAGTCATTTCTGACTAAGGAGAATCTAGGTTTTCTAGGCAAGATTTGTTCAAAGGGGGTGTGCTTTTGACTTCCTTTGAGGCTGAGAGAGTGTGACTTGCCCAAGGTCACCCAGTGGGTATTCATGGCTGAGTAAGGATTCAAACCCTGGTCTCCACAGTCATAGTGCAATGCTGAAACTTCTACAACACTTTAGCTCTTTTAACAGAAAAATATAAAGAATATAAATAAAAATTTGGAGTAACGTTACTGGAAACAATGGTTTTATTGTTGTCACTAAACACACCAGTATCCCATTAGTGTTATGTAAGAGGCATTCGCCTAGAGCAGTGGTTCTTAACTTTTTCTTTACCAGGGACCCCCTTTAAATATCTTTTGTTGCCCCAAGACTTAACTCAAGATTTAAAACTCTGATAATAATAGCTAACAACAACAACAATACAATTACACCATCCATTAAACTTTTCCTCAGAGGCACTCTTGCTTCTTCCTGGAAGTTTGTGGCTAGCGTGGATTGAATGGCAATGTGCAGGCCAAGCCAGTCAGCCTTTGCCTTGGTTCCTTTCATGTGGCTGCTCCACTACAGGGAGGAGGTGGGCCAAGCAGCCTTCAAGCCTTTGAGGACCCCCTGTGAGGACAACGCGGATCCCAGGTTAAGAACCACTGGGATAGAAAATGCTGGAAAAGGAACAATGCAACCAGACCTTGAGAAAGGTGCTGGCAGGGGGATTCTGGAGGTGTAATCCAAAAGTAACTTTCCCAGGCTTTGAATGCAGCCTAGAATCATAGAATCATAGGGCTGGAAGGACCCCCCCTGTGAGGACAACGCGGATCCCAGGTTAAGAACCACTGGGATAGAAAATGCTGGAAAAGGAACAATGCAACCAGACCTTGAGAAAGGTGCTGGCAGGGGGATTCTGGAGGTGTAATCCAAAAGTAACTTTCCCAGGCTCTGAATGCAGCCTAGAATCATAGAATCATAGGGCTGGAAGGACCCCGATAGCCATACCATCCAATCGACTTCTGCCATCCAGGAATACACAAAGCCCTCACAACATACAGCCATACAGCCTCTGCTTAAAAACCTCCAAAGAAGGAGACTCCATCACACTCTGAGGCAGTGTCTTCCACTGCTAAATAGCAGCAGAAAACAAGCTTGCTCCATCCTCAGTATGACATCCCTTCAAACATTTAAACATGGCTATCATGTCCCCTCTCAACCTTCTCTTCTCCAGGCTAAACATGCCCAGCTCCCTTAGCCGCTCCTCATAGGGCATGGCTCCCAGACCACCCACCATCCTGGTCGCCCTCCTCTAGACACGTTCCAGCTTGTCCATATCCTTCTTGAATTGTTGTGCCCAGAACTGGAAACAGTATTCCAGATGAGGTCAGACCAAAGCAGAATGGAGTGGTACTATTACTTCCCTTGATCCAGACACTATACTCCTATTAATACAGCCTAGAATCGCATTGGCTTTTTTAGCTGCTGCATCACACTACTAACTCATGTTCAGCTTGTAGTCCATTCTTTCTTTTCTTTGAGGAAATCTATACCATTACATTAATTGCTAAACTAAATTATTGGTGGCAGATTATGTAATACAGTAGGCCCACCTTATCCACTGGAGATTGGTTCTGGGGGTGTGTGGATACTGAAAACCATGGATAATAGTGAACACCATTGAAAATAATGGGACTCCTGGTTTAAAATACCATAGTGTTGCCTTGGAGGACCTAGAAAATATGTAGAGAGGACACATTTTCTAGGAAGACTCTATGGTAGGTGTGCTGTTTTGTGTCCCGTGGATAATGAATCTGTGGATGCAGGGGTCCTACTGTAATTTGAACATCCTGTATTTTGAATAGGTTAGGTTACATTGACCTGAGATAAAATAAAGCATTTTGGGGCGGGGGCAAAATTCCTTAAACCAGCCCTGCTAAGCATAGTGCCCAAGAAAGTTCCAGGTGTATACTAAATTATTCCCCATTAGTCCTATCCTAAGGGAGAGTCAGTTAATGACACCATTCGTTACAGAATTGTATACTATTCAGTACACTTCTTTTGATGCAGAAGTTGTGGAGATCTATAGGCATCAAATTGGACCATATTTGACAAAATGTGACATCAAATCAGCATTTCATCTCTTGCCAGTTCACCCAGACAATTTTGAGCTTCTTGGTTTCTCATTTGATGGCATGTTTTCATTGGATCGTGCCCTTCCTATGGGAGGATCGTTATCATGTGCAGCATTTGATAAGTTCAGTACATTATTAGCGTGGGCAGTTAAGTTAAGGACATGGTCAAGAGGGGTGGCCCATTATTTAGATCATAGAATCATAGAATTGCAGAGTTGGAAGAGACCACGAGGGCCATCCAGTCCAACCCCCTGCCACGCTGATTTTCTGTTTATTGGGAACAGGACATTATGCCTTCCTTCTGGCCAAGTTTAGCTCTTTAGCACAGGAACTAGGAGTTCCATTGGCCCAAGAGAAGACTGAGGGTCTTTCACACCAATTGATGTTTATGGGCATTGAAACTGATACAATCAATCAGCTTTATAGGTTGTCCAAGGAGAAAGTTCAGGATATGAGGGAAAGAGTTGTGGAGTTTCTGATGCATAGGAAAGCTACACTTAAAGAATTTCAAGAACTAATTGGGTATTTAAAATTTGCATGCAAAGTGGTAGCACCAGGTAGGACCTTTCTCAGGTTTCTCTGTGACCCAATATGTGGAGTCAGCAAGCCACACCATAGGATCAGGATTACACAAGGGGTCTGAGAGGACCTTGGAGTATGGCAAGAATTTCTTCCCGACTTTAATGGGATCTATTTTTGGTGGGAGGAACTGAAGCTTAAGATGCACTACAGGTATCTTCAGACACAACTGGGTCAGTGGGGTTCAGAGTATACTTTGGGGGATGTTAGTGCACCCAGGTTTGGGCCACTGATTGTCAGAGGCTGGTGTTGTATCAGATCTTATGTTTTTAGAGGGTTTTCCCCCCTGATTTTGGTTGCAGTTAAGATATGGGCAGAGATGTCGGCTAACTCCTCTGTGCATTTCTGGTGCAATAATATGGTCACAGTGCAGGTCATAAACTCCCTGTTATCTGCTAGGATTATGAGGCTGTCCAGGGATTTACACTTCAGTATTTACATTATAACATTCTTTTCAAGGTGCTCCAAGTGGTGGGGGTGGACAATGGATTAGCTGATGCTGTCTCCTACATGCAGATAGAATGCTTCAGAAAGCTGGCACTGGATGCAGCTGCCATGCCAGACCTGATGTAAGCAGACCTGTGGCGGCTTGGAAGTGTGAGGTAGTCAGGAGCATTAGCCTATCCGTAGCACCTAGCATTAGGAATAGTTACATCAAGGCTATAAAGGAATTTGCAGATTTCAGAAAGCAAGAGCAACTTGGGGATGAGTGGCCTGTTCCTCACTTGTTACACTACAGTATTGTGTGTTCCCTTAGTGGTAGAGTGCTATCTCCAGAGTCTATTGGGGCCTGACTGGCACAGGTGCCTTCCGTATTCACAAGGCTTTGGAAGGGTGCTCCTGGGAGAGAGGTAAGTAGGCGAATGACAGGAAGGCACTTTCCCCAGCTATTCTCAAAGGTCTGGGAGGGCATTGTGGGGGCATCTGTGTCTCCAAATATTAAACTTTTTTGTTCCACGCTGCTTCCTTCTTCAGTGCCTTGAGAATAAGTGAACTGATGGTCCAGTCAAAGGGTGATAAGTCAAGTAGGGCTTTAGAATTTAGGGACCTTACTATGTGAAGTCAGCAGGTGATTCTTCATATACACTGTCTAAAACAGATCAGAAAAAGGTCCGTGGTACAGATTCAGACTTGTAGTGATCAGAGGTTATGTCCAGTGTGAGCACTACAAGATGACATCCAGTTTGAGAGGGACCATTCTGACCTGCTATTCTGCCCTACTGATTTGTCACCCTTGACTAAATACCAGTTCAGTCCATCACCTCCAGGGCTTTAACCTTACTGGGTTTGAAAAGGGTGAAATTTGGCACTCACTCATTTACAATAGGGGCAGCCTCAACTGCATCTATGATGGGCATCAGTCCTCACCGTATTCGGAAGAGGCTGTTGTTGGGGCCAGCCTGGGGGCTTAGCCTTCACCTTAAATCATGCAACTTGGGGGTTGGATTCTTGGGTTGGTCTTCCGTTAGCAGGCTGGCTAGGAAGCAACCCAGCATTGGGGTTCTCCTTGGGGGTCAGCTGTTTTCAAACTCAGTGGAAACTGGGGAGGAGGTCTGGGAGAGGCTACCTGCCTCAGCTGCTCCCACACTAGATTCCCCTGTCTTTTTGCACATCTCAGGGGTTTAAACTTAAATTGGTTGATAGTTTAGATAAAGAGACCAATATTAAACCCAAATATATTGTGTGTGGTCTTGTTATTCCATGGTTGGTCAGCAAATTTCTACAGCAAATATGTAGACAACATCCTTGGGCAAAAGTGCTTTAAAAATCATTTTTAAAAACAGTGTATCACCTAAAGGGTAATCTTTGCCTGACCATGAAAAGGTCCAGTTTCAGAACCCCACTGATATCCAAAACCCTTCCAGCATCAGGATTTTCATAACCTTATTTCCCTCCCCAGCAGTTTTTCACTGCTATGTAAAGAAACCTAACAATTTTTCTCATTCTTGATGAGAAGGGGTATCCTAACACATGAAAGCATCCAGTCAAGAAAACGGTGAACTGTTGTGACACTTCTTGCATTTTGGGACTTCAGTGTGTAACTAACCCTTTTGGGGGGGTAGGGCTTTTTTCAAAAAAGTGTATTTTGCACCAAACCCATTTATTTTGCAGAAAAACTGCTTTTGTGCTGAAAACTGAGGGTGGGGGGTTTAAAAAAGTCTCAGAATGAAAAAGCCACTGAAAAATGTTGCTGGAGGTGGGGACTTCCTGAAATTTCACCAGGCAAAGAGAAAAGTCTTTAAATTCTTTGTTTTTGCATGTAAGAATAAAACAAATTGAGGGAAGGAGTTTCTAATTTTTTAACCAACTTCTTCCCACTGAAACCAAAGGGAAGGAAGTTTTTCTACACCAGCTCCTGGGCTGATGCCATTTCCTGGCCAGTCTGTGAGCATAATGGGCAGGAATTGATCTGGGTCCTTCAGCTCCATGGCCTTTATTGGACTGACCTTTAACAAACCTGTGGCGTATTCCCTTTAGTCAGAGTAAAGGGGTTACAGATGTGTCTGTCGGGGTTGGGAAGTCTGAATCCTCATTCTCCCAGGCTGCACCTTTTTCTCCATCTTTGGAGCAGGAGCCAAGATCTAATATATATTTTATGGACCCAGAGCTTGGAAACATTTTTGTTTTGGACTACCCCAACCCTCAGCCTGGTGAACCCTGATGTCTGCAGGAACTCTTTTGAGTTGTAGGTTTGTTTTTGTTTTCCCAAGCTCTGCTTATGGCTGACCACAGGAATGCACTGTTAGGGTTTTTTTAAAAAAAAAAATCTGTTCTAGTTTTAATATTCTGTAAGCAACCTTGAACCCTAATACTGGGGGGGGGGAGCCCAGATATAAAAAAGTAAAATAATAACGAAGACTGATATCCAGCATCAGAGGCGTAGCTACAATATCGTAGCTATGCTCCATCTCCTGATCTGACCCCTGAAACCCACTTTAAAAGCCATTCGTCCACCCCATCCTGCTCCTCACACCATCACTCCCTGGTGGGAAGGAGCTGGTAATATCAACCTTCAGCACCCTGCTCGCCAGTGCTGCAGAACCCCATTCCTTAGGATGGTTGACTGGCTTTTAAGATGGGTGTCAGGGCATTATTATGATGTTATAAGCGTAGTTTACAACATTGTAATTAACTAACAGCATGCTAGCCAGGAATGAGGAAGAGGGGGAGGGAGGGAGGGAGGGAGGGAGGGAGGGAGGAGGTGGTGGCAGCAGAAGAGGAGGAGGAGATTGTTTGATTTGGCAGCCTGTGTTTGACATAAAGAAGCATGAAGAAAAAAAATAAGGTGGATGGGGTGAGTGTATTGCTAGCCCTTGCTGGGGATGTGGGTAAATTGTGACTATTTCAAGACTGTTAAGTCATTCAAAGCTCTTGAAAGACTAATGGAGTGATGAGTTCCTTCCATTGTTTTTCTGCCAGCATCTACACAAGGTCTGCTAATGTAGGCCACAGCATTTTAACCAACCAGAGGATTCTACTCAGGTAATAAAAAAGAGAAAAATGTAGACATAGAAGGACTTTCTGATCAGCAAAACAGTAGACCCCCTCCCTCCTTTCCTTCCTCCTTTCCTTCTCAGGGACTCTGCCAAGCATGTCAGATCACTCATGTTAAATTATTCTTGATGGCATTGAGATGTGCAGTACTGTCATCCAAAGACTGGCTTCTGCAGCTGTCACATCCTTTTTCTTCCTCAGTCTTGTGCAAGAACCCAGCCATGTTCCAAGCAGACTTATCTGCTAATTTATCATGAAAAACCAAGCAGACAGGCCTGACAAAGCAAAACAAAGAGGGTAAGAATCAAGGTTTGGAGAGAGAATAATATTAACCCAAGCCTCCCATCAACAAATGGTTCAGTGCTGTCTGCTGACCTATTGGTGAACCTGTCTGCTGATGTTGTTGCACTGTAGCTCCCATCATCGCTAGTCACCATAGTCAATGGTGAGGGATGGTGAAAGCTACAGTCCAACAATTGCTAGAGAGCCACAAATTACCAACCTCCAGTCTAGTACAAGACAGTAATTAAGCCTCCCTTGGCACACTTGTGCCACATTTTCTGTTACTAACCTAAGGATAACTGCTAATATTCTCCATCATTTTGTATGATGGCATTTTCATAAATACAAACTGTGGCATTAGTATTATCTATATTAGTAGATTAAATGGCCCAACAGAAAAGACATCCACTTTCCACTCCTAAATTTCACTAAAAACAAACAAAAGAGACACAGTTAAAGTCCCAACATTGCTCTTAGTATCACTTAGGGCCTATCTACATGGCAGATATGCAGCAATTTAGCACCACTTTATCCACCATAGTTCTATCCTATGGAATCCTAGTATTTGTAGATTTGTGAGGTATTTAGCCTTTTCTATCAGAGAACTCTGGTGCCTCAACAAACTTTTAAGATTTTTTATGGGGGGGGGGGTCCGGGCTGTGAGGCCATGTTTTGGAAGAGTTTATTTCTGACATTTTGCCTGCATCTGTGGCTGGCATCTTCAGAGAATGGAGAGAAATGTCAGAAATAAATTTTTCCAGAACATGGCCTCACAGCCCAGAAAAAAACACAGAAAACCTATGGATGCCGGTCATGAAAGCCTTCAACTTCATACTTTTAGGATTTTTTAAAAACTCATAGCTGCTTTGTATGAATCTTTCATGTAATCAGTCATGTCTGTTTCCCCTCAAACTTTCTATAATCCAAAATGTTCACAGATAGAATGAATCCATTCCAGGTTTTTCACTTGCTCACTTCCACTATGCCCATCTTTTGACCGGCAGGCAAATGAAGCCATTCAAATATTTGCTTATCTTGTCATCTGTTCTCATCAGACCTTGCAATTCCTGTCATGCCCCACATGTCATTTTAAAGCATAACGTCATTAATACCTCCAGTGCACTAATGGATGCTTCACACATGAACGCATTAATGAAATGTGTTATTGTTTTTCCTCACAGGACATTAACAATCTCGCTCACATCGAGCCCCCAAAGCCCTGCAGTGCTGCTGAAAACCACTAGCTATCAAATGAACCCTCAGTTACGCCTCAGTAAGTTTAAGTTCAAGTTTATCACTGAAGCGTCACTCATGTGAAGAGAAGATACAAGCCTCTAAGGTCTTTTAGGCCCAGCTTCAATTACCATAAAGAGAAACAGGAGGCAATAGCTAGCAAGTGGGGGGTGGGAGACAGAAGAGAAGCAGCATAGCAGAAACAAAACCCTGTCAAAATAAAATAGGAAAGATCTGGGTGTCACTGTGATTTGTTTCTTGTTTCTCCCCTTTGTCTATGGGCAGAAGGTTTGAATAATGAAGACAGGATTGGTTTTCTCTTTTGAGTATACAAACATGGGTGGTCTAGTTTTCTGCTAGCACAGCTGACATATTAAGGGGGATTAAAGATCCTCTGCCTAGGGAGCATTTGAATTCAGTTTCCTAAACCTAAGGAAAGTATGTACAGCAGATTTGTAAAATGAACCCTGACAGCCACAAAAATAATACATAGCCTTCTCAATAAGTATTGGCTTCCCTTCTATTTGGGAACATTTGGGGGTGTCAGTGAGTTTGCAGCGAAAGGAAAGAAATAAATCCATGTTTTAAAAAGAATGCCTCCCATTTATCTGAACTGTACTGCTAAACCAAGTCCTTCAGGAAACTCCCACAAGATCCATTTTATGCTGTAAATTTTACCCATGAGAATGTACCTGTGAGTCACTTCTGCAATAAAAATCATATTGAAATCTTCTCATGCATCAGATGTGCCAAAAATCCTCAACGTCAGCCGGGGGGAGATGCTGGCTGATGATGGAGGCTGACTGCCAGTATCTCCAAATTGGCTTTGACAATTTAGGATGAAACTGGAGGAATGCCATATTTCCTGTAATAAACCATTTTCACTCCCACAGTGGTATTTCCTCAGAGATTCATGCCTAAGCAATCAGTCTTTCAAATTAAGTTGTGATTTTTCTTCCAATGATCAATCACAAAACAGCACAATAAATGCAAGATACACAAATAAGGTAAATCAAATGCTATGACAAACAGATGTCTTTCACCACTGGAGAGAGCATCTTTTCTACAAAATGTACTAAGCATGTTGTCTAGTTTGATCCAGAGTTCTGGTATTATGCACACCACCAGTTATAACTGATTGATTTTGAATATTCTGACAGTAATCTGAAATGCACCAATTTATGTAATAGGTGTGCAATATAACTTTCGTTACAGGGCAGTCAACTTTTCCCTGTGGTCACAGAGCTATGCGAAAGATCTTTATGATTCAGTGCCCATTTTGGAGATTGTAAATCCTGGACTGTACCCTGACCTCTGCCCCCCTTCTGCCTTACACCACTTGCGACACTATCTATGCCCCTGGACACTCGTATATTCTATGGGCACATGTTCCCCAGCTGCATGTTATTGTTATTGTTGTTGTTGTTGTTGTTGCAAGGATATATACTTTTCCCTTCCCTCAAACATAGCAATCCCCTCTGAAGCAAGGATTTCTATTTTTTTTTCCTATTATTTTGATACAGCACATTGATAGTGATAGGACCTGGAGCTGATCCAAAGACCAGCCTCATGTGATGGAATACAGTTGGTGCTCATCGGTGCATCACATAGATAAAAGCCAAGGTGAGGCCATTAGTGCCAATTGGAGCTTTCCTGAAAATACAAATAGTTTGTGAGAAACAACAATATCCACGGCTGGGAGAGAAAGAGTTGAATTGTCCTTCTTCACTGCCAGGATCAAGAAGCTATTCAGGCTTTCCCAATACTGCTATATACATACATACATACATACTAATTGTTTTAACACTATTAACATAATTGCCTAATTTGACTCCAAGCAACTGTAGTGGTAGGATTTTTGTCCCGTGGAATTGAGACATCTTTCCGTTTCACTAGGAGGACACTGAGCATTCATTCGGCTTGGTGTTAACAAATGTCTTTTTCATGCTATAACCTCAATTTTTCTACAACCTCCTCCTGCTCAGGATGTTGCAAATCAGCTGTGGATCATTGCCTGTCTGGCTCAGGTAGCCCACTCTGTCTGCAACATCGTGCTCTTTGTCTTTCCTTGCTATTAGCTAATCGATACACCCCATAAACCTGTGACCACCTTCTGCTATTACATGTGTTTCTCAACTTAATTTCCTAATGTTTCCAGCCAAGCATTTTTCATCACTTAGCTATTTCGTTCTCTTCTGCATTAATGGGAGTGCCAGGGTGCAGCTGAGAGTTAACCCATTGGTTGCATTTCCAAATATACAAAAAGTCTTGTTTTATTCTATCCCCACACATAGAGAGTATACTGTATTTTCAGGGACAGTGTATGTGTTTTTAATGTTTTGCGTTTCCAAAATTGTTCAGTGTCTGCATTCAAAGAGGCACCATGCTGGCATAAAGTGTGGAGGGGCTGCCACTCATGTATACGAGCCTAGAACTTAGAAAAAGTTACTTTTTGATCTAGAACTCCCAGGATTCCCCCATGGTTGGAAGTTGTAATGCAAAAAAAGTAAATTTTTCAAGCTCTGGGTAGCCCAGCCTTAACATTTCTGCACACACAGGCTTCGGCCCCAACCGTTCTCTGTTATGGGGCTGTTATGGGGCTGTTCCTATTCTAACACCATTGCCAGTGTCCAGCTGCAGCCCTGAGTGCACAGGACTGATGGCCAATTCTATGTACATTTGTCTGAATTAATATAGCATTCACCTCCACACCTTCCCACTCAACATAGCACATTGATAATTACTCAGCAGCCAAACTGTAATTACAGCCCCAAATTCCAAACCTGGTAAAGTTCATGCTGGTTCGGGCATTCTGGGATAAATAAAAAATAACATTTTCAATCTCTGTCCACACCTCCTTCATACGTTGTGTCCTCACACCCTCTTTGAATGTGTGAATAGGCTGAATATGTGTTCAGAAGGAGTACTTTAACCTGTACTTTCCTTCCATCTCCTCCCACCCACCTTTCCCAACCACCCACAGGACTGAGAAATGAGCTGTTTACAAGTGCTGGGGCTGAATTTAAAGAACTGAAGAAGTGTCTTGTACCTCCACTAAGATAATCCTTCATTTTACCAGCTATAAAGCAATTGAATTGTCTTGCCTTATGTCTCTTGTATTAACAAAGGAGTCACAGTGACATCCTGTGGCATCCACAAATATTATTATGCTTCAGGTTAGGGTCCTGTGGCATCCACAGACCAGGGATGAAGGAAGCAGTCTCTTTAAACAGTCAGTTTGGTGTCCATAATCCCCATGCTTTGCATGTACAAAGCTCCATGCCCAGATACTGTGCATTTCCAACTTAAAAGGTCTCAGAGAGCAGGCAGAGCCAGCTCTACCATTTGGCAGAATGAGGAAGCTCCCTCAGGTGGCAAATGCTGTGAGGTGACTGCACTACCTCTTAGCCCCCTATGTGGCTGTTATCATCCATTTGAACCAGTGCTCCATGGGCTGAAATGCTTCTTTGTGGCAGACATGTCTTGTCTGTCTGTTTCTCCAAGTGACCTCCTAATTTGTCACAGAGAGTGCAATTGGGAAAGAAGGCTGAGGAAGCAAGGAGGTGGGCAAGCAAAGAGACAGGGCGGCCCAGACTGTGAACTCCAGCAAGCATTGTTTCCATGCATATCTTCCATTGCTCATAAGAAGCACACTGCCTTGCAGCATTCAAGCTGCACCATTTGTTGCTTTGCAGCATTCAAGCAATCAGTGAGCAGGTGCCAAGTGAACTGATGAAGAAGTAACATCAAGGTATTGGAAGACTGAGCTCAATAGAACACATGGCCTGCATTGTATTGCCTAAGCAGGGTTGCTGCCAAGAAAGAGGAAAAGCATCACTGAAAGGGAAAGGACGACACAGATTTGCATAACCTTTGTATGTCCTAATTCATATGTATAGGTGCCAATTTAGACATAGAATCATATAGTTGGAAGAAAATACTAGGGCCATGCAGTCCAACCCTCTGCCATGCAGGAATACACAATCAAAGCACACCCAATAGATGACCATCTAGCCTCTGCTTAAAAACCTCCAAAGACACAGACTCCACCACACTCTGACACAGTGAGTTCCACTGTCGAACAGCTTTTACCATCAGGAAGTTCTTCCTAATGTTTAGATGGAATCTCTTTTCCTGTAGTTTGAATCCATTGCTCCATGTCCTAGTCTCTGGAACAGCAGAAAGCAAGCTTACTCCATCCTCAATATGACATCCCTTCAAATATTTAAAGATGGCTATCATGTCCCCTCTTTATTATTATTATTATTATTATTATTATTTCTATCCCGCCCCTCTGCAATGCAATTGGGTGGCTTACAATATAAAAACTCCATAATTACAGTACCCTAGCCCACCCATCCCTTAAAATAATATTAAATTATAAAGGATTAAAAACATGCAATAATTAAAAATATATTAAATTAGGAAAAAAATTAAAACATACAATAATTTTAAAAAAATCCAATTGCACCTCAGGGGGAACTCTTCCCCAGGGTAAATATACCCAGCTCCCTAAGCCACTCCTTATAGGGCATGGCTTCCAGTCCTTTTACCATTTTGGTCACCCTTCTCTGGACATGCTCCAGCTTATCAATAGCCTTCTTGAATTGTGATGCCCAGAACTTGACACAGTATTCCAGGTGAGGTCTGGCCAAAGCAGAACAGAGTGGCACTATTCCTTCCCTCAATCTAGACACTATAATCCTTTTGATGCAGCCTAACATAATTACTCTAGTTTATCTAGAAATATAGTACATCTCAGAATAGTGGGGAAGACTGCGACCTGTGCATCTTCTGCCCAGTGTGCTGCCCAGTGCTACCTATGGATGGGCAATTTAAGGTCCCTGATCTCCTTCCTTATGATTCTTAATCTTTTCATCCCAGTTGGAATGGGCAACCCTTCAAAGAGGCCAAAGGTGGGCAAAGTGAAGCCTATTAGCTGCACATGGCCCCAGACCTTTCTTCTGATTCCCCAAGCAAAGGCCCCAGGATACCTTCAAATCCCATGGCCCTCAACACAATGGTGAGATGCAAAATTGCCTGAAAATCATCCAACCTGTTGTGGGGGGCAGGGGAGAAACCGCAACACAGGCAACTTGGGCTATAACCCCCATGACCACCCAACAGTTGGACAAAACAACCAAAAATCTGAAATCTAGCAATGTTGGCACATAAATAGGCAGGAGAAGCATGCTGCCCACTCAGGACTATACCATGGAATACAGTGTAACCAGGGCTGTATATGCAATGGAATGGGCTTGTTCTGAAAAGGCTTCATATATATATATATATATATATATATATATGTATATGTATATATGTGTATATATATATATATATGTATATGTGTGTGTGTGTACACACACACACACATACATACATGGTATCATATGCATATATATGGTCACTTCCAGTTTATTGGGAACATGTTGGTTTGGCCCAGGAGTGAGGTTCAGGGGTGAAAATTGTCACCGTTCTATTCTCAGTGTAGTTGGCCCATGAAACAGAGGGATAATATTTGTAAAATAAGACACTTTGGGCTATTCCAGTGCTGTGAAGACACTGTCCTATCACTAGCCTTCAGGGAAGTTTCTAACCAGTCTGTTCATAGAATTGGGGGGAGGCATCATCTTTTTGTTTACCTCAGGCAGAAAAATAGCTGTGCCAACTGTGGCAGCAGAACTGGAATAGCCCTGTGCTTGACATCTTCTTGGTCAATTGCTAGACAGGGTAAACAATACTGCCCTTGGTAGACCAATGATCTCTGTCCATACAAGCCAACTTAATACCTACTGTGAAATGAGATGCATGAGATTTATGAGGTGTGCTTGTCCCCCATATAATGTATATGCATATTCGAGATGCACAAGTCTGTGGCATTTTCATTGCACCTGGTTTTCAGTCATGCCTTTATAATCTCTTCTACAAATGTTCCTTCTGTTCCATTGCCAACAAGAAATTGAAAAGCCCGTTTTGTCCATGTTACATTACAGGTATTAATTTAAAAAAAAAAAAAAACACCAGTCAGAATTTAGGAATAGTTCTGAGACTATACCCAACTTGGTCCAGCATTCTTGTTTTGATTAGCAACTGCATGTCACAAAATGCAGCCCTCAGTTTACTTAGGACTTTTTTTTCCATGTCCAAATTTATGAGCAATTCCCCCTCTGCCACTTCCTTTTGCCTTTGGATGAAAGCAGACAGTTCTCTTTTGTAGCGGTTGCCCAAAGCTATTCCATTCACAATGTCTGTAGCCAGAGCAGCATCTAGCCAACAGTTTTCATTGGAACAATGCCCAGTTGTGCCTCATTTATTCAGGAAACTATCTTTTGCTGGAGAGCATTTAGAGATTATTACCCATGAACCCTGCAGTGCTATATATATTGCCTCAAAATGTACCAAGGTTCTACTGATTACAGCTCTACATCACTGACATTATAGCCTTGGAGATAGAATATTTATGTTTATTTGTTTATTTATTTGTTTATTTTTATTTTACTAGCCTAAAGAGATTCAAGGGGGCAAGTTCTTTTTGGCTTCCAAAGGATATAAGATCATCTAGTCATGCTCTTAGACTTTCATTTATATATGGCTTATTAAACTTTAATATTAATAAAATATTAAACAGCATCCAACAGGGACAGAAATCTTGGTGGGGCATAACTGACCATTTGAGGGCTTGGTACCATCCATGACTCCATTCCAGTGTTCCTCCTATGAATCTCTGTGCAATATATGGCTTAAGGCCCTGTTGTGGACGACCCTAGAGTTTCTCTGCCTGAAGCCCCAGGGTTGCCCCTTTGCCAATCCCAAACCTGAGGGATTTTCTCTTTGAAACCACCACCACTCGCTGAGTTTACCTCTTTCTTGTCTAGCACAGTGAGAAGCCAGACAGGTTGTGTTAAAAAGATCAATAATACACTTTCCTCTGTCCCAGAGAAATTCAGATAGCTGACTGAGAAAGACACGTGAGGCAAGCTTATAGAGAAAAGGAAGTAGACTTTATTTTAGTTCCCAAGGCTTAAGGCTACATGGAGGAAAATCACGCCTCCAGGATTTCATCTTAGATTTACAAGGATACATTCAGTCAGAGAACTAAAATTAAATCATAAAAGCTAACGCAACTAGCTAGACGGTCCCTAAGCTAAGAATAACAGTAACTTACATTTCTGATGGTCATGCAATCAATTCAGGTTCCAATTGGGATGGTTAGGCCGGGCTCTCATAGCCAGCCTGGTTTAGTCTCTGGAGATGGAATTCAGAGCCCTTTGGGATGGAAATCTCCCTTTAGACCTTGGATATCATTTAGGGCCCCTTTGATGTTATCAGGCCCAAGAGAGAGGTTGGCTTCCCCCTAACCTCTGTTATCACCATCTAGCATCTGTCTACAAAGGTATGTGTCTCTCTATCTGGCCCAAGCCAGATGGCTAAGCCATGTGGTTATCCATGTGCTCTCTCAGAACAAAGGGAGGTCAGAACTTAAAAGTCCTTTGGTCATCTCTAATTGGTTCTGCATTGCCAAATCTGATAGGCTCTCCATTCAGATGATGTGATGTCATTTTAGGAAATGAAGTTCCCACCCCCTTACCATACCTGATGCTATGGAACCCAGGGAATGGAATTTTCCACTGCTGTGAACTGTAGGTTTTGAGATGAACACCCCATGATGGCTGGGCAGCCCATCATGACAGGCCCCTTCCTCTATATTAGTTTTATTTCCACATGATGTGTCTTTGGGGATAATCTTCAAACCCACTAATAGAACCTCAACACACACACTAGGGATCCTTTCATGCTACACAATTATAGCTCTGTGATTCCACTTTAACTACCATGGTTTCATCCTATTGAATCCTGGGCTTGTAGTTTGGTGAGGGGGTATTTAGAAATCTCAGCCAGAATATATTACTTTTCAAATACCGTATTGGCCAGAATCCTGTATGGCACAGCATAGCATTATATTCCACATGAGGAACTAAGCTACAGATGGCCATTCAACAACCCTAGACTTACAATTGAACAACAGCACCTCCTTTCCTGGCTGTTCTGTTGCTGATGGAAAGAAAGGTGAGAAGAGACACAAAATGATTACATCATCTTCTGAGGTCTGCGGACATGATGGCCACATTCGAAACTTTAAAAAGAAAAAAGCAAGGATTTGTACAGCAAACAGTGACTTTTCTTCCAGATTTTTGAGGTGGCCAATGAAATTTCCACACAAGTACTGAGATCCTACATCACTGAGTGTGACATAAAATTTCTACAGGTGGAACTATTCTATAGCTCCCCTCTCACCATATAGCTGTGGTAGCCCCCTTTCCAAGGCCATTCAGTAGCTGTTGGAGGGCAGGGATGTCAGAGAGGCATTTAACTGCATCCCTATACCCAAATGAAGAATGATGAGATCATCAACCAAGATCTGCCAGCATCTTTCAGCAGTCTTGATGGATGAAATATAGGTTGCCCACCATATCCACATGGGATATGTTCCTAGACTTACCATGAATACTTGAAATAGTAATAGTTAATCCCCATAGAATTGTGCTGGCAAACCTCATAGAAACGTGCTGGGTGGACTCTCTAGCCCTCTCCAGCATGACTCTGTGGTAACTTCTGGAAGAAGTTACCATAGAGTTGTGCTGAAGACCTAGGAAATGCCACAATGCAGGTGTAAGGAGGACTTATACCTAGACAAGTCTCTAACAGGATGCCAGCTGTTGTATGTAATAAGTAACAGGAGCACATTCCTTTTAAAAATTAACTTTCTGAGCTCTGTGCTTCACTGCTGCACTTACTCCCAATGTTATATGGCTTTCCCGTTGAGGAGGGGAGAACCACATAGTAAAGGGATGGGTACTGCAAACAGAGACAGTACCCATTTTAACCCCCAACATGGGGCATACCATCTTTTTTTCAGCCATAGATCAAGTGAGTTGCGATTGGCTTAGTATTTGGGGTTGGCTTGATCTTGAATGTGAAATCAATTGAAATTATTAATTACCTTTACAATTAAGACCCATTGGTTTAAAAAAACTACTCCTGGTGTAGAGGAGAATTGCTGGAATTGGTTTGTTGTTGTTGTTGTTTTCATTTCTATCCCACCTTTCTCCCACCAATGGGACTCAAGGTGGCTGATGGATCAACACAACTATCTGCATATTTGGACTCTACTTGGAATCATGACTACAGGGATCACAATGATCAGTGCCTGCATTTCAAAATACAGTAGGACCCCCATATCTGCTGGAGATTGCTTCGAGGGGGGCGGCGTGGATACGAAAAACCAAGAATAATAGTGAACAGCATTGAGAATAATGAGACATCCAGTTTAAAATACCATAGAGTTGCCTTGGAGGACCTAGAAAATGGCTAGAGAGGACATATTTTCCAGGAAGACTATATGGCAGGTGTGCTGTTTTGTGTCCTGTAGATAATTGAATCAGTGGATAATGAATCAGTCGATACAGGGGTCCTACTGTATCTACTACACCACTGCTCTAGAGATCCTGGTATGTTGGAATTGGTGGAAAAATAGGGAGTGGGGTTCTAAACATTCCCTGGAGGTGGGCAACCATGCACTGGGAGAAGGGGCCTTTAAGTGTTTCTCCTTGCTTCATTTTCCTAATCTAAACTGTGTCCCCCAAAGCTGTTATCAGTTCCATGGGGGGGGGGATACAGATAGGAAAACAGCAGAAGGGGGGCTAGATAACCCTTCTCCCAGTAGAATTATTCCAGTCAAATTGAAACCCTCCCACATCTTCCTTAAAACAAAGAACCATTAGAAGATCTAGTCACAGGTCTGCTGTGCAGTGTACACAGCATGAGAAAAATGCCTTTTTTGGAACCTTTCCAAAACTGTATCTCCTAGTGCTGGTTGGGGGATTCCAGGAGCTGTAATTCCCTCCCTCCCCAAAAAACTTCCCCATACTCTGGGAAATATTTCCCATACAGTATTTGTAAAATCATTATCTGATCAATGGCAGAGCTTTTGGGTACATTCTAGCAGCTTTAATCCAGAATGGGGGTACACGTGACCCCCTATTTGCACATATCTAAAATTGCAAGAGCCTTCTCCTCTGCCAGGGTTAAGGTCTATAACTTGCATGATTCACTCTAATAATTCTTTGCTTTTGTCAGAGAAAGAACGGCTCTCTCTGGGATCGGCATCATAATTACAAATGGCTAGAAGGATCCGCTTTAAGAAAATGAGATATTTTCTTCAGGTAGGACAATCAAAAATCAATTAGGACTTAAACACAAGACAGCACTGCCAGACCCTGGAGGTGTAATAAGTAGCACTTGGCTTGCCTCTTCATTACCAAGATAATCAAGAATGACACTGCTTAATTATTTGCAATGATCCTACATAATTTGTTTCTGAAGTGTTATGCTGAGTTAGGTCGCCTCAGTGTGCAGCCACCAACCGTTCCTTTCCATGGTGTTTATTCTAATCAGACACTGGAAACATAAATCAGTTCCTTTGCAAGATTTTCACAGTCCTGCCAAGAGGCAAAACCAAACACTCTCATCAGGGGACTTCTTTGTTTTCCTGTCTTAGGGTCAAGTCAGAACTTGGAAAAATTCTGGATTTTGGAGTAAAACTCAGGGAGTTCTCTAGCCAACATGGTTTTGTGGGATGAAGGGTTCTGTAGGTTATAATGAAAAGAAAAAAAAAGGAACTCTGCCAAGCTCTCATCAAACTGCAAGTTATGTTAAAAGCAGTTCCAAATGTTTGTGTGTGTTTCTTGTTTTTGTTTTTTTGGAAAAGGGGGCGCTGTTTGGATTGGGACCACAGCATATGGGGAACAGGGATTATTCCTCTTCACTTGAGCCATAACTCTAGAATCCCTCCCTTACACTGATCAACAGTTACAGACTGTGGAAGAAAAAGAGTTGCCTCGATGCCAAGGTAAACACTTCCTAAGGGTGGTTTCTAATAAATTCTCTGCAGTGTGGATGGGATCCATACTGTCAGAGTTAGAAAATACTGAAGAGTTAAAAGAGCAGCAAAGTAGGCAGGAAGTCTATAGAATGAACAGGAAGCTTTGCAAAGACTTTGGGAGATTTTGAATGCTTCACTGAAGATGATAGACAAAAGGAGATACCTTGAATCCCATCTTGGGAGAAAGGCAGGATACAAATCAAATAAATAAATAAATAAATAAATAAGAAGTGATAGTCCAACAAAATTGAACTGAATTTATATAGAAACCAAAGACCACTTTCAGTTTTCCTACACAAACATCTAGTCAACAGTATCTGCAGCAAAAGGTGATGGCAAATAAGGTGATGGGATTGCCCACTACTTCTAAGCTAGAGAAACATCATGATGCTTAAGTTAGTCATCAAACTTATGTCTTTTTTCATAGCATGGCAGGGGGGGATTTTGGGAATCAGGCTTCACAATGCCTTACAGAGCACTTGCAAACATCTGCCAGAATCCACTAAGTCAGCTGCAAATGCATAACCTAGAGTTATGTATTCATGACTATTTAGTATTCACAATCCCTATGTATTCCCTAGCTTAGGGACATTGGGACTGTGAAAGTCCCCCAATCCCCACTGACCGGGCAGCAGCCAGTGAAATCAATGGAGGCCTGTTCCCCCATCAATTGGGAAGCAGCTGGCTGAGGTTCCCAGCCACTCCCCTTGCACAGGCAATCTCTGATGCAAGGGGGAATTGTGACAGGGACCCTGCTTTTCTGCCTGTTGTACTGGAGATCGCTGGTGGGAGGAGTGGAACCATCAGTCAGCTGCTTCCTGATTAACAGAGGAACAGACCCCCATCAATCCCATCAGCTGCTGCCCAGTAAGTGGAGATTGGGAGGGGGGGTCAGGTCATAAATTGTTGGAAAATATAGTTTGCAGTCCAATAAGTGGAAATGTTTTTGCTATTGAAGAGTTAACTAAGAAGCCATATAAGATGAGCTGATGTAACTTCCTGAAGTTTTGCTATTAGGGAATCTGGGATGAAGGGGAGTGTCTGAGTTTCCATCTTTGTTCCAGAAGCCATGATCCTTTAACAAACCGCATGGCCTTTGAACTGAGAGGACTCAGCCAGTGGAGTCCTGAATATAGTTTTGTAACAATGTAATTTTTAAGCATTTTTAACTAGTTTTAGTTTATTTTGATGGAATTTCTTGTTCCTGCCAAGAATGAGCTCTCTAGCTGTGAGTAAAGAAGTTTTTGTACTTTTTAAACTAACTTTTGAGTCTTGAGTGGTTATTTTGCTAGTTAAACAATTTGGGAAAAGACAAAGGGTGTTTTGTTATTTACTAAGCTATGGTTTTATATGTATTCTAACAATCTAACGCTACATGCTGTTGTGTTTGTTTTAAACTCTGCTAAATAGGCTGTATTCTCCACTAACGTGTGAAATACAGTGTGGATGTTTCAACAGGGACAAATTACCCTGGTATTTTAAACAATATATTTTTATACTTCCAATATAAGTCACTTCATAGCTACTTGTAACTATGGTGGTTATGCAAGTGAATTTTTGCCCTCAGATCCCTCTGATTTCAATAAACTCAGGGAAATACTGGGCATGATCCCATGGTCAGGAATACTAAAAGAGAAGAGACCTCAAGACGGATGGGACTTTCTCAAAAGGGAGATACTGAAGGCACAATTTCAAACAGTACCATTGAGGAAGAAAAATGGGAGGTGTCTCAAGAAACCAGGATGGATGACTAAAGAACTTTCAATGGAGCTAAGTTTTAAACGGAACATGTATAGGAAATGGAAAAGGGGGGAAATCACCAAAGAAGAATTCAAACAGATAGCGAACACGTGTAGGAGTAAAGTCAGAAAAGCTAAAGCGCAGAATGAGCTCAGGCTTGCTAGGGAGGTTAAGAACAATAAAAAGGGTTTTTTTGGGTATGTCCGCAGCAAAAGGAGGAAGAAGGAAATGATAGGCCCGCTACGTGGAGAAGATGGCAAAATGCTAACAGGGGACAGAGAAAAGGCAGAATTACTCAACACCTTCTTTGCCTCAGTGTTTTCAGAAAAGGAAAAGGAGGACCAACCTGAGGAGAATGGAACAGAGGACACAATAGGGGAAATCCAGCTCAAAATAAGTAAAGAGGTAGTACAGGAATACCTTCTTAATCTAAATGAATTTAAATCTCCAGGACCAGATGAACTACATCCAAGAGTATTAAAAGAGCTGGCAAATATAATCTCAGAGCCATTGGCAATAATCTTTGAGAACTCCTGGAGAACAGGAGAAGTCCCAGCAGACTGGAGGAGGGCAAACGTTGTCCCCATCTTCAAAAAGGGGAAAAAAGAGGATCCCAACAATTATCGTCCAGTTAGTCTGACATCAATACCAGGGAAGATTCTAGAGCAGATCATTAAACAGAGAGTCTGTGAACATTTAGAAAGCAATGCCATAATCACAAAAAGTCAACATGGGTTTCAGAGAAACAAGTCATGCCAGACTAATCTGATCTCTTTTTTTGATAAAGTTACCAGCTTGGTAGATGAAGGGAATGCTGTGGACATTGCATACCTTGATTTCAGTAAGGCCTTTGACAAGGTTCCCCATGACATTCTTGCAAACAAGCTTGTAAAATGTGGGCTAGACAAGTTAACTGTTCAATGGATTTGTAATTGGTTGACCGGCCGAACCCAAAGGGTGCTCAGCAGTGGCTCCTCTTCGTCTTGGAAAGATGTGACCAGTGGGGTGCCACAGGGTTCTGTCCTGGGCCCAGTGCTATTCAACATCTTTATCAATGACTTAGATGAGGGAATTAGGGGCATACTTATCAAATTTGCAGATGACACCAAATTGGGAGGAGTAGCTAATACCCTAGAGGACAGGATCAAAATTCAGAATGACCTGGATAGACTGGAGAGCTGGGCCAAAGCTAACAAAATGAAATTCAATACGGAGAAATGTAAAGTACTGCATTTAGGGCGGAAAAATGAAATGCATAGATATAGGATGGGAGAGACCTGGCTGAATGAGACTACGTGCGAAAGGGATCTAGGAGTCCTAGTAGACCACAAGTTGAACATGAGCCAACAGTGTGATGCGGCAACTAAAAAGGCCAATGCGATTTTGGGCTGTATCAATAGAAGTATAGTGTCTAGATCAAGGGAAGTAATAGTGCCACTCTATTCTGCCTTGGTCAGACCTCACTTAGAATACTGTGTCCAGTTCTGGGCACCACAATTCAGAAAGGATATTGACAAATTGGAGCGTGTCCAGAGAAGGGCAACTAAAATGGTGAAAGGTCTGGAAACGATGCCTTATGAGGAGAGACTTAGGGAGCTGGGTATGTTTAGCCTGGAAAAAAGACGGTTAAGAGGCGATATGATAGCCCTGTTTAAGTATTTGAAGGGATGTCATGCTGAGGATGGAGCAGGCTTGTTTTCTGCTGCTCCAGGGACTGGAACACGGAGCAATGGGTGCAAGCTCCAGGAACAGAGATTCCACCTCAACATGAGGAGGAACTTTTTGACAGTAAGAGCTGTTCGGCAGTGGAACACACTCCCTCGGAGTGTGGTGGGGTCTCCTTCCTTGGAGGTCTTTAAACAGAGGCTGGATGGCCATCTGTCGGGGATGCTTTGATCAAGATTTCCTGCATGGCAGGGGGGTTGGACTGGATGGCCCTCGTGGTCTCTTCCAACTCTGCAATTCTATGATTCTATGATTCTATGATCCTAAGAAAATCCCTGCTGGATCAGACCAAAGACCTATCTAGTTCAGAATACTGGCCTTACATTGGCCATCCAGATGTTATGCAGATGAACAAGCAGGACACAAGTGCAGTAACATAGCCCTGCTCGCATTCTTCGGCAGCAGATATTCAGCAGAAACCCTGGCAGACAAATATATGTTCTTCACACGGTGCTGATGGTAAGTATACAAACTGTAATATCATATGAGATGTGAAATGAGCTCACACCTATGTCAGCTACCATGTCCATTCTTTACAAGGAAAAAAAGAAGAATTTCTAATGAGGAACTATGTTCCAGGAGAAAATAGATAGCTTAGGATCCAACTGACTTCACAAGCCAAGGTGGGAATCAAGCAGCCCTCCAGATGATGCTGAACTGTATTTCCCAACTTTACTTTCCATTGACTTGGACTGATGTGATTTGCACTCAAGCAACATCTGGAAAGTTGCATAATTTCCACCTTGGACTCACTTCTAAACTGGCTCATTTCTAAACTGGTTCCCCATAGGTTTCTGGACCCCATCTCCCTTCACCCTCACAGCACAGAGGGTGACAGAGGTTGCATCCCAGAAATATCTGGAAAGCCACCAATTGACTACGCCTGGTTTAGGCACTTACATAAACACCAGAGCATCACAACTCTTTGCATATGTATTGGAGGTTATTCCCAAGGGAATCTCAGTGGTAAGATTAGCTTTAACGGAGTAGTAGAGGTATTGTTGGAACTTCATTGCACACCCCAGATCTCTTGGCTAGGAATAGAAATTAATTTCATTGCCATGTCCATTTGTTGTGCCCAAATGAGTGTCCATTGGGCACCTCCTGAGACTTAATATGAGGCAAAGAACACTTCATCTTGAAAATCTACACATTTCCAAGACTGTTGGTGGGTTCTGAAGAGATAAAACACACACAAAGCCATGCATGCATTTTAAAAAAATGCAAATAGCTAAAAAATTGCACAACCAAAAAAATAAACACACTCTTTAGTCAATGGGGGGAAATGTGCACATGTGTTTTTTAAAATGTAAAAATAAATATGCACAAAATGTGAGAACAAAAAAATATATGTCACGCCCTGAAATAAAACAAGGATGGGACAAGAATGCAGGTGAGATTTGGACAAAAGCAATATAATTATGACGCAGACCCATCCCGCTTCCTTGCACAGTGTTTCCTAGTTTGTCCTGTGATGACTATGGTATATAACTTCTTGACTCCAGTGAGCAGTTAATCTTCATCTTGAATTCTAGTTGTTCTAGATCCATTTGAAGTTTTCTGCCAGGTATTCTAGTAGACACTGTTGGCCCAGAACCAGTACTTGGACTTCACAGATGTTCCTCTGAGGAGAGCTTAAACTGGGCTAATCCCCTTCTTATTCAGTCATCTCAATAATTAAAAACTCAATTTACAATGTGAGTGGTAAACTTTATGGTAATGGTTTATTAATACTTGACTTCATGCTCCCTAATTATAAATGTTGGAGCTGGGTTTTTTTTAACACTGCTGAAGCTAGCATTATCTATTTAACAGATCTGTTTATTTACCATGAATATTTATGCACACTAAACACTCAATAAATCAGCGGTGTTAATTCTGGGACCCACTGTAAATCTTTTCATAGGAATTTATGGTTAATTTGCTGGAATCAGATGCACAGTCAAATGCAGTAAATTAAATGTTCTATTCCAAACAACATTTATGGCTCGCATTCTGTGACAAACACAGTTTAGAATGGTAATATTGGGAAGGAGGAAGAGGATGTTGTGTGATGGAAAACAGTGGTTGGAGAGGGTGGAACAAACAGGGAGGTAATCAAATGAATTAAAATTAAATGAAGGACAGTGGGGCTCAGGGTAGGAACAAAACCTTTAATTAAGAGGCAACAATCCTTTGCAGATATACCCATAATTAATTCCTCTTTCCAAGGTAGTAACAAAGTTCCATTAACCTTTGTAGTCTAACAAGGGATGACATCATTCCTTTTGTGGTATAATTTTAATGTGTTTTAGCTACTTCTATACTGTGTGGGGTGCATTGCCTGATTATTTAGGTGTGTTTTGTAACACAGGCCTTTAATGGCAACTATTTTTAAAAAAAAAATTGCTTTAATGACAACTAATTTAGGACCTTGGAACTGTAACTAATTACTTTTAAAGTAACATTTTCTGCTTTGCCTTCAGGTGTTCCCTCAGTGGGCTCAGCTCCATACCCTTGGTATCCTTGCTCTTTTCCTTCTACGACCAGTAGACTTCATGGCTCGATAGGAAAGAGTAAGGACCGGGCTGCTGCTGCTGCTGCTGCTGCTACTACTGCTGCATCTCCTTGATCTTTTTACTGCTCCCATGCTCAGAGAGATAATATGACCATGCAGTAGCAGCAAGGTGGGATGGGTGGGTCCATTAAGTGTGTATGTGTCAAGAGAGGGCCCCTTAGAGGGTGGGGGGCTGGCAAATCTAATTTGTAATGTGGGCCCTGGTCCTACACATGGATTGATTTGATTTCTGGCAAAATACAGCTAGGAGTTCTAAGCAGTAGCAGAGCAATCAGTACAGAAGTGATTTACCCCACAACACCCTCTGTTTCAAAGAGTTGTTAGTAGGATAAGTCTGTTTTGATAGTGCTGGAAAGACTGGTCAGTTCCTAAGGTAGGAGAAGAGCCCCCAGACAGGTAGTGCTGGAAGAGCTCTTGATATCTGGGGTAGGAGACCTGGGATCCCCCATATATTGTTGTACTGCATCACTTAGCATCGGTCAGGCTGGCTGAGGTTGATTGGAGTTGGACTTCAAGGGTACCTGCTTTAGATTAACAAAGTTGGGACTCACCCATAAAGCCTGAGTAAATGTGCCAGGAGAAATACACTGGAGGCCCCAAAGTACACTGGCTGCATTACACCAGAGGCAGCAAGTACATTACAGTAAAGTCACTCAAATGCACTGGCTGCGTTATGCCAGAGGCCCCATAGTACACTGGCTGCATTACACCAGAGGCAGCAAGTACATTACAGTAAAGTCACTCAAATGCACTGGCTGCGTTATGCCAGAGGCCCCATAGTACACTGGCTGCATTACACCAGAGGCATCTTGAACATTAGGCTCCACAAGGGTGTTCCTCTTTGGGTATTACCCCAGTTATATCGAAAAACTCTCTTTGCTGAGGACAAAGTCATGACACTAAACATAGTGCTCTGTGACTGCTGGGTGGGGGAAGGGGCAGGAAACAACTTTGTTGTATTTTCTCTGTTTATTTACCAATAATTCATGTTGCATAGGCGGCACAACAAAGGGGAACATTTACAAGTAAACAAGATTGCTCAGACTCATATAATTTCATATATTAAAGTTAAAGCCTAATTAGCCTTTCAAGTCAAGCTGATTATGTCTTGTTTGCTATAATATTTATTCAGATACATAAAATATACTAAGCAGTGTTCCATCTGAATCCTATCAAGCAAAGTTACTGAAGCATGAGGCCTATGGAAGCAGTGAAGCAGAAGACCATGCTATTACATGGATAAATGCTCCAGAGTTACTGAAGCAATACAAAAACAATCACAGAACATGGCTTTCTGAGGTCTCCAATGCTATTCATTTTTAGATTGGGGGGAGGGAATAGAGAAACAAATAAAAAGCTATTCACTACCCAGAAGCCTCAAACTGCCCATGCCATTAAAGTGGAAACCAATTTCCCCATTAAAAAAAAACAACAACAACAACAGTGGGACAGGAGTTAGAAACAAAAGATACACTGGGAAGGGGAGGATTGTTTGCTTGTTAATTAATTTGTTTGTTGTTGTCCAGACCAATTGTCCTTGGGATATACTTACAAATCAAAGCAAGACAGAAATAGCCATGTTTAAATATTTGAAGCGATGCCATACTGAGGATGGGATAAGCTTGTTTTCTGTTACTCCAGAGACTAAAGGACACGGAGCAATGGGTTCAAATTACAGGAAAAGGGATTCCACCTAAACATTAGGAAGAACTTCCTGACAGTAAGAGCTGTTCGGAAGTGGAATACACTGCTTCGTAGTGTGGTGGAGTCTCCCTCTTTGGAAGTTTTTAAACAGAGGCTGGATGGCCATCTGTCGGGAATGATTTGATTGTATATTCCTGCATGGCCGAAACGGGGTTGGACTAGATGGCCCTTGTGGTCTCTTCCAACTCGATGATTCTATGATTCTAACCCTCCTGTTTAGAGACATCTTAATCCCACTGAAAGAAATGCATCAGAAAGAAGCTGAAAAGGGGTTCGTCTACATGAGCTAGGATACGCTGACTCCCTGCTGGCATATCCTGGCCATGTATCAAGCCCATTGTTCCCCCATTACTGCCTCCAAACAGGCCGGAGTCCAAACAGGCATGCCAGCCTGTCACTGCAACCACCGCTGCTGCCATATCCCTTACTGTCTCAGAAGGCAGGAAGCTGGTCTACAACATGTGACCAAGGTCCCCTGCATGTGACCAGCCTTGGTCACATGCTGTAGGACTTCTTCCTGCTTTCCGGGAGAATTAGGGAGACTGGCAGAAGCAATGAGGGCCGGCCTGCCAGGACGGGCTCCTGTGGACACACCCAGTGGGGATGGATTAAAATAGGTATTATTTTAAAACATAATAAAGGACCCTAACCTGCCTTCCCTCTGTCTGAGCCCCATATCTTCCCCAGGAATGGTGAGAACTTCCCAGGAGCAGAATTGGGAAAATGCCCTGCATCATCAGGACTGCAGGACTCTAAGATGGGGGCAAGATGGGGTATATGGCCATCTGTAGACAAGCCCAAGGAGTCATTTTGCCTGGAGATGCTTCTCTTATCAACATACTAGGATATTTCCAGAAAGAGAATGGTTTTTATTTCCCCAGGTGTAATAGGGTTCATGAACCAGGGCGTTATCAGACTAGCATCTAAAAATGCAGTAATTCAGTGAATAAAAATAGCAGGAACATCGTGGCATTATAACACTTATTATTGCATGTACCTGTGATCATGCAAAACAACTGCCACATAATTATTGCACAACAACTACTAGTGCTTTAAGAATGGGAATTCTGTGATTTGGCATGGATGAGATTTTGGTGATTCTCGCAAGAAGATGCGAGTGTGCTTAAAACAAAAAAAACAACCTTAATTAACAAAGTAAAATGAACACACAACACTTAAACAAACCTAAAAATGTGCAAACTAAAGGGGGATAGTTCATTAAAAGAGCATTCTGTGCTTCATTTTCATGTTCTCACCTGGACATTTTCTCACTGAGGATCACATATTCATGCTGTAATCTCACGATTGCAATGGGACATTCAATACTGCGAAAAAAGCACTATTGACAATCGATTGACTGCTTGTCCCATGAATTGCAAATAATGCCTTTTTCGTGACTGGAGCATGGAGTAGGAGTGCAAAGACAATGTCATGTGATAGCAGGGTCCATTTGCGCTACCCTGACAGCGTAATCCTGCAATTTTAGCCACATCTGATAATGTCCTTAGATTCTGTTGCAAGCTCAGTAGGAAGGAAGTACCTGCCCCTAAATGAATCTCTCCAGCATATCTTAAGGAGCAGAAGGCCCTGCCAGTAAGGATGACATTCTTCACTACATTTCTTCTCAAAGGAAGCAGCAACTAATGTTAACAATTTTCTTCCCACTATAAGAAAATCTTCAAAAACCATGCATTTTTCAAAGCCCATTCGCAATTCAGGATTTATTCTGTGCAAAATTCACATGTGGCTGTTTTACTTCTTTCTGTGCAGAAAATACCATTTTCGGCACAAAACCACCATGTGTGAATGTTGCATAGAATAAAGTTCCCAAGTGCAAAGATTCTTCTCATCGGGGTTTCTCACCTCTTGAAAAATGCTAATTTGACCATTTTGCATTTATGTCAAGTAGAAACCTTTATTAGGAAATGCACCCCACTGTAATGTAGACATAAAGAGGCCAATGTGCAGCTTTTAACTACAGATTTTTGGAAACTGGAATTTGTTGCAGTGTATCAATTGCTTATAACAAGAATAATTTAACAGAAAGAAACCACCCCTTGGGGGAGAAAACCCTTAATTTTAAAAAAATATTTTTGAATATTCTTTCCATCCTTTCCCACCATGGATAGAGTTTGGAAATGTTTCCTTTTTCTTTTCTCTCTCTCTCTCTCTCTCTCTCTCTCTCTCTCTCTCTCTCTCTCTCTCTTTTTTTTTTTTTTTTTTACTACAACTCCACAAATTCCCACAATTAGCAGAGACACTTGCTTTGCTCACTGTGGGAATTCTGGGAGCTGTAGTCTAAAAAAGAAACTTTCCCCTGCACTTGCCAGGGATCACGGCAGACCAGGGCCTTCTCTGTGGTGGGACACTAGCACAAAGGACCAAATTTCCTCCCCTATAGGGACTCACCTGGCTATTTCTGTTTCAAATATTCAGAAATGTATAGAGTTCTTTCTATGTATTTTTTTGCTAAGTACTGTACTGAAAAAGCTAGTAATCCTTTTCTGACCATTGCTGCTTGATCTTTGACTCTTCCATTTGTTTGCTGAGTTTTACTAACAGTTAAACTAAGTGTTTGTTTGGGCCTATTTTAACCATTCTTATTTTCAAGGGGTATACTATTTAGAGTATTTTTAAAAAAAATATATTAAAATGGTATAAGTTTCATCTATCAATCAACTGTAATTTATTTTGTTTGTTGTTGTACCTTGAAGTTGTTTCTGACATATGATGACCCTAAGGTAAACCCATCACAGTTTTTTTGTAGCAAGATTTGTTCAGAGGGGGCTTAGCCTTCCTCTGAGGCTGAGAGAATGTGACTTGCCCAAGATCACTTTGTGGGTTTCCATGGCTGAGCAGGGATTTGAACCCCATCCTCCAGATACTTTCATTTAAATTTTGGCACATATTTTTGACTCCTACAAATTAATACAAACAAGACAGCCTGGTGTTGGGGTCTAAGTGTTGGACTACAACTGGAGATCAGGGTTCAAATCCCTGCTCCGCCATGGAAACCCAATGAGTGACCTTAGGCTAGTCACACTCTCTAAGCCTCAGAGGGAAGCAAAGGCAACCACCCCAACAAATCTTGCCAAGAAGACCCCATGATAGATTGCCATAAGTCAGAAATGACTTGAAGACACACAATAACAACAACAACAAAACACTTATTGGTGCATTGTCTACCTTTCTCATTACTGAATGACATACTTTGGTTAACAGGGAAGGTCTGGTGATAATTGTAAATATTAACTAAGATGGGAGTGTAGACACATGTTCATTTTGGACAAAGGGTGGGGGTTGGGGAGGTTGTAGTCCTAAAAGGTAACTTTTCCAAGGTCTGCCTAAGACCACCACAGAACAAAGGGATACCAGTATAATAATATGCTGGCTCTGGCAATAGGGGCAAAGCATTGGGGTTCTGCTACAGGAGGCAGATGTGTCTCAGGCCAATGCTGCATGGTATTACATCATCAAATCAGATGCCAAGAAATTGGGAAGAAACTTTCCCATCATTCTTCAACTTACCCTAAAAATATGATTAATCCACTATAATTAGTTTCATATGCAGTTTAAAAGACTGCACAGCAGCAAGATTAGGATGATATTTAATTAAAGAAACCTATCAATGGTGCCACAATCAAGTCTTCCTTATAAAAAATATGAGCAGGAATTATTTAACCAAGAAGCCATTACCAAGACGAATGAAAGATACCTTTCTGTTATCTGGCAGCATAGTGGTTTGAGTGTTAGACAGAACGCGGAGAGACTCAGGTTTGAATCCCTGCTTTGGCCACAGAAACCCAATGGCTGATCTTGGGCAAGTCACACTCCCTCAGCCTCAGAGGAAGGCAATGGAAAACCCCTCTGGATAAATCTTGCAAAGAAAACCGCATGATAGGGTCACTTTAGGGCCTCCATAAGTCAGAAACAACTCGAAGGCACACAACAGCAAAACCACAATGTTTGTATGGAGACTTTTGTCAAAGATGTGTCAGTTCCTTACAGTAATCCCTCGCCCCAGTTTAATGACCTGAGTCTCACAACAGAAAACTAGCTGGTAGAAATTTACTTCCCATAGCAAAAGTGTTTCTTGTTTCTCCTCCTCTTTTCAACTGCTAAAAGCCACTCACCATTTACAATATTAAATATGCCTAGGATTTGTGTGAGCAGGGGTGTATTTAAACATTCAGGATTTTATCAGACTAGCATCTAAAAATGCTATAATTCCACAATTGAGGAAAGCAGAAACAAAGCAGCATGATTACAGTAATTATCACACATCGCTGTAACCATGTGATACTACGACCACAGAATTATGACAGAATCTATAGACGAGGTGTCCAGCAACTCCGTTGATGAAATTTTATTGGATCAGCTTCAATCTGTGAGTACCGATGATGTGGACAAACTCCTTGGTAGAGTGAGAAAGACGACCTGTCCCCTCGATCCCTGTCCATCTTGGCTGGCCACCCAAGGGGGAGACGCATCGAGAGTACTCCTTAGGGATATTATCAATGCGTCCTTCAGGGAGGGGTCCGTCCCACCCTGTCTGAAGGAAGCGACGGTTAAGCCGCTCCTGAAAAAGCCTTCCCTGGACCCCTTGGACAGGAACAACTATAGACCAGTCTCCTTGCTGCCTTTTCTAAGCAAGGTGATTGAGAGGGCGGTCGCTTCCCAACTCCAAGCTGTCTTGGATGAAACCGATTATCTAGATCCATTTCAAACTGGCTTTAGGACGGGATATGGGGTGGAGACTGCCATGGTTGCTCTGGCTGATGACCTCCGCTTGGGTATCGACAGGGGTAGTGTGACCCTGTTGGTGCTCTTGGACCTCTCAGCGGCCTTTGACACAATAGATCATTCCATCCTCCTGGATCGCCTGAGGGGGTTAGGAATTGGAGACACTGCTTTGCAGTGGTTCCGTTCCTTCGTCTCGGGCAGATCCCAGAGGGTGAGGCTCGGGGACAGCTGCTCTACCAGAATAGAGCTTAACTGTGGCGTTCCTCAGGGTGCCATCCTGTCCCTGATGCTATTTAACATCTATATGAAGCCGCTGGGAGAGATCATTCGGAGGCATGGAGTGCGTTGTCATCAGTATGCTGATGACACCCAGATATACTTCTCCATGTCTCGGTCATCAGCTTCGACTTCAGATGGCATCTCTCCTCTCAATGATTGTCTTAAAGCAGTAATGGACTGGATGAGGAAAAACAAATTGAGACTGAATCCAGACAAAACGGAGGTACTAACAGTTACAGGCCCGAAACCAGGTCTGGGAATACAACTTCCAGTCCTGGATGGAACTACACTCTCCTCCAAAGACTGTGTTCGCAGTCTGGGGGTGCTCCTGGACCCGACGCTCCAGATGTCTAATCAGGTAAATGCGACGGTCAGGAGTGCCTGTTATCAACTTCGGCTGATACGCCAGCTGCGCCCTTTCCTGGAAACTAGGGACCTCGAAACTGTGGTACATGCACTGGTAACCTCCCGTCTGGATTTCTGTAATGAGCTCTACATGGGGCTACCCTTGTGCTTAACTCGGAAACTTCAACGAGTTCAGAACATGGCAGCCAGGTTGATTTCTGGTGTTTCCAGAAGAGAGCATATAACACCTGTGCTAAAAGCTCTCCACTGGCTGCCTATTCGTTTCCGGGCACAGTACAAGGTGTTGGTTATAACCTTTAAAGCCCTGCATGGTTTGGGTCCAACTTATCTCCCGGACCGCCTCCTTCCGTACGACCCTCCCCATGCACTTCGGTCCTCTGGGAGGAATCTGTTACAGCCTATGAAAACAAGGCTGTCGGTGACGTCCCAGAGGGCCTTCTCCGCTGCTGCTCCCAGATTATGGAATGGCCTGCCGGACGAGATCCGTCTTATTAACACCTTAGACAGCTTTTAAAAAGCTGTCAAGACGGATCTTTTCCGGCAGGCCTTTCCTGAATAACTATCCCAGCCCAAGACTCGGCTGTCCTCCCTGAGCTGTAATCAGATTTTAAAAAAAACAAAAACTATTGTATGTTTTAATCTTTTTCTAATTTATATATTTTAATTTACTGTATGTTTTTAATCTTTTATAGTTTAATATTATTTTAAGGGGGGGTGGGCTAGGGTACTGGGACTATGGAGTTTTTTTATTGTAAGCCGCCCCGATTGCGTTGCAGAGGGGCGGGATAGAAATAAAATATTATTATTATTATTATTATTATTATCATCACACAACCACCACTAGCAGTTTAAAAATGGGATCTCAGCTTGTCCTATAGTAACACTTCTCTTCACATTGCCTTCTAATGACAGAGTATTAACACTTCATGCTGGCCCACGCATGCGTGCACCTTTAAGAAAAAAATTCTCTTATATCCGTGATTTTGCATGGGCAAGATTTTGGCTATTCTTGTGAGATGATGAAACATCACTTAAAAACACCAAAAACAAATACATAACAGAAGAACTTCACAAAGAAACAGTTAAACAAACATAAAAGCCTACCAGGCAAAGACTACAGTTCATTAAAACAGTGCCCTGATGGTCCTGTTGGCTCATCAATACTGTGAATAGCTGTATTGAGGACTATTGATGGGTTTTGCCCATCAATGAAAAGTTAAGCATAATTAATGGGTGGAGCACACATGGACCATGGGAGGATGACAGCATTGTGCAATAACAGGAACCCATTTGTGCTACTATCCTATCATAATCATGTGATTTCAGCATCATTTGATAAAGTCCTCCGTGTATCTAATCAGCCAACTGACTGTGTTGATTAAATATCGTTTTAATAACTATCAGGTTAAGACCTAGTATGTCAGATTTTGCCAAGAGCAAAACACTGCTTGCTTGCTTATTTGTTTATTTATTTATTTTGGCCAAGTGGTACAAATCCCGGCAAAAATAAGATAGCCTGGCAGACTTTTAATATGAAATGTGCTTCTGAAATAACCTACTTTTTATTACATATATTTATAATGATTTCCCCCCCCCCCTTTCTGTCTGTCCTGAGGTATTATGGTTCTGGCAGAAGGGGGTTCTGTTGGGCAATGCTGCCCTCCTGTGGTAATAATTTTTTAAAAACACACACACACACACAACACCACCTAGAGTTTTATCATGCAGGGTTACCTTCACTTGTGCAGAGTTAAGCTCTTGACTGCACACAAAACACAAATTCTCTCTGTCTCCAAGCTAAAGGAAGCTTTGATGGGTGGTATAAATTTTAAATAAGGCAAAATATGCAAATCTGACCAAAATGATTACAGAATTGTGTGACAACAGGGTTTGCCAGAGAGCTGAGCAGTTTGCAGTTCTGTATTACACAAAGTCATACCAGGGGTTCCTTGTAGGAGCTGAAAACATAAGTCTTGCTCGCTCACTCTCGCTCTGCATGGTTATTTTCATTACAGGCACTGCAAGGTGAGATTTAGGAGGTTTGATGTGCTGCCTGCGTCACCATGAACAGAAAATCATTTGGAATTGATTGCTCTGAAAAGGCTGAATTACTCTATATGGTCTGTTCTTTGATTTGATTCTAAAGGAGAATGGTAGGAGGGCAAGGAGAGAGAGAGAAGAGAGACCAGTATCTGCAGAAGAAACTGTATGGATGAAAAAAAAAAAAAGATTTGCAGTGCATTGAGGCCATAATAATAATATGTTGCCCACCCTCTGGAACTCCCTTCCATGGGAAGCTAGGCAGCCCCCTACCTGTTTTCCTTTCGCTGGTAGGCAAAGACCTTTTTGTTTAATAAGGCTTGTAATATGTAAGCAGGGGAGCTCTTACTGGGATGTTTTATTTATCTTTTTAAACTTTTGCATATCTTTTAAATGATTTTGTACTGTTTTATGTGGGGATTTTAACTGATTTAAATTTTACATCTTTTAATTGACTTTCTCTGGGAGCCATCTTGGGTCCCACTCTGGGAGAAAGGGGGCATGCAAATGAAATAAATAAATAAACAAACAAACAATAATAATAAATATATAACTCTAGGAGTTTGGTATGTTTTTAAATAAAAATGTGTGTCCCTCCATTAAGAGTGAAAAGATTATGCAAAGATGGATTGAATAAGAGTTCCTAGGTACTTGGCAATTAATGATGCAAGAGATCAAATGAGTAAAAGAGGAAATTAGTTGTAGGATTGGAGTTGCATGAAGCTTAGAACAGGTGCTGCAGCACTCTAAGAAGTTGACGGATATTATGCCTTGTGCGACAATTTATTTTACAACTGTACAGAACACTGAGGGCTTGTCTATATGAGGCAATAAAATGTGGATTGATGCGCACTAATGCCAATTTGCAGCAGCATCTATTTGTCTTAATGTGTGGGGGGGGTTTGCAAAATCACAGGCATGTGAAACTATTCATTTTTTCTATCCCAATGGGCATGCCTGCGAATCAAGATAGTGGCCACGAGTGAATTACTCAGTGGCCAGGAGTGCTTTTTACCCTCACTGGCTAGTTTGCCAACTGTGGCTCTCTCTGGAGCATAGCCTGAAAAATTCTGAAGGGAATTCCAAAAGTAATGTATTATTGTTGACACTGCAAAAGTAACTTGTTACATTAGTTTATGGACTACTCATTAATTTTCCATTATTTTGGAGGGGGGAAACAGCCTTAGGATTAATAAGAAAATGTAATGAAACTTGAAAAATTCACATGTTTTCCGTGTTTTTTTTTTCCAGGCTGTGAGGCCGTGTTCTGGAAGAGTTTATTCCTGACATTTCGCCTGCATCTGTGGCTGGCATCTTCATGCCAGCCACAGATGCAGGTGAAACATAAAGAATAAACTCTTCCAGAACACGGCCTCACAGCCTGGAAAAAAAACATTGAAAAACTATGGATGCTGACCATGAAAGCCTTTGACTTCACATTGAAAAATCCAGTTCAAAATTCCTTCAGCACCACACAGAAGTGACTTGAAATGCCCTGAAAAAGTAATTAGAAACTTTGTTCATTAAAATCCTCCCCTTTTAACTACCATTCCCACTCATTACATTACTTTGGAGAAGTAACTTCATTCCATGCTTGCTACCAAAACAGCAAGCAACCTGATATAGATATCCACAATTATGCATTGGGGGGGTGGCTCTAATATCAATGTAGTGATAAATCCCCTCTGGATTTTAGCCTGAACTTTTAAAAAAAAAAAAACTAACGAAAGGGCTGGACATATTTGGGAGATAGACTTCAGCTCCTTGGAAAGCTTTTTGAAAGACTCACCATGCCACTGACTTGGGAATCACAAGATGTCCATTGTGTTGCCTGTAATTCGTTATTTCTAGGGGCTTGTCTATACGAGGCAATAAAATGTGGATTGATGCGTACTAATGCCAATTCACAGCAGCTTTCATTTGTCTTAAAAATCTTTTGGAAAGATCACAGGCATATGAAGCTATCTGCATTTGTTCTTCAAACAGGCATGTCTGCAAATCAAGATGGTGGGTGCAGGTAAATTACTTGTGTTTTTATTGTCACCAGTTGCTGCCACCCAAGTATTTTTTTTTAAAAAAAAAAAAGCATATCTAAGGTATAAAAGTGCAATATTCCACCTAAATAAATAGGGAAAAAAGTGGGGGGGGGGGAGAAAGGCTGTTTCATTGCCTCAGCACACAATCACTATGGTGAAAATCCAACATGGCAGTTCCGGGCACTTGCCTTGTTAGCAAGCTCCAGCCCTTGCCCATGTCCGACTAATCAACCTTCCACTTGTGTTCTTATACGGAATGCAAATCAAAGCAAATCAGTTGTCCCAACAAGCGGGAATGTGCATTCCCTGTGGAGCTTTTTTTAAAAATACAGGAAAAGCCACAAAGGCTTTTCCTGCAGATTTTTTGGTGGATTTGGATCTTTCCAAATACAGAGGATTGATGTGGGATGCCATTTAGACAAATCGTATTCTCCTTGAATTCTATGAGGATTATTTTCATCATTTAGACAACCCCTAAGTCCTGATATGGCGATAGGAAATCTTATCTCAGTGGGGCTTACTGCACTCTGAAGTAAAGTGGCAGCGCAGCAGGAAGGTTCCATCTTCTGTGCTGCCTTACTGCACAACATTTTCATTCTTCCATTCCAGTCTCGTAGGACACCAAAGTAAAACTGCATCATTTTCTAACTGGAAAAACTCATTAGCAAAAAGATGTGGGTTTACCTTCGTCTCCCACAGGACTGGAATGGCAGAACACCAGAAAAATGACAATGTCATGTGATAAGGCAGCACAGAAAGTGGAACCTTACAGCAGCCCTGCCACTTTATTTCAGAGTGTGGTAAGTCCAGTGATTCCTGTTCAGAATACTTTATGGACTTTATCAGACCACCCTCTTGAAACGTAGTTTTGCCAGCATATTTTGGAACACTTTTATGCTGGCAAAAGAACCCCCTTTACCAAACTTACCTCCAGCAGTGCCAGAAAGGCAGCCCCGGCAGTAGCAGAACATGAACGAAGCTCCGTTTACTTACGGGTTCCAAATCTCGGCAATTCTCATAAGAAGACACAAGTGCAGCAAATTCAAAAATTAAAGCAAGACAAAGACACAAAACAAAGGCACAAGCACAGAAACACACTTTAAATGCCCCAGGTACACCGAGGGTGGGGGCAGTGTTTCATAAAAAGAGTTTCCCCTACCGGATTGTCGCAATCTCACCCAAGATGTTCTGACAATTAGCGCTGCATTCCTGTGAGCACAATGGGGTGCAGTTTCAAACGCCGGCAATGCTGGCACAAAAGCAGAATGGAAGATCTATTGATGGCTTGGCCTGTCAATAAAAAGGAACGGCTTTTTGACAAGACATGATCGCAAAAGGACGACGTTATATGGTCTGAGTGCCCTTTCGCGATCATTAGGTGTCATTATGACACCATATTTGCTACATCTGATAAAATCACCATTCTAGACAGCAGTAATGCATTCTTATTGGTAAAGAATGTGGCAGCAAGGCTACTTATTGGAACCAAGGAAGTATACCACTGCCAGCTAGTGGTTTCCATGTCGGTGGGGTGGTGAACTTGCTCTGGGTTTTAGTCTGAAGTTTAAAGGGGGTGTTCAAAATATTGAACCCTATTCCCTCTCCTCCCATAGATTCACCATCCTGCTGGTTTGGAAGCCACCATCCACCTCTCTATATGGCACCAAGTCTGAACAGCTTACACTGGTTGTTTCTTTGTTTCCCAGCCCAAAGGTTTTAGCCCTTGAAAACTGAAATGGTTCGTTACCTGGTTATCTTAAGAACTGGTTGCCTGTCTATGCATTCAAACGCATGTTGCTGACCTTGCTTTCTGGCCCATCACTAGAATACAGATGTGAGGAATAGGACTTTCTCCATAGTGTTCCCACATTTGTGGCATACACCTCCTAAATATTTCTGTGACTCTATAACCATCGCTTAAAAAAAACAAACTTTAAAGACTTTTAAATTATTTTAATCTGGATTTTATTTGTTGCAATCCCTCTCATTAATTTGCACTGTTTGTGGTGAGATATATTTGATGACTGACGGTTTTGTATATGACTAGGTTTGATTTGACAATCATGTATGGTCCTGTGAGGCTTCTATGTCCTGAAAGGTGCTTGGTAGTGGTGGTGGTGGCTGTATGCCTTGAATTCACTTCCGACTTACTATCACAGGGTTTTCTGGTGCTTTAGATATCTGTAAATAGATAATAATAGGGAATGTGGGAGCCAGAGCTCCTCAGTGGAGCATCCTGCATCAATATGATCCAATCAGGGGCTTCCTTCACAGCAAACTGAAATGAGTGTTCATTATGGGATCTTCTTGGCCCATTCCCAGGATGCTGAGGACTTGCAGTCCCAGAACCCTCTTTAACAGGAAATAAAGCTCCACTGGGAAGCTGGAGCCACCTGCTTCCTCTTCCCCCTACCCTCAATTGGTGAGGGACAGCAGGGGAGGCCCTTCAACATTCAGGAATGGATTTGTGCAGGTAAACTTGGAGCAAAAACAAAAAAATCTCCATCACATATGTAAACTTAGGACTATGCACCAAGGAACAAGTCCCCTTCAGAATGAATAGAGACATGCTCTTGCCTGTCTATGGGCAGCAAAGTCCCATTTGTTTCAGTGGGACTTTGGGACAACTGCTTTTACTATTCTGTGGGCTATAAGATAATTTCCCATGTGGGTATGGTGCCTCTCCATTGACTCCCCCTTGTTGTGGGAGAGAGGCTTGCGTACCCTAATGATGTTTTGAGCTATGCTGGCGGTGGCATAAAGCCACCGGTAGGGTCTCCCATGCCAGACAGGTCAAAACCGAAGGGTCTGACAAAGAGCGTCAAAGGGCAGGATGGGCTCTCTAGCCTTGTGGCAACCATCCTAGGAGAAGGAAAACTCTAATCCCAAACCTGGGCAGATGGTGCTTGTCCAACCCTGTAAGGTCAACCATCTAAGAGAAGGAAACTCTAATCAAACCTATGACCCGAGGACCTCGCTGCTACATCCATGCTTGCAAGGCCAACAGATGAACCTTTGGTTTAAAGGGTGAGGCCAGTTCTGTGCACGCTGCACTCCACCAGAAAAATCTATTGCACAGGCTCGGACAAATCCAGTTACAAAAAAGCCCTGTAGCGATAGGCAAGGGACGAAATGGCATGTGTAAAGATGCACTGGAAGCCACAGACCCAACCCTGCATGCAGGCGGTTCAGGACATTGGTCGCTTGAGGCTGACCCGGGAGATGACAGTCTTGTTCGGCAGCATCCTGAACGATTAAGCAGCCTTTTTTAAGGAGAGCACTGCTTGCTCCATATGGAGAGAGGCCTAGAAAAGGTGGCCTAATGAAAGCTCATCCCCAACTACCTGGTTGGCTAGCTGCGGCCAATGGACATCTTCTGATGTGGTCAAACCAAGGCAAAGAAACAAAGGCACACACTGACCTCCAAAGGTGTAAATAAACTGACACTTGCATGCTGGAACATCAGAACCATGCGAGACTCTGCAGATAGGATGGCCTGAGCGCCGTTCTGCCCTATAGCCCATGAACTATCACGACTTAACATTGACATTGCTGCTCTTAGTGAAGTTCGCCTCCATGAGGAAGGCAGCCTTAAAGAACATGGCGCCGGCTACACACTTTACTGGTCTGGCAAACCCAAAACCGAAAAACATCTTTCAGCAGTAGGCTTTATGATTAAAAACTCCGTTGCCTCCAAACTCAAAACCTTGCCAACAGGACGCTCTGATCGCATTATTTCCTTACGCCTCCCACATGTTGTTCTCTTTAGTATATATGCCCCAACTGTGCAAGCTGACCCTGTAGAGAAAGACAAATTCTACACAGACGTACGCCAACTCATACAAAAAGTCCCTGTAGAAGATAAAATTATTATCCTTGGTGACTTCAATTCCAGAGTAGGAAAGAACTCTGAAGCCTGGAAAGGTGTCTTAGGCAAGCATGGTGTTGGAAATTGCAATGATAACGGATGCCTCCAGGTAGAGTGTTGTGCAGAACAACAGCTGACTATTACAAACACAATCTTTCAGCAGAAAGATAGATTGAAGACAACCTGGATGCATCCCCGATCCAAACATTGGCACCTCATTGACTATGTTCTAGTCCGCCAGAGACATTCGTGATGTCCGTCATACCCGAGTGATGCCCAGTGCAGAACGCCAAACAGATCATCGCCTCTTCAGATGTAAACTAAATCTTCATCTTAAGTTCAAACCTAAGAGGGGTGGCATCTTAAAGAAGAGACTCCAAGTCAACAATCTTCAACAAGCTACCATGAGAGACAACATCCAGGCAAATCTGCAAACAAAACTTGAAGACCATCCTACAGATCCTTCTCCTACAGTGCTTTGGCAACATATCAAAAACAGTATCCTCCAGTCTGCAGAAGAATCCCTTGGGTTCTCCCACAAGAAAAATCAAGACTGGTTTGATGAAAACAACCAAGAGATCCAGGAGCTGTTGGCAAAGAAGAGAACTGCTCACCAGGCATACCTCGCCCAGCCAACCTGCCATGTAAGAAAAGCAGCTTTCCGCCTCACATGTAGTAAACTTCAACAAAAACTCCGAAACATGCAGAACAAGTGGTGGATCAATATAGCAGAAAAGACACAACACTGTGCAGATCTGGGTGATCATAGAGGACTTTATGAAGCTCTTAAAGCAGTGTTTGGACCTACTTATCAGGTCCAAAGCTCCTTATACAGTACAGACAAAGTCTCTTTAGTGCGAACCGAGTAGTCCAAGGCTCAGCTATCCAACATATGATACAAAAACTGATGAAAAATGAATTGGACATAGCTCCCATGTTGGAAGAGACCCTTAAGGCCATACAGCAATTGAAAAACGTCAAGGCAGCTGGGATTGATGGAATCCCACCTGAAGTTTGGAAACACGGAGGCCATGCACTCCACGATAAAGTCCACGAATTCCTTGTGAATTGCTGGGAAAAAGGGGAACTGCCATCAGACCTCTGAAATGCAGTCATCATCACCCTGTACAAGAAAAAAGGAGCAAAATCTGATTGCTCAAATTATCGAGGCATAACACTGCTCTCTATTGCTGGACAAATCCTTGCAAGGATACTCCTGAACAGATAGTTCCTGCTATTGCAGAAGAACTTCTTCCTGAAAGCCAATGTGGCTTCAGAGCCAATAGGAGTACTACAGACATGGTATTTGCCCTTAGACAACTGCAAGAAAAATGTAGGGAGCAGAACAAGGGTCTCTATGTAACATTTGTCGACCTCACCAGAGCGTTTGACACTGTGAGTAGAAAAGGTCTGTGGCAGATCCTGGAAAGACCAGGATGTCCCCCCAAATTCCTTAAAATGATTATCTTGCTACACGAGGGCCAGCGTGGTCAAGTCAGATATGGCGATGCTCTTTCAGAACCCTTTCTAATAACTAATGGAGTGAAGCAAGGCTGTGTTCTTGCAACAACTTTATTTACAATCTTCTTTAGCATGATGCTCCAAAGGACTATGGCAGAGCTTGAAGAAGACGACGGCATCTATATACGTTACCATACTGATGGTAGCTTGTTTAACTTAAGCCATCTGAGGGCTCACACTATAAGACTCTAAACTATCTAGTCCGTGAGCTGCTCTTCGCTGGTGATGCTGCCCTTGTTGCCCACACAGAAGCAGCTCTACAGCACCTAACATCCTGCTTTGCAACAGCTGCAGAGCTGTTTGGGCTGGAAGTCAACCTGAAGAAAACAGAAGTTCTTTACCAGCCTGCACCACAGGATGAACACCACCATCCCCACATTGCCATTGGCAAATCTGTGCTCAAGTCCGTTCAGCAGTTCACCTACCTGGGAAGCATCATCTCCTCAGATGCCAAGATTGACAAAGAGATCAATCACAGATTAGCAAAGGTATATAGTGCATTTGGAAGACTTCACAAAAGAGTCTGGAGCAATAAACACCTGAGGCAAAACACAAAAATCAGTGTGTACAGAGCCATTGTACTGTCTATCCTTTATGGATCTGAAACATGGGTCACCTATCGCCACCACCTACGACTCCTCGAACGCTTTCATCAGAGCTGTCTACGCACAATCCTAAATATACACTGGACTGACTATGTGACGAATGTTGCTGTCCTTGAGCAAGCAGGGATCACCATCGTTGAGGCCATGATATTGAGAACGCAGCTGCAATGGGCAGGGCACGTTTCTAGGATGGAGGACCATCGTCTCCCAAAAATACTACTCTACGGTGAACTCGCCATGGGTCAGCATGAGAGGGGCGCTCCAAAAAAGTGATACAAGGACTCTCTGAAACAACATCTCAGGCTTGGCCAAATTGATCACCAACAGTGGTCCGCCCTGGCCTCACATCAGGAGGCATGGAGACGCACTATCCACAATGCTGCAGCCTTATTTGAGAACTCACACCAAACAAGTCTTGAAGAGAAACGATAACGCAGAAAGAATCACAACCCAAAAACATCACCCAAGGAGACCCTCTGCTGTGCTTTCTGCAACCGGACTTGTTTATCTCGGATTGGCCTTTTTAGTCATCAGAGTGCTTGCAGAAAGCACAGGATAAGTCCTTCCTGAATCTTCGTTTGCGAAGAAAAGCCAGAGAGAGAGAGGTGGTGCCTAAGGATTGTGGGGCTTGCAGTTCAAGAAGTCTAGAAGGCTGTGGGTTGGGAAGGACTGCTGTAAATCCTTCCCAGGTCTGGATGATGGGACTTGTAGTGTAACACAGCTGGATGCCCTCAGCTTGGGGATGGCTCCTCCACACGAACACAAATGATTAATAAGACCCCTGCCTCCCTCACTTCAACTTATGGTAATAAAATCTAAAATGATTTTCTCAAGTTGTTTTTAACCAAACATTGCCCCATGAATTGTTTGGAAAATACACACACACACCTACCTCCTGCATACAAAAATCATTTATTTTGTTCTGTACATTGCAATTGTCACACTCCATGCTGAACTCTTTCAAACTCAATTTGACATTACGCTCCCTGGGACTGCCAATTTTGACAAGCTGAACACGGAACTGTCCACCCCAGAAGTCCATTACTTGTAAATATGCTTCTAAGAACAGTGAAAATGCAAGTCTGGTTTTTCTTTTAAACAATACGAAGAAAACCTTTTCTTTCACTGTGTGCATAAATCAAATGATCCATGCTCCCCTTTTAAGGAGCACAGATTTCATGCCCATCAAAGCACTTCACTCTTCAAATTATTCATGTTCCTCTGTAAAAAAGCACAGTTGTTCAAGGCAAAGGGGGGAAATGCTACTCAAACTATCCAGAACATCTGTAAGACATAGAGTTTTTTATTTTTATTGTTATTTTAAAAAACAACAACAAAAATTAACCATTCCATGCAGCACTGTTGAGGTCTCTTTTGAGGATCCATATTTTAATTAGAGGAGGATTTTATCACTGCCAGAACACAAAAGATTATATGATTGCAGATGTATCTCCCTTCATCCACTTGCTCTTTGTAGAGAAGAGATTCAACCAAAATGTCAACCTCAGTGCAACCGATTCTTGGAAGCAAACAGCTAGATGTTTCCACAGAAGTAGCTGTATTAGAAAGCAATCTGACACTCAGCATTTAGCTGCCTGAGTACCTTGGGAAACAGAACATAGAACTTTTCAAAAAGTAGTTACATTTGTGGTTCCAAGTCCTCCTCAAAAAGTAATTAGTTACTGTCATAGGCTTTTAAAAGTAACAATCCCACTTTCTCCAGAAGTGACTAAAATAGTTTTGGTAGTTACTTTTTAAAAAGACATCTGAATGCTACAAGCTGCTGACACTGTCCTCACATCCACCTAGTTACCACAGAACTGATAAAAAGAGCATAACTTAGCAGCATGAGCAGGGGTGAGCAACTGCAAACAAGGCAGCTGCACTTTGCTGACCCCTAAACTAGACACACAGCAAAAGCCAGCATGCGAGCCATGTGATATTCCCCCTCCACCCCCATAACTATGATAGTAACTTTAAATATTAGTTACACTACCAAAAGGGTGATGCCATATCTTGTTATGTCACAATGACAATGTGAGACAATTATACTTCCATTATTAGAAAAAGGAAAACATTACTGGTATTGCTGTATTTATTACTACAGTACTTACTTCTAACCTCTGGTAGGAAGTAGGGCAAGTACACTCCAGTAGCAGAAAGGAAAGCTTGCTAGTGTGAGGGAACTTACTGTATGTTGCTGGAGCCACCACTGCCACCACCCATAAACCCATAGAAGGTTCCATGAGCATGTCCCAGCAGGGGTGTCTTCCTGGCAGAAGGAAGTGAAACAATGAGTTCTGGGAGTGTGACAGGTCTGCTGAAGATGTATATGAGTCTAAGGGGTCGTTTATACGGCAAAATAAACCCTCAAAGAATGCAACAAGAAGCCTGATAGTTCCCATGCATTTCAAAGTAACAGCGCCCTTTTCAGAAGGAGGGGGTGCAAAAAAAACCATAAGTTGCACAGTATCAGCTTTCGCTAGTTTTCCACACTTTTTTGATTAAGTTTGCAAAAATGTGCATAATTTGTCATGGGAACTAACCATTGTGTACCTTTTTGAATTACTGTGAGCAGAGCTGAATCCTGATTGGTTGGAGTGGCCATTCTGCTTTATCCGAATAGACTGAGGGGTTGGAGAGAAGAAATTCACCCTCCTGCTTGCAGCCCACTTTGGAAAATCTGCTTTGAGCCCTTCCTGTCTGTTTCAAAGCAAGGCTTTGGGGGTTTGAAAAATGATCGGGAGGAGCCCCTGCTTCACTGGTGTGCGTGTGTGTGTGTGTGTGTGTGTGTGTATGCATCGTGTGTGCGGGGAAACAGCCGATCGCATGCTCGTCCTTTTGTTTGTTTGTCCTTCCATTTAATTGACTGTATTCAAGGCTTCAGAGGCAGGGAAAACAATCAGGAATAATGCAAGCCCCCTGCATCTGTAGTGTGTGTTTGTGTGTGCATGAGTGAAGGGAAGGGAGGAAGCAAAGGAGATAACTCCACCATGCTTTTGTTTGTTCGTCCTTTCATTCACTCCTTTCTTTATAGAAGCCTTTCGGGGCTGGGGAAGACGGGGGAAGTTGAGAGATCGCTCGTTCAATCACTTGTTTGTTTGTCCTTTTCTTTCCTCTCATTATTTATGATCTCCATGACCCCCTCTTTGCTCCCTCCCCAACACCTGCCTGGCTTTAATCATCTGGAGGCGATCCCCCCCCATCTTTGCCTGTGTGAACTAAGTGACTGCATCTTTCGATTATGCCAGGAGTCGTGTGATTTATGCGCTCCTGATGCGAAAGAACGGTAATCTGGAATCTTGCAAACTTTTTCCTGTCATGGAACCAGCCCCTAAGTCCATTCAATCCTTCAACTTGCTGCCAAAAACAGCCTCAGACTTCCAAGAGGTGGGTAGAAGCTTTCCTTCCTTGGGAGTCAAGAGGAGCAAAAATTAGAATGATTTGATCTCGCGCTTCCCATCTGTAGCAAAATGGCTGAGGTTTGGATGCTATGATTGCTTTCCCATGATTTTCACCCCAACAGAACTACTGTCAGTTTGTTAGCACAAAAACAATGAGTCTAATGCCACTGTGAAGACCCACACATTTATTTTAGCATATGCTGAGGACAGGCAACCTTTACATTTCCAGATGTTTTCAACTATCAGCTCCACCAAGTGTGGCCTGTGGTTGTGGATTGTGGCAGTTGTAGTTGAAAACATCTGGAGAGGCAATGATCCTCCACCACTGGCACTTCATCTCTAGCTCAGTACAGCTTGTGTTGTAATGCATTTGTTAGACCAGTGATTGCCAAACTCTAGTGCCCCAGATGTTTTGTACTTCAATTCTCAGACATCTCAGCCACATTGATCAATTATTAGGGAGCTGAAGTCCAAAACACCTGGAAGATCAGAGTTTGGGAAACACTGTGTAAGACTTTAAAGAGCTACAAGTCCAAGTATGTTGGACTGGATGGCCCTTGTGGTCTCTTCCAACTCTACAATTCTATGATTCTATGTTAAGAGCACACAGATATATTCAAAAATACATTGTTTAATTGTATTTTAACTTATCATCAGATTTATCTTGTTTTAGCCTCATTGTAAGCTGTTTTGGGTCTCATGCCAAGAGAACAGTGGAATAAAATAAAATAAAAAATTAAAATAGATTAGTTACATTCCCTGCTACCAGGAAATATTTTGGTTTAATAGCCTACACAAACTTGGCTAGCATCCTGTTCAGCAGTTATAGCGTAATCTGGATGTTACAATATTGTAACTGCTGAGGAATCATGTTTACGTTCATGAACAACCAACTGTGACAACCCCCCCAAAAAATAAATCTACAGACTAACCCAACCAAAGCATTTCCAAGGTGCTGGAGACTAGTGCTCTGAGAAATGACATCTGCAGCACATTCCTGGTCACAGCGTAAGGGGTGGTGGTGGACTAGATGGCCTTTGGGTCCCTTCCTTCTAGGGTTAACAATTGCTGCCAGATTGTTTTTGTAGTCTCTCAACTGCCTAAAGCTTAAGCAAAGCTGCATTTTCTTTGTGCTGACTTCTAACCTTTTGCCCTAACTAAGTTGAAACTGCTCAGTTCCCTGAAAGCTGGAGCCAGGGCATGGGAAATACAGATAAGAATGTTAGCTGTGGCCTCTGAAAATCATTCTGTTCTTTCTGAAGGGTAGCTGTTGCTTTCTTCGGGGATTCTTGTGTTGGTCAAAGTGTTCTGTAATGTTAGATGAAAAATACAGTTGTTCCTCCACATTCACAGATTTGGCATTCACGGTTTTAAGTATTCACGGCTTGAAAATATTCTTAAAATAATAATAATCCAAAAAGCAAACCTTGATTTTGCCATCTTATATAAGGGACACCATTTTGCTATGCCATTGCATATAATGGGACCTGAGTATTCACGGATTTGGGAATTCACAGGGGATCCTGGAACCAAACCCCAGCAAATGTGAAGGGACAACTGTACACTGCTTACTGGGAAAACGGTCTGCTCATGCACAGTTCCCTCTGCTGCTTTGCTAGGACTGAAAGGATATAAAATGCTGTGCTTTATAATAAACGCTGTTCACTCTTTCTTTCCGTGGGGCACGAGCCTGCTCCACGCTCAAGAGATGATGATCCCTTTGATCAAAGAAATACTGCTTCTGGTTCTTTTTTCCCTTTCTATCCAGATTCAGGGCTCAAATCCAGCTCCATCTCTCACTGGGAGATATGAGAGCTCCACCCAACAACAGGGTCCTTTGGGGGCAAGCAGTTGTGGCAGGATCCCAAGGGATCCAGATGCCTGTTTTCAAGGTACACTGTGACCAGAAACTTGCTGTTTGCTGTGGACATCATTTCCCAGAAGCACCAGTTTCCAGCATCTTGGAAACACTGTTCAGGGTGTTGCCAGGCTGCGAAGGCAGGTTTTAGGGAGGGCACCGTCAGTTTTAACTGTGATGACAGAGCTCTGTCACCATAGTTACCAGGGTGGTGCAGTATATCAAACACGTATGTGTAAATGAGTCTCAATGAACTTTGGTGGGATTTACTGCCAAGAAGAGGCACATTAAATTATGCTAACTATTTCCTTGAAATCATTCATGAAGATTTTCTCTAGAAGATAGCTGCCCGATAATGGCTCCAGAGAGTAATATAAAATGTGACCAGAAAGGAAGAGATAAAAATGAAATCATACTGTCGGACCCCAGTATCTGTGGGGTTTGGTTCCTAGGCTTTCCACAATCCCTATTAAAATAAAGGAATTCTAGTAAAAACATGCCATAGAGCTGCATTGGAGGACCTAGATGTTTAGAGAGGACACCTCTCTAGGCATTTTCCATCATGACTCTATGGTATGCATCCCTATTTTGTGTCCCACAGATAACTGAAACTGTGGATATTGGTTCCTCAGATACTGTGGTCCGACTGTATGTGTTTCAATGCAATTGTGGTTTGATTCAGTTTGGATTAAAGCTATTTGGAATCAGGGGTCCGACTGTACAAGAGAAGATGAAGATTCTTTCCTAGTGGTCATAGAACAGAGTACTCTGAAAAGATGATGTTATAATCACATATAATTGCATACAGTACATGTATTGTGTACAATAGTCTTATTATGTTTATGTCAGAAGTCTTACTGGGTTATATGGAGCTAGTGTGTTTAGGATTGCATTTTAAGGCTTAACTCACTTAATCTAGAAATAAATCCCACTGAATTCTGTGGCTTAAAACTAATTGACAGTTCTACAATAAAATTCCATGGTGGGTCTCTTCTCAAGAAGGTTTTTTTGGAAAATGGAAGTCTGGAGAATAGGAATGGCTGAGATACAAAGATTTAGTAATACAAGGAACCCAGGATTCAGTTAAAATAAAATCCAGAGAACAATTAGCAAAAGAGGGAATTAGTGTTAACTGGTTTTTGTATAAACAAATCTATGAGAAATTTAAAATGGATATGACATTAGAGCAAATCCAGATGGAAAAAAACAAACTTGATAAGATCTTCTTTGAAAAATCAAAACATCAGGTGGCCTACTTTTATAAATTTTTATTGGAAAGGGAGTTGGGAAAGGAATACGTTAAAGAACAAATAGTAAATGGATGCAAGATATAGGGCATAATATTGAGATCGGTAAGTGGGAAAAGGCCTGGAGAGATACTCAAAGGTTCACATTAGCTCAGAACCTGAAAGAAAAATTCATTAAAATGTTTTACAGATGGTATCTCACTCCAGCCAAATTGTATAAAATGTATCATACAGGGAAAAGGCAATGCTGGAAGTGTGAGGGTGCGGTAGAGATGTTGATTCATATGTGGTGGAAGTGTCCTGCAGCAAAAGAATACTGGAAACAGATACATATTGAGATCAAAGAAATTTTCGATATCAATTTTCTGCTAAAACCAGAAACATATTTGCTGAATATGTTAGGAGAGATAGAAGGGGGAAACTGGAAACACCACTGGAGAATTACACTATATATGTTAACACTAGCTAGAATACTATACGCCCAGAGATGGAAAGATAAAGCTAATCCTACTGTAGAAGAGTGGTTGAATAAGTTATGGGAAATGATAGCCCTATTAACAGCCCTATTAAAAGGAAGAGATAGAGAGAAAATAGAAAAAGAATGGGAACCAGTTAAAGGTTTCCTAGAAAGGCAGGGAAAGATGGAACTAAGTCAAAAGAAAGGAAAGGGAAGGGAGTTAACTCTGGAGAATTAAAAAGCAAATAATCTTGAAGCAAGACATTATGCTTGGAAGCATATAGATAAGACAGGCGATTAGGCAAAAAAAATAAATTAATAGCAACAGGGGGGGGAAACTAAGCAAGCAAGAACAGAGGAAGGAAGTGAAGTGGGGAAAAGATGATGATACACATATATGTTATGGACTTCTTGTATATCTCCCAATTTTATTAGACTTGAAAGAAAGAAGGTTACAAAGTTGAAGGTTCAAGTATAAATGATATCACAAATGTTATGTTTGTCTAAAATTTATTTATTGTAAAATGAAGATAAATTGTATAAATGTATGAATGTAACTTGTAAAAATAATAATTTTAAAAAACTAATTGACAGTTCCACCTAGAGCAGATCCACTGAATCAGTGAAACTTGTCAACACTTACATACATTCCATTAATCCAATGGGTCTACTATAGTTGGGTCTAATTGGAACTTATACCTTAATAGGCATATATATAAGATTGTACAGTCAATGGTACAGTAGGACTCCCATATCTGCTGATTCATTATCCACTGATTCAGTTATCCACGGGACACAAAACAGCACACCTAGCAGAGTCTTCCTAGAAAATGCCTAGAGGCATCCTCTCTAGACGTTTTCTAGGTCCTCCAAGGCAACTCTATGGTTTTTAAACTGGAAGTCCCATTATTTTAAATGGTATTTGCTGTTATCCACAGTTTTTGGTATCCATGGGAATTTGGGAATTTTTTATTGGAGTAAGACCATTCTACTAAAAAATACACCCGACCGCAAAAGGCCACAACAATAATACAAAAACAATACTAATTATTTTCCTCTTTTCTTACTAATACAAAAGTAAATCTATCCTAACACTAATGTATTTTTCCCTTTAATCTAAACACACTATAATCATATTATATTTACACATTATAATTATACCTACTTAGAAATGGAAAAAAAAACCAATAAAATATTAATTAAAAATAATAATACAAAATAATACAAAATTAATAAAATATTTATTTAAAATATCATTTTATGTTATCGCTGGGGTCGTCTCACTAAACCACAGCCAAAACTTTTTCCAACGATAGCTTGGCAATTTCTCTTTTTCACTCAGAGCTAAATTTTCAATTACATTCTTCACATAATAGGCAGTGCCTTTTACATCCTGCAGATTTTGACTTTTCACCTCCTTTTGTCTCTGGAAAACTAACCCTAACATCACATAGAGGTTTACCAAGCGCACCGTGGACCAGGGCACTTTCCAAAACCTCTCAGCCACGGCGGAACCAGGCTCCTTCCTCTTCCTCTTTTGGCCCACTGACATTCTGGGTCCCCTGATACCCTCTGGAGGTTCAGTCCCCGAAAGCACCGTCTCCCAAGCCTGCTGTGCCAAATCTGGCCAATCCAGGACCCGGGCCACCTCCTCCCATGTTTCCCGGGCACTTGGGCAGTCCTGGACAAAATGTCTGATCGTCTCCTTTTGTGCCACGCCACTCAAAATCTCAGCCTTTTTACATTTCAGATGCGGACAGGTCTGCTCATCCTCTGCGGTCCATGGTCTCTTTCCCCTCAGATTAAGAACCTGATGATAGAGCCTCCACCTCAAGTCCCACAACTTTTTGGGGACCCTTTTGTCCATGAAAAACTCAATTGGGTTAGTCTGGTGATGTAGGTATTCTGATAAATCTAGTTTGGCCTGACGCTTTTGCAAAAACGGGTTAACATAAATCTCCTCCACTATTTTCCTGTACAAACTCCTCTTGATGCTCTGACCTGGTCTGTCTTCCCCCTTCAACTCCTCAGCATGAATTTTATATTTCTTTATGTAAAAAACAAAGTCTTTCAAATAATCTGGTGCTTTCAATTTTTCAGGTAAAGAAAACCTAAAACTTAATGAGCCTTCCTCCCACCAAGTCTTTCCCCATCTAGTCCCTATCCAGCACTCACAAAACAAAACTAGCCAAGCCTGAGGTTGAATCTGACCCTTTTGTAACAGAGAAACTTTCCCAAAGTTTTGAGCAGAAAAGATGGCGATGAACTTAGGTCCCAGGGCTGGGAAGTCTAGGCCCCCTTGTTCTACCTGCCCATAAGCCACTGCCCTTGCCAGGGGGAATGTGGCCATTCCCCAAAGAAACTTGAAGAGAACCCGATCAGCTTCTTTAATCACTGAATCTGGAGGTGGGAAAACAGCCGCCAAGTTGGCTGCCACCGGAAGCAGGTAAGTATTTACAAAAGTGGCTCTCTGGTAAATGGTCAGCTTCCATCGCTGCCAGAGGGCTACCCTCTCTTTCACTTTTTCCAACCAGCGATACCAATTTTCTTTCCATCCCTCTGGAGCCAATGCAAAATTCAGCCCCAGGATCTTCACCCTATCCATCTTTGCCTCTTGCTCTGCTTGCCACCTTTCCTTTTCTCCATGGGGGCCCCCGGAACCAATCCCCCACAGATATGGGGGTCCTACTGTACAGTGCTAAATTTGACAATGTAAACACTCAACATTACTGGTTTTAACATTTTTATTAGCTTCATTTTTAACTTTTGTATGCTGTGAATTTTTAACTTGGTTTTAACTTTTGTAAGCTGCCTTGAGTCCTGAACTAAGAAAAAAGTGGGACATAAATACTGATTATCATCATCATGACAGTTCAAACCTTGCATCCAAGGCAGCTGTGTTGATTCGTATCAACAAATCAGTTGCAGAAGTTTTCATCTCCACCAAGAACAAGTCTTCTGTAAAGTTAATGATTCTCAACTTTCTCAACACTAGCCATGTCAGCAATTCAAGATCAAGCCAAACAAAATACTTTGCATTTCAGCAGGAGAAGCTGACAACAATATTTTGTTAAGAAAATCTATTTTGCCTCTAGTTCCTGTGAGAATTGAAGCCATACCCAAAGAGAACAGGGAAGCCTGACAGGGTGGTAGCAGATATCATCCCTACAAATCAAAAGTTCCAGAGCTCCAGCCCTGTGAGCTCTGGTTCCACTACACCAGACATATTAGCCTACATAATAAAGTCATATCAATGGAGAATCTTGAAAATGTATGTTTTCAATAAATCTAGCACACATTCTTGTGTTACATTTCATTTTTATTCTGAGAATTAGCATCACACATTTTGGCACATAATCTCTCTGCATATGTTAAATAACAAAGCGCTTGGTAAGATCAAATCTTTGAGAGGACTAATGGCAAAACCCATTACCTTAAACATGATATATGACAATGCTTCAAACAAGTCAAGGTGGTAAGGAAGAAACAACAGTACTCGCTTCCGCTTAATGCATAAAAATAAATCTTATGTACAGAATTTAACAGAAACAAAAATATACAGATTTTTCACTTTTACAATAAATATATATGTATAAGATAACATGAAAACTAAATAAATAAAAAAGGCTACTTTTGTAGCTAGGCCTACAAATACTCAAGAAATCTGCTGGGAATTATTTTCACAAATTTGACTGAAAGCTGTTGATCGCTCATACTGGCGTAAGCACATTTGAGATTAAACAGTTTGATTTGCCCCACTCCAGAATCCACATGCCATATCCCTATATATTTCAAGAGTTGCTGTGAATGGAGAAGCCTACTCACACTTGAATGCATATGGAGATGTCTCCAGGCTCTAGGTCTCAGGGCATGCATGGGGTTCTCTTTCCAGTGAAATGGTCAAGCAGTTATTGATGACTAGGAAGCTGCATACGTGCTTAAAGCCCTTATGCCCTCAAAACATGGCTCATGGCTAGTGACTTCAAAAGAATCTAAAGTGATCCAAAGTGCAATTATGCTGGTATAGACTGTACATTCTTGGTGGGCTAATTAAATCACTGCTGCTGCTTTCCTATATGTAGGTGTTTTCTTGTTGTGAAGCTATTTAAAAAGCAGGTTAAGGAGAATTCCAGATTTAAATTAGTCCTGATGCAATGTGGCTTCTAAGCAAAGAATATCCATATAAAGACTATACAGAGACCCAGATCTATACACACACTTTGGAACAATGCATTTTGGGGCTACAACTTCCAGAACCTCCCAACAAACATGTCTATTGGCCATGCTGCCTGGAAGAGTCAGGAACTTGTAGTTCAAAAAAGGAACTTTTCCCATCTTTCTCTAAATATATCATTCACAAAGATTCTTTGTGTGGTGATAAAGTCCTAAGGGTTTTAATCCTTATGTTTTTTAAAGACACCAACCTCTTAAAAATATTCAAGGCCTGGAAATATGAACTCAGCATTTCAGCAACTGTATGTCAAGAGAACATGTTGACTGAGCTCCATTTATTTCTATTTTATTCTCTCTCCTTTCTTTCCATAGTTTCTTTTCTCAGCAATTACTGTTCATGCTCTTTTCCTAGGCCAATATTGTTTATTCTAACATTTCTTGTACTTGATAATTTCCTTGCTTATATATAAAAAAGACAATAAAGATTTGTTTTTAAAAGCTCACAAAAAATAATGAAACAATGAAACTGGAAACTAGCCTACATATTTGAATGGTTATGAATTACATGGATGTATATATTTTAAAAGTAGAGAACAATCTAGAAAGTCCTTGTGATGGCTCATTTGCACTCATTTGTATTTGGGCTGGGTTAATTACAAAAATGAATGTTTTTAATTCATACCAGCTTGGATCGTTTTCCACTGATTCACCTGCTGTTAAGATTTTTAGAGTAGTTTGAGTAACCCCAGTTCTATATTTACCAGAAAGCAGGTCTTTTCAGACATGACATTGAAATACAGTTTAGTATTACACATTTGAGCTTTAAGCCTGTACATTTCCCCCTCTCTGTTCTTGTGCAGTCCCAATAACAAGATCAGAAATGTTCACAGTCCACTTTTAAAATAACCAGTCTTCCTCATGACAGATAAATCCAAAGGAACTTTGGTTGTTTTATGTTTTTGTTAGTTTAAATAATCCAGGATGGAATGGTGGTTTATGATTCTGGCTTATTTGCTAATTATAGTTTAAACTAACTAGTGTTCCAACTTCATGTGTAAATAAAAGAAAGAGGTGGTCAACAACTACCTGGTTTACTCAGATTATGTTAAATCATAGATTAGCATTATATCCAAACCCATGCAATTTTTCCAGTTGGTCTACTTATGTAGTTAAATATTCTGTTTTACACGAACCATGCAGCATGTGAGGGCAGCACAGATTTGCTTAGTGAGAGCAAAGAATTCTTAGCCCATTTTTTTTAAAGCCCAAGAGGATGCAATGAGAATTTTGCACGCCATATTAGTCATTAAGCAAATAATAATAATGTGTACCTCCTCACGGAGTTTGGGCAGTCCTACAATGAAAGAGTCCTCTTTGAAACTTGCAAATATAGACTTATTTTCTGGACTATCAGCAACACGTTTCTGAACAGCAAACCAATGTTTCAAGCAACGGCGTTCCCCACATACATTTCAAAGCAACACTAAAGTGGAGTACAGAAAGGCAAAATAAAATCTTTATATCTACAAAAATAGACTAGTTTTTATAAATTAATCATAAGAAAATTATATACATCTAGAAATGGAATAAAACCTTTAAAACATACGTAAAAGAGCCCAAGTCTCTATCTGGGCAACGCATCTATGAGTCACCCTCAACTTCCCAGGGAACTAACCACAAGGACTTTCCTTTTTGAGGATTAAGGCAATTATCTTAAGAGTAATGAAATGTTTCTATTCAATAAAGTAAAAGTGCATACTGCACAAATCATACTCCACAGGGAATTTTAAACTGATACTTTTGTGACTTCAAAATCTCTTTCATAATGGTGGTAAGTAGGATTAACATTTGTAACACAGATAAAGGGAACAGCTCAAACAGTTTTCCTAACGGTTGGGACTGCAGGTCCAGCCTCAAGGCAGTATCCAAGTGGGTGTTTTCAGTGGCAGAACCTACTTCAACCAGTGGAAACAGTAGGCACAATCTCTTCTTCCTCCTCCAGTGCCCCCATCCTCCAGTGCAATGTTTTACTGCCACACTGGGCTGTGGGGGAGAGGAGACAGGAAGAAAGGTAGCTAACATAAGCTGCATTTAGCTCTTCATCATTTATAGAAAACACATTGGAGCCCTTTCCCACTACAGTTATAGAGCTATATTCCACTTTAATTGTCATGGCAATATCCTATGAAATCCTGAGAGCTGCAGTTAAGGAAGGGGAATTTAGAATTCTCAGCCAGAGAACTCTCATGCTTCACCAAAATACAAACCCCAGGATTCCACTGGATATTGTCAGGGTAGTTAAAGTGGAATCATATTCCTATAAATGTACAGTGTGAAAGAGCACCTAGTGAAATATACAGGACTTGTGTTAGTCAAGTCCCATACATTTCAATGTGTTTCCACTAAATATGACTAAGGGATAAATCCAATTTAAGGATTTAGGATGGAAACAATTAAAATCTCAAACACTGCTTATAGTTAACTCATGTGAGCACCAAATGAATCATTCACTCGAAATGTACCATGCAGTTACATGATACCTATCTTGTTTCCCCTTAATATTAGATGGAGGAGTATGTATTACTTGGAATGCAATATATGGAGAGGGGAGCCTTTTGGCTTTTCTCTCCAGTATAAATTGAACAGCAGAGGAAAAGAGAAGAGAGAGAGAATATCTAGAATGCTTGTATAAGACGTTCCCATTGGTGCACATTTTTATCTAGATGTCCTAGTCATGTGACAATGCTATGATTTCAGCCTATGATTTAAGTCTAATTCCACTCCTGAATTTGGCACCACTCCAATCTGAAATTAAGGGAAAACAAGGAATGTAGCTGAATGCTACATATCATGGGAACATTTAGCTTGGGATAGGACACCTTCAATTTTTTTCCTTTTTTGGACTAAACTTGTCAAGAGTTTTATGGACCTATAGTCAAAAAAGGGATTCCCCACCCCAATACACACACACTCTGGCCCTGATTCATAAGACTACTGACAGGGAGGGAGTTGGGAGTCTTCCGGAAAGTGGCATGTGACTTGATTAAGCAGAACTTATTTAGGAATTTTAAAGTCCAGATTAAATCCTGGAGTGGATTCACCACCATACTAACAAGAGGGAACCACCACTGGGCTATACCATTTCAGATTGCAACACTCATACACTTTCCAATACTAATGGTTTTCTGCATATATGTAACAAAATATCTGGCAGAAAGTTGTATCTCACATTCTTCTAGACACGCTTGTTTTCTTCAAACAGGAATGTATTTTTCCTCACTCTGGAACATTCCATCTGCAGTCTGCAGTACAGCCCAAAAACTTTTACTAGCACAGTGATAAGAAGGCTGATCTCATTTATCCCCACTGGTTAATATTTATGTTTTCAAACAGAGATGGCAAATGTAGACGTCTTAATTCATTCTAACGATCCAAAATGAAACCAAAGGCATGGTCCTGTGTTAAACAGCTATTTATCAATGTAGCCATATCTTCCTCACCAATTCTGGTTCAATTCCCTTGACACCAAGTGGCATCATGTTTCTCTCAGTCTTAGTGCAGCACTGCACAGAGATTTTCAGAACTCCCAAACTCCTTTGAAACAAGCCTGATAACAAGTTTCAGACTGGTGATGAAATTACAGGAACCACCACTCAAATTTTCCATGATGCAAGTCAGCGAATGACCCACGGACTTTCTGTATCAAGTTATAAAGCTCAACAGCAGTGTATACAGCTGTGGTAAAAAATATGCCTTACTAAGTCCTTAGTAAGCCAGTTGGCTTTAAAAGGCACATGGGTTTGAGAGATCTGGCCTCCTGTTCAAAAAACAAAATCAGTGTCTGTCATTGATGTTGGCCCAGTCTCACCCGTCTGGCATGGTTTCATTCAGCAGGTCCTCTGGTGCTGGTGATCATGCTTGACGGAATTGGTGGCTGTGGAGCTATGGTCCCCATCTTTCTCTTCACCAATCATCCTGTGCTATTTGTGTCTAAATCCTTCATTTAATAATAATAATAAAAACTAGATGTCTTTTCCTTAGGACCAAGAAGAGCATGGTTTTCTATGCACTGCAGCAGTTTTTGGCAAATGTAGACTTTTTGAGGGTTGTCCCTGACAAGTCAGTTACTGACTTGTCATCCTCTTTGCTGTCACTTCTTTTTCGAACTTCTCTGCAAAACAGAAGTTTGTTAAGATCACACAATAGTTCTTATAAGGAACAATGAACTGCCTATCATGACTATTCATTACAAAAGAAAGTAAGTATCACAGATTGTCCCAGCAGGAGAGTCCTTGTACCAATTCCACATTATCAATAGTTCAGGGCCCAATTTTCCAACCTCTTACCCACAGGGGGCTGCAACATCCTCTTCAGCTGAAGCCAGAAATGGACTTCATGATAGTCCATGATAGTCCAGTTGCAAAAATCCCTTGTTTTGTTTTTTTTACTTTTTAAAGCTGAAAGACCATGTGCAAGAGCCATGCATCTTAGCTTGTTTGTTTCATTTATATCCTGCCTTTCCCCCACATGATGGCTTACAAGTTTAAAACATGATACTGTGAAAAAACTGATGCTAAAATAAGTTTTAAAAAAACAAGTTAGCCTATTACAACAACAATAATTTAAAATAATAGACAATCATTCAAAAACTTTACAATAAGGATAAAAGTACAGCACACAAACCTCATTAAGAGACCCTTTCACCCAAAGAGTTAATTATCAAATGCCTGTTGAAATAACAAGGTCTGGAAGAATGACAGCAGAAAAAGGATCCAGCTAGTATCCCATGGAAGAGTATTCCACAGCCTGGGAGCAGCCACCAAGAAAGCCCATGCACAAGTCCTCACCAGATGGGCTTGTGGGAATAGTGGGACCAAGAGAAAGCTTATACAGGTGCAGTCTATCAAATAGTCTGGACCCAAGCTTTATAGGGCTTTATCAGTCACAACAAGCATTTTGAATTGTGTCCAGAAACAAACAGGTAACCAGGGAAAGTGTTCCAACAAGGGAGTTACACATTGGTTAACAGAAGAATCACGTTCCTAAAGCACAATGATCAATGTTTCAACTTTAAAAAAAAAATAGGAGAAAGGTCTAGAAGTAGATTGGGGCCAATTGTGACTCACTGACCATGTGTTACCCACCTCTCTTACAGTCACTAGTCATATGGCAAACGTTTCACAAAAAGTGCAGTATTGTAGTATCATAAAAGAGCTCATTCTAGAGTTCTTTACTGTAAGCATCTACATTATCCCATTTTGGCACATATGGAAAAAGAAAATTTTCAATTTTTTATAAATAAATTTCACTAAAATGAATCAGAGCCACATAATTAATATTACTGGTAGATTGTGTCCTACAGTTCATTGACTGATGCAATCAATGAGGTTAAAAAGCAGCAAGACTGTTTCAGGATGTGTCTGCACCAGTGATCCAGTTTGCACCAATCAGCCCAGTTTATATCCACTGCATTACTTCCTATTTGGACTATAGGCTGTGATTCGGAAAGAGAGAGAGAACCCTTTGAGAACGAATTACAAGGCAATTGAGGCCATCAAGGCTCAGAAACAAGCCCTAACAAAACATAGTCTTTCTGTGTGTTTTTTCCAGGCTGTGAGGCCATGTTCTAGAAGAGTTTATTCCTGATGTTTCACCTGCATCTGTGGCTGGCATCTTCAGAGAATGGTGCCAGTGTAGATGTATAGGGTTTATATATTGTGAGTCCCTGTTGAAGAGGATTAGCATGTAAATTTGTGTATTCAGTTGTAGAATGTCCAGTTCTTAGGATGGGAAGATATTGAAGGGGGATAAGCGTCTATTTAGCTCATGGTCCATTGTCTGCTGGGAAGCCCCCTGTCCCTGGGGGAAGTTCATTTGCATGTGTTGAGTTTTTATTTTGGTGTTTTTCAGGACTGATAGCCAAACTTTGTTTACTTTTAGGGTGTCCTCTTTCCTGTTGAAGTTGTCCAGGTGTTTGTGGATTTCAATAGTTTCTCTATGCATTGTGACCGGATAGTTGTTAGCTTGGTCCAAAATTTCGGTGTTTTCAAATAGCATTTTGTGTCCACATTTGTTTATAACATGTTCTGCTACTGCTGATTTTTCTGGCTGGCCCAGTCTGCAATGTCTCTCATGTTCCTTGATTCGTGTTTGCACACTGTGTTTTGTGGTCCCTATGTAGACTTGTCCATAGCTGCATGGTATGCAGTAAACTCCTCTGGCTGTGAGAGGGTCTCTTGTGTCCTTCACTGAGCACAGCATTTCTTGGATTTTCTTGGTTGGTCTGTAGATCATTTGGAGGTTGTGTTTCCTCAGCAGCTTCCTTATTCTGTCTGTGACTCCTTTGATGTATGGTAAAAATACCTTCCCTTTGGATAGTTGTTTTTCTTCACCCCTGTGGTTTTTTTTGGGGTCTGGCTGCTCTGTGATGTCTGAGCTGGAGTAACCATTGGCCTGTAGAGCCCAGTTTAGGTGTTTCAGTTCATCCTCCAGGTATTGGGGTTCACAGATCCTTTTTGTGCAGTCTACCAATGTTTTTATTGTGCCCAGAAAAAAACCACAAAAAACCTATGGATGCCAGCAATGAAAGCCTACAACTTCACCTTCCAAAACAAATAACCCACATTAGCAATTATGGGGGCAGCCAAGGTGAATCAGCTTTTCAGAGAAGGTTACCCCATTTGGAGGGGAAAATGTATTTTTACTCTCAAACAACATACTTGTCCTAAATTTAAAACAAAAAGGCCAATTTTCTACCCACTATTTGGGTTGTATGACTGATTCTGTTTACTCCCTAGAAATCACTTATGTACTAAGCTATTTAAAAGGAAAGTCCCTGAAAATTCCAGGAACTGACTTGTATCACAGGGCAACAACTACCTTTGAACTGATGCTACTCCTCCCCTCCCTCCAAATGTATGGATACACTACCAGTGCACCTGTTGCCATTGGAAAAGTTCCCTATGCTTGGAATAAACCAATAGGTTGCCTCTTCCAGGAATCCAGTATTTACTGGACTTCTATTATTTCAGCAAGAGCATTTGAAAACACAAAACAGCAACAAAGTGCTACTCTGAATCTTGTCATAAATACCAGCTATTATTTCAGACCTTACATCATTTTCATTTGAAGCTCCATGATATCGATGAACAATTCATGTAGGTTCAGAGCTTGGGTTTTGTTTTCTTTAAGACTCAAGTTGCCAGAATTCCACAGCCAGCATGGTGACTGCAGACCAGTTTTAATCCAAAAAGTAACTTTTCAAAACTTTGTGCCTATTTGGTTGTTGGACTAACAAACTACATCCATTTCAAACAGAAAATGAACTACTTAAATCAGGAATGGTAAATTAAACCAAGGCACAGGCCACACATCTCCCTACAATGTGGGAGTGGCATATGTCCCTACTCCCCAAATTATTGCTTAAGAAGTCCCCACCACTACCAAAGAAGGCCTCTAGGGGATATGTTGGGCAATTTTAGCATGTTGTGAGGGCCCCCTGGTCTGTTTTAGAATGTTAGGCCTTTTCTCCCAGCCAGGATATGAATGGAAGTTATTTTTGGTTGGGAAAAAACTCCACTTTTTCCAAACTAAAAACAGGTCAAGGGAACCCCACCCCCACCCCCAATAATGTGGCAAAAATGACTCCAAGAGCACCTAATTTTTAAAAAGTGAAATGCTGTTTACTAGACTTGGCTTTTTTCAAACCACTTTTTCAGTGATGTTAAGAAAGTTAATGTCTTTGAACGTACCGAGCAAGATGAAGTACTGCCTCCACAATATTAGAGCCATCTTTAGCACTGGTTTCACAGAATAAAGCACTGTAAGCCTAGGAAGGGGGAAAAGATTTATAGATAGATTCATGGATAATTTCACTCAGATAAATTCATGAAAAGACTGAAGAACAATTTAGAATAAGATAAACTACAAAACAGTTCACAAGACTGTATACATATACAACTGTATATGTACAAGATACAACTATGTGGTTTGCTCTACTTCAAACATTGCCAATGCACAATCCAACAACAAACTGTAAAATTAATGGCAGTTTTCAAACTAAGCACCTACTAAGTGTCATTTGGTTCCAGTCATTTATGAATCAAGTGCTACAAACTCATTCTAACTGATTATAAATGATTCTAACTCATTCATACTGATTCTAATACATTCACCTAATACTACTGCTTATGATCTAGACCAAAAGTGGGAATCATATGGTTCCCCAAAAGCTGATGGACTGCAACTCACAGCAGCCCTAGATAGCATAGCTAATGATGATGCTAGGAACTGCAGTCCAACATTTTGAGGGTTACAAGATTCCCAGCAGTGATATAAACTTTCTTGCTTGTCATCTATGGAGTTTCTAACTCTTACCATGGCTAGTTTTTCTCCACAGTTTATTGGTACACATTTCTGTCCTTGCTCAGAAACCACCTGGCGGAGATCGGCTTTGTTTCCCACCATCATGATTGGAATGCTTTCATGTGTTGCATCCTGGAACAAGTATAAAGAGTTTGGTTTGATTTTACTTGATAAACACAGAGTTTATGTATGGGGTAAGTGGTAATAATTTGAACATTCTAATTTCTACTATCAAACTCCACACCAACAAATTTTAGTGGGACTACCCTCACTTGTGACAAAATTAAGGAGAAGTCAATTATATGTTGCAGTCACATTTAACAAGTCATATTGAATCATATAAACAAAATGAAAATGGGGGCTCATTCACACTACACAATTATCATGCTATGATTCCACTTTAACTGTCATGACTGCATTCTATGGAATCCTGGGGTTTGTAGTTTGGTCAGGCACTGGAGTGCTTGGGCTGAAAATTCTAAATGCCCCTCCCTAAACTGCCAGTCCCAGGACTCCATAGGACAGAACCATGGAAATTAAAGTGGAATAATAGTGCTATAATTGTGTAGTATGAATGGGTCCTGGATCGTGGTGTTCAGTTGTAACCTTTAAAAACAGAAGAGTTTACCCTTGAAAAATAACTTGATCAATTCCATTCCAAGCCCGAATTATGTTTGATCCTTCATTCATGAAAGTGTTTGTTTTTCATTGGTTTAAACAGAACACTGCCTGGCTATTTACTCCAGGTAGTAAAACACATTTCCTGTAACTCATAGGAGCTCAGAGTGTGGGCAACTGCATGAAGAAGGAACAATTTTCATTCTTGCCACCCCTCTTGAGTCACATTGGTGCTTCCAGGCACACTGAAAGTGACATACTGTTACTACTAGTTACCATTTTGGTGAGGTTTTCAACACCAAAGAGGTCATTGGGGTTAGGGTTGGCGTGTCCTGAAGAACAGAGTGAATCTGCATAAAAATGGTCTTCTCCCTCCCTCCCCAGAGATCCACGTACCAAATGCCATCTCTAGTTGTCCACTATGTTGCAGTGCCCATAGTTGTTCCTGATCCAGGAAAGGAGATGCTGTTCTTAGCATTAATCTAAGGGGGTATCAGTACAGGACTGGGCCCTCTGATCTATAAATTCTCCTCTCTCTTGAGTAGATACATTGGATACAAGTGGGCTCCAAAATAAATGTAAGGTGCACCAAACTGTAAATGTACTTCACAAGTTCTATAGGGTTAAAATTTCTTACCGTGATCATATCCACCCATTCTCGTACATTAAGGAAACTCTTCTCACAGCTAACGTCATACAACAGAAGCACCCCATCTGCTCTTCTGAAGTACGATTTAGCAATACTACGGAACCTTTCAACAAAAGAGTTATGTTAAAAGCCTCACCAAGCCTTCAATTCTTCTTATTTTCTTTTCTTTTGTGTAACCTGTGGACAAACTCAGGAGAACAGGCACAGACGCCTGTCCTGAATCCATTCAGTGAAGGAGGCAGGGGAAAGACTGGTTCTCAAAGGAAATAGGTGGTGTCTCACTAATCCTAATCATTTGGCCAAGACTTTCTTTTAAGAAAAAAATGACATTCCTAGTGTAAATATGGCCTCTGAATAAAATGCCTATAAAAGTGGAAGAATATATTTTAATATGATTAGAATCATATTACTAGTCCAAGACAGACAAAACACAGATCTCTTTTGAGCACCATGTGATTTATTTATTTATTTATTTTAACTTAATGAAAATAGCACTAAATGTTTAAAAGACATAAACTACAAAGGCAGCAATAACAGAAGCAATGGTAAGAATAGAAAGTTCTTACTCACAGGGCCAAAACTTTAAAAAGTCCCTGCCTTCAGTGGCTAATATGTCACCATTATACTAGAATGACGTTGTTAAAGGCCTGAAGGGACAGATGTGCTTGTACAGGGCTCATCTGCATTGTCCTAGCTGTTAATGAAAGCTGGTTGAGTGAGTGCAGAAGAGCTGTCTTGCCTACAGAAGACTCACAGAACAAAACAGGGGCAGAAGTGAAGAAAGGGAAGTGGTGGATGATGGTGGAGTGTGTTCTGTTAATTTTTTTTTCATTTTACATGTTCATTCCAGTCTTCCTCCCCTGCCCACAACAGTACTGATTTAAACAGGAGGGGAATTAACCTCCTATTTTAACACAAATGCCCTCCACCCAGAACCCTTTGTTAGAGCCAACTAAGAGCCGATTTGGATGCTGGCCTTGTGGCAGAAGCAACAGGAGAGGTATCTAGCATCTCGTGAATACTGTTATACTGGATCAATTTGAGTCGGTGAGTAACGAGGACATGGAAAAACTCCTTGGTAGTATGAAAAAGACAACCTACTCTCTTGATCAATGCCTGTCTTGGCTGGCCATCCAAGGGGGAGATATAATCAAGGTGTTGTTGAAGCATATAATCAACACATCTTTCAGAGAAGGCCGACTTCCATTTTGCCTAAAAGAGGCAGTGGTTAAACCACTCCTTAAAAAGCCCTCCCTTGACCCCGTGGACAAAAACAATTATAGGCCAGTCTCGCTTTTACCGTTCTTAAGCAAGGTAATCGAGAGAGCAGTCGCCATTCAACTCCAAGCAGTCTTGGAAGAAACTGATTTTCTAAATCCATTTCAAACTGGATTTAGGACAGGATATGGAGTTGAAACTGTCATGGCCGCCTTAGCTGATGATCTCCATCTGGACATTGACGGGAAGTGTGACCCTGCTGGTGCTCTTGGACCTCTCAGTGACCTTTGATACCATTGACCACAGTATCCTTCTGGAATGCCTGGGAGAATTGGGAATTGGGCACACTGCTTTGCAGTGGTTCTGTTCCTATCTCTCAGGCAGATTCCAGATGGTGATGCTGGGAGACAGTTTCTCTTCTAAAAGAGAGTTAAGATCTGGTGTCCCCAAGGGCACCATCCTGTCTCCTATGCTTTTTAACATTTACATGAAGTTGCTGGAAGAGATCATCTGGAGACATGGGGTGGGGTGTTATCAGTACGCTGATGACACCCAAATATGTTTCTCTATGTCTCGGACTGCTGCAGTGACGAAGGATGGCATCTCTCCTCTGAATGACTGTCTCAGGGCAGTAATGGATTGAATGAGGGAAAACAGACTCAAGCTGAATCCAGATAAGATGGAGGTGCTTGCTACTGAGACCCCTAACGCGGGAATGGATACATGTCTGCCAGTCCTGGATGGGGTCACACTTCCCCTGAAGGACTGTGTTCACAGCTTGGGGGTGCTCCTCAACTCATCTCTCCAGCTGACAGCCCAGATAGATATGGTGGTCAGGAGTGCCTATTATCAGCTTCAGCTGATACATCAGTTACAATCCTTTCTGGAGCAGGGTGATCTATAAACAGTAGTACATGCAGTGGTAACTCTCAACTTGACTTTTTCAATGCACTCTACATGGGGCTACCCTCATGCCAAGTTTGGAAACTTCAATTGGTACAAAACATAACAGCCAGGTTGGTCGCAGGTACATCTATAGCTGACCACATAATACCTGTCTTAAAATCCCTTCATTGGCTGCCAATTAGTTTCAAGGCAAGGTATAAGGTGTTGGTTATAACCTTTAAAGCCCTACATGGCCTGGGTCTAGGCTACCTGCAGGAGCGCCTTCCTCCATATAATCCACCCCGCACACTTAGGTCCTCTGGGAAGAACCTATTGCAGCCAAAGAAGACCAGATTGGCTGCAGTTACCCAGAGGACCTTTTCATCTGCCACTCCCAGGCTATGGAAAGACCTGCCGGATGAGATCTGTCATATTACCATCCTAGAAGCCTTTAAAAAGGCCGTTAAAATGGATCTCTTCCGGCAGGCCTATCCAGATTAGCCTTCTAGATTAAAAAAACAACAACAAATCTACCCACAATTTTATTGAATTTGTACTTGTAAATTTTAATATATTCTGCTGTTTAATTTCTATTTTATTGCTTTTTGTTGTTTTTATGATTGGGGGGAGGGATGGGATATGGGATTATTTTTTAACTTTGAGTTTTTATTGTTATAATAATTTATTGTTATAATTATGTCGTACTCCCCCTTGATTCCCTAGGGAAAAGGAGGAATATAAAAAAATTATTATTATTATTATTATTATTAACCACAAAATTCCAGGCTGATGTCAATAAGGGGCTAAGTGCTGAGGAGCCTCTCATTGAAATGAAAGCAGATTGGAACCAGCAGACCAAGGGTCACCTTAGTCCTGACTGTGGAACTGCTCCTTTTGTGGCCTATCACCAACAGAAACACCACCATGATGCCCATGGAGTTTTCTGCAGATGTAACTTTGGTCTCCAAAAAGCAGACATCCCCACATTCCTCTAACCCCATTCCAAAAAGCAGACATCCCCACATTCCTCTAACCCCATCCAGACAACAAATCTTAGGGTTAGAATTGCTTTTTTGGTTATGAATATGCATTCACATAGACATTGTAGTAGTAGTAGTTGTTGTGTGCCTTCTAGCCATCTCAAACTTATGATGACCTGAGGCAAACCTATCACAGGTTTTTCTTGGCACAATTATAGAGAAGGTTTGCCATTTCTTTCCTCTGAGGTTAAGAGAGAGTGTCACACAACCATACATGTGACAATTTTTTTCCTCACCGAAACATGCCATCTGTGATTTTTTATGCTTGACTATTCTGCATTGGATTAACCTCCCCCAAATACTTTCCCAATATAATAGCAGAAGTCATTTTATGATGCCTCTTTGATAAAAATGTCAGTATGTTGCCTCAAAGGCTTTCAGCATCAGCTGCCGAAATATTTCAACTTCATATGTATTATAATGTACTAAGAAGCCTTTCTGCACCCATAACTTTAAAATAAAATGATAGAAATGCTGAACAAAAGAAAAAATAATTTTTCACAAATATAATCGACTGTACTGAACTTGTGGCAGTTTTTGCCAGAACACTACTGTAGAAAAATATGCTTATGAAAATATTCAAACCTGCCAGACCATATTGTTATATTAATATAAAATATTAAAAACTTTATTTCATTTATATATCTCATCTAAACTTTATCCCTTTTTCTTTAAAAAAATATACAAATAGGAACAAATCTACCCAAGTGATTCTGGATAATCTGTTTAGGAATTGCTAAATTGTTTTGTCTTTTTCTACTCAGATCCATCTGTCACTCATAACTTCCTACAATATAAATAATGCTGACCATATCTGGAAATGATGATTCATAGCACAACTGCAAATGCAATCTTGGCAGGCCCAAATCCCATCCCAGGATGGGATGGCTATTAATGGTGCAGTAGTCTAGAAAGTCCCAGAGTGGAAAGGGGTGTTTTTATCTAGACATCAATAGTGAGGTTTCCATCTGCATAAATCTTAAGTTTCATTGTTGTTTCTCTGTCTGAGATACAACTCTAAGTTCTGTTCAATATAATTAACACTTGTACATGTATAAACTATTTAAGTAGATCCAAGTCATAGTCATATGCACATATTTCAAAGCTTATTCTGTTACAGAGCTAAGAATAGGTTCAGCCGGAAGAAAACCTTGTCCATTAAACCCAACCCTATCTCCACTTCTGCTAGCCTTCAGCCAAAGGAAGTAGACTAGATTTCATGATGCCATGGCAATTAAGCTATATTGCACTACATACGCAATTATTTCTCTGTGTTTCTTCTCAGTTCACATGAAACACATGAAAACCTTTCTTCCTTCTTGCAAGTTGCTCTCAGTAGTTTTGAGAAGAACAGAGCCTTTTCATTCTTCAAGATAGCCAATACTATAGATAATTTGCTATTCTCTCTTCCTGAACTTGTCCTTGTTGTTCCTCATGTTGCAAGCAAGGAAATGAGCCCTTCTGCCAAACATGCATGCTCACAAAATTGCAAATCCGGTTGCATGTGCCACCTAAATTGGCAGCCAACAGTTCTACTTCCCCCCAATGATTGCTCCTACTGCCTTAGCAAAAATCAGTTTTTGATACAGATGCTGTGTCAAAGAGATGGAATGTAATTGTACAATTATGAAGGTATGCCATTGATTGTGCCACTTAATCTAGCTACAGAAATGCAACTCTGCAAAACCAGATGCACAATCTGCATTTATGTGTAACGTGCAACTATGTGCAATCCACTATGCACAATTTTGCACCATGTAGTGCGCAATGATGTGCAATGGCACTGCACACATAAACTACCTTTTCATAATCTTAAACTGAATACGGGCATTATGTGTCAGGCAAAAAAAAGTACAACTGCATGCCTAAGAGAACTCATGCAGACATAAGATCCCAACAGGATGCCAGCTGATTGTTTGCAATCCTATGCATGCTTATCTAGGTTTGAGTTCTACTGAACCCAACTGGGCTTATTTCCAGAGCTTAGGAAAATTACTTTTTGGACTACAACCCCCAGAATCCTTTAGCCAGCATGGTCTATTCTGTGAGTAGTCCAAAAAACAAACATCACCACCCCCATGCACTTATCCAAACTCTGTTTACTTCTCAGTAGATATGGGTTGCACTGGAAAGGGTTTTACAGTTTCTTTCAGCAATAATGCTGTTTCATTTTTAATTCAAAAACAGTGATACCATACTAACCTCTCTTGTCCTGCAGTGTCCCACAGTTGTAACACTGTTGGTTCCCCATCAACAATGAGCCTCTTCATTTGAAAGTCAACCCCTTAGGGGGAGGGAAATAACAAAAACCATTCAAGCTATTTAAAGGATGATAAAGATCTAGCAATATAAGAAACACTAGCAAATAAAATCAGGATAAGAGATGGAAGGCAGTAGAATCACAGAAGTATATTCAGTTTAAGAGGTAACTTTTGCAATGTTTCAGAATAGTAAGCAACAAGCTTATAAATTAGTAGAAATGTTATAAAAAGTTTTATAAAGACATAGAAATCAGTGTTTAATGAATGAACAGGGGCGAAAATAGTTTTTAGAATTCAAAACTTTGTGCTGAAAGCTTCAGCACCAGGAAGTTATGATCAAGGTCATAACCCATATAACTTATTTGTTTGTAAGTAACATGGCATTATTTTTGCACATATGTGCACGTGTAAATATTTAATAAAGTCTATCTTAACAAAAAATACAAAACCCAGTAGCATATTAGATGGCATGGGCTTAAAATTACATTGCTGAGGCAATTACAAGTGAATAATAGCAGAGTGCTATTTTGCTAATAGCAGCAAAACTAATGTGCAGTATCCCACCCATGCACTTACTGGGTGACAGGAATTTAGTATTCCCACTGTGACTCTAATGAGATGTTCCATTAATAGATTGTAAGTGTGTTTTATCTTTGTGGAGATAATATTCCTTATAAAAGCCATGTGCACAGGATACAATTACCTGAGTGATAAATGAATACCTTTTGCATTAACTATGAAACGCATATATATGTATAAATGGAGAGGGTGGATGTTTTCCCCCTCATAATACAGACAGAGTTTCAAAAGTAGGGGCGTAAACCTTTGTGTTTTTCATCTTGCAAACCAGAGCAACTAATCCCCACAGTATTCTTCCCATTGAGCAAGAACGTGAAGATTTCTGTGTAGTTCCCGATTACTATTTACACATTGGTAAGTTGCTGTTGTTATTTTACTTATTTATATCCTGCCTTTCTCCCAGTACTGGGACTCAAGGGGGCTTATACCTTATTAAAAAGAGTACAGATTAAAACTATACAAAAACATCAGTTAAAAAAATTACAAAAGTTATGTGTCTGTGTAAAAAAATTCATGTGGTTTTTCTGCAAAGAAAAGGTGTTTCCTGCTCAGAGAAACTCTTCTGAGCAGCAATACCTTTATTGGGCCAACTCCAAAGCATAAAATACATTATGCAAGCTTTCAAAGCTTCACTGGCTCCTGCCACACTACAGAAATTATGCAGTTCAACATCATTTTAACTATCATGATTCCAACCTAAGGAATCCTGAGATTTGTAGTTTGTTGTGGCACCAGAGCTGTCTGAAAGAGAAGGCTAAGTATCTCACAAAGCTACAAATCCAAGAATTCCATAGCACTGAGCCATGGCCATTAAAACAGTGTCAACACTGCATTAATTTTGTAGTGTGGCAGTAGCCACTGGCTTCATCAGGCAAAAATGTTAAAAATTATACAGGAGAAAAATGGTTTTGATGTTCTGTCCTATGTTCTGTCTGAGATGTTATCAATTTAGATGATACTGACTCCCCTAATTGGCCTTGTGAGGACCATTTTGGATTCTGTTGTATTTTGCTGCATAGCCAACATGGCTACCCATGGATGATTTCTTCTTCTTCTGAACAGAAACAGGCACATTCTGTCTCCACAGAAAATATCTTTTCTGCACAGAAAAAGTGTTTCCTTCATACAAAAAACAGTTCATGAACAAAAAGCTATATATCTTTCTTTGCAAATAAATACTTCCTGAGGGAGTATGCCTCTTCACTGACTCTGTTCTTTCTTTCTCAGCCAGGATATGAAATGTTAAGGAAAATGCAACATGGGACATACAGTGAAAGAAATAAAATATGTATGTGAAAGTCACAATGACTAAGCAAGAGCAATTATGGGGCTACGCAGGTGAAACTGCTAATGTAACCTAGAAGGCCTGAGAGCCAAGGACAGAGGTACTGAATGCAGATTGGAAACACCTGAGAATCATTAAGTGTACAAGGTGAAATGTTGAAATACATGGGTTGGTCTTAAGCATGGGTGGAACTACGTGGACCAATCAGAATGGAAGTACACACCCACTGGGTGGAAACTAACTAGTGGGTGGTGATAAATAATGGCTATAAAATTGCAATGTTTGCCAATGTATTTTTGTGGTTGAGTAGAAGTGGAGTAGTTTGGAGATATTGTGGAGTAGTGTGTAGAGACTGTGATTTGTTGACCATATAGTATATTTATATAGAAGAATAAAGTAGGTTTTATATAAAACTACTGAGTTGCCTGAGTGAATCCTGGAGACGTTTTGGAGACACCTGGAGAAGAGTGAGAAGGCTTGGAGAGTTTGTCAGGATCTTCAGCCTATTCTCTGAAACTCTGCTGCTTTGAAGGAAAGCATTAACCACTGATCTAAGCTGGTTGGCTCTGCTGCATAACAAGGTGGTGAGTTTGAGCCAGAGGTGAAGGGCTACAACTCCCATCATCCCTGACAAGGGTTATGGGCCCAGTTACTAGAGCACCCAGCATCCACAGAAGCTGAAAGTTCCAGAGAGTGGAAGAAAGCTTTGTGGACGACAGATCAGAGCAAGCTGTTTGTGCTGCACTGATAAGCCTCGTGAGTAAATCATTTTGTGTTTTGCTTAAGCCCAGACGGGTCGGCTGTGCATACTCAGAAGGACTGTGTCAAATTGAGTCACTGCACAAATCAAGATGGAAATTCTAAAGTTTAGTAAATTAAATAGAAACAACTACTCTACCTGGAAGATTTATGCCCAATCTCTACTAGTAAAGGAAGGTCTGTGGTCAACAGTTGAAACAGGGCTGGCAGCCGATGCTGATGAAGCCACTCAAGAGAGAGATAGTAAAGCAAAAGCCTGTCTTTATCTCATGCTTGAAGAAGACTTAATTAATGACGTCAGAGATAAAACGTCTGCCAAGGATGTGTGGGATACTTTGCAGAGATTACACACTCCTTCAACTGCTTTTGCAAAAATGCTATGGTCTAAAAGAATATACAGGCAAAAGATGGCTAAAGGACAATGTGTGATAGAACATTTAAAAATAATGCAAGATTTGTTTGTGCAAGCTGAACTGAGGGGAGTGCAAATTAGCAAAGAGCAGCAATGCTACATTTTAGTAGAATCACTAGACTCTTCGTGGGACAACATAACGAACAGCTTGCAGAACTTGCCAGAAGCTGAGCTTAATAGAGACTTAATTGTGGCCAGAATACTGGAAGAGAACCAGAGAAGAATGTCTGAGCAGTGTGACTCAGCAAGCTTAAAGACTGTGCCAAAACAACAAACAACTCCTGACTGGCGAACGCAGGAGGAAGCAGCCTCTACAAGGGAGCAACGGAGGTGCTTTTATTGTAAGAAGATTGGTCATCTGCAGAGACATTGTAAACATTTTGCAGCTGAGAGACGCAAGCAAGCAGAGAGCAGATGGCAGCCGCGGCAGTATCAAAAACAGTCCAGACCTCCATTTTTGAGGGACAGTGGTAATAAAAAGAGGTTTGCAACCATGATTAAGGAAAAACAAAATGCAAATTCTAAATGGCTAGTTGATTCAGGAGCCTCATCGTCGATGTGTAATGATATAAATTTAATAAGTAATAGAAAATCAGCTAATGTAAATACTGTAGTTTTGGCTGACGGGAAAGAGCTAAGTACTGTAAATCAAATGGGTACTGTATACATTCCAGGGCTAAAAGAGAATTTTAATGATGTCTTACATGTAAAGGAGTTAGAAAATAATTTGTTATCAGTAAGCAGATTAACAGAAAGAGACTACACAGTCATCTTTGAAAAGAACATGTGTAAGATAAAACTGAATGGGGAATTGCGTGGCATAGGTTTGAAAAAGGACAAACTTTATTATTTGGAGGACAATATTGATAGCTACAGGGTTGAAGAAGCTAATAACATAGAAAATATTCCAATCCATAAAGACTGCATACACGAGCTTCACAGAAAATTCAGCCATGCGAGCTTCAAATGTTTAAAGAATTTAATCAGTATGTGTCCAGATTTAAAAGTTGCTGAATGCAAAAACCACTTAGATTGTACGGTATGTCAACAGGTAAAGGTCAGAGCTTTTCCAGTAGCTAAGAAAACAAAAAGAATTGCTCAAAGACCATTTCAGTATGTACATGCAGATGTCGCCCAAGCTAATTGCTTGTCCTTAGGGGGAAGCAAGTATTTCCTAGTAATTGTTGATAGGTATACAAGGTTTGCATTTGTGAGAATAATGAAAAACAAATCTGACGCTGGGCAAAGTTTAAAAGCATGGGTAAGAATGATGGAAAGACAATTTGATAGCAGAGTAGGCACCATCATTACTGATAGAGGAGGAGAATTTTTAAATAATCAATTGTTTAACTGGTTTCAAAAGGTGGGAATAAGGCATGAAACTACAAACCCTGCTTGTCCTAGTGAGGATGGGTTAGCAGAGAAGAAAATACAAGATATAAAAAGAATTACTGCTTGTATGATGGCAGATGCAGGGGTGAAAGATAGTTTTTGGGCAGAAGCAACTTTGACTGCAATACATATCAGTAACAGATTGTATCATTCAGAAATTGAAGACATTCCCTACAGGGTATTGTATGGGAGAATGCCAAATTACAAGTACTTAAGGGTTTTTGGACAATTTGCTCATGTTTACACACCTGCTTGTTTCAGGAGGAAAGGAGAACCCAAAAGCAAAAGGCTTAGGTTTTTGGGGTATTCTGGAAATAGCTACAAGTTTCATTTGGATGGAAAACAAGTGCAGTATTCTAGGTCTGCAAATTTCGAGAGACATGCTGGTTGGGACAAACTGCATGCCAATAAAGAAGTGTTTTTGAGATTAGGGAGTTCAAATGAGCCAGAAGCACAAACTGAACCAACCTCAGGAAACGGAGGGGTTTCAGTTAAGCAGGAAGCATCACCTAGCAGCAGTGGTAGTTCTTCCGATGATGAGATAGCATCTAGGCCTACTACTACTCGAATGACTGAAGACAAGAGATTTAGTCATAGAACTACAACTCCTAGTAGAGAAAGTGAGGATGAAAGAGACAGAACAGCAGATTTTATTCCCAGGCGTAGTCATAGAGTTAGAAAGCCTCCAGATAGGTTTGTTGTGACAAAGGCAAGAGCTTGTTTAGCAATAGAAGAGCCTGAAAGTTTTGAAGAGTTGGAAAGTTATTCTAGTGAAGAACAGGAAAGATGGTTTGATGCAATGGATAATGAGTTTGGTTGCCTGGTAAATAAAGATGTTTTTGAAATTGTTGACAGACCCAAAGACAAGAAAGTAATTGGTTGTAAGTGGGTGTACAAAAGGAAAGAAATGCCAGATGGAAGTATCAAATATAAAGCTAGGTTAGTGGCTAAGGGTTTTGCACAACAGCAGTGTGAGAACTATGATAAGACATATTCTCCAACTGCAAAGCCAGAAAGTCTGAGAATGGTTCTAGCTGTAGCAGTAAAAAGGAATTTAGTTGTAGAACATTTTGATTTTGAGACAGCTTACTTAAATGCGGTTTTGGATGAAGAAATATTTATGGAACAGCCACAAGGTTTCGAAGAAAATGGTAGTCAGAGAGTATATAAATTAAAGAAAGCGTTGTATGGTTTAAAACAAAGTGCCAGAGCGTGGAATCTGTGCATAAATGATGAGCTAGTTAAGCTAGGTTACAAGAGGAGCATTGCAGATGCTTGTGTTTATACAAAAGGAGACATAGTATTAGTGATTTATGTAGATGATTTGTGCGTAGCAGCAAAGTCAAAACAGGAAATTGAGTCAGTAAAAAGAGAATTGTCTGAGAAGTTTGTTTTGAAGGACTTAGGTGTATTGAAGTCTTATTTAGGTATTTGCGTTGAATGGACAGAAGAAGGACATTGTTTATTAAGTCAGAGAAATAAAATTGAAAGACTGATTGAAAAGTGTGGATTACAGAATGCAAGAATAGTAAGAGCTCCAATGACAACTGGTTTTGTGTCTGAGAAAACAACTAGAGCGTTTGAGGACAAGAGTCTCTTCAGAAGTATAATAGGATCTTTACAATTCATATCTTGCCACACCAGACCAGACATTTCTTATGCTGTAAATGTATTGTCTAGAAGGGTTAATGATCCAAAAATTGAAGACTGGACAGCGGTAAAACATTTATTGAGATATTTGAAAGGAACCTTAGATAGGAAATTGATTATAAGAAACAATAGTTCAGATCTATATTGTTATGTAGACAGTTCATTTGCATCAGAATTAGGAGACAAGAAGTCAGTTACAGGAATGATAATTAAATATAGTGAAAGTCCAATAGTTTGGAGAAGTAGAAAACAAACTAATGTAGCGTTAAGCACAACGGAAGCAGAATTCGCTGCTTTGAATGAGATAGTAAATGAGGTACAGTGGATTAAGCAATTGCTAAATGATTTAAATGAAAGTTACAAGATACCAGTGGAAATTCTGGAAGATTCACAGTCATGCATAGCGATGGCTGAAACTGAAAGTTTGAAGAACAGAACAAAATATGTTGGTGTAAGATATCAAAATGTGCGAGACATGGTTCAGAAGGGTGAAATAGAATTGAGATATATAGAAACACAACACAACATAGCAGATTTGTTCACAAAAGCATTGACAGCAGAAAAACATGAATGGCTGACACAAATGGTTGGAATGACATTGTAAGACACATACAATATTTTATTTCGGAGGGGATTGTTAAGGAAAATGCAACATGGGACATACAGTGAAAGAAATAAAATATGTATGTGAAAGTCACAATGACTAAGCAAGAGCAATTATGGGGCTACACAGGTGAAACTGCTAATGTAACCTAGAAGGCCTGAGAGCCAAGGACAGAGGTACTGAATGCAGATTGGAAACACCTGAGAATCATTAAGTGTACAAGGTGAAATGTTGAAATACATGGGTTGGTCTTAAGCATGGGTGGAACTACATGGACCAATCAGAATGGAAGTACACACCCACTGGGTGGAAACTAACTAGTGGGTGGTGATAAATAATGGCTATAAAATTGCAATGTTTGCCAATGTATTTTTGTGGTTGAGTAGAAGTGGAGTAGTTTGGAGATATTGTGGAGTAGTGTGTAGAGACTGTGATTTGTTGACCATATAGTATATTTATATAGAAGAATAAAGTAGGTTTTATATAAAACTACTGAGTTGCCTGAGTGAATCCTGGAGATGTTTTGGAGACACCTGGAGAAGAGTGAGAAGGCTTGGAGAGTTTGTCAGGATCTTCAGCCTATTCTCTGAAACTCTGCTGCTTTGAAGGAAAGCATTAACCACTGATCTAAGCTGGTTGGCTCTGCTGCATAACAAGGTGGTGAGTTTGAGCCAGAGGTGAAGGGCTACAACTCCCATCATCCCTGACATGAAAAACAACAAATATTGTTTCCATCCCTAATTAAGAGTGCAAAAAAACTTATACAATCCCTGTTTCCACTTTTCAATCTGAAGTCTTGCAGTGGCTACCTTGCTGAACTACCATGAGACCCCTATCCCATTCTAACTACAATGGTCATATCCTCAACCACAGTTCTCTCCCAGCCCTTCAGGCTGCACTGAGAGAAACAAGATGATGGCTTTGCACTTCACAATACAGACAGCCATTTTATATTTGTCTTCGACATAAGAATGTTGAATTTGAGTCCTTACTTGGCCACTAAATTCAACAGCTTGTTTTCTTTTATTTTTCAATAATATTTTTACTGAAAGATTTACATGTAATATAACATCCATCATATGTCATCCTCATATTCCATGTACAATTAATCTTCATTTATACAATCCAAAGTTTTAAAAAGCAAAAAACCTCCTTCTCTCCTCCAACTTACATACCTCTTTCCTTACATTCCCTTTGATCTCCTCCATATCTCAACACCCATTCCCTCTTCCTTTCTCTTCTTCAATCTCTCTGATACTTTCTTTAAATCATCCAGATCTCATGGCAACTTATTTTCAACAAGGTATTTTCTCTCACAGGATTTCTATGAGAGTTAAATCCATGTTTCCATGTCTCAAGTTTCACAGATTTAACTTCCACAGCTTTGATTATTCACCAGTTTGTAGCAGCTGCTTAACTAGCAATGTAGCTGCTGCTTAACTAGTTTAAGCAGGAGCTACATTGGTGTTAAACACCGTCCCTTCCATGACAGATATTTCATTCCATACGTGCTGGTCTTGTCCTCCCACTTCATGAAGCCTAGGTGGTACTGGTGGTGGTAATGGTGGTAGTGGTGATGGTACTCCAGTTATAGGGAACAGCAGTGGGAGCTGCTCCCAGGGCCACTGGCTCGGCCTTGCTCCCTCCTCTTCCTCCTCCTATTGTTGCTGTTTCTGCACTCACTTCATGGGACTCTTTTCGGCCTAGACCTCCAAGGCTTTGCAAGAGGTGGGTGAAGAAAGAAGTTGGGAAGGCCCAGGTCTGGACCATCTGCAGGACAAAGAGGAGGAGGAGCTGCCGCTGCTGCCAGAGCTAGATCTGACTCTAGAAAAGGCCCTACATCTGGGAGACCTCACAGGGCTGGGGCGGCTCGTCCTCACCCTCTTCCTCCTCTTCATCTCCTTTCCTGCCAACAGCCCAATCCCATTATTCCCTTTCCCATTTGGGCTCCGAGGCTGCCTCCACCGGACCTCCATCAGTCTCCAAGCCTTCCCCCTCTGCTTCCTCCTCCCCACTACCCAAATTCTGGAGAGGCAAGTGCTGCAACTGCTGAAAATTTCCTTCAGTAGCATCATGCTTCTCTTTCTTTTTATCAAGAAGGTCAATGACACTGAAGATTTTTTTGCAGCATTAGCTGAGAATTGTTGTCTGTAGCATGCATATTGAGTGGGGGGTGGGGTAGAGCAATTCACAGCTTTGCCACTTTTGCAGGGGTTCTGGATCCCTAATCTCTGTGAATGTGGTGGACCAACTATATACCACCCTGATCTTCATAGTAGAAAAGTGAGGTACAAAGGTAAAAGGAGGCAGACCATTGGGACCAGATCACACCTCCTCTTGTCTGTTATTTTAAAGGGGAAAGATTAAATCTGCCCAAATACTTGAGAATCTACAAGTCAGAAATTACTGACACCCAGGGTAGGAATGTACAGGAATATACCTAGAGTTGCACTGGTGTTCCCTCGGAATTCATTTTTGCAAAGCCTCATCAGGAAGCTTGATTTTCCAACTGCAGCATCCCCAGCAAGAACTATCTTGTAAGCCTTCTCTGAGCTCGGGTATCTGGAGCTGCAGTCTGCAGCATCTGACTAAGCATCAAAAACACAAATACATACACAACACTGAGAGAGTTAAAAACAGTCATCCCCTTCCAGTATAATCCCTGATATCATTACTAAGCCATAGTTGTAAACTTCATGGACACCAAGGTTAAGTATGAAACACTTGAACATAAAAATCATAACTTCATATATACACTACTAGTATCTGAACTCTTCATGGTGATGATCCAGGGTGATAAAGGATAATCTTGGGTTCTGGGAAACAGCTCAGTGAAATTGTTAACTCAGGGCTTGTCTACACAGGCAATATACCCTATCTTGACCCGTCTTGGAGCCCTGCAGTCCTGATGATGCAGGGCTTTTGCCCTGTTTTGCCCCCAGGCAATCCTCACAACCCTGGGGCAAAAAAAAAAAAACCTTCTTAAATGTGTTCCAGCCAAAATAAAATGGTTTGGACCCTGCATGACAGCAGAAGCCCATTCTGGCATGCTGGTCCATTGTGGTAGCTGCCGGCTGTCTCACTCTTCCAGATCCAGGAAGGGGACCAACAGCATGTGACCAAGGCTGGTCACATACAGGGGGCCTTTCTCATGTGCTGTGAGCCTCCTGCCTAGATCCAGAGAATGGGACGCAGGGAGTGGCGGCAGCTGCAGTGGCAGATCAACGTGCCCATCCAGACTCTGGCCCATTCTGTCCAGGTAACAGAGGAGGAATGGGCCAGATCTGCAGGTAGGATACGCTGGCGGGGAGATAGTGTATCCTCTCCTGTATAGATGAGCCTTCAGTCTGCTGGAGACAGCAGTGAAAAATGCAAATGCCAGGCTAGGGATTAGTGGGAAAAGAATTTGAAAAGAAACTGTAATGCTTTTGCATTGTGGTAGGAAACATTTGGCTCTTCAGATGCTTTGGCCTATAATTCCCACATCCCTAACCAGCATGACCAGTGATATGGAGTTCTGAGGGTAGTAGTCCAAAACATGTGGAAGGCTGAAGGTTCCCCACCCCAATATAAAAAAAAAAATTACAGTTCCTCTTCTTATAATCCAAAAAAAGAATTTTCATTTTCACCGCTAATATAAAAGTATTACAGTCTGTTCTCTAATAATTCTTAACAAGATGTCTGCTTTTTCCACTGTTGCCTGCAATGCTGTCTCTTATAAATCTTACAGCACAGGACGATTTCAAATATTGTGCCCCACCTGAAGCAGGATATTACTGAACTGGAGAAACTGAAGAGAAGGCAAACCAAAATAAAGTTGGGGGGGGCTACAACACTTTCCTTACTGACTAAGACTAAAAACTTGTTTGGTACTCTTTAAACTGGGGGAAAGTATATAGGAGGAGAAATGTGACTGATCTTTGTAACATCATAAATGTCTTAAGAGAAATTAGGATTCCCTCTTCCACTAACAGCAGAATATTAGAACAGTTGGAACAATTATTCTCTTTCATTAATACTGCATCGTCCAACAAGATCAATGCGGAAAATATATCCTACCACTATGTATAATTAATTTACGGAAATTGTACTAGGATATGTGGTTTTCAGCCACTGCCTTAAATGCCTCTGAAAGTGATTTATGAAAGATAGAGTCCATCAATGGCTATTAAACAAGACAGCTATATGTAATAACCACGTTCAGACATGGTCACTGAATTGCAGTTGCTAGAACACAAACAGGGTAGGACTACTTTTGCCTTCATTTCTTGCTTCTTTGCTTCCCAGAAGCATCTCGCTGGCCACTAACTGGAACAGAAAGATGGACTAAACAGAGCTTTGTTCTGATCCCCCCAGGGCCCAGTCTACATTCTAAAATGTGAGCAGAAAAATATTAAAAGAATGGAAAGCAAGGGCACTAGTAGAAAGGAGCCTAAATTCACTGGGCAGGGATTGGGGAAACTCAGATTTTTAATTTGTAAGTATAGTTATTTTCCACCCTGAAAAACAGACTCAGTTTTCCAGATTCAAAGATAGAATCTCAGGAAAAGTAAGTAAGGCTTATGCTTTGATATCCAGAAGGCTTTGTGGGAAAAACCACAAAAGATATGACAGCAATAGATTCTTTTCAGCAAGTTTCTATGGGCCCATTACACAATACGGGGAACAAACTAGACTGAATGGGACTTTGTTACACCATAGGCTATGGCCTGAATCAATAATTGCATGATTATTTCCACATGCCAACTGAGTTTTGGTCTTGTTCTGAAAAGCTACCCTCACATCACAGACAAACATCTTTTGAAACTGAGAACAGTTTCAGGAGAAGTTCTTATGATGCAGGGTGCTGGTGAGGAGAAATCTGCCAGGAGATCAAAGATACTAATGGATACATTAGAGTCCTTGGCTACACCTAATAGCCCTCTGGACCACAATAGTTTTTAGCTGAAATATTCTAGACTGAATACCTGAGGAGAGATGACAGGGATACATTTCCTTGTTGAAATTCCAGAACTGTTTCGACTTACTGGCCGGCCAGGTTTCCAATCCAACACTGTACTGACTTCATCAGGACTATACACCTCTTCATCTCGGATATCTGGAACCTATACAAAGCAGCAACAGTTATCAATGTCCATAACAACTTCAGATCAGTGTTTTGTTACACCTTAAGGAGGAGATGAGGATGAAGGCTAATCAACACACAAAATTAAATAGGTTTCATCATCAACAAGCAGTAAAAGAGGGAGGGCTATGAGGAATATTTAGAACTATGTTGTGTACAGAAGATGCCTCGGTATTGCAAACATAGGTTGAAGCCATACCGGAGCAGTGGTCAGATGATGCCCTGTGTGACAAACCATCATCTGATCCCTGCTCAGTTATGGGTAGCTTCAGCATGCCATTATCTTCATTCACTTTGAAAACAGCCTTCCGGTCTCTGCATCATGTACCCTTGGGAACCTTTCCACACCCTCAAATTTTCCATATGTAAATGCCACACATGAAAACCAGAAGGAACCTCATAAATTCTGAACTAGTAACAGGCTAGTCATATACAGCAGTGTCAGGAAATGACATGGATGTGACCACAAGATGGAGCTGTATGCTTAGAAATGAAAGTAGTTAAGCTCCAGTGCCAGGTGTGTGTGTGAGTTAGCATTTGAGAGTATGCACACCTGCGATGCCTGATGTAACAGGCCTTGTTTAACTGCCTATAAAAAGGAGATGGGAATTATCTCCAGTGTGGGTTTGTTGTGGATGGTGGTTGGCGAAGCAGTTTGTTGGTTTAAGAGAGATTGTCCTATATATATATATATATATATATATTGTAAATATATTGCAAACAGAAATTAAAGCCCTCAAGTTGAGTGAAGGCTGGCCTTGTTGCTGTCTTTATTTGGCAAGCCAGAGCTCAAGGCAGTGTGCTGGGGTGAAGGAATTTTTCCTTCTCAGACTGAAGTCTTTTGCAGAAGTCTCTCCAGAAAACCTTCTCCTTGGCGTCCTGTCGACGTGGAACAACTCTGCAGTTGGTCGTGGTGGACACAGCACGTCTTTCTATGCCCCAACAAGCAGGGGCACCCAAATGCTTGAATCATACTGCAGCATAATAATTATCCAGATCAAGTTGTAACATTCCCCCAAAAGTGAAGGATTAAAGTGTTTAGCAAGATGCAGCATGGAATTCACAAGTCAAAGAGAAAAAAAAGGGGAATATAATCCCTAGATGAGTGAAAAAATAGTCTGCTGCACAGACTGAAATTCAGAAGAAAAAGTCATAGAATAACTTCAGTGAGTTACAATCTTCAGTAACTCAGAATTTTTTTAAAATCTTAAATTCAGAACTTGCAAGTTGCAATTTCAAAAAAAGCAGGCAGTATACATTTTAGTTGAGGTTCTTATTGGAAAGTTTATGATCAAGAATTAAAATCTAGATTTGAATCAGCATTGATGTATCAAAATTGACAAGTTTCTTTCTTGAGTGCATTTGAAAATGGATTTCAGTTCATCAGCTTTTCCAGGCATTATGCCAAACATCTAATAGTAAATACAATGAGAAACTGAAAGGCCTACAGAATAACATAGCCCCATTTCATACATTTTATCTGTGAAGGAGGCTGCCATGCACAGAAAGGTAGTGAAGTTGCACTGCTAGCCTGCCTCTGAATCACAGAGCTCCCTATATCCTGAAATGTCCAAGGGTTACATGTGGAACCCCCTTTAGTCACAGAACTAACCAAGAGGGCTTGTGTAAACAACCAATAGCTAATTTTTTTTAATTTGTGTGTGGTGGGGGGAACAACAGCTTTCAAAGCTTTGTAATTTAGCTTAAATTTGTATCTTGAGAATTGTCACAGGTTAGAGGTTGGAATCATGGGGTCCTCTAGATGTTGTTGGACTGCAAGTCCCATTGCCCTAGCCAACATAGTTGATGGTATGCTGTGCTATGAGTTGCAGTCCAAAAATATCTGAAGGGATGCATGACTCTTGCTCCCACCATAGATACTTATAATTGCTTTCTCACCCATTCTTTGAGGATGTGGGCGTATTCATTTGCCAAGACCATTCTATAAAGTCCTCACTGCGAAGACCAGTATAAATTTTATTGCCTATAGGTTGAACACACACATACTCCCCCTTTAATATCTACAGAAGTGTGCTCACACATTCTACCAGAAACACAGAATTATCTTATACATACCAACATCACCCTCTTTGGGTTTGTGTGTTGTTCACATGTATAACTCCATTACAAACTCTTGAATATTTCTTGCTCACACTTACACACTTTCATTCTACAAATAGCAAGAAGTACTTTTTGACTCTGAACACTTTTTAAAAGGCAACAACCCTGAAGCTTACATCTGTATCAGAAGCATCACCCGTTGAGCTTTCCTGAGGATACTGTGACCTTTGAGAAATCCTTGGATACTTCAATTCCACTTCTGAATCATATTCATTTGAGTCCCTCAAAGTAGACAAGCCACTATCAAAGCAACTTTCAGGAAGGCTATCAACCTCATAGTTTCTCCTCTGCATAGGATCACAAAGTGCCAGAGAATCAGAGTCTTCATCGACATATGATGAATGAGATAACCTGATTAAAACAAAAGGGACAGACAGCATGACATACCATTGGTCACCAAAGTGTACTAATCTACAGATAAAAATATCTCCCTATAGCCAAAAGCCACAGGAAACATTTTTTTATCCCATTCATTATTTTATTCTGCAAAAATCTTCATGCCAAGCCACTCTTCTTTGCTTCCCTGCCTCCACTATCATGGAATCTTGAAGATCACATTGCTACAATCAGAATTTCTTCTCCTTCCCACATTCCCTTACTTCTTGTCTGTGGACAGGAAAGAAAGAGAAGACATGCAGAAACAACATCTCTCTCTTATACACAGGCATGCTAGAATTTATCTATTACTTTTCTGCTTCTTTGGTTTCTTGAAATATTCAGAAACTGCACTTGAACTCCCGTCAGCCCAAGACAGCACAGTCAGTGGGGCAGAATACTGGGAGCTGAAGTCCAATAGCACCTTGAGACATGCATGAATTCAGTCCCTGATCTAAAGATATTTTTCCTTGAGTGAAATAGGGACATCATTTTTTTATGAACAACTTCCAGCTTTACAGTGTTTCGGGGGGAGGGATGAAACCTCTCAATTAGTCTTGCAACTTACATCTAGGATAAGACTGTAATTATTCATGAATTTTCTTCTGGAAGGAAGCAATGGGTAATTTTAGCAATTTTATCCTGTTGCAAGAAAATCTTCGAAAACTGCAGTTTTTAAAGCCTATTTACAATTCAAGATTTATTTTTTGCAAAATTTACACATGGTTGTTTAATGTAGAAAACATTATTTCTGCATAGAAAATGCTGTTTCCTGCACACACAAAAATGCTGTTTGCTGTGCAAAAAATGCTATTTTCTGTGCAATACAGTAACATACAAATCTTGAGCAGAGTTAAGTGTCGGAAACAGCATTTTCTGCGCAGAAAATTGTATTTCTGTGCAGCAATATTATTTATTTTATGCACGCAAAATGCTATCTCCGACTCAGAAAATTCTATTTTCTCCACAATCATTTGCAAATTTTGCACAAGATAACTCCTGAACAGCAAAGACATTTATATATCAATGTTATATATATGTTATATAAATATCAATGCTATAAATGTTGTTTTTCTTGAAACTGCCTCTAGAATTGTGGAGCATTTTGCACTGCCAAAGCCATGTTTGCAAAAACCTTTGTGGGGGTAGAAGTAACAAATTCTCATTCAAGAGCAGCTAATGCAGGAGAAGTGTTAGTTTTATTCTGTACATACCTCACTATGTCAATATCAAATCTAGATGTTTCTAAGAGTCAGCAGAAGGAATGTTCCTTGTTACTAGATAATCATTAACTCCACTAGAGAGCAGCATGGGGTAGGCAACCAATCCATGTTTCTGGATCTCCCTGGAACTTGAATCACTTTATGGAAAACTAGTGGTGTGTGCTTATGCTTTTTACATGTCCCAAAAAGAGCATTAAACAGTCTCAGCTTTCTAGGATTTAAATAGGGCAAATTATAACTATCAGTGACTAATTTTCTGAAGAGCTGATAAAGAAAACAGCCTAATTATTTGTCATAACCATAGGGTTGTTTTTTTTTTTAAGCAATGTTAGTATGTGTTGTACCACAGTTACTTTTTAAAAAACCTTTAAGAAATTAGGGACACTCTGTAATCCTAAATCCTAATCCTAAACAGTTCTTATCAGTTTTGCATGTACATGTTTGCAAGTCATGTTTGTTTTAAGGCAGGCATGGCAAAAATGTAGATCAGGATCTACTGGCAGAATTCTGGAGGTGCAACAGACCCGGGAAGGGTTTCTGACTCCCAACAACAAAAACAAAATGAACTTTCCCACCAAAATTAGGCTGCTGAAATGCTGAAAGTAATCATAAGTAACCAGAACTTTTGTGTAAAAGAACTGTGAGCTCAGTTCATCTGTGATACTGAAAATAAATTTCCAGTCTCTGAATGTACTCAAAACTGCTCAGCCCACAAAACTATACAGCTCTAGATAATGTATCCCAGGGCCCTTTCACACTACACAGTTAAGGCAATGTAGTGGCTGTATCTCACGGAATCCTGGGATTTGCAGTTTAGGGGCATGTATTTAGAATTCCCAGCCAGAGAACTCTAGTTCCCTACCAAACCACAAACCCCAGGATTCCAAAGGATGCACTCATGGCAGTTAAAGTAGAATCATAGTGCTATTAATTATGTACTATGAAAGACCAATTGGAGTTCTAGTAAACACACATACACCAAAGTAGATCAGCTTTGTTTCAGGATCACAGCCAAAATTTCTCTTTTATGTTACAAATTTTACCATTTATAATGACAACATGGTCATTTTTACCTGTCATAATGTGGATTTTGTGGAGATTGCGCACCACAGCATTTGGGACTGCTTCTGGAAAGCATGTTCCCTGGAGAAGTATTTGTTAGACGCTGAAAAACAGAAAGCTTGTCAGTACACCATGGAGGAGATTACCAAGTTCTCTACTTCCTTTGAATTGCACAGATCCAGTGGAGAAGAAACGATGTAAATGAACCATTTCTGTGATTTTTAAAATTTTGTTGTTCTGTGCTCTCAAGTCAATTCCATTTTATGGCAACCCTATGGCTTACTTGGGAAGATTTCCTCAGAGGAGGTTTGTCATTGCCATGGGAGGCCCTCCTTAACTTACTTACACATCAGGGTCATTGCCCAGAAGTACTGAAGTGAAGGAAAATAAACAGTTGGGTTGTGTTTACACAGGCAAATATTCCCCTAAATATATCGCTAAGTTTGCTCATTGTTCCCACGGATTGTGCCACAGTATCACCTCATTCAGAAGGGGGGAAGGTAAAAAAACCTAAATATAGCATCTCAGGGGATCTCGCTACTTTTGCCGGTTTATTTGAAAAGTAGTGCGACTTAGCACATTATTGATAGTGTAAACAACCATTTCACTAAGGGCTGTGTGAATTACCAGCAATCTTCCCGATACAGTTGCAGCAGAGCTGCACTGTGATTGGTTCTTATGATGAAGGGGTGGGCTGGCTAGATGTGGAGTCAGGAGGGAGATTCGGTAGCGATCCAGAGGAAATCTTAAAATCCTTCATGTCTACTGCTTGCTTTGGTGCCAAGGGAAGTCTGTACAAGGAGCTGCAGGTGGGAGGCAATGGCTCAGTCTCGATCAGCTGTTACCCACAGAGAAAAAAACCTTCACCTCTGCATTTTGATTTGGGGCCAGGGAGCTGCAGGGGGAAGGCAGTCTCGATCAGCTGTTACCCACAGAGAAAAAAATCTTCACCTTCATGTCTGCATTTTGATTTGGGGCCAGGGAGCTATAGGGGGAAAGGAAATGGCTCAGTGTCAACCAGCTGTTAACCAAGGAGTTGGGGCCAGGGCAGACCCTATTGCATTCTTTTGTCCTTCTCTCCAATGCTTGGCCACGCCCCCCCCCATTTGCCTGCCTGAATCTCAAAGCAGAAAAAAACAAAGAGCAACAAAATAGAACTGTTTCTTCCATACACCGTGTAAACTACCCACCACTGGTGAGAAAAAGCGCTAAAGCGCAATTTATAACTATAAAACCTGCCGTGTAATTGCAACCTTAGACATTCAGTTTGGTCTACCTGTTTTGTGTTGTTAATGGCCTTCAAGTCGGTTCTGGCTTATGGAGACCCAATCATAGGTTTTTATTGGCTAGATTTATTGTAGGACGTTTGCCATTGCCTTTCTTTAAGGCTGAGAGAGTGTAACTTGCCCAAGGTCATCTAGTGGATTTCCATGGCTGAGCAGGGACTCAAACCCGGCCTCCCGGAGTCCTGGTCCAACACCCAAATCACTACATCATACAGGGTCTCATACTGTAGGTGTACCTGTCTTTTCTTTTTAACATGCTTGTCTTATATAATTGCAAAAATACCTTTTTTTTCATTTACCACCATATATACTGAGAGAAAGAGGGTGGAGAAGAGAAAAGTGTGGAAAATATATATGTACAGGTATAGGTATAAATATATATGTAAATATACACATAGATATAAATGCCAATATAAAGGCTCATCTGATTCAGCATTCCAGGATCTCTCCAGTGTGGTATCCACACTCTTTAAAAATAGATTTACTTCATGACATTTAGTCAGGCTTGCTAATTCATCATTACAGAAAGCATTTCACCAGGTTATATTTTCAAACTATGCCTTTGGTGCATCCCAGGGAAAGATATTGCTGAGCCTCTGTAGAACAGTACCTTACCTCTTCTGATCAGGGACAAGTAGAATATGTTAAGTGTTACATCCTCTTGTTGTTGTTGTTGTATGCCTTAAAGTAGTTTCTAACTTGTGGCAGCATAAGGCAAACTGATCACAGCATTTTCCTGGTAAGATTTGTTCAGAGGGAGCCTGCCTTTGACATCCTCTGAGGCTGAGAGGGTGTGACTTGCCCAACGTCATCCAGTCGGTTCCCATGATTGAGCATGGATTTGAACCCTGGTCTCCAGAGTCATAGCCCAATGCTCAAATGACTACACCAGGCTGGCTTTTCTCATTATACCTCAGAATAAGACCCATTAAACCCAGTGAGGCTTACTTTCAAGTAACAATGCACATTATCATACTGTCAGTTACTTTGGCATTAATCTTGAACAACAATATTATTTCTCTATGACTTTAATTTACAAGTTTTCATTGGTATAACACAGAGCAAGTATCTATTTACTAGACATTTATTTAAACATACTGGTTATGCAATTTTGGTACCTACCAGTGATTTGTTGTACATGTTCCAGCTATTTTCTAATGCACTTCTTAAACCATCGTTGCTATCATGAAGTTTCCTATTAGCTGATCTTAAGAAACAAGCCAGAAAAAAAACATGATGTTTATTACCAAAAGAGGTCAACAAGAGTATTTACAGTATTAATTTGCTGGCACTGTGAAACCTAGAAAAAAACAAAGGGACTTCAGAGGGGTTCTTTTGTATTCAATGAGTTCCAGTGAAAATAGCATGAAGGCTCAGTGTAAATCTAATTATTAAGAATATTGTCTAATCATATGAATGTAGTACTGCACTCCACTGTTATACGTTTGGAGGTATCATTGACCCCAATGTAGGAAAGAACTGTAAGATTACGTATGTGCCTACACATACAACTTTATGAAGTGATAAAGACAGCTTGATGTTTGGTTTCTCAGTTCCATCTTCTTTTTCTGCCAATATATGAAGATTCACTAACAGGGCAACTTAAGGACAGAAGAACTGAGATGAACATTAAGAGACCATTGATACCATTCCTGTAGAGCATGGCTTAAGGGTTAGGGGGCCTCATAGGCCTTCAAGGAGACATCAGAGGGCTGCCTCTCCCAACAAACCCCTCCCCATAAAAAAATCAAATGTGTGTCCTCAAAGGCCCTCTAGAGGGCATGGGGGCAATTTCACCATGTTTTGCAGGACCATTTTAGCCCCAGAGCCAGTTAACTTCTGGTTCAAAGCTGGCCCTCCATATCTACGGGTTTTGCATCCACAGATTCAACCAATCATGGCTCAAAAATATTCAGAAGGGAAATTCCAAAAAGTAAACCTTGCTGTTCACCATTTTACATAAGGGATGCCATTTTACTACACTGTACATAATGGGACTTGAGCATCCATGGATTTTGGTATCCACTGGGGTCCTGGAACCCACAGTACTTCTTGTTAGAAAAAAAGGTTTCTCTTTGGGCTAAAAAGGTTCAAGAGAGCCCCAAAACATGGAAGAATTGTCCCCATGCCACCTAGATGGCATGTGGGGGCCAATAATGTTCAAATGTTTATTTTAAAAAATTGGACCTGGGATATCCCAAAAAAACTCCTAGATGCTGCATGGCTCAGCATGTACAGCACTTCTGTTGTAGAATGGTAATATCCTTGTAATAATAGAAAAATCCATTTTCCCCTGGTGAATTGGTAGCATTGGTCTGAATTACTAAAGCAATCCCAGCTAGAATAGTATTATATTAGCTGAGCAGTAGCTGACAATAAAGTACAGTTGTCCCTCCGTATCCACGGATGTAAGTATTCACGGCTTGAAAATATTCTTAAAAAAATAATAATCCAAAAAGCAAACCTTGATTTTTGCCATCTTATATAAGGGACACTATTTTGCTATGCCATTGCACATAATGGGACTTGAGTATTCATGGATTTTGGTATCCACGGGGGGTCCTGGAACCAAACCCCAGCGAATATGAAGGGACAACTGTAGTTGCAACTAGTGCATGCCTACTGACCCACAGTCTAGTATCTTATGGGGGCGGTTAGAAGTAATTTAAAAACCTATTGATTCAGAGGCTGCTGCCACACTGCAGAAATAATGCAGTTTGATATCACTTTAACTATCATGGCTCCATCCTATGGAATCCTGGGATTTGTAGTTTGTTATGGCACCAAAGTTCTCTAACAAAGAAGGTTAAATATCTCACAAAACTTACAAACCCCAGAATTCCATAGCATTGAGCCATACCAGTTAAAGTGGTATCGAACTGCATTATTTCTGCAGTGTGGCAGCAGCCAGAGTGATTTGTATCACTCTTCTCCAAGAGTGCCAAAGTTAGAGAGGGAAGTATCTTTAGTCTTTTTAAATTTTTGGTTGGAGATATCAACAAATTTTGCCTCTAGCTCTAGGGTGATGCAATCTATTCTAACACATCAAGAGTCACACATTTCATACTACCCATTCTGTTGTATCTATAGAGAAATATTTCCTTGGTCTTACCAACATCCTAGAGGCAGAATCACAAATGGATCAGATTGGCTGCAAGATGTACAAAGATTGGTAATATAGACCAATGACTTAACAAGATGGTCATGGAGCTTCAAACAAAAGGGTTGACTGAAATACAAATTTTGGCATTTCACAGGAGCCAAAAACCAGTTATTTTAGCGAAGGTAAACAAACATTAAATATTAAAAGTCATTAAAAAGTGAATTATTTAGCAGCTTACTGTAGCATTGCTATCTGCCTTTCCAGACTGTCTCTGTCTTCCGTGTACTCTCTGATCATGTCTAGGTCTCTATAAAACACAATTAACATAATTATTTTTCTTTAAACATGACAACATGCACACACATGCATGCACGCACATACCCACCCACCCACAATTAACCCATTTTCAACAGATTCAGCTGCTGATAACTCTTACCGTTCTGAACTCAAACTATGATCTGCAATATCACTTTTCAAACTATCTAATTCACTCTGAAGGAATGCTATATTTGTCTGTGCTTCCATAAGATCTTTTTTAAGTTTCTGGTTTTCCTAAAAAAATTATCAAACAAAGACAATTAAAATCAAAACTAACAATATTTTCTAAAAGTTTATGCAAGATGTGAACATGTTACTATGAAATTTTAATATGAGAATTCCAAGCAAAGTTATTGAATAGTCATCCTTGAATATCACATCAAAGTGTGATGTTCTCCCACCACCACCCCACCACCCTGTATATTTAACTTTACTTCAGAATGACATATATTCTATCAGTTAATAAACTGGGACTATGGGGTAGACCTGCTTAAGGATATTTCTAGGGAGAAACTAAAAGAAAATTCCCCCTGCCTTTACCAGTTGTAACATCGGGCTTGTTTAAATGAGCCAGGCAACATTGGCTCCTCACTGGCATATCATGGCTGTGGATCAGGCTCATCCCTCCCCTGTTACCACCTCTAAACAAGCTGGAGTCCAAACAGGCACTCTGCCCTATTGCTGCTGCTCTCCCAAAAGGAGGAACCTGGCCTACAACATTTGACCAAGGAGCCCTGCATATGACCAACCTTGGCCACATGCTGTGGGACCTCTTCCTGCTTCAGAAGAGCAAGGCCAACCAGCTGATGCAGTGACAGGCCAGCCTACCGGGACGGGCTCTTGCAGACATGCAGGGCCTGATCTGTTCCTTCCTGGCAGGAACGGGTTAAAGCAGGTATTTTTTAAAAAAAAATACAGTATAGGGCCCTACACCCCATATTCCCCCATCTTATCCCTTTCTTTGCCCCAGGAATGGTGAGGACTGTCCAGGGGCAGAACAGGGCAAAAGCCCTGTGTCATCAGGACTACAGGGCTCTAAGACAGGGGCAAGATGGGGTATACTGCCCATGTAGACAAGCCCAGCGTCTCTGTACCTTCAACTGAATCGTAGGCTCTCTCAATTGCTAACAGGTCAAACTGACAGCTAAGCATGTATAAACACTCAAAAGCCAGCATTCTATTAGTGACTTATGCATGCGTAAATACAGCTTATGTGTGCATACATCTATTTCTTTATGAGGTACAGAGGGCTAGTTTCTTACCCCTATACTCTGTCCAAAACCCTCACACACAGCTATCAAGCCCTGGGAGAGATTGCTGCTGATCCTCCTTAGAGAGGGAAGGAGTGAGGAGGCAATTCAAACCATGAAGATCCAGCTGTTCTGAGCTCCTGCATTTCAGAGCACATCCTCATTTCTCTCCCACCCCAGAACTGAGACCAGCTGTTTCTGTATGGTCTGAATTGCTTCCCTGTTTTCTTCCTTCCCCACTGGTAAGAGACAGCAACAGGGGCCTCTCCTGGTGTTTGACAGCTGCCCCACAGTGGGAAAATGCAGAACTACACATGTGGAGCTACATGCACATGTGATATTCTGGGCCATATACCAAAGTTAAACAATGTCATTTCTTTTTGCTTTGGAACGTTAAGTCATTCTCCATATAACTTTGACAATTTAAGAAAAATATCATCATTTCACAAATGATATAAATATCAGAGGTGGCACTGATAATAGTTATGTTGACGCGACAGGCCAAATTACTACCACAAATAGGGGAGCTTTAAGAAATTCATACCAAGGTCAGGTCATGTATCCTGGTCTTTAAGGCTGCCAAATCTTCTCTGTGATTAATATTTCTAGATTGTTCTTCAAGCTGAAACAGTAAAGAAATTGTGGTTGCTATAGCAAAGTGTGTTTGACTGGTGCATCAGAGCACATGGAGATCAGTAGAAAGAGAGTAGACATACACCAGAGGTGGGCAACTTCAGTAGATATGAGGATAGATTGAGCCCCTTGAGACTTTTGGGATTACTAAAAATGCCCCCCTCCAAAAAAATAAGAGTGCAAGAGCCATAAAAACAGCCTGAGGGGCACATGCCCACCCCTACCATACACAAAAAGATTTTTACCCTTTATAGACCCTCTGAAGGCAACCTTCAAAATAAAAATGGAAGAGTCATTAATTCAGAAAAAACACCTTGGTCACACCACCCTCCCAGGCTTGCCTGGTGAGGACACAGGAGAGAGTTTTCTTGGTGGCTGCTGCTAGGCTATGGAACTCTCTCCCAAGGTAGGCTTAATTGATACCCTCCCTGCTCTCTTTTCATTGGCAGGCAAAAACCTTTTTATTTGGGGCCTTGTCTACACTGCAGAAATACAACAGTTTGACACCACTTTATCTACCACAGTTTTATCCTATGGAATCCTGGTATTTGTAGTTTGGTGAGACACCAGAGTTCTCTGATAGAAAAGGCTAAATACCTCACCAAACTACAAATACCAGGATTCCATAGGAAAGAACTATACTAGATAACGTGGTGTCGAACTCCTGTATTTCTGTAATGCAGACAGGTCCTTCAGCCTTTTTTAACAGGTCGAGGCAGAAAGATTTTTTAAAAGAGGTGTGCTGAATTTTTGTACTATACTTTGAATGTGTTTTTAACCTTTGCATTATCTATTCTTTTAGCTATGTTTTGTTTTAACTTATATTGTAAGGCACTTTGGGTCTCAAATTGGGAGAATGATGGGATATGAATAAAATAAAATACATAACTAAAAATAGACAAACACCAGTTTTCTTACTTTCTAAAAACAAACCATTTTCTATCAAGATGACACTGAAGCACATCTTTAAATTCTCCTCACAACCAATCCTCTTAATTGCTCCAATAATGGCAAAATGATATCAGAAGATGCATTAGCCACAATTCCAGTGAATTAGCCATAAAAATCACAGAATCTGTGATACTTACCATTTTTAGTTTTTTTATCGTCACCTGGAGATCTCCAACTTCTGCTTCATATTGGCGCTTCAGATCATTCAAAGCCTCCTCAGCTTTCCGCTTTTCCTACAATATTTCACATTTTTGTTAAATCATAAACTGCAGAGCTCAGCAATTACTCTCCTACAGCAAAGACAAATCTCTTCTACTTACAGCACAAGAAATATTATGTTCCCTTAAAGTAAGTCATAGGCTAAATTCAATTTAAGTGCTGCTGATGACAATTACATTTATTTATATTTCATTGTTCTCCCAAAATTGGGACTCAAGTAGGCTATTCAGAGGTGGGTAGAGCCAAAGGCAAAAGGGTGGCAACTGTTTTAGCTTAAAGATCTTACTGCTAGTATGCAAGCCTTAAGAAATGCATTCCAACCTTTTTGGGTCATTCAAAAACCTGTACAACAGCTGGGAAACCACCAAATGATGGTGGCAAAGGGAAGAGGGTGTGGTCTTCCAGGGATCTTCAGAGGACCAGATTGGGACCTTAAGAACAGCTGATTCAGGCCCAGGGCTTGAGGTTCCCCAATACTGCCTGATGTTGTTTGCATGTGAAAATGCATACACAACCACTGTAAAAGACTGTCATGGTAAGTATTACACAATTGTTGGCCCTAAGGATGAAACCCAATAGTACTGACTAGCACAGAAAGTGCAATTCAACTGTGTCATAAGTCATTCTAGTGTCAGTGACAACAATGTGCATGGCTACCATTAAAATTTATAGTCAGTACTATCCCACAAAGTAAATATCACAGTGACTTTGCATTTACATTTGGGGTGTCATACTTTTTGAAAGTATGTGTCTATAGAGAAGATAAGCATAATTTCAAACAACGATAAGAGGAATAAGTCATCATGGGTTACTCTTTTAATATTTGGCTCTTGGTAGTGGATTGATCAAGACCCAACAGATGTGTATCTACCTAGGCAAGCCTTTCCTAGCTTAGTGCCCTTCCAATTCTTTTGATTGCAATTTTCATCATTCCTTTCTGGCACAGGCTGATGGGAGTTTCATAACACCTTAAGGATAACAGGTTAAAGAAGGCTGGCCTAGGCATTCCATCATTGTTGTTTTTAATACTGATGGCTTGACAGTAGGATCAAAAATCTTCAATAAGAGGAACACCCAGATGCTAACGTAACTGGCTCTGCATTACCAGGTACAGTTTAGACTTTTCCTTTTTTAAAAAATTAGCATGTCATACAGGAGTTAATGGTATGTTGTTGTTTTTTTAAGTATAGAGTTGACATAATGCATTAACTAACATTCTCTGCTTGTCACAGAAGTTGACCACAACAAATGCACACATTTATCAATATTCTGACTGTAGCTTCTTGTGCTAAGTCAAGTAGAATTTGTGTCTGAATTATTTTCATATCTTTCAGGAGCCCCAAATGATTCTCACCACTTGAGTAATAGGTTTGTGTGGACACCTGATTGCCAAAAGGTCCATAAGGGCTTCTAAATCTCCCAAATGTCCTTTTGCCATGCTGTATTATGATGCACCCCTGGTAAGTACTTGAATGGGAAACTGCCAACAATTACTAGATGCTGTAGGCTACATTTCAGAGGCAGGAACTGCCAAAACCACCTCTTGAGTATTCCTTGTCTAAGAAAACCCTATGAAATTCATAGGGTCACCAAAAGTCAACAGCCAACTTGAAGGCACTTACACACACACATTATGATTCTCTTGCTGATAAATTATTTTAACAGTAGCTAAGGGTCTTTTCCTTTCCCCGTCCCCAGGCTCGTTTTGCTTTATCAACATTCTCTAGTCAAGCAGAGAAACAGGGGAAATGTTGATCTTCATACCTTTCACATCAGCAGTAAAGTGGAAGGGAAAAGAATGCATAGAAATGCTGTACAAAGCCTGAGGCAGAGAGGTCAACATTCTGTCACTAATGTTATTAAAATGAGAATTCTTCTGAAATATTTACTGCCAGAAGCATTAATAAGTCACCTCCTTCTTGATTTTATGCTCTGCGGCCTGTATTCGCTGGTCCATCTCTTCTTCTAGTTCACCAAGCTGCATTGCTGCTTTATCTTGTGCTCTGAAAATCAAATGTTCACATGAAACAATCTCAAGCCTCAAAAACAATTAGAAAGAAATACATGGCTTATTCCACCTCAAACCAAAACATGTGGTTTGAGATGTCCCAAACTCCATAGTTAACACACGTGTTTATTAAATTTATACCCCCAGGTTCCTGCAAAAATGCACACCTGTTTTTCAAAATTTGGATTAAAACATTTATATTCCCTAAGCCCAGAAACTAACAAATTGCATGGATACATGGCTCATGGTTTGAGTACAGGGTTTCTCACCCCAAAATTCTGTTGTATGGTTTGCCAACTACACATGTAGAGCTGGGGTGTCTGTACTGTAACAGTACAAAACAGTATTCTTGCAAGAACATGAAGATATACAATGTCTTGAATCCTACTGGTAGTGCCAAGTAGTGTAGACCAACGGAATCAATGCCATTAATTTAACTGTGGACTCTGTATTCAACAGTTTATATAATGGGCCTATTCTAGTTATGATTTTCAGTAAGATTCAGGTCACGATGTGAGGAATTTTATGCCTACAATACTAGTTAACTCAGTCTTCCCAGAGAATGTTAACTTGCTATATGCCCTACATCCAGGAATGATCAGGATCAAGCCTATTTATCTTATCACTCCCTCCAACAGCAAACTCAGCTGGTGAGTACCAAAAGGATTCTGTCAACCTGCTATCACAAAGTCTGTAAAAATATACATATTTAGGGAACATAAAATACCTAAGGAAAAGCCCCTAACCTATATGGAACTGCTCACTGAGGATTGCCACAGAATGCTCTGTTGCTATCCTGAAAAAAGAATATGGCTTGAAGCTTGCAACTTTGACCAAGAGCAGTCATCACTTTATATTTTATTGCAGATCCTACATATACCTGTAAAAAGATGAACAGGTAATATCTCATAGAAAATAGATGTACTAGTAATGTACCAGTCATAGTTTTACCTAGCTGTTTTACAGTGGGCCCATAACCTCCATGCCGACACAAGATTTCCCTGCTAAATTATATGGTTTTGTTTCTTCCCTCTTCCTCCCCACATTTCCTGAACTGCATGATCACAAGAGTGTCAAAACAGCCCTGACTTTAAAACAATTCTTCAGAAACCAGGAATATACACAACCCATGCAGACCACAAGATAAAAACTTCAAGCACATTCCACAAGTTGCATGGACCTGAATGACATACCATTCTAATCACTCTGGGCCACCTTTAATAAACAACCCATAAATGTTAACTTTTTTCATTCCATCTATCTGTTTGCTCTGCTTTTCAAAGGTACAACATTCAAATGAAAGGCAATTCTGACAGTGCCATTAGTGATGAACTGGGCCACAGAGAAAAGTAAATAAAGAAGAGCACAATAAGCAAATGGAATATCAAAATGGGTAATCCACCTTGCCCTTTTGGGGTCATAAGCATTTCTCTGATGGTGGAGTGGCATAGCCAGAATACTGGCTTGGTTTCTCACTCCCACAGTTCCAAACCTTAACAAATAACAGCAACAATGACAACAAATTACTTGGATCATCTTCCCTTTTTTTAAATAACTAAGACATAACTAAATTACATTATATTTGTATCACAACAAGGAAGAACATTTATTATTTTTGTGGTGTTATTATAACTTGTTTGAATTCATTTTACTGTTACAGGTGGTGTGTGGCCTCACTAAGTTACATTACATTAGTATCACAATGAAGAAGAAAATGTCTCATTTTTCTGGTGTTATTGTAAGTAGATTTAATTCTTTTACAGTTACAGGCAGTGTGTGGCCTCACAGGTAGGCTTTGTACCACAGACCAATGCCTTACAATGGTCTGAGTTTTTTAAATCAGTTAAGAAGTAACTATTTTAAGTATTTCCAAATAATGAGAATGAAAAGTGTTACCTTTTAAATGGTAACCATAATGGTAACTAACTCACTGGTAACTAACTTTCCTGGGCTTGGAACTGTAACTAATTGGAACGGTAACTAACTGTAACTAAAGTAACTTTCCAAAATGCACAATCCTCATACAATTCAGGGTGGAACTGGATGCATGCATATTAACAGATGTCATGTATGACTTTAAGCAATGCCACATACTGCAGACAGCACTTGTTTAACTAAAGTACAGTACACAAAACAAATGACTTTACCTTTTCACAGCTATGGCTAAGTTTTCCATCTCTGTGCTCTGGAGCTTGATCTCACGAATAAAGTTCTTAATAACATGCTCATATGGTTGAATTAATCTTGGTTCCACTATATTGATGTTCTGATACAGAACACTGACCTGTTCTTGTCTGGAAGAAAAAATATATTTAATTAAACAAGCTAGAGATTTATTTGCACAATCAGTTTATACCTTACACAGAGACAGTTATGTAAAATAGAGCTATGAAGAGTGTTTTTATACAGCTTTTACAAGTTAGTTTTGTTTTTACTCAAAGCCAATTCAAAAATTAATATTAGGAAAATTAAATTTAAAAGAGAAAAGTTAATCTGTTTTGTCATAGTACTAAGATATATTTCAAATGTAAATGGGAAAAGATTTGAGAAAGTCAGCTGTGAATATCAATAAAACTGTATAATAATGACTGCAAACTTATAGCGTATTTGTAAACCTCACAGAAAATGTGCATAAGCCTCTCTTTATTTGTTAACTGCATTAAGGATTACTTTATGGGATCCCAAAAAAGCAGGGCTGTCATGCTCGACTTGGCTCTAGACCAAAGCTTCTTAAGCTGTGGGTTGCGACCCCCTGTTGCACTCTTTAAATACCTCAAGGGCTGTCACAAAGAGGATGGGGCACGTTTGCTCTCTGCTGCCCCAGAAGGTAGGACCAGGTCTAATAGTTTGTAAGTTACAGGAGAGTAGACTTTAATTGAATGTTGGAAGGAACTTCCTGACAGTAAGAGCTGTTTGGCAATGGAACCAATGACCTATAGAAGTGGTAGGATCTCCTTCTCTGAATGTCTTCAAAGAGGCTGGACAGCTAGCTACCTGCTGCAGATGCTTTAGCTGGAGATCCTGTACTGAGCAGGACTCAGTGGACCATGAGGTCCCTTCCAACTCTATGATTCTACAAGAAGTGGGTTGTAGAAAGTTATAATAAATTAAGGAGACTATGCCAAGGCAGTAAACCCCAAACAGATACAGTTGTAATCCACATTTGCTGGGGTTTGGTTCCAGGACCCCCGTGAATACCCAAATCCGTGAATACTCAAGTCCCTTTATATGCAATGGCATAGCAAAATGGTATCCCTTATATAAGATGGCAAAATCAAGGTTTTCTTATAGGATTATTATTTTTTTAAGAATATTTTCAAGCTGTGAATACTTAAAACCATGAATGCCAAATCCATGAATGTGGAGGGACAACTGCACAAACTTTAAGTGCACCCTCTATAAAATCTTTAAGAGAAGAAGCTGTGTTAATTTGTTGCAACAACAACAACAACAACAACAACAAAGAAGTCTTATATCACCATCTTCATCAGACATATAATCATTATGCTCAGTACATACGGAGGGGAAAATATCCAGACAGTGGGACCAAATAGCCACGAAACAAAGCAGTACAATCTGAGATAAGTCTTTCAAAAAAAGCTCAAGGGTAGATAAGTGTGGTGACAATACTACATTAAAGGGAACTAGTAGTGAGAGGAAACTATTGTCTCTATTGAAGCCTAAATAAACAGAATCAGATTTCTCAACAACTTTTAATTCAGAAATTTCACACAATAGTCTCTTTCCCCTTGAAGTTCCTTTGGTTTGAATGGCAACAAAGTGACCTGGATAACTGAAACATTCTCCCATCAGTTTTTGAATGTTGCTGGTTTTTTTAATGTCAGATCTGTATTCATTGACTCTGTTGCCCAAAGACTGACTTGTCTGTCCTATGAAGACAGCAGAAGACCATTGTTGACAAATGACACTAGAGAACAAGCAAGGCATGAACCTTGATAGTACGGTTGATATTGTTCTGTCGTATAACAGTGCTGCCTGAGCAAAGATGGGGAGCATGCAATGGTCTCCAAGGTCCCTTTGGAGTCAAACTGGGGGCAGCTGGGTGGTTGCAGGGTGAAGGTGGAGAAGGAAGTCATGGTTATATGTGCAGAAGTTCACTTTCTAACATTGAAATTAGTGCTGTGGATGGTATAGATGGTTGTCTTGCCAGCAAAGCAGATGGATTAGTTCCCCACCACAACCCCAAAATCTGTTCCAGCAGCATCTGGGTTTGTTGGAGATTCTGTTCCCTGTGTTTGTGTCTCCATGGCTTGTTAATATATTTCTGATTATCTAGAATAATCGGAGAAAGAATTTGAAGTACTTATGCATGCAAGTTCCTTCACACATTGGCAGATGTGTACCAAGACCTGGTCCCACAATCCCACCATGCAGAGTTCATTACTAGAAACACTGTCAGTGCATTACATTGGTATAACTATCCAAGCATAAGTGGTGTCAACAGGCAGGAAAAGGCCATGAGTGCTGCAGTTGTAAATGAAGTCAGACATTGGAGAAATAGGCTGCTCAAAGCTGGCAGATATCATCAGACTTCCCTTGCCATTATTGCACAGATCTGGAAAAAGTGTAACCATTCATGTAGCTGACCAACCAGATCCCAACCTTTGGCTTCTGAATTGGCTCTTTAAAGTGCGTTGAACACTTAGTATTAACAAACAAGACAGGACAATAAAGCATTTTTAAGTCTATCCTTGCTTACACTTTCCTCTTTTTCATTTACAAGACACAAAACCATTGTGGTGTGTTTGATACCATCAAATTATTACAAACACAAAACCAAGCCTTGGAGATTACAATAATTTTAGTTAGCATAAGCTACGTTTGACACTAAATTTCCAGCTCATAGCTCTGAATTGTGGTAATATTTGGAGTACAAGACAAAAATAGGGACTTCACTATAATCTTCCATCTGCTGTCTGACAATTTGAGCCACTTTGCAGTCTAATACCTTTTCAAGCCTTTTCTCATGGGGAGGATACAGATTTATATACAATGGTCTATGGCATGCATAAAATATGTGCTAGGTACAACCAGAAGTGTTGGACAGGATCTACAGGCCATTTGTTACCTACTCTATACAATATTTGCCTCACAACTCTGCCTCACCTTTGTGCAGTGGCCAGCTAATAAATACATCTCTCCTCACATTTCATGCCCCTTTTCCTTTGCACCCTTTTGTAACTCTGTTTCCACAGGAAGGCCTAGGAGCCAGCCTTGGATGGTGTTTTGACAGTGCTACCTTTTGTTCTGTTCCTGCATACGTCACAGCTGCTGTTCTTGGAGATGTTTCAGCTTCAAAAGATTAAGCAAACAAGAAACCTGAATGAAGGAGGGCTGAAAGCTACACTTCCCTCAGCCACGCTTTGCAGTCTACGCCTGCTGTGCTCTGCTTGGAAGAGCTGCTGCTGTCATAAACATATGGTAGTAATTGTGGGAGTCTGCTCAGGTTATTTGATCTAAAAACCCGCAATATGGTTTCATTGTTCTTCACTGGTCCAATTACAACTGTCAAGAGTGAGATTCAGCGGACTCCAGTGGCCTACATTTATGCAATGCTAGTCAGGCGCAAGAAGTGAGAAATCAAACCACAGTCAAGAAGAGCAGCGCAATCCCCTAGAGGAGCACTAGCAGTCACAAAGTGGGGATGGAGTCTTTTCAAATTAAACATGACAGCAGGAGCACTCACCTGAACACTAGATACATGAGATTTATTTTTTATTTTTTTTATGAAAGTCAGCCATGCTTCTACCTTGCAACTGTTTCAAGCAAAGACTGTTTAAACTTTGCTGTTTAGAAACCTATGGCACATTTGATCTTGGTCAAGCTGCAGTATTTATCCAATCATCAACCCAGTAACCTTAGCAAAACAAAAAGACAGTGGCATCCTGCAACATATTAAAGAGGAACTCAGTGCACTTTTACAAAGGCACAGTATTTCAGAAAGATGTACCTAGAGAGGAAAATCCCTCCCTATTAGATACACCATCTAGTAACTTATCCACAAGTGGAAGTTCTTTAGCCTTGGTACAATTTAGCCAAACCCCACACCAAAGAGGGGGGAATTCCAAGCTTATTTGCTGCAGCAAAGGAGTGTCAGGGGTGTAGCAACCACCAAGCTGACACATGAGGAAAAAAACAAACATTCAGGCACTTGTATGTTTCAATACGTTAATCACAAAGCATTATATCACTATGTAGTCACTACATCACAAATAAGTAGATCACATTTCTTGAGCATGCATGCTAAACAGGTCATGTACTGGCATCCCATAAAGATCCTTTATTTAATTATTTACACTTCATTACCAAGTCTGAGAGGTAGGTCAGCTTAACTAGAGAGGTGTGCTTTTAGCCCTTTGAGATCAATAGAAACCTTCTATAACTTTTTTTGGGGGGGAGCTGCCAAATGGTGCCAGCAGGCATCTTCCACTCCCCAGCTTCTCTCATCTATCTTTTCTTCCATTATCAAACCTTTCCAACATTCAATTCTCTGCTTCCCTGTCAGGTCAACACTAACCAGAGTTATTGGATACATTCCTCTTAGGCTAAGGGAGGAAGAAGAGCAAACAGACATTTTTCTATTTGGACTGGCAATCTTAGCTTGTAACTAGAATCCCAATTCCTTCCAGTTTCTCCCAGTCTTTCCTATCATAGGCACTATTTAGGAAAAGGGGCATTAGTTCCTCCATCCAACCTATATTTTGATCAAATGGGACTGATATTCCCTTGGAGCAATCTCTGCCTCTGATTATTATTACCTCTTGTCAATAGAACAGCACCTGTGCAAGCTACATCAGACACTGCAGGATTCTGGCGCTGTTTGCAAGCTGGCTCTTTAATGCTGCCAACAAGTACCTTGGCTATTTGTTAAAACATAATTATAGAGGAATAAAATAGCTATTGTTATTTACTCAGCTTTTGCTTTTTAAAAAAGATTGTTTCCAAGTTAATGTTATTAGGAACTCGGTGAACTAGGAAACAATCTTTTCATCTGCAGTTTCTGAATCAGACATGAGTCAGAACCATATCAAAATACATGAAAATGTTGAAGGAAATGCTGGTCCAAATAAGTTCAAATGCATTTCCAGGATAAAATCTCATCATAAAACTGAAACTTAAGACAACATAGACTTGATTCATCAAAGCCTGTTGAAAGCATTAAAACAGGAGCTTCTCCCTACATTTTCTATGTCCATAAGACATTTTAAAATCCAGCTTTATCAGAGTGTCAGACCATTACAGTTGGACCCCCATATCTGCGAGGGTTTGGTTCCCAGACATTGAGGTTGTCCAAATGGTGAAAATACTCCTCAAGGAATACGAGGAGAATACGACCTGTCTTGGTGACATTTTGCATCATATCACCATATTCAGAATGAGGAGGCTAAATACGCCACATACTCTGCAGGAAAAGCCTTCACTGCTTTTCCCAGAGTTCGCATTCCTGCTTGTTAGGACAAATGACCAAATTGATTCGCTTTGCCAAAGGAACAAAAGCTGAAAGTTGATTGGGCGGATGAGTGTGGGGGTGGGGCTTGCTAACAAGGCATGTGTCCAGAACCACCATGGGTTTTTTTGCTTTTCTGTTAAGGTGACATATCGCACTTTTGTACCTTAGATATGCTTTTTAAAAAAACTACTGTTCAGCAGCAGCAAATTGGTAAGTAAAAATGTGAGTAATTCACTTGCAGCCACCATCTTGATTCGCAGGCATGCCAGTTTGCACAGCAAACATGGATAGCTTTGCAGGCCTGCGATCTGAAAAAAAAACCCAAAAAAATTAAGACAAATCGCAGCTGCTGCAACTTGCCTTTACTGTGGAGCAATCCACTTCTTTTTGCCTTGTATAGACAACCCCTTAGTGTAGATACTGGAAATCGCAGATAACAGCGAACCCTATTAAAATAAGGGACTTCCAGTAAAACCATACCATAGGGGACACCTCTCTAGGCATTTTCCAGCATGACTCTATGGTATGTGTTCCCTATTTTATGTCCCATGGATAATTGAAACCGTGGATACTGGTTCCACAGATACCGTGGTCTGACTGTATACGTTTCAGTGCAATTGCAGTTTGATTCAGTTTGGACTAAAGCTACTTGGAATCATACCAATACGTTCAATGTAACTTTTATTATTATCTACCTGTGCACAGCCCAAACCTGAGGAAGAGGTGAGCAGGATATGTGGCTGGAGCTAACCAAGCTCTCTTCTTTCCACCTCGATAGAGAGTGACTTTTTAGGACTCTTCTTTAACAGTGGGTCTGTTTGTTCTAGTATAGGAGGGTGTGGGCTGAGCTTCATTTTTCTACACTGTGTTTACAAAATAGGAAAATAAACATCTAAGAGAAGCAGTGATAACCTCAGAGCTGTTCCTTCTAAGCCCTCTGGCCATTCCTTTCTCTTAAATCAGTTGTTTCTAAACTTTGGTCCTCCAGATGTTTTGGGCTTCAGCTCTCAGAATTCCTGACTGTTGGCCAAGCTGGCTGAGGATCCTGAGAGTTGAAGTCCAAAACACCTGGAGGACCGAAATATGGGAACCACTGTCTTAGATGATAAATTTAAGATAAATCTATAAATCTGTGTTTCATACAGCTTGTCCTGCATTTTCTAAAATAGGCTGCTCTTTTCAAGTGGGGTAAACAGTAAAGAGTAAGGTTCAACTGCCAGTCAAATTGGCTTCTGTGCTGAAATAGAGAAGGTGCCATCTTGTCCTTTGGTTCAGGAAGCAAAATGTCTTGTGCTGACCCTGACAAAAACTATGTTAAGAAACCACACAATTCATTGGCATTTCTCATCCACTTTGTGGCACCAAGTGAAGTTAGTACCCCTAGTTTTTGTTGTATTACTTCCAGAATGTTGAAGGAAGTGTCCTGATAGAGAAAGCCACCCAGAAAATGTACCCCCATAAGCACACCTAGCTGCCTGGCTAGCACCCATTCTTCCCACACCAGGCGAAGAAGCACATTGAACCTGGCAGTGGAAAAATTCCTCCCACCATGATAGCTGCTAACCAGTCACTGAAATATTTCACAGGGGTTCAGGGGTTCTCATGGCTGCCCCGATCACTTGTGAGAGGCCCTCTCCCCAACCATACACTGGTCACCTGTTAAAGGGGCCAAGAAGAATCATAGAATCATAGAATTGTAGAGTTGGAAGAGACCACGAGGGCCATCCAGTCCAACCCCCTGCTACACAGGAAATCTTGATCAAAGCATCCCCGACAGATGGCAATCCAGCCTCTGTTTAAAGACCTCCAAGGAAGGAGACCCCACCACACTCCAAGGGAGCGTGTTCCACTGCCGAACAGCTCTTACTGTCAAAAAGTTCCTCCTAATGTTGAGGTGGAATCTCTCTTCCTGGAGCTTGCATCTATTGCTCCGTGTTAAAGAACAGAGAGAGGCTGGTGGGATTCGAACTCTCGATCAAAAAAGTCTCTACAGCCAGGCTCTTAACAGCTCGGACATCCGGGTACCTAAGCCTACAGCACCCGGTATTCCCAGGTGGTCTCCCATCCAAGTACTAACCAGGCCCGACCCTGCTTAGCTTCCGAGATCAGATGAGATCGGGCGTGTTCAGGGTGGTATGGCCGTAGGCAGGCTGAGTCGACCTGGTGGGAGGGGGGGCTGGAATCAAACTTATGAACTCAAGATCTACATGACTTTTGGCTGCAGGTTTTGGCTGCATTAGCCTACTGCACCACCTTTTCATGCTTATGTTTTTTACCTTCCCTGGGGAACTGCCCATGGAGTCCAGGGTTGTGTCATCTGTCTGGTGCTACAAACTTTTTGCACCTGATTTTATGATCATTGCTGCTATTTATCACAACCGATAAGACTGAAGGGGGTAGAGTGAGGATCCTATACTGTAAAATTGACAGGGATATATGGGTGTCAGAGACTGAAGGACTGGTTGAGATGGATCACTTTGTAGCTTTGGGCAACTGTGAAGGTAAGCCACAGGTTGGCCACTACCAAGTCCCAAAATCAGGCATGTTAGGGCCCAGGCTTGAGCATACGGTCCAGCACAAATTAGAATTCAGGGATAATCTGGGCTGGACCATTGGTCACAGGTAACCCCATTCACCTTCACATAGTTTAATTTAACCTGTTTGTTCATAAAGTTGTGGTTTGTTTCAGCTCCATTTGGGCATTGCACCTTCTTGACAGAAATGATTTACCGGTAATTAAAAGAGCATTGATTTGGTGATACCATTATCCATAGGAGCCAGCCCGGTGTGCTGGTTTGAATGTTGGACCTAGGACTTGGGGAGACCTAGATTCAAATCCCCATGCAGCCATAGACACCCACTGGATGTTCTTGGGTAAGTCACACACACGCGCACACACACACACACAGCCTAGAGGAAGGCTATGACAAATCTCCTCTGAATAAATCTTGGCAAGAAAACCCCAGGATAGGGTTGCCTTCCAACCATAAGTCAAGAATGGCTTGAAGATGCACAATAACACAATTATGATTCATGAGACCACACCCACCAAACCACACCCCCAACATTTGTACACCTCCTAGCTGCCCTTCCACAGTCCCCAGGAACAGTGGTGGCAGTAGGGGGTGCAGAAAGGCCGGTTAGACGGTCTAACCTGCACCAGGTTAGACCATTGGAGGGAGGGGTGACACCAGCCTTAGTAATACCACAGCCCAGGAGTACCAGCAAGGAGAGCTTTTGAGATGTTTTACTCATCTGAAAATTGTAAAAGCTAATAGATGAGGAATAGGAATCATGCTACCCTCCAGATGTTGTTTTGGACTGCAAATCTCAGCAGCCCTACCCAAGATAGCCAACAACCCTACCCAAGATATGAAGATAGCCCTTCATATCTGGGAAACTCTGGGAACAGAAGTCTGACAACATCTGGAGAATCACATGATTCTCACCCCTGTAACAGAGGAATCAACATCTCAAACACTTATAATTAAGTTATTTATTGGTGACAGCCTCAGTTCAAAGACATCTGTAGCTCTGAATTTTGACTTCTTTGGCTTGTGCCACATAGTTGATTTTATAACCATTTTGTTCTGATCACCATTCCACCTCAAGCAATGCATGAGAACCTGCCATTCAGTAGAATCAAACCACATGTCTGTGTACTTGTGCCAAACAAAGCAATGGCAATTTGCTCTACCACCCTATTAAGACAAAGTAGCTGGGCTGAATCAAAGGGCTGTAATAAACACTGTATCCATGGTATCAAGATAAGGGAGACACATGCTTACACAAACTCTCACTGTACACATTTCATTCCATCGCCTACACAGGAGTCCTAAACCACTATACCAGACTCCACTATATATCTGCGTGACCTTTGCTTTGCAGCCACCATTTCTACCAAAGCTTGGAAAAGTTACTTTTTCAGAATACAATTCCCAGAATTCCCAAATTCTAATTTAAGATTAAGCAAATCTTAAGAAGTGAACTTCTGAAGCTTTGATCTCTACACTACTTAGAGATTATGCTTTTTCTGAAAAATTAACATGAGAAAATAAATGATTTATTTCAAAGCTTGACTTTTCTAGTTATTTTTGTGTTGAGAAACATAGTTCAATATACAGATAGACACCCACCCACCCTGGTATCCAGAGGGGACAGGTTCCTAGACCTACCATGGATACTGGAAACTGTGGATAATAGCAAAACCTATTAAAATGAATTACTTCCAGCCCAAGTATATCATAGAGTCATGTTGGAGGACCTAGAAGATGCCTAGAGAGACCATTTTTTCAGACATAGGTAAGTGAATCCACGGATAAGGGTCCCGCAGATATGAGGGTCTATCTGTGAGGCCAGGAAAATATTGGATAGGATCCAGTCTCAGTTATCCATTGATCTTAATGGGCATAACTCTGACTAAACCTCAATCCAGTATAATGATTTTAATAACTAGGACTTTATACAATCTGTTGACCCTTCATATCTGAGAATAATACAGCAAACCTTTGAAAACATTATACCAACAACTTTCATAAAGATATGGAACAAAAGAATACTGTTCTTTTCAAAAGGCACTATAAAAGCCGGCATGTTTTGGAAGCTTAAAATACATATTAAATATCTTTAAACATATTAAGCTACTTCAGTTTGTGTTCTGGATGATCCATATTGATTTGCTTTCTGTGTGTCCCTGGGTTCTCCCTCACTACAACATATTGTGCTATTCCAAGTTTCCTAAACTAGTATCCTCCAGATATTTTGTACTGCAAATCCCACCATCCACAAGCAGCTTATCAATGCTGGCTGGCATTACAAGAGAAGGTTGAGGAAAGCTATTCTAGTCCCTTAACATACAGGCTGATGAGAACTGAAGTATGGAGAGCACTAAGTAGGGAGTACGCTGGTCTATGGATACTGCCCAGAAGATTTCAAAAACACATGATGTCAACTCATCTTAAGTCAGACCATTGGTCCACCTAGCTCACCCTTGTCTTCACAGATTGGCATGACTGCTTTCACTGATCTTTCATTTATCATCTCTAGAGGGGAATCTTCAACCCTTCCAATGCTGATAAACTACTACTCCCATCAACCCTCACCATACTGGCAGGGACTGATGGGAACTGGATCTTAATACCTGGAGAGCCACCAGTTACTCAGACCTGCTCTGTAATTTCAGACATGTCCTTCAAAGGTCTATTTATCTGGAAATAACAGGGATTGAAACTAGGAGTATTTGCTTCCATACATGTGTTCTACCACTGAACTACAAACCTCCCAAATAGGAGGTCTCTGGATAACAACTGCTAAGAACAAGACATTGGACTACCAATGGAGCTTTAGAGTCTTTTCATATTTCTTAATTAAAATTATCTGTTCAATCATCTGCATTTTAACTAATTATAGAGGATACTGAAGGAAGTGACACATCATTTACTACACATTGTCCAAAGGAAAGGACACTTTTATTGTTCCTTGTGATACTGCAGTCCAGCTGTTCCTAAACTGGTGGCCTCCAGATATGGCTGACTACAAGCCATCATTTTCATCCAGTCTTAAGACAGGTTTTGCTGGGGACTGTAATTTGACACATCTGGAAATATCCAGGTTGGGGAGCCTCCTTAGTTCAATAATACAACACAAGCAAAATAGCCTTAAAATTATCAAAAACACACCAACAATGACAGAAGAGTCCTTGTGACAGCCATATCCAACTATGTTCTCAAAATAAGACACCAAACACCCAAAGATGTAGATGAAACTAAGATTTCATTTCATTTTGGAGGAAGACAGCTTGCCATCCATGTAATAGCATTTACTCAAACATGACGATTCCTCTGAAACCTTGGGACTTGAGTCTTACCAACATTTTTTACCAATTGATAGCTGTATCTTTCATACAACAGTCTGTTGGCATGAAACAGCAATCAATCATAGAACTTTCTTATCACATGAACACAGTACCCAGCCAGAAAGGCAAACATATAATGTGATCCACTCATCACTTGATAATCTACTACCTCACTAGATTACGCACATGGAACATAAATTCCTTCTGCAAGAAGATAGTTTTGTGCTTTTAATGCTATGGTGAACAACCTCTAGTCCTCCACCTACATTCAAAAGCCCTCTGCAAACACTTAATTTAGACCTCTGGCAAAGACAATCTATTCCTCTTTTGGTAACCCATTGGGTGAGGACAAAGTTTGTTTTGGCCTCACCCACATCCATTACACAATCCCTGAGGGATTATCTCTGAGGAATATGGCTTTAAGATAAAAAAAAATAGGTTCCCCACTCTCCTTTAATACATTAACAGCCCAATCCTATGCATGTCTGCTCAAAAGGAACACATAACACAACACAAGCAAAATAGCCTTAGAATTATCAAAAACACACCAACAATGACACAGGGGTCTTTGTGTGAGTTCAAAGGTATGCCATTCTACACTCAAAGACTGGAAATGTTTTTTTAGACTACAGCTCCCAGAATCTCCAAGTCAACATTGCCACTGGCCCTGCTAGTGGGGGGAATGTGGCATGTGTAGGTTAAAAAGGTATACTCATTTCCCAGGCTGCGAGGCCCATTGCTCAATAGGACGTATTTCTAAGAACAGTATGCATTAGGAGTGGAAACTGTACAGCCTTCTAGAGTTGAACAGCAACTCCCATGAGTCCCAGCCAGCATCAAGAATGGTGAAGAATGCTTGAAAATGTAGATCAACAAAAACTGGAGGGTCACCTGTATCTCATCTCTGGTAATATAGGATTTCTTGTGCCTCTATAGTGACCCTTTACAGTGACCCTAAGGTAAATCCATCACAGGGTTTTCTTGGCAGAATTTGTTTAGAGAGAGTTTGCTCTTGCCTTTCTCTGTGACTTGCCCAAGGTTACCCAGTAGGTTTCCATGGCCAAGCAGGAATTTGAACCCTGGTCTCCCAGTGTGCTAGTCCAATACCCAAACCAGGACTACTTGTCCCAATTATGTATCCTCAGGACTGGAACCCATTCTGAATGGAACGTGGTATTCATAACTGTCCGCTGTACAAAAAATAAAGACAAACATGGGCTGAACAGAAACCTTGGATGTCTGTATTATTTGACATCTTAAAGAAATTGTGGATCCGTAGCAAGGCATGTTTCAAGCTCTTGAAGATTTGTGATAACATTGCTCTCCAAAGCCACATCAACTTGCATTTATAAGCCATTTTGTTGTCTCTAGCTACATTTCTTCCAAAGCATTAATGTCATCTGACATTGTATATCATACTACAAAAAAAGAAAAAGAAATGTGGTATGGAAATCCCCTGTGCCAAAGCCACTCCTACAGCAAGCAGTTCAGGGGGCTGCCAACAGAAAACCATGGTACAGATGCCATGGCCAAAGAGTATTTCCCAAATAACCACAATATAGTACAAGTGTGAATTTATAGACTTGCTTCAAATAGCCAAACAATAGCTATTTTTTTCCTAAATAGCCAAACAATAGCTATTTTTTCAAAAAAGGAGAGTGTGTGTGTTATATAAACCTGAAAGTCTGAGACAAAACAGGAACTTGTTTTTAAAAGCTCACCTGACTTATTTGTTCATTTGTGTGTATGTTTTTAACTGACAGCAAGGCAACATCTGGCTGCACCAAACATGGGGAGGGGAAAAGAGAAGGAAGGGTGCTGCCAAGGGACACCATTTTGGAACACGTTTTATACTATTTCACGGAACTGGGATGTTTTGAAGTAAGCAGTGACTGGGAGAGCTGGTTGAAGAAAAGAAATTCTTCTAAAGCAGTAAGAGAAGTCTTGAAATCTGAGAAGGCAGATTGGCCCAAGGCAATGAAAACTAAAAGCCACGTGGCATTTTGCAAGTTTGCAGTAAGAGAAACTGATGGTGTGTGCTACTCCATATAAATATTTTCTAAGGAACCACAGTTGTTATTTACCACCATCCACGTATCACCACCATCATAAATCCTAATACAGCTTTATCTTATGCCATCTATAGACTGTAAGCTTGGCTGGGTAATAAATATCACAAACGCTGAAGTGGGAGAAAGGAGACTTGCTCTTAAGGCATAAAAGCAAGGTCATGCCACAAGTTCAGGGTGGGCAGAAAGTAGATGTGAGGGGGTGCATTACTGCCATCAATTCATTTATGAAACTGCAAGGGCCGTTTGCCTCCCCACCATCACCCAGAAGTCTTATCCCTTCCTTTCTTGATCTCCAGGGAACTGTGGGGTTGAAGTTAGTGCCAAGCTAGGATCAATAAGTCCAAATGCCCGCTCAAATTCAAGGATCCAGCTCATCGGGCCACTAGCTCTCTCTTTGCCTAACCTACTTCCACACAGTTACTGTGAGAATAAAAGGTGGCACAGCCTTGGAGGAAAGTTAGGACATAAGGAAAGAACAGACACCGAAAATAAGGAATAGCTAAATCGGAAGAGGTTGGGTAATTGACAGCAAAAGTCAACGCTTTCTGCACTGAAGCAGCGTGCGGTCTCGTTTCACACCTGGCAGGTCTACTCTGTATACCTGACAGGAAGAAATTCACCAAGACCAGTCTGTCTTCTGTTGATCTTTTGCGATTTTAGTATACACCAGTAGTGCTTAACCTGGGGTCTGGGGACCCTCAGGAGTTCATGATGTCCTCGCAGTGGGTCCGCGAAGGCTTGAAAGTTGCTTGGCCCACCTTCTTTCTCTCTGCAGTGGAGTGGCCACCTGACAGGAGCCAAGGCAAAGGCCAGCCAGCTGGCTTGGCCTTTGCATTGCCATTCAATCTGCTCCAGCCACAAACTTGCAGGAAGAAGCAGGAGAAAAGTCTTCCCTCCCCCTCCAGTGCCTCTGAGGAAAAGTTTAATGGATGCTGTAATTATATTATTATTATCAGGTGTTGTTGTTGTTATGATTTTTAATCTTGAGTTAAGTTTTGGGGGGCGTGGCAACAAAAGATATTTAAAGGGGGGTCCCTGGTAAAGAAAAGTTAAGTAAGTACCACTTGGTATAGACTTTCTAAACGGCCATTACCGGCAGGAGGGGAAAGCTCTACTTTGCACATCTTCAGATGTATTCTTGCCCCCGTCCTGCACACTGGAGGGCAGAACTGGAAGATCTTCGAGGTCTTGTGGGGCCCGGCTGGGGTTTCCTAGAGTGGTTTCCCCTCTTATTGGCAGGGCTTACCTGGGGATATAGGTGACCTCCTCCCCCAGCCGGATCTCAAAGTCCCGCCAAGCCTGGCCCGGGGCCACCGCAGCCAAGGCCCAGAGGGGGTCCCCCTCGCCCGTCTCGTCCCCCGACGGTTCCTCTCGCTCCCCCCGGCGCTGCTGCGGAGAAGAAGGGGCAGGACGAGGGTGCTGCTGCTGCTGCCGCCGCCGCCGTTTACTGCCGCGGAACCCGCGCACGAACTCCTGGAAGGTGATGGCGCCGTCCCGGTCGGTGTCCAGCCGCTGGAAAATGGCCTCGGCCTCCTCCGGCCGGACCCGCAGCTCGGCGCACAGCGAGCCGAAGTCATCCCGCTCGATCCGGCCGGAGCCGTTCACGTCGCAGGCCAGGAAGAGCGAGCGGAGCCGCGACGCCTCCTCGCCCAGCTCCACCTGCTCGTCCTCGGCGGAGCCCATCGCCAGCGGGGGCGGAAAGGAAGAAGCCGGGGAGGGAATCGAGGGCCCGGGACACCGGATCCGGCTCCGGGAGAGAGGGGGGGGGGAGAATGAGCGAGAGAAAGGCGAACCCGCCCGGCAGGGTGACACCGCCGCCGCCGTCGAAGGAGGGAGCCGAGCCAACCCACCTTGGCTCGCGGTCGCCCATTCGGCGAGGGCGGCTGCCTCCTTCGCCCGCCCCTTTTGCGCCCCACCCGCTCGGCTGAGAAAGTTCGGCCGAGAGTTTGGTGGTGGTGCCGCCGCCGCCGCCTTCACACGGCTCTCCCCGCCCTTCCAAACCTGCGCAAAGAGGCACCTGGTGGGACCGCGAGAACGCCCCTCCTCCGGGAACGCCGGCCGCCTTCCTCAGACAAGAGCGGCCAGAAAAGGCGCGCAAAACTTTGGCCTTCCTTAGACAAGAGCGGCCAGAAAAGGCACACAAAGAGCGGCCAGAAAAGGTGTGCAAAACTTTGGCCTTCCTCAGACAAGAGCGGCCAGAAAAGGTGTGCAAAACTTTGGCCTTCCCCAGACAAGAACGGCCAGAAAAGGCGCGCAAAACTTTGGCCTTCCCCAGACAAGAGCGGCCAGAAAAGGCACACAAAACTTTGGCCTTCCTCAGACAAGAGTGGCCAGAAAAGGAATGTGAAACTTTGGCCTTCCTCAGAGAATAGCGGCCAGAAAAGGCGCGCAAAACTTTGGCCTCCCCTAGACAAGAACAGCCAGAAAAGGGGGGCGAAACTTTGGCCTTCCTGAGACAAAAACGGCAAGAAAAAAGGTGCACTATACTTTGGCCTTCCCGTTAGGCTTGTGATAAAATTCAGCCCCTATGAAGAGTTCTCCTGTGGCTTCTGTTTCTTTACAACAGGGAGGTCCAATAGCAAGGGAGAGAAGGAAGGTTAGTGAGAGACGCATTAAATTTGGCCTGTGCCGCATTTTGGGTGAAACAAAATCTGTGGGACTGTACTTGGCCACCAATGGCCTCTTCTCTGAATGGCGACGGTTCCTAAAAGTCACCACTCCCCTTAGGAGCTCTGGCTTTGCTGGTTTTTAGAAATGCTGCATTCTTAACCAAACTGTCCTTCAGAAGTAAGTAAGCGTCTTTGATGCTTTACTTCTGAGTAAGCATGAAGAGAAGTGTGCTGTTGAATGTGGAATTGATGCTCAGCTGTCAAACTAGGGGTCATGGGTCCCCCTAAAACTCTTACTGGACCAACAACAGCAATGGGGGGGGGGCTGGGCAGCACAGTTATTGTTGAGAAAATGATGGGAGCTGCAGTCCAGCAGTATTTAAAGGACCATATGTTGACCATCTGGGGATTAGGAGAACATTAGTGTAACTATTATTGTTATTACTAATAATAATTCATTTACTTTCCGCTTTTTTCCAAGGCTAGGACTCAAGGCAGTTTGCACAAATTAAAATGCACACAGAAACATCCATAAAAACAGGTGCACATTATTTAAAATGCAGTTTAATATATAGAATTAAAACCATTTAAAATCAAAAGACAGAAGATACCACACTAAAAAAACAATAGTTTTATGGTAATGTGAAGTCGAAGGCTTTCACAGCCGGCATCCATAGATTTTCCTTGGGTTTTTTCCGGGCTGTGAGACCATGTTCTGGAATAGTTTCTTTCTGACGTTTCACCTGCATCTGTGGCTGGCATCTTCAGAGAATGGTTGGGTAGGAGTATATGTGGACTTATATATGCCACATACATATATGTGAGGGTCACAACATATATGTGGCGGTCACAGCATATATGAGTCCACATACACTCCTACCAACCATTCTCTGAAGATGCCAGCCACAGATGCAGGTGAAACGTCAGAAAGAAACTATTCCAGAACATGGTCTCACAGCCCGGAAAAAACCCAAGGAAAATCTATAGTTTTATGGCATCTAAGACTTAACATGCTTATAGTAGCTTAAGCTTTTGAGGAGTTCGTGTTTACTTTATGCAGCTGATAAAATGGTCTGTAGCCCACAAAGTAATCTTTTTTAAGTTGCCATGAGACTTCTTTGTGGCAACTTTCTGTTCTGAAATCAACAGGGATGATCTTCTAGAACTCTTACTAAATAGGCATCCCCTCCACTCCAATTTCTCTTTGTGAATGCAAGTGTTTTTCCAGCAAGTGAATGCTGGAAAAAACTTTATCTCTTTTACCTTGGATAAAAATAGCTATCTTAGTGCTTCCTGTACAGTCATTCCTGGAAAATCCCTTCAAAGATGTACATACCATTGCTTAGTTTTATGGTTTACCTACAGCTCCAGTTTGTTGCTCACTGGCTTAGCAGTAGAGCAGAGCGCAGAAGGAGTTATGTCAAGGGAGCTGATATAAAAAACTGAAGTTGTTTCCGTTGTCTAGCTGAGTATGTTTTCAAACCAAAGATCAATTCTTTAGTGAAAAGTTTCCAATTTTAAATAGAAGAGGCAGATAACATGGAATGTATTTGAGTCCCTTTCAATTCATGTCTCATGAACCATTGAACTGGGAGATTCTTTACACAATTCCTATAGGCAATGGGATTTAAATTCTTTATGATGAAATATAGTCAAGTACATTTTACAGTGGGGTCCAAAGTGCAGTCCAGGGTTAAAAAAATGCTTCAAAATGCCCTCAGATGACTCAAGGGGTATGTGGAGGGCATTTCCACCATATTTGGAGCACTATGTGGTCCAAAAATTGTACATTTTTATAAGAATGTTTTGTTCCATGGTGGTCTCTAGAGGTGTGGGGATCATTTACACTATGATTTGGAACCCCCTGGGCCGATGTAGACCAAGGAGAGGCCTTATTTTCCTGCTCACTTCCTATTCTTAAAGACCTTTCCTGGGCCTAAAATGGCCTGGGAAGGCCAGAAAACAAAGTGAAAATGTGCCTCATGACCCCAGAGGGCATCGGGAGGCTAAATATGTTTTGATTTTTGTGTGTGTATATGTGGGAGTGGGTGCAGTGGGGGGCGGCTCCCAAGGTCTCCTGGGGGCATTAATGCAGCCGCCTAACTTTCCACAGTTGCCCAACCCTGCTTTATAGAATCACAAACTGAACAAAGGGATCCCTGCCCAACAGGGTTTACAATTTGGACTTTGAAAGTGTGGAGAGTTAGTAGGATAGATGGTAATGGGATAAATACTAAGGTTGGGAATGTTATTTTTGAAGCGATACCTCCAATGATCTTTGAGCCATGGTTATGCCAGATGAAAGATTCTGTCATCCAAAAACAAAACAAAATAAAAAAACTTTCCCAAGTTTTGTGAGGAACAGACGCAGTTGAGTGTAGATATGAATCCCAGTTCTGTGCTTGTTTTCTCAGAAGCACATCTGGCTAAATTAATCCTAAACCTGCTAAAATAGAAGACACATAATGGATGGGCTAAAATCTGCCAGTGTTGACATTCTAAGCTTTTCCAAAAGCAGTTGGGATAGAAACCTCCATTTGGTACAATATGCCCAGTTTAGATTTTTTCCATCCAGCTGCCCACCAGTCTGGGAAGGCTGATTCCTTCCTTGCCATGGGTGTCACTATGGGGGACGAAATGGGAGAGTTACACCCATAAGAATTCTGCCCTCCTCCCCAATGAAATTTCCTTTTGCTCCCCAAATTTCTAGCATTGCAGTAACAGTTCAGTTGAGCACTGCAAAATAACAGTGTAGACACCCAAAGGAAAGAGGTAGGCAAAAATACCAAGAGAATAAGAACACAAATATGAGTACAGTAGCTACATTTGCCAGTGATCCATTATAGACAGAAATGTGTCCTTGATATCATTTGGAAATGCCTTGTAACAGTGAATTACCATTAATCCACCCAGCTCATGGGTGTGAATTGTGTAGCCCTCCAAATGTTATTGGACTGCAACTCCCAGCAGCCCCAGGAATACTGGAAGTTGCAGTTAAGCAACATCTGGAAGGCCATATAATCCTCACCCCTGATCTAGCCAGTATCTAGCAGCAGCTTATACATTTTCAGGGAGTTCTTTTCCTATTCTGCTGAAACTGGAATCCTTTAGTTGAACATGTAGGGAATCAAGTCTGGGATCTTTATGTGTCTGCAGAGGTGTGCATTAAATCTTGCCTAGCTAAATTATTGCCAAATACCGACAAAAACTGAAAGCATCTCAACTTCTCTTCTGTTTTAAAAGAGTGATTAGTCACCAGCTATTGTTCCTAGTCTAGACTTTTACAAGCTGCAGTAAGTGGGTAGTGTCTGTGAATTAAAGAGTGTGGCCTTTCCGCTTGCAATAACATTGTACTCAAAATAGATCACCTGAGAATCAAGAAAAGGAAGTGACCTTTAGTTGTAACACTGGTTTTGTGAGGTTGGGATTCACTAAGAGTAACTGGAGAAAGTGCTCTCTTGCTGAACTGGTTTCTGATCCCTGCTGAAACCATCCTTCAATAAATCTTATTTGGCATGAACATACTTTATAGCAATGCTGGAAAAATGACCTCCAGATATAATTGGAACTCCCATCATCCCTTGGCAATATGGTCAATGGTAAGGGATGATGGGAGGAAGAGTTCATCAATATCTGGTGAGCCACAGGTCCCATATAGTTTGTTATGCGCTTTCAAGTCATTTCTGACTTAGGGTGACCCTAAAGTGAACCTATCATGGGGTTTTCTTGGCAAGATTTGTTCAGAGGGGGTTTGCTTTTGCCTTCCTCTGAGGCTGAGAGAGTGTGACTTGCCCAAGGTCACTCAGTGGATTTCCATGGCCAAGCAGGGATCTGAACCCTGGTCTCCAGAGTCTTAGTGCAACACCCAAACCACTACACCACGCCAGCTCTCAAGCTCTTCCTCATAGTACCTAATAGTAAAAGGCCCATTCTCTCTTTTTAAGTGTATTTAAAAAAATAAGTAAAATGATTTCCACTGAAATTATTTACTTATATAAAAATAAGTAAAATGATTTCCACTGAAATTATTGATGTAAAAGGGGCATTCAAAAATACAAATGTCTAGAGGGTATTTGGGACAAAAAAAAGTTTTGTTTTAAATGCAGGGGCCCTCCAAGGCCCCCAGGAGTTAATGCCCCCCCCTAGTCTTTCACAGTTCCCAGACCTGATCTGAAGTCATAAGGATATCCTAATTCTTACTTCCTGCACACATACACTTTAAATATTTATGTCTCTTGGTGCCAAATGGGAATGAAGAAGACTAAAGGTTGAAGAAGTAATATATGATGGCCAACCCAAGCCATTGTGCTCAAATAGTATTGGAATCTATGCCATCTGGGTAGAAATTCACCAGGTATCTGTGACTCCATTCTGGTTCTGGTACAATACATATTAATCAGCATGCCAGAGTCATAATGTATGAGGATATTAATCCAGGAACATTTTATGATTCTTTTATACCTCTGACCTCTAAAGCGAAGTAAGAAATCTATCTTGTTCTGGTAGAAAATGAGTAGGTGAAGTACTGTACAGCCTCCCAGAGCTGTTCATGTAGCCTCCAGGGCTCCGCAGAGGTCAGTATCTTTTTTCAAAAAAATGCCTCAATATTTAGGATTGGGCTGCAAAAGAAGCATGCCTATGACAAATCATTAGTATATACATTTTGACCCACGATTCAGATCCTTTAGTCTGGCTCATTTCTTAAAATCCAGCATGGTGTCATTTCATGCTGTCACAGAGGCATATCCTCCAATAACAGATGGCATTTGTTGTATTACTCAGGGAGACAATTTCCACCCGTGTAGTTTTGGCATCTATGTGGAACTACCCCTGCAATTCAAACAACTGGCACACACACACAAAAAATTATTTATTTTTATGAGCCCTAAGAGGGATGTTAAAGGCAGACCCTGCTGCAGGAAAAAGCAAAATAAGGTTTTGTTCTGAAATGTCTTACACAGTTGTTCATTAAAAAAGAGAGATATCAGTCTGAACACAGCTCATCTTTAAAATGTATGTTAAAAATCTGTTGTGTTTATCTCCTTTTAAGTGTACATAGTGTCCTGTTTGGATGCAGTGGTGGAGAAAGCATGGTAGCTGAGATGTTGAACCAACCAATCCTTGAGATATATTTCCCTACATCTTATTTCATCATAAATTAAAATCCCAGTTCAAAGATATCAGTTTTAGAATGCCAAAGCATAAAGGCTTTTTAAAACAAACAAACAAAACCCCCTATTAACCTGAAGTATTTTATATGGGCAATCAAGGCACCCATTTTGTGATGTAAGAACTGTAACAATTAGTCTGCAATTCAGTTGTTGTGTTTGCTTCATCTTTATTGAACTGAACCATCCCAGTATCAGCCTTAGAGCTTCAAATCATGCATAAGACAGTTTTATGAGGTCAGAAGGTATGAAGAGATGGCCTAAGCCAATCAATATATAATATAAAAGTTTTATTTTATGTACATGCACACACAAATATAAATTCATATATAACTGTGTTGCCATGTGAGAAACAGACAGGACTTCTGTACCTTTAATGGTTGTGCAGAAGAGGGAATTTTAGTAGTTGTTTGTGTAACAAGCATCACCTGCTGAAATTCCCTCTTCTGCACAACCATTTAAGGTACAAGAACCTTGTCCTGTTTTTCACCTGGCAACTTTAATTGTGTGAACAGCCAACCAACACACATAAAGTGTTTGAGAGAGCATATATTTGTATGTAGGAACAGTTAACCAATCTCTGTGTGTATACACACACACACACACACACACACACTCCTTATAAGTATAATTTATATGTATATTTACTTTCAACATTTAAAAAAAAATTCTTCCTGAACCAGGAAGCTTTTTTAGGCCAACACTGGTTGAAAACAAACAAAGAGGCAGAGAACTAATCTCCCAAGGTATAGTGTTCCAAAGTTTGAGTGGATCAGCCACATTCTAGTCAATATGGGAAGTGGAACAGGCTTCACTGTTCAGTGTCAATGAATGAGCAGTCTTCATATTTCTTCTGAAGTGGATGCATATTATACTGTTCTTATTTCTTATTTAAAAAGAGTCAGGATAACGCTTTAAACAATATTTAATGAATTTTTGTACCTGTTTACAAACTGTATCTCTTTCAATGCCCCTGCAAATTAGACAAGTTTTTTTTTGTTTGTTTGTTTCACAAATGTTAAAAATGGCAGATGTGGTTAAGTATGTGGATTAAAGTTAAACAGAGAGAGAGAGAGGGTCCTGGGCACAAATCCAATTGTTCGTGCAAACTGGGGTAGATCCATTACATCAACAGGACATAGTACAGAGTACACAGGCACTGACTTACCAAGTTCCCATTGATTTACTGGGTCTGCTCTAGCTGAGACTAACAATTAGGTATTAGAGTCTAGAAATAATGTATCTCTGGCATCTCTGGCTCACCTGTGAGGCAATATAATATGGATTGATATGCAGTAACACCAATTTGCAGCAGCTTTCATTTGTCTCCATGGATTTTTTTCAGGATTGCAGGCATGCAAAGCCATACGTATTTGTTGTTCAAACAGGAATCAAGATGCGAATCAAGATGGTGGGTGCAAGTGAATTACTTGTGTTTTTATTGTCACCAGTTGCCACCACCAAACAGGTTTAAAACAAAAAACAAATCCAAGGTGCAGAAGTGCAGTCTTCTGCTTAAATAAACAGAAAAAAGGCTGTTTTGTGGCCTCAACACATGATCGCTACAGCAAAAATCCAACATGGTGGTTCCGGGCACTGCCTTGCTGGCAAGCTCCACCCCCTGCGTACATCCAACCAATTAGCTTTCCACTTCTGTTCTTATCAGGAAAGTATAGCAAACTGAATCAGTTGTCCCAACAAATGGGAATGCTCATTTCCTTCAGAAATTTTTTAAAGTCAGGAAAAGTCGCAAAGCCTTTTCCCGGAGAATATTTAGAGTTTTTGCCCCACTCCCTCCAAGTACAGTGAAATGATGTAGGATCCCATTGGGACAAGAGGTATTCTCTTCAAATTCTATGAGAAGTATTTTCACCATATAAACAAGCCCCCTGTTGTATTTTGGCAGGATTCTTCATTCAGATGACAATTTAGCAGCTGGGACATGCAGATCGTAGAACACTTCGACAATTTTATTTGTTTTTTTAATAAACTCTAGATCTGGAACAAAGCGGCAACCATATAAATGAAGGATCTTTAGTCTGTTACAAAGAAAAGAGAACATTACTAAAGTTAAGAAACACATGATTCCCATGTCATATGGCAACTATACATAAACACCAAAAACTTTGTTGTTTCCTTTAAAAGATAGTGGAGAACCTTCAGTACAGGATAATTTGAAAAGTCTCTGAACAGATATAGCAGCATAAACACTCATGGCATGGGCCAGTGATACCTCTATCTTATCACTTTCAGCTCTCTGAAAAACGATAGTTTTGGTCATTGTGAGTGAGGCCTTTGATGAAAATGTCTTCATAATCCTAAACAGTTGGCAATTTCTCATGAGTTAGAATTCAGTCTTCAGAAGGTAACAAACCAAAACTAGAGCCAGTTTCAAGAACAGTTGCAAGCCAGTTTGAAAGTTTTGAATTTGGAGAGTAACGGAGAGCAGTGGATTGGCTTTAGATGAAAATCCTTGGGACACATGATCTCTTTGGGGAAATCTGTTGCAGAGTTGGAAGAAATGTTGCATATTGTATATCTGCTTGTATATTTGTAAATCAACAAAATAAAACAAAGACATCAATAGGGCTCTACTATTCTCCCATCAAAACCAGTCTCTCTAGTGTAATGACCCTGGGACACCTGGAATACATTTCTGGTTACCATGCCCAAAAAAGGATACTCAAAAACTGGAAGAGATACAGAAAAGAATATCCAAAATAACCAAGGGACTCAAGCATATCCCACACTAGGAAGGTTAACACCATTTGGGGCTATTTAGCTTAAAGAATAGTGTGTAAGGAAAGATGTGACAGAGATTATAAAATTATACATGGAGTGGAAAAAGTAGATGGAAAGATATTTTTCTTCTTCTGCCCAAATACTAGAACCCCAAGGCATTCACTGATGCTAAAAACAAAACAAAACAAAAACAAAAAACCTCAGGGCAGATGATTTTTTTTTTCACACAGCATATAGTAAACATGGAATTCATCATCACAAGATGTAGTGATGGCTTGCAAATTGGACAGCTTTAAAGGACTACATTGTCATGGCACTATTATTCCACTTTAACTGCTATGGCTGCCTCCTGTGGAATCCTGGGATTTGCAGTTTAGGGAGGTGCATTTAGCATTCTCAGCCAAAGAGCTCTTAGGCTTCACTAAACTACAAACCCCAGAATTCCACAGAAGGCAGCCATAGCAGTTAAAGTGGAATAATAGTGCTATAACAGTGTAGTGCAATAAGGCTCCTAATGATGGTTAGGTGTATCAATGGTGTGTGTATACAGTATGTATGTATGTATGTATGCACAAGTGTATCAGCTACTTTGTATATCAGTTGCTGGGGGCAGCAAGAAGGAGGATGCTGTTGCACTGGTGTGCTGCTCATAGCCTTCCAACAGACAACTATTTGCCACTGTGTAACAGAGTGCTATTCAGAGCAGCCTTCAGTCTGTTCCAGCATAGCTATTCGTGTGCTCTTATGTTTAACTTCTCATGATGCTGTTAAGTGCTCCCCATATCTTCACTTCATTTGTCTCCAGACCTCTTGAACTGCTTTGGAACTAAGAGAAGCACCTGTATTAGCATCCAAACCTGATTCTCACTGCCTGGGAGGTACCTTTTTCACCAGTGCCAAGCACAGCAGACAACCTGAAAATGTACTGAGAGTAAACAGAGGCAAGATGAGGTATCTTGGTTATGTTCTTCCTTAACAACAAGATATATTTGTAAAAGGTGCTTCCTACTTCACAGAGCCAGCTGTCCAAATTCACTTGGGAAGGTAAGTGTTAAGCCCTTGCAATTCTAGTAACAGAAATCTGTAGTATTCTTGCCAGAAGAGTGACCCCAACACTTTTCTTTGGCTGCCTCATCCAATTGCCTCCAAAGAAGTCAAACTCTATCCATAACAAAACCGCAGTCTGATTATCACTCTTGATTCTTATTGCCTGAGCTTTTCCTTGTATTGTACTAATAACTGTTCTTATGCTGGCTATTAAAGAAGAATTCCTTGAGCCGCCACAAAGGGGGGAAAGCCAGAAATTGGACATATTTCAACAACAGAAACGTTCTAGGATTTTAAGTTTGCTTTTGTTGCTTCCCACCAGCAATGGTTAAAGCAGTTGCATGAAGTACAAAAAGAAAAAGGCCAAGCTAGCATTACGGTATTGCTAAACAATTTGTTAAATGCGGAAGCAGTTAAAGGAGACTGAGCCATTCATTTACCTGAAAAGAGACTAAAAGTTTATTTGACTCAAACTGCAAAATAAAGCAAACAATGAAGATGTGGAAAGCCAATTGCCCTGGAATGCAGTTGGAATGCATGATAAGACTCCATGTTTGCTTCTCTCAGTCTTGACCATGGAAAACCCTAAAATATGAGGACACACAGATTCTTCTTAATGCAAGTTTATCAAAATTAATAATAGGTGGTTTTTTAATCAATGAACCATCTCATAAATATGTGAGTATTTTATTAGTACTAAATACATGTGAGAATAAAAGTAGTGACCAATTGGATCCAATTTAAAAAAAAAAAATCAAAGAGCACATGCGCTGAATGAATGTCTGAGGAGGGAGTAGGACCATAGTGGTTATACATGTCCCAACATCCACATGCCTGTTTGGAAAGCAGACATTCATCTTAATGCATGAAGGCTCCCTACAAAAGTATAATCCTATAGGCCCAAGAACCTTCCTGCAACTGGGAATTTTAATCACAGAATGAATGGTGAGGATGCATGGCCACAGGGGCACCAGAAGCATGGCAAGCCAGTATGTCACCCCTCCCTTCTTACATGTCCACTGAATCTGTGAGCTCTTCATGTGAAGAGAGCTCAAGGGTCTGTCTAATCTAGCATTCCATCTCCCACAGTGGCAGCAAGCAGTGGCCTGCAATCAGGACACAAAGGCAAGAGCAATACCTTGGCCTATGTGCTAAAGTGGTGTCATGTTGGAATGAGGTGAGTTTTTATTCTTGATGTCTGATCAGAATAAGACTTTTTCAGACATTACTAAGAGGTCTTGCGAGAGGCACGGTACTGTCATGTGGCAGGGGATCCGTTTCAGACACCACCGCCCCTCTTCCAAAATCATCTGTTTCACTTCCATGAAGGATTGGAAGCAGCTGCACCATATTTTAATCACAGGCAACTTCTGTGATTACAATATAGCACAGCCACTTCCAATCCTTCACAGACGTGACACCGATGATTTCGGAAGAGTGACAACGGCATCTGAAACAGACCCCCTGCTGTGCGACAGCGCCGTGCCTCTCACGAGACCTCCTAGCACGGTAAGTAATGTCTGAAAAAGTCCTAACACTATTTGCTATTATCTCTATATTTAACAGAGAAAATGGTCAACTTGTGTAAGGAACGTCCTGCAATATTATTAGATGCAGTATGGTTAGAGACTGCAACATCCTGGAACTTTACAAAGCATATCTATAAGATAATGACTTGTCAGAGTTTGGTCCACTGCACTAGCAGAAAAATTCACCTACCATTTTGGCTGGCTACAGGAGAGATTAAAGGAGACAACTTGGAAGCAGTTTGAAGTTTCATTTGTTTTCTATGTTGCAGAGTTGCCTTTAATGCATGGAATTCCAGGACAGCATTTAGGCTTTTGGAACAATATTTTTTTAACAGGATTTGTTTTGTTGATATACAAACTAGTAGTACTAATAGTATTTACAGTTGTTAAATTGAAACTGAACATTTTATTTGGCTGTGATTATGCTAACTTTTGCATGAATTTAGCATACGTTAGGTGGGGGATGCTTTTTTTTTAATTGTGTAACTTTATGGTAAGTACATCAAAGTACATCAGGTGTGTGGTTTTTTTACTGTATAAAACACCCTTGTAGCATACTGCCTCTGAACATGGAGGTTCTATTTAGTTATTAAGGCAAACAAGTGGGATCTGGAACAACATCTTTCAGTATGGAGAGCTCTTGTTAACTGTTCCAATTTGTCAACCATACTCTTCTTTAGGATTTTCCTCCTCCTCTTCTTCTTCCTCTTCTTTTTTTCCCTCTTCCTTCTCTTCTTCCTCTTCATCCCCCCTCCCAGCCTTACCCAGTCTTTATGAGGTGGTTTCACCCCTTAAGGTTTTTTTCTTATTTTATTAAAAAAAATCTTCAAACCTTAGGTTCCCTCCAAATCTGCTGACATCCTACCCACCCACCACCACCACCACCCTCCTCCTCCTTTACTAAGTATGCTTTGGAACTCACACCTGAACATTGGGGAACAAGAATGAGACACCTATCTTCACAAATTGCTTTAATTTCCTAAACACACTAGTTTAGATAATCTCACAGGAGCCTGAACAAATTCATGAAGAACAGCTGTATTATTCCTTCTGGTTCTGATATCCATGAATTCATTATATGCTGTGCAAAAGAGTGCTTTTCTTTTGGTTCTCCCAAGCCTACAGCTCATCAGTTTCTCTGGGAAAACCTGAGTTTTATAGAAGACAAAGCAAAACTTCCCTGTGTTCTTTTTCCACACCATGTAAAACTTCATAAATCTTGAGTATGTTCCTGGTAAGCATACTTCTTTTTTCTGAACTGAACGTTCCCTAATGCTTTAGCACAAGTGGGATTCTTTTGATGATCTGTCTCTAGTAAGTCAATGAAATCTTTAAGATTTACATTTTATATTGATGTCAGTGTTACACAGTGTTGTACTATACAAGTCATACTCACTTTTTGCAGTTTCTGCATAGTTTTCCAATGGCATCCAAGGAGATATCCTTGCAGAAACTAAGCTTCACACATTCCAGTGTATGGAAGCAGAAACTAGCCAATAAGGAAACTCTGAAACCCATAAAACAAGATGCCAGTTAAGTTCTGCTCTTGCCACAGGATTTGATCTTAGAAGCTACTTCTCAGAATAAATAAACAGTACATTTAAGCTATTCAAGTTTTTAATCTGATAGGTACAATATCAGATGACCATTCTGATTAAATGTTTCGACTTTATTGATCAGTCAGGGCACTATAATAGGGAAAATACATGTTTGGTACATGCATTGTAGTATATCAGGAACAAAAGGCATCAGTGTGGCATGGGCAGCAACTCCATTTTGTTCCCTCTAACTTTTTCATGCTCCAGAGTTACTTAGTTTACTTCTAATCTGTCACCTCATAGACAGCAGGTGTGGGAACTCTGTGGTCCTCCAGATGTTGCTGAATGGCAACTCACAGCAACATAGCCAATATACTGGTAGTCACAGTTCAGTCTAGTGGGGTACACAATTCCCACCATTGCTATACAATGTTTGTCACCAGTAGGCTACATATAGGCAGCTCTGCTATCTTTGATAGGTTTCTGCCCAATGAGTCTGCCTTTTGATTGAGATAGGCTCACACCATAGCCAAGGCCAGCTCTAGATCTGAGTGCACCCTGGGCAAAGTATCATCCATGGGAAACTCTCCTTAACTTACATATACATCAGGGTCACTGCTCAGAAGTACTAAGAGAAAGAAGATGAAGGACATTGCAGAAGCTCTGTTTTTTGTTGCTATGTGCCTTCAAGTTGATTCTGACTTATGGAGACCCAGTCACAGGGTTTTCATGGCAAGATTTATTCAGAGGAAGTTTGCTATTGCCAACCTTTTAGGCTGAAAGAGTATAACTTGTCCAAGGTCACCTAACAAATTGTCATGGCCGATCAGGGATTTGAACTCTTATCTCCTGGAATCCAATCCAACACTTAAACGACTACATCACACTGGTTCCCTATACAACAGAGGTTTTATTTAGTGAAACAAACTTTTATGAAATGGTGAAACATTAGACTGTGACACCATGCAGCTCTTAAGCCAAAATCGCACGTGTGTTCTCAATTTAAAGACCAGGTGGGAATCTTATCCCACTTTAAATTAATACATATTGCCAATATTCAAAGGTTAAGCTCTACACTCCCTGCCCCTAAGTTAGGGATTGTCTAGACAGGCAGTATACCCTGACCTGCCCCCATTTGCCCTGTTCTGCCCCCAAGCAGTCCTCACTACCCCCAGGGCAAATATGGGGCTGAGACCAGATGAAGGTGGGGTAGGGCCTGATAAAACATTTTTAAAAATACTTTTTTAATTCGGTCCCACCAGGAAGAAATAGATTGGACCCTGCAAGACGACAGGAGCCCGTCCTGGCAGGCTGTCCCTCACTGCTGCTGGTGGTCTGCCTTGCTCTCCCAGAAGGCAGGAAGGAGTGCCATAGCATGTGGCCAAAGCATGTGGGCCTTGGTCACAAGTTGTGGGCTGGCCTCCTGCCTTCTGAGACAGTGAGGGAAATAGTGGTGGTGGTGGTGGCTGCAGCAATGGGCTGGTGTGCTTGTCTGGACTTCAGCCCATTTGGAGGCAGTAATGGGGGAAACAACAGGTCTGATCCACAGCCAAGATACACCGGCTTGTGTAGATGACCCCTTGGTGTGATATAAGGGACTCTCCCACTTGTCTCCCTGGATATTAATCTGCACTGCTCTGGAAGCAGATTAAAATCCAATTACAGTACGATTTATGAAAGTCTTCATATGTTTGCAGCATATAAACCATTAAAAACAGCTAATTTTAATTTATAGTATGAACCAGAATGACATAGTGGTTTGCGTGTTGGACTGGGAGTCTGAGAAACCAGGGTTCAAACCCACGCTTGGCAACAGAAACCTACTACCTACTTGTTGTATGCCTTCAAGCAGTTTGCAGCTTACGGTGACCCTATCATGGGGTTTTCTTGGCAAGATTTCTTCAGAGGGGGTTTGTCTTTGCCTTCCTCTGAGGCTGAGAGAGTGACTTGCCCAAGGTCACCCAGTGGGTTTTCACAGCCTGGTCTCCCTGTCATAATGCAATGCTAAAACTGTTACACCACCCTGGCTCTCACTGACCTTGGGCAAATGACAGTCCCTCAGCTTCAGGGGAAGGCAAAGGCAAACCTCCTCTGAATAAATCTTGCCAAGAAAGCCCCCTGATAGGTTCATCAGAAGTCAGATACAACTTGAAGTAACACAAGAAATCTGTATCATACATTATGTGCCTTCAAGTCAGTTCTGATGTATAGCAACCCTATCCTATGGTTCTTTCAACAAGATTGATTCAGAGGTTTGCCATTGCCACCTCCAAAGAATGGGAGTGTGTGACTTGCCCAAGGTCACCCAGGTGATGTCTGTGGTTGAGCAGGGATTTGAACCCTGGTCTCCCAGAGTCTTAGTCCAACACTCAAACCACTCCACCACCCCAATTCTCCTCTAACTGTTTAAAATCATCTGTTTTATTTTCAGTAATAAGGAGCCTCTATATTTGATTAACAGCAATGTGCTGATACACATATCTAATACAGTTCCAAACCAGTTACATAATGATTGCCAGGTTCCGTGTGGTGGCAGTTATTACAAGAACAAAATAATAAGATTTTTTAAATAATTTGAAATGTCCCTCATTGGGATTCCCACTTTTTATACTAGTTCCACTCCTGTACTTTTAGCAGCAGTACCTGGGGACAGGGTAGCCTCACCAGTTTAATTTGTATCACTTTGGGGAAGGGCTGTTTACCCTGGCTGCAATTCAACATTCTCTCAGCATAGTGTAAATATTTGCATGAAAAAGATATGCCAGCACTACACAGCCCCTGTGCAGAATAGCAACAGTGCACAACACATCTCAATGACTGGGGGCTGTTGTACAATGTTCAATATGCAAATGCAATATGCAACCACAATGTGTGATACAGAGTGCGCAACTGAAACATTGCTGTAAGCACAGCTCCACTTCCACCACTGTCAGCAGAATACATCTGTTGTGCTATGATGCATAATTCACCCCACATAGTACATAGCATGACTTACGCATGTGCATGTCACTAACTGAATGCCAGCCTTTATGTGTTATCAAGTTGCTATTAAAGATACAGGTGTCAGGATGCTACAAAGATGGCAACCCTAGATGTAACAAAGAGAGAGCTGGTTGTTTATAGCCTCCATTACTAAGAGCATGGAACATGATTGCATGTCCATGGATTTCCAAGATATGAAAGTGTGGTAACACTTACCTTCTAGCCAGTGATGACTAAGTGTCAGCACAAAATTGTCCAGCGCATGACACAGTAAATCATCACCTTGTCCTCCTCTTATAGTGTAATCTAGACAGGTCTACTCAGATGTAAATCCCACTACATTCAAACCACCTTGCTCCCATCTGGGAATTTGCAGCCTTAATTAATTTTTATTTTATTGGACAGGGAGGTAGTTGAAATTAAAAACAGCCACAAAAGGTTTTTTGGGGAAGGATGTAAATTTTACCATGTGTGTGTGTTTCATATTAAAATGGAAAGTCAAGAAAGTAAATGAATGACATACTTTTTTATTATTTTATTATTTTTAGGTATTTATACCCTGCTGTTCAGCCACAAAGGCTATCAGGGCAGCTTACAAATTGTTTAAACAATAGCAATAGCAATTTACACATCTACACTGCATTAAGCAGTTTCCAATGTGTGTTAGCTAATTGCCCCCGCAAGTCGGGTACTCATTTTACTGACCTACAAAAGAATGGAAGGCTGAGTGAACCTTGGAGCCCTCTGGAATCAAACTTGCAATGTGGTGACTTGCAGTACTGGCATTTAACCACTGCACCACCAGGGCTCCCTTGCACCTTAGAATAGTACTCTCAAGATACTTATATTTGACTTGCAGTTTCAGTTATTCTTTTGCATATTCAGCACCTGAGTCCATCAACTATGCATAACCAAGAAAAACAATGAGGCTAAAACACAATGAATAAAGCAGTTAGTTATTGCACAGGCACAGCAAACCAGCTTTTAACTTCATGAGGTCCTTCCTTCTACCTGTAGAGTGAATGGTGAATTGACAATGGGTGGATTTTATATATATTGTTTCTTTTATGAAAAAGATCAGAAGACTTTGTATCAAATACCTATGAACTGTAAGTACTGAAGTAGATGGAGAATAAACTTCACATATCAGTGTTTTTCAATACTACTGTGGTGCCAATGTGCACATTTTGCATGAATGGACCAAAGGAAATCTTGCAGATCATTGCTCCATTGTGCTAGATTTGTGATGGAAAGAAATGTCTTGTTAACATGTGAGCATGGGATTAGGAATACATTACAGGTGTTGTTTACCACACCTTGACTTTTGACTTTTACATGGGTAAATGTTTTGGCTGCCATGAAAGTCAATGTATGCAATGCAAAAAAAACCAATCCATTTGAAGATGTTTCTGAAGTTCAAGATATACTGATGGTGTTTTAAAACTAATTAAGTGCTCCTTAGTAAAGATAAAGATGATGATGATGATCATCATCAATTTATATAGAGTCATCAGTGTACATGGTGCTTTATAAGTAAAAGAACAACAACAAAAAACAGCCAAATGTGCCAAAGTTTAATAAAGGACAGGGCCATATCAGGAATGTGGCGGGTGCCTCAGGTAGCAGGTGTTAGACAGAAGCAGCAAGCTGCTGAGAAGGCAAGAGCTCTGCACCCCTCAGCAAGTTGACTGCCTTCAGTTGAAGCAGAGGCTGCTGTCCAATTAAAAGTGTCCAATTGACAGTGAAGAGGCTCAGGAGCTGCCAATTTGGGCTTGAGGGTCTTAGAGATTTCTGGTCTTTTAGGCTAAGTGGTCTTTGGCTCCCCACTGGTGCTTGGACTGGTGTGCCTGCCTCTACAGATGCTTGGATCATGACATCTTTCTACATTTTTACTGCCCTCTGCTTATGACTCAGGACTACTTGTCTCAGGAAGGTAGGTGGGCAATAATCCTCTGTAGCATGAGGTGAGCAACTGCCAGGGGTTGGGAGACTGCCTTGCTCCTCTGTGGGACTTCAGAGGGCTGAATGCACCTGTCACTCTCTCTCTCTCTCTCTCTCTCTCTCTCTCTCTCTCTCTCTCTCTCTCACACACACACACACACACACACACTCCAGTTTGTTTTACTAAAAATACCCACACAAACACACCTGTGGAGATAGAAGGTTGCCAATTTTGCTATGTCAGTTGGGGGTCCTAGGCTGTTTGAAGCACTGTAAATACCAGGAAATAAACCAGGAGCTTTATCATTTTATTAATCTATTAAAACACTTTTTTCCTACCCTTTTTGTGCCCATCCATAGGTTTTGACCTATTAAAGCCCTGTACTGCTCAGGCCCAGGTTATCTGAAGGACTTTACAAAACTGCCTGTGCTTTGAGATCTGCTGGAGAGGCCCTTCTCTCTTTTCCACCACTCTCATAGATACAGTGTGGGAACGTGGGAGAGGGTCTTCTCAGTGGCTGTTCCCAGGCTCTGGAACTCCTGCCCCAGAAAGGTTAGACTGGCAACCTCCCTACACTCTTTCCAGTGACAAGCTTCTGTTTTGATTATACAAGGCCCATTGCACCCAAACAATGTGCTGGATTATCTATTTGTTATTTTGGTTGTGCTATTTTTTTTAAAGGGTTTATGTTTTTCACTGGTCTTAATTTTTGTAGTTTGTGAATTTTTAATTATGTGGAGGTTTTTTCATCTGTTGTAAGCTGCCTTGAGCTTGTCTTCATGAGCTAAATACATTTGTCCCTTCATATTCGCTGGGGTTTGGTTCCAGGACCCCCCGTGGATACCAAAATCTGCAAATACTGTACTCAAGTCCTGTTATATGCAGTGGCATAGCAAAATGGTGTCCCTTATATAAGATGGCAAAATCAAGGTTTGCTTTTTGGATTATTATTTTTTTTAAGAATATTTTCAAGCCATGAATACTTAAATCCATGGATACCAAATCCGTGGATATGGAGGGACAACTGTACATCATCCTGCCCCTGTCTCAGAGCCTTGTAGTCCATATGATGCAGTGCATTTGCCCTGTTCTGCTCCTGGCCAGTCCTCACCACCCCTGGGGCAGATACAGGGCTGAGATGGGGGCAAACTGGAGTAGTGCCCAATAAATCACTATAAGAAAGTACCCAATTTACTCCATTATCGACAGCCATAAATGGATCTGGCCCTGTATGCCTGCAGGAGCCTGTCTAGCATGCCAGCCCTCACTGCCACCACCATCTTCCTGGCTCTCACAGAAGCCAAGCAGGGGTCCCAAAGCATGTGACCAAGGCTAGTCACATGCAGGGGGCCTTCAGTCACATGTTGCGGGGGCCCTTCCTGACTTCTGAGACAGCAGAGAAAATGGTGGCTGCAGGGACAGGGCAGTGTTCCTGTGTGGACTCTGGCTCATTTTGTTGAGTACTGGGGGAAGGACTGGGTACTGGGCCAGCTCCATAGCCAGGATACGTTAGCAGGGAGCTGGTGTATCCTGGCAGGTGAAGATGAGCTACTTGAGGCCTGAACTGGGAATAGGGTGGGGTATGGTGGTGGTGGTTATGGTGGTGGTGATGCAGAGGATCTCCAGGCAGCATACAATATAAACAATTTAAAACAGTCCCACATTAAAAGAATAATTAATTTAAATTGTTGCTTTTGTTGTCAGTTAAGATAAACAACAAAAGCAACATTTTAAGACAAAATGTAGGCCTGTGACTCTAACATTGTCACTTTTTTTTCCTTCTCCTGTATGATTTGTAACTCCTTTGCCTGATGAGGAAGCCAGTGGAGCTTCAAAAGCTTGCATGATGTATTTCGTGCTTTTTAGTTGGTCCAGTAAAGATATACCGGTAGCTGTTTTCATACATTCTACCTAAACACTAGGAAGAATTTATTGACTGTAAAGGAGCAGAATAGACTGCCTTGGAGGTTGGTGATTTTCTTCTTTAGGAGTCCTTAAACAGGCCATCTTTCAGAAAGTGATTTAGTTGTGTATTTCTACATGCCAGGGTGCTGAACAAGATGGTCCTTATGGTCCCTTCCAACTCTATGATTCTGCTCTGCTCTGAAAACCAAATCCCAGAGCTACTCTTCCCTGAATGTCTCCTCCACTTCAGTACTGGGTTGTAATGAATTTTTCAGTAAAACTTGACCAGAATATGGTACATTCTGGCTAGAAAAAGTACTTGGGTCTGCACAGAGAAATTAAAATGCCCAAGTAGCTTAACAAAAATAATTATACCCCTTGAGTCCCTACTAAACACCATTTTTAAGACTCACTGGTGAATTAATTAGACTCCAAATGCTAAGTGATCAAAAAGGCAAATATTTTCCATTGATTTTTTTTCTTTTTAACAAAATCTGGAGTTCCATGACCTCCCTTTTAGATTGCCTGCCCTGTTGTACCGGACACAGACTTTTATAGAACTGTTGTCATGCATTAACAATGTTTTTAATTAGTGAGGTATCTACATGTTAAAAGAAAGCAGGATGAGGTGTTTTTTTTTTCTGATGGAGTCAGACAGTGTGCGTCAGTGCCTACAAAGCTCTTGTTGCCAGTTGGTGTAATGACTGAGCTCCCTTTTCATCTTATTGCTGGATCTTTTCAGAAGCTGAGGGTCTGCTAATTAAAATGAAGAGTGGAGAGGAGACAAAAGAGCTTTTCCCCACTACACTTTCAATTTCCCTTCCTGAGCTGCAGAGCATTAAGACTGTGTTTCCTAGGTAGTGATAGTAAGAGCTCCATAATTGTGAGGTTTTATGTGCCTTAAATACAATCCAGTTGCTCTGGGCTCTCTGGGCTTCATCAGTCTGGTCTGGTCCATTTCCCTCTTGACTCTGTTATGTTCAACTGTTTTTCATTGGGCTAGTTTTCTTTTATGAGGCCAGTGGATTTAAGTGCTACTGTACCAGAACATGTACTCATAGTTATTTAGATAGGGAGCCTTGTTTGTATAAATTGCTATAATAATTTTGATGGATTTTCTTGATTTGCATTTACCTCCATGTTTACCTGCTACAAGGAGATTAGTATCTTATAGTAACATACTCAGAAAAGCTTTCATTAGAATGTGGATTATGGTGTAACCTTCAGTCTGGTATAATGAAGCATAAATTCAGTAAGTTCCGTAAACATCTAATTTCACATTCTGCTACAGCATGCGAAGTATGGGCCATGCATTGCCCCCGAAGGCCTCTTTTGAGGCCTCTAAGCACACATCAATTTTTAATTTTAAAATTTCCCTTAGAATACTACCTGTATTCCTCAGCGAATGTCTGAGTATTTTGCCATGTTTTTGCTCCCCATAGGCTAGCCAAGGCCTGGAATAGGCTGATTTTAAACCAAGAAGTAAACCAAAAATTAACTCCCTCCACTGGTGCAAAGGTTGGTTTCTTTCCAGTGCCAAGCCAAAACATGACTTTTTATTAAAGCCTTTGGCGACTATTTTTTTTCTTTTCTTTTTTTTTTGTTTATTTACAATTGAGCAGCTTATACTTAGACAACATGCTTTCTTACACTTATGTTTGCTTATATAACATTTTGCATAATTTTAACAATATAATTTCCACCAAAGAAAGACAAAATAAAGTAGAGGTTTAATTTTTTTTTCAATTTTTTTCAAAGTATAGATGCACATGGTTTTAAATTCTTGTGTTTTTTAAAGTGGTTTTAAATCGTGCTATCTTTAGCATGCTTTTATCTGTTTTAAACTGTTTATACTGTATGTTGCCCTTTTCTATCATGTCAGAATGCACAGAGAAGCTATTGAAATCCACAAACACCTGGACAACTTCAACAAGAAAGAGAAACCCTAAAAGTAAACAAAATCTGGCTACCAGTTCTGAAAAACACTAAAATCAGAACTCAACACTTACAAATGAACTCCACTCAGGGACGGGGATTTCCAGTAGATAATGGACCATTAACCAACCATTAGCCAGACACTAATCCTCCTTGTATATCTCCACCCAGAAACTAGCCATTCAAATACACAAATTTACATATTCTCCCCAACAGGGGTTCACAGTATATAACCCCCCACACACACACACACACTCCTACCCAACCATTCTCTGAAGATGCCAGCCACAGATGCAGGCGAAACGCTTCTGTGTCTGATCTCTTTATTCTCCTGGGTTGGTCAGCAATCCTTCAAGTGGCCTCTCACCAAAGGAAACAAATGCTAGAAAAGGGCTGCAACACTGAAACTCCAGAAAAGTGGAATGAGCCTGACATCACTCAGGCTCTGTCTTCCTCATTCATAAACCATTAGCTCCTCTTCCACCCAGAGGATCTTATTACGTTTCTCATTGCCATACCTTTCAGCAAAGTATTTTGAATCTCAATAACCTGCCTTAATTTTCCTGCAGTAATGAGCCAAAATAATTATTTCAGCTCCTCTTTGTGACCAATATGGGTTGCTACAGACCTCTTCCCTTTTTTCCAAAGAGCTGAACCTTCTTGCTCTTTCAGCAAGGAAAATGGCAGATTTTTTTCCCTCCCACACAGCAAGGACAAATATTTTTTTACTGGAAGCAGGATGATGTTTGCAAGCAGCTCATATCCTTTTTTTTCCTGATACAGAGAAACTCACAACCTTAGTTTTGGGGGGTCACTCCCTGTTCTGTACCGATTTATGAATATGTTTGACCATCATTTCTTCACAATGCTGCAAAAGGAGACCAACATTTGTAAACCTGTCCACACACACAAGGTCTATCCTCTATTTAAGAAATAAATGAAGCTACTTCAAACATCCCAAAGAACCAGTCCATGGGGAAGTGCTCCTGAATAAGCCCCATAAAAATGAAAGCTTAAATGGCTAAATTCTGTTACCTGTATTTGACAAATGGACAGACATGAACTATTGCTTGCAATGAAAATGTAGTTAATACACCTAGAAAGTCAGGCTTCACTTCTATTATATTTCCTCAGAAACTTGAAGTGCAAAACAATCACAAACATTTTACCCTCTCTTGCTTGTTGCTGTGGAACTCAAATCAAGGTAAGAAATTTTATGACATCTCCCCGCCAAAGCTTGAACTCCAGTGTCAGTCACCTTTTCACAGCCACTAACATCAAGGTACCTGCAGGAATTAAAACAGAGCATCCAGGTATAGCAAATCAAGTAACTTTCTTGATAGTGGGGAAAGCTTGAAATATATATGGTGAGCACCTTTTCGTACACAGGAAATGTTTACAATTACATGATAAATTGAACTGCAAATACGCATTTTAGATGGGTGCCCCACAACTGTGTCATGGGCACTGTCACTTCTGACATTATGAACAAAGTATTAAAGAGAAACAATTAATGATTCGGGCTTCCTCTTTTCACATTCCCCATTCATTCATTCATTCCCACCCTTGATTCAAAGATCTTAAGGCAGCTTACAATAAAATCAACTTAAAACAATAAATAATTACAAAAGTTCTTAAAGGTTAAAATTATATTAAATGGATTCTCAATTTAAAAACAAGCAATTTAAAACTGGTTAAAACAACAAATGGGAAGTGCTTTTTTATTATTCACATTTGGATGGGGTGTATATAAGGTTATGCATTATGTTCTTTTTTTCTTTTTAAATAATTTTTTGTGCATGTATTATTATTTTTTATGGTTATGCATTTGTTATGCTAATTTTTCTTGTTATATTTGATCAATAAAAAACCCAATCTTGAATCATAAATGATGTACAGCCTGGGTAATATCAGTTTGGCCTGAAAGCTTTAATAAAAAGCCAGCTTTTATCTTGGTGCTGAAATGTTGGCACTAATCAGGCCTCCAGGGGGAGGGAATTCCACAACTGGGGTGCACCTGCAGAAAAGGCCCTCCCCTGTATCCTGCTACAATGTATTTCCCCTACTAATGGGACATGGAGGTGTGCCTCTCCAATAGATCTCAACTGCAGTATAGATCTCAATGTAATGTAGGAACATTCATCTTCCATTTGTTTTTGTTTGAAGTATGATTTTTCTTATACAGTATACAGAAACTCTCCCTACAGGCTACAATGCTGATTTTCTATCATTTAATGTGAACAAATTTAAAGAATGGAATTCTTTTACAAAACAATCACCAGATGAAATCATTATTGGCATCCTCAGAAGAGATACACCTCCCAAGAAGACGCATGGAGCACTTGCACTCTCACAGTGTACAAGCCTGTGTTTTATACATTATACGCAGAATGCCAAAAAGATAAGCACATCACTGATGTTTTTTGTGTTATCATTCACAATGCCAGAGATGACTTTCATACTAAGAAACAAATCCTCTCTCCCTCTCTTTCCTAAAAGTGAAGGTTACATGAAAGCTTTGCTTTATTTGTGATCTTTTTACAGCAAATCTGTGAACACTGTATTTGACTATACCCACTGCTATACTAAGCTGAGTCCATTTTATACCAGAAGGTAAAATCCCAGATCTGTAATAAAACACTCTCCTATGAAGCATCTTGTAAAAAAACACATAATGATTCTGGGGTGAAAAAGATTTTCAACTGTATGACTGCTACATGATATGTTAGATTAGTAATTGCACTATTAGAAGGTAAAGTATGATATAATTATGATGCTATGTCTTCAGTCCAAATACCAGATATACTGATTGACAGATGTCATTCAAGGTTAGGAGGTGACAAGACAGCCATGTTTAAATATTTGAAGGGATGTCATACTGAGGATGGAGCAAGCTTATTTTCTGCTGCTCCAGAGACAAGGACATGGAGCATGGACTCAAACATTAGGAAGAACTTCCTGACAGTAAGAGCTGTGTGACCCTGGAAAACACTGCCTTGGGGTGTGGTGGAGTCTCCTTCTTCGGAGGTGTTTAAACAGAGGCTGGATGGCCACGTTGTGGTGGATGGCTGAATGAGTGAATAGGAGTAGTATGTTCCAGGAGCCAATCCTATGGCAGGAAACTGAAAGGGGAGGAGATTCTAGATGTTTTAAGTCTGGTTGACAGTTGGAAGAGAGGGGGAATGACAGTTGAGAAGGGGGTTGACAGTTGAAAGGAAGAATTAAAGATGTGATGTGTTGAGAAGGCTGGAAAGTGTGTATGGCTTGGAGTGAAGCTGGAAAAAGTGTATGTGCAGAAAGAATATGTAGTATGAGGAACAGAGGCTAGTCTAAAACAAATACCAAAGTAGTTCTGTTATTTTTGACCGATCTTTATGTTTGTTATTCATATCCAGTCTCCTCATGGATTTATTTGGCCTTGCTGATACGTAATTGGCACTTTAATCCTGTGAACACCCCCATACACATGCAAGTATTATCCATCTAGCTTTGGAACTGTGGTCTCCACAGGTTATTCTTTTGGTGGAAACAATGGGATGCAGAAAACCCTTGTGTCACAAACATGGTGGCAGTAAAAGTGACAAGGTGGCCAGGCTGAGTGGTGACATAAATTCTACTGGTGCGCCTGTGCACCGCATACCTGTCGTGAGTGCTTTCATTCTGTATTCCTACATGGCAGGGGGTTGGACTCGACAGCCCTCGTGGTCTCTTCCAACTCTATGGTTCTATATAAGGACTTTGTCAAATAAAATTATGAAACATTAATAGAAAATTGTTTTCTTCACACTTCATACTCATTAAGATGAGCTCATGAAAGGCAACAGGGAAGATTTCAACTGGTCAACAGCCAGGAAAATGCCAATCTTTCAGTAACAGTAGTAATAAAAGCATGTTTCTATGACGGTGAAATCCATTTTAGGAATAAAGATAGAGCTTGGAAAAGTTGTTGCTATCTGGGAGAATCTATAACTCCCAGAATCCCCTAGTCAGCACAGGCAGTGGTCACGTTGGCTGGAGAACTGTGGGAGCTGTAGTCCAAAGAACAACTTCTCCCAACTTCTGAACAAAATCATATACAGTTGCCCCTCTACATTCGCAACTTTCACTCTCGCAGTTTTGATTATTCTCAGTTTGCTCAGCAAGCACCCCATTTAAATCAGTTTCTCTCCCTTGCACGCAAGGGAGAGGAGCCAATTTAAATGGAGTGCTGGCTGAGCCAGCCAGGCACTCAACCCCCCGCTCTCCCCGGAGCCCCCTCAGGAAGGCTGGGGAGAGCCTGGCCAGCCAGCCAGCCTCCCTCCCTCCCTCCACCCTCCCCAGCCTTCCCGAGGTGGCTCTGGGGTTTCAAAGCCCCAGAGCCCCCTCAGGAAGGCCAGGGAGAGGCCAGCCAGCCACCCGCCCACCCGCTGCCCTCCCCGGCCTTCAAAGCCCTGGAGCTCCCTCGGGAAGGCCGGGAAGAGACCAGCCAGCCAAACTCCCGCCCGTCTGCCACCCTCCCCACCCTTCCTGAGGTGGCTCCAGGGTTTCAAAGTCCCAGAGCCCCCTCAGGAAGGCCAGGGAGAGGCTGGCCAGCCACCCGCCCACCCGCTGCCCTCTCCAGCTTTCAAAGCCCTGGAGCCCCCTCGGGAAGGCCGAGGAGAGGCTGGCCAGCCACCTGCTCACCGGCCTTCCCGGCCTTCCTGAGGCAGCTCCGGGGCTTCAAAGCCCTGAAGCCACTTCGGGAAAGCCGGGGGGGGGAGGCTGGCCAACCTCCCGGCCGCCGCCACCCTGACCTTCCCAAAGTGCGTATGGGGCTCAAGAGCCCCATAGCCTCTTCGGGAAGCACAGCAGGCGGCGAGGGGGTGGCGGCCAGGCGTGCAGAGGCCTTTGGAAGCACGGGGGGTCGTGGGCAGGTGGGGGAGGCCTTTTTTGTGTTTTTTTCACATTCGCAGGGGTCTTGAGACCCTAACTCCCGTGAATGTGGAGGGACTACTGTACAGTTGTTCCTCTGTATCCATGGATTTAAGTATTCATGGCTTGAAAATATTCTTAAAAAATAATAATCCAAAAAGCAAACCTTGATTTTGCCATCTTATATAAGGGACACCATTTTGCTGTGCCACTGCATATAATGGGACTTGAGTATTCATGGATTTTGGTATCCATGGGGGGTCCTGGAACCAAACCCCAGTGAATATGAAGGGACAACTGTACAGTGAGTTAGTGTCTTGGGGCTTTGCTGTGCTATAGAGCCACTTTTAACCCAAACAAGTGTCACTCCAGACACCATTTCTATTATTGTCATACCAATAATGCTATATCAATCACTTCCATTATTATCTTGTTGGTGAATCATTATTCAGTGAAATAAACTGAGGAAAAGTGCTGATGGAACACTCCGGACCTCTTAAACAGAGCTCAGGGAATGAGCCACAAAATTATGTGTTCAATTTTCCCTCACACATACTTTCCTTCCTTGCTTATGATGTCACCAGCCATCACTGTGATTAATAACAAATAGAATCCCATGTTCACCAAGGTTTATTAACTGCATACCTTCCAAACAAAAAAGGCAAGCAAAGAGTTCAAAGTTAACAAAATATCAAATAGAGAAGAGATTTGTTTTGCCAAAGAAACAATTTAACTGCTATTCATTATTTTAAGATAACATTTATGTCCATAGCATATGGCAGTGTTACCCATGGGATTGGGGTGTATAAATCTCTGGGTTGGTGCAAATGTAGTACTCACAGAATCATAGAGTTGGAAGAAACACCAAAGGCTATCTAGTCCAACCCACCACCACACTGGAATATACAGTAAGAGCACTTCTGAGAAGAGCGGGCTATAAATAACTAATATAAATAAATTAAAAAATCATTCACAACATCAGAAGTCCATTTACTTGCTCTTCCTCCAATGGATATATGCTGTCCTGTGCCAGCAATGCCCTTCTACACTCTACATTGGACAAACAGGATCATCTCTAGGCAAGGGGATAAATTGGCATAAATCTGACATTAGAAATGGCAGTATCCAAAAACCAGTTGCAGAACATTTCAACCTTACTGGACATGCAGTAATGGATTTACAGGTCATGGTCCAAAGACTAGAACACGGAGCAATGGATGCAAGCTCCAGGAACAGAGATTCCACCTTAACATTAGGTGGAACTTTTTGACAGTAAGAGCTGTTTGGCAGTGGAACACACTCCCTCGGAGCGTGGTGTGGTCTCCTTCCTTGGAGGTCTTTAAACAGAGGCTGGATGGTCATCTGTCAGGGATGCTTTGATTGTGATTTCCTGCATGGCAGGGGGTTGGACTGGATGGCCCTCGTGGTCTCTTCCAACTCTACAATTCTATGATTCTATGATTCTATGATTCTAAGATGCTCATCTAACATCTGTTTAAAGATCTCCATTGCAAGAGAATCCACCACCCTATATTGTTGTTCTTCAAACAGAGACAGACCAAGTGACCCCAGGCACTCTTTTTTCAGTTTCTTAATTACTTAAATCAGCAGTAGGCAACTGTGGCTCTTCAAATGTTTTTGGAGTACAACTCCCATAATTCTTCACCACTGGCTAGCCTGTTAGATAATATGGGAGTTATAGGCTGAAACCATCTGGAAGACCATAGTTGCCTGACCTTGACTGAAGTGGTTGTTCTTTATTGTTTATTTAAATTTTATATTTATTTATTTATCTTGTTGTTGTTTATTTATATTCCATCGTCTTCTCAACCCTGGGACTAAACGCTAAAACAAGCACAGATAAAATCTAAGAGGTTGAAAGAGTGTCTGGCTGCAGTCAGTAAAACTCAAGAAGCCTACACATTCTGTCTAAAATTAGATCCAGGGATGTTTCCTAAAAAGTGGTTTAAAAATCCCCTTTTGTATGAGTCTGGACCACTCCTTTTCATAAAGTATTAATCATGTTTCTGGCCCAAATGAAGTCACTAGATGTAACCACCTTAAATTATTATAAATAGCAGCAATGCTTCAGAAACACCATGAAACATACCTGATTGAAGGTAAATGAGTGCTAATTTCCATCAGGCTGATGTCAGTTACTTGAGAGCAAGAATTGAGAATAAGACATTCCAACTGAGGACATTTCTTCACAATAAAATGAACCAAAGGATCCCTCATCTGCAACCCAGCAGAAAAGAAAAACAAGAAATAATGATTTGGATGACTTTCCTTCAAAAGACATCACAGCACTTTTCACAAAAGTGCCCAAAGAAATCCCATGTCATCTTACCAACACAAAAAGAAAAATGGCTCTAATACATCAAAATGCTCGTCATTTATATATTCATTTTCACTATATGCAAGGCAGGCATTGCTGTGCTATAGCAGAAATTGTGGTGTTCATTATGGGCTAGGGAGAAGAATATTGATAGTTGATACAAGTATAGTGGATGAACATTTAGTAACTTATTGCTTAAAAGTTTTATTATCTTCTATTTATTCATATTTGTATTATTGCTGAGCATGGATGTTTTGGGGGGGCATTTTTGTTATTGAAAGTTACTTTGAAGCTTCTCTGAAGTGACAAACATTTAATAAATCAAAGAAAATTACAGGATCTGGCATGAATCTAGAAATGGAGAAAAATATGAAGAACCAAAATGTGCCATGATTATTACGAATACAGATGTGGATTGATTCTACAGATGTGGAGAACTTCACATGCACCAAGTGCAAGCTGGTAGCCCTCTTGGAGGAGAAAATACAGCAGCTGGAGACACGGGTAGCTACACTTCAACAGATTCGCGAGCAAGAGGTTTTCCTGGACAGAACAGAACGAACAGTCTTGGATGGGGACCACACAGAGGAAGTGGCTGTGGAGGAGAGGGTCACTTCACCGACACAGGAAGTAGACAGCTGGAGGAATGTCACACACAGAACAAGAACATCCAGGGATTCTTCGAGCAGCTTGCAGATACAGAATCGATTCGAAGCCCTTTCCCTTATCAAGGACAACGAGGAAGAACAGCATGGACAGACTTCAGGGGTAGAGCAGGGGACCTTGAGAGGAACACCGCAAGGAACAGCAACTGCGAAGCCTCGGCGGAGGCATGTGGTGGTGGTGGACTCCTTGCTGCGGGGTACAGAAGCAGTGGTATGTGGGCCTGACAAGATGACTCGGGAGGTGTGTTGTCTTCCTGGGGCAAAGATCTGTGATGTGACCAAGAGGCCGACAAGACTTGTCAAGCCTACGGATCATTACCCCTTCCTTTTGGTCCATGTGGGAACCAATGATACTGCAAGGCAGAGCTTTCCCAAGATCAGAAGAGATTATGAGGCCCTGGGGAGGAAGCTGAAAGAAATGGACGCACAGGTTGTCATCTCGTCTCTTCTGCCAGTTGAAGGGCATGGTCCAAGAAGGGAGAGGAAAATAGCTGACGTAAACAACTGGCTCCGTAGATGGTGTCGCCGAGAACAAATTGGATTCTTGGATCATGGACTGCGCTTCCATGAGGGGGGACTTCTGGCAAGAGATGGGGTGCATCTTACAACAGTTGGAAGAAACATTTTTGCCAACAGTCTCAAGAATTTGATCAGGAGGGCTTTAAACTGAGTCAAATGGGGGAGGGAGACAGTATTCTGGAAGGCAAAGGGGCTGGAGAAAATAGTCAAACTGTCATAGAGGGAACAAGGCAAACAGCGCAAGGACCCAACAGTGGGAGGCAAAAAAACTTGCACAGGCAGCAAGTAAAGGGAACACATGGTCTTAGATGTCTCTACACTAATGCACAGAGCATGGGAAATAAGCAAGATGAACTTGAACTCCTCGCACTACAAAACAAATATGATATAATAGGCATTACTGAAACCTGGTGGGACGAGTCTCATGATTGGAATGTAGAAATAGAGGGGTATAACCTTTATAAGAGAAACAGGCCAAACAGGAAAGGAGGAGGAATAGCATTATATGTCAGGGATATTTACACCAGTGAAGTGATTCATGACATCAATACTGGAAGCCAGGTGGAGAGCATCTGAATAAAAATTAAAGGGGAGGGAAACAACAGGGCTGTTATTGTGGGACTCTACTACAGACCCCCAAATCAGCCGGAGGAATTGGATGATGCCTTTCTAGAACAGATGAACACACATGCAGAAAGGAGAGATGTAGTAGTGATGGGTGACTTCAACTATCCTGATATTTGCTGGCAATCTAACTCAGCCAAAACTTCAAGGTCTAGCAAATTCCTTACATGCCTGGAAGACAATTTCATGGTCCAAAAGGTGGAAGAGGCAACAAGGGGGTCATCTATTTTAGATCTGATCCTAACCAACAGAGATGACCTGGTTAATGGGGTGCAAGTGGTGGGATCCTTAGGTGAGAGTGATCATGTTCTCCTGGAGTTTGTTATACAATGGAAAGGAGAAGCCAGGCATAGTAAGACACGCATTCTTGACTTTAGGAGAGCTGATTTCAATAAACTCAGGGAAATACTGGGGGTGATCCCATGGTCAGGAATACTAAAAGAGAAGAGACCTCAAGACGGATGGGACTTTCTCAAAAGGGAGATACTGAAGGCACAATTTCAAACAGTACCATTGAGGAAGAAAAATGGGAGGCGTCTCAAGAAACCAGGATGGATGACTAAAGAATTTTCAATGGAGCTAAGTTTTAAACGGAACATGTATAGGAAATGGAAAAAGGGGGAAATCACCAAAGAAGAATTCAAACAGATAGCGAACACGTGTAGGAGTAAAGTCAGAAAAGCTAAAGCTCAGAACGAGCTCAGGCTTGCTAGAGAGGTTAAGAACAAAAAAAGGGGTTTGGGGGGTATGTCTGCAGCAAAAGGAGGAAGAAGTGTATGATAGGGCCACTACGTGGAGAAGATGGCAAAATGCTAACAGGGGACAGAGAAAGTGCAGAATTACTCAACACCTTCTTTGCCTCAGTGTTTTCAGAAAAGGAAAAGGGGGCCAACCTGAGGAGAATTTGGAACAGAGGACACAATAAGGGAAATCCAGCTCAGAATAAGTAAAGAGGTAGTACAGGAATACCTTCTTAATCTAAATGAATTTAAATCTCCAGGACCAGATGAACTACATCCAAGAGTATTAAAAGAGCTGGCAAATGTGATCTCAGAGCCATTGGCAATAATCTTTGAGAATTCCTGGAGAACAGGAGAAGTCCCAGCGGACTGGAGGAGGGCAAACATTGTCCCAATCTTCAAAAAGGGGAAAAAAGAGGATCCCAACAATTATCGTCCAGTAAGTCTGACATCAATACCAGGGAAGATTCTAGAGCAGATCATTAAACAGAGAGTCTGTGAACATTTAGAAGGCAATGCCATAATCACAAAAAGTCAACATGGGTTTCAGAGAAACAAGTCATGCCAGACTAATCTGATCTCTTTTTTTGATAAAGTTACCAGCTTGGTAGATGAAGGGAATGCTGTGGACATCGCATACCTTGATTTCAGTAAGGCCTTTGACAAGTTTCCCCATGACATTCTTGCAAACAAGCTTGTAAAATGTGGGCTAGACAAGTTAACTGTTCAATGGATTTGTAATTGGTTGACTGGCTGAACCCAAAGGGTGCTCAGCAGTGGCTCCTCTTCGTATTGGAAAGATGTGACCAGTGGGGTGCCACAGGATTCTGTCCTGGGCCCAGTGCTATTCAACATCTTTATCAATGACTTGGATGAGGGAATTAGGGGGATACTTATCAAATTTGCAGATGACACCAAATTTGGAGGAGTAGCTAATACCCTAGAGGACAGGATCAAAATTCAGAATGACCTGGATAGACTGGAGAGCTGGGCCAAAGCTAATAAAATGAAATTCAACACGGAGAAATGTAAAGTACTGCACTTAGGGTGGAAAAATGAAATGCATAGATACAGGATGGGAGAGACCTGGCTGAACGAGACTATGTGTGAAAGGGATCTAGGAGTCCTAGTAGACCGCAAGTTGAACATGAGTCAACAGTGTGATGTGGCAGTTAAAAGGGCCAATGCGATTTTGGGCTGTATCAATAGAAGTATAGTATCTAGATCAAGGGAAGTAATAGTGCCGCTCTATTCTGCCTTGGTCAGACCTCACCTAGAATACTGTGTCCAGTTCTGGGCACCACAATTCAAAAAGGATATTGACAAATTGGAGCATGTCCAGAGAAGGGCAACTAAAATGGTGAAAGGTCTGGAAACCATGCCTTATGAGGTGAGATTTAGGGAGCTGGGTATGTTTAGCCTGGAAAAAAGACTGTTAAGAGGCAATATGATAGCCCTGTTTAAGTATTTGAAGGGGTGTCATGCTGAGAATAGAGCAGGCTTGTTTTCTGCTGCTCCAGAGACTGGAACACGGAGCAATGGATGCAAGCTCCAGGAACAGAGATTCCACCTCAACATTAGGAGGAACTTTTTGACAGTAAGAGCTGTTCAGCAGTGGAACGCACTCCCTTGGAGCGTGGTGGGGTCTCCTTCCTTGGAGGTCTTTAAACAGAGGCTGGATTGCCATCTGTCGGGGATGCTTTGATCAAGATTTCCTGCGTGGCAGGGAGTTGGACTGGATGGCCCTCGTGGTCTCTTCCAACTCTACAATTCTATGATTCTATGATTCTATTTCTATTGTAAGTTGTTCTTGCTGGCTTTTTACATGCGTGTAAACTGGCTTCTTGCTTGAAACACAATAAACTGACTGACTGACTGAAATACAAGAAGTTATTCTGAAAGAGGAACTTATTGTAGGGGCCAAATCTCTGAACTGGAGGCATTACACATAATGGTACAGGAAGATACATAAGAAATATAATGGAAAATGAAATGAAACTATTCCAGATGAAGAAAGCATTTTTCCATCCCTTTTGAATTCTCAGCCTTTATCAAAACTTGTGTGCAACCAAGGAAGACCAAGAAATTTTTAATGGAAAAGAATAGAGTTTAAGGGGTCTGCTCTTTTCTTTGTGTCACAACACTGCACTTTTAAAAACCTACCAAAATATTTGTCCTGATGCCCACCTTTCCAGGCTAGGAAAAAAAAAATACTTTTGTACTGTCAAATGTCTCCATGCTGTCCTCTTAGTCTGAGGTCTTAGAAATTTCCCCCTAACCAACTCACCTATAAGTGTAGCCACACGCACACATGCCAAACTAGGCTATTTCTTCCCCTTCTCCAACCTGTTGGAAAATGCCGTGCCTTCATATTGTTATTCTTGTGTGCATTCAACTTTCCAATTTCTGACAACCCTAAGGCAACCCTACCATGGAGTTTTCTTGGTAAGATTTGTTCAGAGGGGTTTCCCCTTTCTTTCCTTTGAGGCAATGAGAGAGTGTGACTTGCCCAGTCTTAGTTCAACATCCCAACCACTACACTCCCATCAGCTGCATGCAGCATAGCCAATGGTGATGGATGATGGGATCTGCAATCTAAAAGCATCTGGGGGATCACATATTAGAGGCTTCCAAAGCTGTGGATATGTTTTCAATGTTCTTCTCATGTGAGCAGGGTAACTACCATCATCTCACATTGTGGTGCCTTCAAAACTCAGTACTGTTCGAAAGTATTTCCTCTTATTTAGAGATGTAAAATTTCCTGACTTCCAGTTTTGTGGGAGGAGGCGTCAATCGACTTGCGAAGAAGCTCTGCAGGTTCAACCTCCAAATGAGGAAGGCTTGGCAGGTATAATATCCTCCAAGACACTCCAGTTGGGGAAGACAGGGTGTAGGGGACCAGCTTGAAGCCAGGACCGCCACTTCTGACCCCCATGAGGTGTAGAGAGAAGGAAGCACAGGACGAGAAAGCGGGCGGTAGCTGGCATGGTAGCTGTTGCCTCATTGTGGGAGCAGTAGCTCCGAGCCTCCACATTACCCACAAACTTGTCAACATCAGATAGCGAAGCAAACAATGTGTGGTGTTTTACAAAGCCAAAGACATCAGAGATAACTTGCAGTGAATTTCTATTTTTGCCAGTGGAAGGGTATAAACTCAACTCAACTAATAGCAGAGTTAACGAAAATCACCTGGAAGACACTGAAGGAGGAGCGGAGAGAACTGGGTGTGACTCCAAAAGGGCTGGGAGGAGAGAGACTGAGAGAGCGAGAAAGACTGAGAGAAAGATGAAAGATTGAGAAAGACTGAGAGAACGGTGAAATTATTATTATTATTTATTATTATTATTATTATTAAGAAGGAGGTGAACTTTAAAGGACACTCTGCATGAAGGAGAAAAGGTGAAGAAGTAAGAGATAATTGGGTCAAGTTGAGGGAAGAGAGAGAAAAGAAGGTGAAATGGGGAAGGAAACATAAAGTGCTTGAGATTAAGGACTGATAGAGGGGAGCAAGGTAAAGAAGGAAGAGGAGGAAAGAGGAGGAAGAAAGGAGAAGAAAGAAGGGGGTAGAAAAGAGAAGAAAAGACTGAGGACGGCACAAAGCTTGAAATGTAACACTCTACAACTACAGGCGTTTAGAAAATATAAGGATTTATATATATACACAAGAGCTACATATATTTGTGTATATACAACATAGTAGTACATATGTACATCTATATGATATACTTTTGTGTATCATAGTAGTATAGTAGTATAGATATAGTAGTACATCTATATGATACACTTTTGTTTTAATTTACTAAGATACAATTTAGTAAGATATTTGAATTAGTTTGAATATAAATTGAAGGAAGCTTATAAATTTATCTGTTGGGTTAAAAAGAACTTATGAATTGTATTACACTATAAGGAATTTTGTGGATGAGTTAATTAACTTAAGAATCCATTGATTTACTTATTGAGTAATTTAGTAATTAATTAATTAATTAACTTATGGAATAAATAACTCATTAATTTACTCAGGATCTAGGTTATATAGATTTTTGAAATTTGGAAATATTTGTTTGAACACAGTATAGGAAAAGAGGGACTCTATAAAGAAATAGTATAGTGGTAATATTTAAAAGGTAGAAGCTAGAGGAGGTGGTAAAGGGGGCTATAAAGTTATAATTCTCATATTGCTTATATTTTTTATATTCATACTGAGTTAAATGAATTGTTAAGTTAAGGAGATTATTATTTTATGAATTTCACTGAGAATTTTTGTCTAAATAGGTCTATCAATTGAAGCACTTGATTGGAGAAATAAGAAATTTAAGGGATCGATGGAATCCATGAATTTCTAATAATTGATTGGAAGAAGTGTATTTAGGAATTAAAGAAGCGTTGATTAATAATAGTGAAAGGTGTAGTAAAATAGAGAAGAAAAAGGGAGAAAGGTAATATAAAGGTAATAATAGAGACAGATAACTCTTAGAACGCAAAGTGTATGTTTAAATTATAGAGTTCAGAAGAGATAAGAGGTAATCAAGGATAAAGTGAACAGAGGGATAGAAGGTAACTAGCAGTAAATCTATTGGAGGTAATTGAAGAAAAGAAATAAGAGACAATTGCATCACGAGTTAGATCCAGGGCGTACACAGCTTCACAAATGACATTGACAAGAAGAGGGTCTACAGAAATGCTATCAAAACAAGTTGACATAAATACCCAGATATTACAAGAAATGAGAGAGTTCAAACGTGAGATGAAGGAAGATTTTAAAAGCTTGGGAAAAGAACTAAAAGCAGATATGGAGAGACTTGGTAAAAGGTTGGATAGATTAACATCAGAAATAAAAGAGATGAAAAGTGGCTTGGATGATGTAAAAAATAGAACGCAAAGGTTGGAGAACCAATCCGAAGTCTTAATGATGAACAAGAAAAAGAAAAAAATCTTAATTTAGTGCAGGAATTAAGATATCGGGAGAAATGCATTAAGCTAAGAGGATTATCAGAAAAGATAAAAGATAACCTTTATGAGAGAATAATTCCCCCGATGGCTCAATTTATTGAGATGTCGGAGGAGAACTTAACACAGCATACAGATAAAATTTTCAGACTAAGTACAGCCGCAGCGAAAGAGAAAAAAGTGCCAAGAGACACTGTAATTACATATATGAAATCATCCTTAAGGGATAGGATAATACAAAGAAGCTATCAGGGCAAACTAGATATAGAGGGACAGGAACTTTAGATTTTCAAAGATACACCTCCAGAAATACTCAGGAGAAGACAGGAATATAAATTCCTGACACAAAGATTAAGAAGCAAAGGTATAAATTACAGGTGGGAACGTATTGAAGGCATTTCATTTAACTATTATCAAAAAAGATATAGGATTAATACGATAGAGAAAGCCAAAGAATTTCTGGGAAAAATGAATCAGGATGAAAGGAAATATGATCTAAAAAGAAGAAAGAAAAAGGATGTTGGTGAGAATAAGACAACGGGAAATCAATCTGGTAAAGAAAAGGAAGAAGATGGAGAGAGTGAAGAGGAAGAACCTGAGGATAAGGATAAAATAGAAGACAAAAAAGAGAGAAACGAGGATAGAAAAGAGGATAAATCCCAGGATAATCAAGGAGGAGGAGGAGGAGGAGTAAAAGAGGAAGGAAAAAGAAAAAAGATAATACTGAGGATCTAGAATAGATTGAATTAGCGGAAAAATAATATGGCACTTTCCATAATAATGTGGAATGTAAAAGGATTGAACATACCAGAAAAAAAGGAAAAGAGTGTACCATTATTTATAGAAACAAAAGGTGGACATTATAACTATCCAATACACTAGAATAAGGGAACAGGACAATAAATATTTAAATAACAAAAAATTAGGATAAGTATTTTATGCATCTGCCGATCAGAAGAAAAAAGGGGTAGTGATTTACGTTAAAAATAAGTATGAAGCAACAGAGATCCTGAGAGATAAAAACAGACATTATGTAGGAGTAGAGATAAGATTGGTAAATTACAAGATAACAGTGGTCGCGGTCTATGCACCCTTAGTAAAAAAAAAATCAATTTTATAACTCTCTAAGAACAGAATTGGGCAAACTAGATGATGGAAATGTTATTATAACAGGAGACTTTAATGGAGTTCTATAGCCATAGAGATAGAGCAACACAAGAGAAGAACAAGAAATGTCAGGGCAACCTTCCAAGGATATGTGATGAGATAATAGAAGAGTACAATCTGATTGACATCTGACCATACAAAAAAAAGGAAATGAGAACGGGTATACGTTTTACTCAGAGGTGTACAGATCTTGGTCTAGAATAGATATATTTTGCATGGTACAAAGTACAAAATTAAGAGATATTGATATACTACCCAACGTACTATCTGATCAGAACCCGTTAAAACTGACATTAAACATTAAAAGGGACGATTATGTTTGGAGACTGAAATAGATACTGCTGAAGGATGAGCAATTTGTTCAAAGAATTAAGAAAGAAATAAAAAGCTATTTTGAAATAAACAATTTTCAAGAAATTCCGAGCAGGATAACATGGGATGCTTTTAAAGCAACAATAAGAGGTTTGTTTCTACAAAGGAGAGCAGAACTTCATAAGCAGAGAAGGAAGAAAAAGGAAAGTTTATTAGGAGAACTTAAAGAAAAGGAAGGAATATTAAAACATGAACCACAAAATATGAAGGTGCTCGGAGAAATAAGAATCATTCAAAATGAACTAAACGAGGAGATAACTGATGAAATAGGATATAAGCTTAAAAGAATCAAACAAAACTACTTTGCAAATGCCAACAAAGTAGGAAGATGGCTGGCATACAGACTCAAGAAGGATATGGATAAAAAACTTATAACGGAAATTAAAGAGTAGAATATAACTTATACTGTACAAAAAGAAATAATAAATAGATTTAGTCAGTTCTATGCAAACCTATATGCAGATCCAGAGAAAGGAATAAGAAAAGACACAGAAATGAAAGAATATATAATTAACATTAACATAGGAAGACTCTCAGAAGAACAAAGAGAAAAATTAGCAGCGCCAATAACCACACAAGAAATATCTTCTGTTATAAAGAATTTAAAAGTGGGAAAATCCCTGGGACCAGATGGGTTCATGGCAGAATACTATAAAGTATTTGAAGATGACATCATAGTACAAATGTGTGAGATGATAAACAAGATTAAAGAGGAAGGAGTCCCTGAATCTTGGGAAACTGCAGAAATTGTCCTAATCCCAAGGGAAGGAAGAGATACAACAGAGGTGAAGAACTACCGTCCAATATCCTTATTGAACGTGGATTAGAAGGTATATGCAATGATACTGGCAAACAGACTAAAAACAATATTAGCAGAATTTATCCATCCAGACCAAAAGGGCTTTCTCCCAGGAAGAACATTGGCAAATAACATAAGAACAGCTGTGAATATATTGGAGTATTATGAAAAAAAAAATGAGAAAAAAGTAGCTCTAATATTTGTGGACGTGGAGAAAGCCTTCGATAATCTTAGCTGGACATTTATGAAGGGTGTGTTAGAAGAGATAGGAGTAGGCCGGGACTTCTATCAGTGTATCAAATAAATATATCAAATACAGAAAGCATACGTATTAGTAAATGGGGAGAGGTCAAGCTTAATCAGCATACAGAAGGGAACAGGCAAGGCTGCCCACTGTCACCACTGTTATTTATACTCTCTATGGAGATCTTAAACAAGCAAATTAGGGATGACAAGACAATACCAGGGTTAAAATGTAAGGGGCAAGAATACAAAGTATTGGCATATGCTGATGATGTATTACTAATACTCCAAGACCGCATGAGTAACGTGGGAAAATTATTGGAAATAATAGGCAACTTTGGAAAATTCTCCAGTTTTAAAATTAACAAAGACAAAACTGTCATAATACCCAAAAACTTATCAAAGGGTGAAGAGGTACAACTAAAAAGCAGTTCTGGATGTAGGACTGAAAATAAAACAAAATATCTGGGAATATGGATAAGTAATAGGAACAGAGAACTATATGAGAACAACTATAAAAAATATGGAAGCAAATAAAAAAAAGACTTTAAAAGATGGCAAAAAAATGAATTTATCACTGTTAGGAAAGATTGCCACAGTAAAAATGAACGTATTGCCAAGAATGATGTTTCTCTTTCAAAACTTAATAATTTTGAATAATGATAAAGCCTTTTTTTGGCATGGGTAAAGGATTTAAGGGACTTTATTTGGAACAGATGCAAACCAAGGATACAATGGACAACTTTAACAGACGCTAAGAGTAGAGGTGGAATGGCTCTCCCCAACTTTAACTTGTATTATAATGCATGGAGTCTAAACTGGATTAGTGAGTGGATTAAATTAAAAAACTCTAGATTGATAAATTTTGAACATTGTAATCTAAAGTTTGGACTTCATGCATACTTATGGTACGAGAAAATTAATATAGACAAGGAATTTGTGAATCATACTGTCAGGGGACCTTTGATGAGAATATGGAAGGGTATAAAACAAAAATTTTACAGTACCATCCTCATGTGGTTATCACCTGTTGAAGCATTTCATGTTAGATGGGTAGAAGAGGAGAAGTGAACCAGGTATAAGGATTTGGTAAAATGAATAATGGGAATGAATATTGTTTGAATACAAAAGAGGAGATGCTAAAGCAAGGACATGAAGTACAATGGTTCACATATTATCAATTAAAAGATAGATACAGAGAGGATAAGATGAAGTATGGTTTTGAGAAAAAACAAAATGAAATTGATAATATGATTTGGGACATAGGCAAGAAGAAAATTACAAAATTTTATAAATTTTTGCTGGACAGGGAGTTAGAAAAAGAACTGGTTAAAGATTCAATGGTAAGATGGGAAAAAGACATTGGAGATTCTACAAGCCTGGCTGAATGGGAAAATGAATGAAATAAGACAAACTGCTTTATGGCAAATCAAGATTTAAAAGAGAACCATTTTAAAAATTCAAATAGGTGGTACCTCACACCAGCAAGATTAAGTAAAATCCATAAATTAGAAAATAAGAAATGCTGGAGATGTGAAAAAGAAGTGGGATCATTGCATCACATGTGGTGGGGATGCACAATTATAAAGAAATTTTGGGGAAAGGTACATAAAAGAATACAAAAGATGTTGGGGATTAGCTTCATTATGGATCTGAAATTATATCTGTTAAATAAGACATCCGTGCTAGAGAAGCAAATAGAGAGAAAACATTGGAGGATATTGCTATACGTAGTCTCAGCTGCAAGACTTAAGATAGGTGCTAAGTGGAAAAAGAAAGAAGCACCGGAAATCGAAGAATGGTTAAGCAAGCTGTTAGAGATGAAAAAAACTGACCCGAATAATAAATAAAGAGAATATAAAGGAGCTTAATAAAGAATGGGAAGTGACTTCCAGTGGTGAAGGCTACGGAAAGAGGGGAGGTTTCACGGGGCTCGCAAAACTCCGCTGCCTGGTTTAGGGAAGAAATCCCCCGAAACAAAGAAAAACAGGAGGGCAAACTCGTCCATGGTAGAGACGATCGGAGGAGACGTTGGGCATGCCTGACTTTGACCCCGCTGAGTGGGAAAGTGGAAGGAAAACAACGAACTGCGGAGGAGTCGAAGAGGGCGGCAACCACTCCCTCCCAAACGCGGTACTGCTGCATTCTGCAGTACAACCGTCGCCACCACCTTTTAAATGACAGTTTGAAATAACAAAATAAACAGCTTCTCCATTCAAGTAAGGAAGATTCCCAAATTAACTGCTGTTTCATCAGTTTGACAGTAAAACTGAGGAAATATGCCTCAGACAGACTCTGAACTACGTTCCTCTTAAAGGGGAAATATATGCTTATCAAGACTGAGATTAAGAAGACTAAACACTTCCAGAGGACTGCGATTCTGCTTATCTCTTTTACCAAAAGAACTGGTGGGATACAGCTAGTGAAATAAACAAGTGTTGTGGTCACCCAAAGTAAAGGAAAAAAACTAAAGGTGTGGAAAGAAAACTATTAAAGAGTAATGAAAACTGCTCCAAGTTTACAAAAGTGACAATTAGATGCGGGAAAGAAAGCAACACAAACTCCATCTGTTGCTAAATATGAAAAGCTTTAAATCTGAAAAAGAGAAAAGAGGAAGAAGTGAAGATAAAACCAAACCAGGAATGGAAATATAAAGAGAAGAGACACAGAAAAGATTCCAGAATCAAGGCGGAGAAGAAGAAAAGGAGGAAAGAAGGGAAAGACAACACATACTTCTTACATTGTAAACAGTTGGTAGTTTTTGAAATTACCTTCTGAAATCTTTGGACTTCTAGATAAGATAAGTCAAATTAATTGATGTATAAGTGTTGTATAAAAATGAAATTTATATAGTTATAATTCATGTAACTGGTAACATATGAAGGGATAGGGGGGAAAGCCGGTTTTGTTGGTTTGGACTCCCTCTGGCTCTCTTTCCCTAGTGGTCTTTACCTTTACCTAAGCTTTACTACTCTCTCTAGATAGTACAGTGTTTTCTCCCTTCCCTCCACCCCCTCCCTTTCCACCATCTTGTATTTTCTACCCCTATTTTAGAGGATAAGTGTATGTATTGACTAAAGCTTATAAGAAAACCTATTGGGAGAAAATATAGCAAAAGAATCTTGATATTGTTAAGAGAACTATAAAAAGGGGAAATCTCAACATTGTTAAAAATCGATGCTATATGGTACATATAGGAGGAAGAGACAAAAAAAATTGTAGTGGAGATTAACAATACCAACAGAACTAAGATTTCCAAATATACAAATTACCAATAAAAAAGGGGAGAGGTAGAGAGACAGAAAGGGAAAATACAAAGGTTGAAATAAAGAAGATCAGGAAGAATAGGAAGATAAGCATAGAGAATAGAAGTGGATAGAAATAGAAGGGGAAACTAAAAAAGAGATAGATAGTAGAGGCTGGATATGCCTATTACTAGGAAAAATCTTGCCCAAGCCCAAAACCAACCACAGTCAACTAGAAGACCATCATTAGAGATGGCAACAAAGATTACGGATACTAGCCAATTATTATTAAATGAATTCAAGAAATTAAGCAATGGAATAAAACTAGAAATGAAAGATGTGAAAGAAGAAATTAAACAGGACATACAGAAACAACTGGATAAATTTGGTGATAAATTAGAAGAAGCAACTAAAGACATCGCAAAGATAAGTTCTGAACTTCAAACTGTACAAGATAAAACAAAAAACTTGGAAAACAAAACAAAGGAATTAGAGTCAAAAATAGAATATGAAAGTACATTAAGGACAATGCAAGAAATAAAAGTGAGAGCAAAATGTATAAAACTGAGAGGTTTGGATGAACAGAAAAATGAAGATCTCACAACTAGACTGATTCCTGTACTAGCAGAGTATATAGGTTGGTCGTCTGAACAGCTGGACATGGAGGTGGACAAATTATATCGAATTAACTCATGGATAGCAAAAAAAAAAAAAAAGAAGCTACCGCGAGATACTGTAATTTACTTTATAAGAGAAAGAGTTAAAAGACATCATCATACAAGAAAGTTGTAAAAGAGACTTGAAAATAGAAGGGCAGGATATCAAAATATTTAAAGACATCCCCCTTCAAATATTAAAAAAAAGACAAGAATACAAATCCCTGACCCAAGTACTAAAGATGGAAAATATTCCCTATAAATGGAACAGAATTAGGGGTGTCTTTTACATATAGATATAAAAATTATACAATCAACACACCAAATAAGGCAAAAGAATTCTTGAATAAGTTTAAGAAAACAGTAGATAGAGAGAATAAAGGAAATGGAAGTGAACAACAGATTTTAGGGTAATAAATTTTTCAACTCTTAATTCTGTGTGTTCTCTTCTGCTTGCCACACTGCTCAATAAAAACCTTGCTTTCCCCTTTCTTGCCTTCTGCATATAAACTAGAGTTAACATTTTATAAAGAATATTCCCATGTATTCCAACTTTTACAGTGCACAGTCAGGCAGGATGATCATATACAACACCCAGCAATGTGCAGAGACAGGCCAGCATGATTTGACCTCTGCACTGCAGTTCTCACATCTCTTCTAAGGAACCAGGTTGGGAGAGAACTGTATCTTCACCTGAATCTCAGTTTATGGTAAGCTTACTTTAAATCTATAGTAAAAAGGAAACTGATGGGAAAAGATGCAGTACTAAAGCAATGCCAGCAATGCCAAAAATGTTAAAGTCATGGGATATATAATCACTGGAAATTTATACTGTAAAGAACTGGCATGGTATAATATGCTACAGCCTTCAGGGGCCAGCAATGAGCAGGCTAAATGCAGCTGGCAAGAATATCTAGATTATGTCTGGGAGACAGGAGTAGGAAGAATATCTGAAGGCTTAAAGTTTTATCTATATGGGAAAATGTGTATGAGAACCACTAACTGTATAACCCATGATTGTACTGTATCTGTACTGAATAACTGTATCACCACACTCTCTGTCTCTGCACTTGTCTTGACTTGGCTCTCAGAATGTGTTCTTTCAGTCTGGGATGTACAGTGCAGGTCTGCACTGTACATTGTGCTGTGATGTGTAGTCTGTATGCTAGGAGTCTCAGACTCATTGTAAATATTTGTACAATATGCTTTAGTAAAGAGAAATAGTTTAGACACACACCCGTGTCTGTGTAGTCATTTCTTCACCTGATGATTGCAACTCTGCTACAACAACTTTTGCTGCCTGGTCCTCTTAATATGCTCAGAGGCACCAGTGCACTACTGTGACAAAAATGTCTATGCTTTTCTTTTCAGCAATTCACAGGTTGGGGATGAAACAAAGGAGATTTTCAGACAGGCAAAAATCGCCCCTTGCCGCGCGAGCAGCCTCCCGAAACTGCTGCGCGGCAAGGGTCTTTTTCGGACGACGCTGTGCCTCTAGCGAAGCCGTCCGTGTCACTTCCGTGAAGCTTGGGACGGCTCCGCGTCATATTTCAATCACGGGCAGCCTCCGTGCTTGAAATATGGCGCGGAGCCGTCCCAAGCTTCACGGAAGTGACACGGACGGCTTCGCTAGAGGCACAGCGTCGTCCGAAAAAGACCCTTGCCGCGCAGCAGTTTCGGGAGGCTGCTCGCGCGGCAAGGGGCGATTTTTGCCTGTCTGAAAATCTCCAAAGTCACCTGAAAGAGGTGGGGAAGGGGGTAGAGCTTTGGAGAAAATGCTCAGAGTGAGGCTGATAAGGATTACATTTATCTTCCTAAGTAAATAGCCTTTTACACATTTATTTCTTTTTAAAATGCCTTCACACATTTACACCAGCATGGGACTCCTCTTACAGAGTCCCATAGTCCAGCAGCAGAACCTGGAATGCCCATGTGACCACACAATACTTTTTTTAAAGGGAAGGGAGAACTGAAGGGGGGTAAGGATGAGCACAGCATTATGCAATGTACAGTACTTCGTCCCACTGTATGCCCTCACAGAAATCATTTGAGTTGTACTTAAATTCCTCCTCCATTCAGCATCTTCCTATGCACATCAGTGAACCCATAACACCAAGTCCAGTAGAGATCATCCTTAATTTTACTTACCTTTCACTTAATTGAGTCTGTCACTTGTAGCTCTGTAACATTATACACATATTTCCACTGCTAAGCTTCATGTCTCTGCACAACCCTCCCCCCCCCCAAATAAATGGAAGAGGAAGGGATGTACATAGGAAAGGTCTGCCAAAGACCACAGGGACTGGTCAGTTAGCAACTACTGTATAGTCATGGTGACTTAGGATTTTCTCAGACGCACTAATGTGAAAGGGCATGTGTACCATACGATGTCGCCCTTTCACATTTATGTCCCTGTCAAAACCCGTACTTTTTATTTGACATCTGAAGCCATCAATAGATCGGCCATGGAGCTTTAGTGCCAGTATTGCCAGCATGTGAAACCTTACACCATTGTACTCAGGTTAATGCGGGGGAGAATGGTTGGTCCAGCTCAAACACTTCCGGGTGAGATTGCAATGCACTTTTTATGACCCTCCCCGAGTTTCCTGGGACTTCTAAAATGTGTGTATGTCCTTTGTGTGTTTTTCTGTGTGTTCTTTTGTTTGTTTTTAATTTCCTGCATGACGAAGTCTCACGAGAATCCACAGGATTTTGAATGAGGAAGTGAACGGAGCTCTATTCACTTCCTCTTTCATTCCCAGGGAAGCCTTTGCAGGGATTAGAGGTAAGTGTGGTGGGGGGCGTTCTTTTGATGGCATAAAAATGAAACATTTTATGCCAGAAAAAAAAACGTTTTAAAGGGCTTGTCTGATAAAGTCCTTACGGTCTCATAAACCAACCTTGTATAGAGGAAAGGCAGAATTTCCCAGTGGTTTCAACACTGGCTGTCCTATGAAATTAAAAGCCATCTGCTCACAAAACAAACTAGTTTAATTAGCCAAAACATCAGCTGTAAAAACTACTTTCAATGCACAGTTACATAATAAACTCTTTTATATAACTCAGTGATGTTCCCTGTCTTCTCACTTTTGATATGACCACAGGCAACAGAAAGCATACCAGCATGACTTTTGCATTACACTGCTAATACCACATCATGCTTGCCATTTCATTAGCAAAGCCATTTTGCATTTTAGTTAAATAGAAGTAGCATAATACTCTCCCTGTGTGTATATACTAGGTGAACGTGTCAGATTTAGCCAATGTGTTTTTTTAGACAATGTGCAGATTTAGAAAACAGAGTTGTGCTGAAATTAACTTTGATTTAGTTGGGGAAACCTCAGGCCTAGGTCTTTTTTCGTCATCATTCAGTTGTTCCCTTAGTTTCGTATAAATAGTTTCCTATTTGTAAAGCGTGAAATGCCTCTTTCGAGGCTTAGTTACTTCCAGTAAGACCTCTGAGATAAAATATCCTGGCATTCATGGTCCCATCTTTTTGCTTTTCACCCCATCCACAAATAGAAAAAAGCACCAAAAATTTCTCTGAAACTGCATTTGGATCTTTGTCAAAAAGAAGTTCCCCTCCCTTTGATTTAGACCAGGCATTATTCTAATGTGTAGCTGGACACATTATGTGCAGTAGGAAAATAATATGTGTAGTAGAAAATAAGTTTTTGGGCAGCTCGCAAGATATGCTTAATCAGGAGGATGAGTTGGAAACAGGTAAGAGAGAAAGCTTCCCTTACCGTGTTGAGCCCTGTACAGTTGAGACTAATAAGCTTTGCCATAGAATTTACTATTTTTGCCAAACAGTCTTCAGTAGTCTTGGGAACTCTGCCAATATTCAGAACCTTTAGATGTGGACACTTCACAGCAACAGATCTCAGGCATTTGGCAGTAACAGCGTGGCAGCCAAATATTTCAAGCTTCTTAAGTCTGGGGAAGGATAAAAGGTGTAGTCAAGAAAAATAACATTGTCTTCTAACATCAGCAGCTCAACATTCATTAAAGCTGCTACTGTGTAAAGCTTTCCAGAATATTAATACAAAACAAACAAAAACAAACTGCATAGGGGTATAACACTACTCATTCCCAAATTCAGATATGAAACAGTATATGAAAATTGTAGATAAAATAGTACTCATTTAATGAAATTACAGGTCAAATGCTCTAAATGTATTGATCATTCATCAAAATGGTGGGGTTCTAAAATGACCCAATTTCCACACTAAAATCAGCAGAACTGGTGATGACTTCCCTAATGCCAGGTAAGTACAAACTGTTTTATGCAACTGCACATAGCATGTTCAGTTAACAAGAACCAAAAAAAAGCTTTTATTTCATGCCTTTAATTAACATGTTTGACACAATAATTATCTCATCTTTCTGCCAAAAAAGTGCTCAAGTACCCAAGACCATTTGCACAGAATACTATTGGAAAGCTGTATGGCCATTGTTGTTTAATAATACTGTAGTTTGGGCATGGATGTAATCCTAAAAGACTTATCATACAAGGGAAAGGAAGCAGCAGTAAAGCCTGATAATAGCGCATCCCACCCTGCCCTGCCTTATCACACAACACTGGTGTGCTTCAGCTATTACTCCAGTCCAGTGGGAGACGGTTAACATGAGTCTTTTTTCTAATAGATTTTTCCAGTTATTACTGGCTTTACTGCTGCTTCTCTTCCCTTGAGTGATAAGCCTCTAAGGCTATCTCTTAGACTGAGGGATTAATGTCAGCTAATCTAGATTCTGTCTGGGGTTCTGTTATCACCTTCTGGCCACCTGAGTACCCAATTCACAATTGTGGTTAAAACTAGACAGGCAGACTTAACTTCCACTCTCCACTTAAGCATTCTTACAGATTGGAATCTCAGGATATTTGCATGGCAAATGATCAGGCTCTTTGGTAATATTTTAGGCTATTTATTATATGCATTCATAGATATGCAAACGTTTTCTTTGATGAAAGTTTGCTTTCATCATGTTACATTACATTGCATGTAAAGCATCATATATTCAGTATTTCTTGCCATATGATAATTAAAATGTTATAGTCTCATAAGGATTGGACCTTTGTCTCTTTTTATCTCTTTAACAGGCTTTTTGACAGTTAACACATACAGGAACATTGCCAACTTAAACAGTATAACTTAGCCATATATCCATTATCGTTATTAGGTTTTTTCATACTTTCCATAGTTTCTGTTAAGGGATTATGCAGACATCTTGTAAAGGATTTCCGCATGTACAGAATTCTGTCCCTTGTATCATACCCATGATCATCTATACATCATACAATACAATCTCATCTGTTGAGGCCCTACACATCTCTAAACAGGAGTCTGTGAATACACAGGCATCCAAAGGTTAAACTCCTTCAGCACTGTTAAATCTTAACAGCATCCATTACATCCATAAGCATCTTAATGGGCATCCATTACAATCGTAATGAGACATACTGTAGATCTACAGTATTTCAACATAAGCCTAAATGTTTCTTACCAGCACTATCATTTCCCTACCAGCACAATCTATCTTCACCAGCTTATCTGGGCAATGTGAAGTTGAAGGCTTTCACAGCCAGCATCCATAGATTTTCCTTGGGGGTTGTGAGGCCGTGTTCTGGAATAGTTTCTTTCTGACGTTTCGCCTGCATCTGTGGCTGGCATCTTTAGAAAATGGTTGGGTAGGAATGGTCTGGGGTTTATATGCTCCCTGTTGGGGAGTATATGTAAATTTGTGTCATTGAATGGTTAGTTTCTGGGTATAGAAATGCAAGGCTCGTTAGTGTCTGTTTGGCTAATGGTTGGTTGATGGGCCATTATCTGCTGGAAATCCCCATGTCCCTGGGTGGAATTCCTTTGTAAGTGTTTAGTTTTAATTCTATTGTATTTCAAAACTGGGAGCCAGATTTTATTTACTTTTAAGATTTCTTCTTTCCTGTTGAAGTTGTCCAGGTGTTTGTGGATTTCAATAGCTTCCACAACAAATACAACAAATATTTCCCGAGGACATTGCAGCCTTGTTAAATCACTGCCTCACCACAAGCTACTTCCGGTGGGATAATGAATTCTATGGACAGATAGATGGGGTAGCCATGGGCAGCCCCCTGAGCCCAGTGGTAGCAAACTTTTACATGGAACATTTTGAAAAGCAAGCCCTGCAAACAGCACCAAAAAAGCCCACAACGTGGTTCTGATATGTGGATGACACTTTCACCATTTGGAACTATGGAGAAGAAGATTTGGTCTCATTCCTGAACCACCTGAACAGCATCCACCCAAATATCCTATTCACGATGGAAAAAGAGAAGGAAGGAACACTGCCATTCTTGGATGTCCTAGTCATCCACAAACCAAACCAACGGTTAGGCCACAAGGTATACAGAAAACCCACACACACAGACAGATAACTATACAAGAACTTCAGTCATCACCCAGGACAAAAAAGAAGCACAATAAAAACATTGGTAGACCGTGCAAAAAGGATCTGTGAACCCCACTACCCGGAGGACGAACGGAGACACCTAAACCGGACCCTACAGGCTAATGGTTACTCCAGATCAGACATCACAGGAGCAGCCAGACCCAGAAAAAAACCACAGGAATGAAGAAGAAAAACAGCCACCCAAAGGGAAGGTATTTTTACCATACATCAAAGGAGTCACAGACAGAATAGGGAAACTGATGAGGAAACACAACCTCCAAACAATCTATAGACCTACCAGAAAAATCCAAGAAATGCTACGCTCAGCGAAAGACAAAGGAGACCCTCTCACAGCTGCAGGAGTTTACTGCATACCATGCAGCTGTGGACAAGTTTACATAGGGACTACAAAACGCAGTGTGCAAACACGAATCAAGGAACATGAGAGACATTGCAGACTGGGCCAACCAGAAAAATCAGCAGTAGCAGAACATGTTATAAACCAACCTGGACACAAAATGTTATTTAAAAACACAGAAATTCTGGACCAGGCCAACAACTATCATGTCAGAATGCACAGAGAAGCTATTGAAATCCACAAACACCCGAACAACTTCAACCAGAAAGAAGAAACCTTAAAAGTAAACCAAATCTGGCTCCCAGTTTTGAAATACAATAGAATTAAAACCCAGCACTTACAAAGGAATTCCACCCAGGGACATGGGAATAACCAGCAGATAATGGCCCATCAGCCAAACAGACACTAACGAGACTTGCATTTCTATACCCAGAAACTAACCATTCAATGACACAAATTTACATATACTCCCCTACAGGGGTTCACAGCATATAAACCCCAGGCACATTCCTACCCAACCATTCCCTGAAGATGCCAGCCACAGATGCAGGCAAAACGTCAGAAAGAAACCATTACAGAACACGGCCTCACAGCCCAGAAAAAAACTGAAGGAAAATCTAAAGGGCAATTTATCAGTCTATCAGGAACAGCACAACTGTCACAAACAGCATTCTTCATCAGTGCAGATTGCCAGATGTAGTGCAATCTGCTAGCTCTATCATGGTTCTTCTTATTCTCTCTCTAGCCTTGTCCAGGCTATCAGTTGTCCAATCAAATTAAAACAAAGCTGCTGCCCCATTTGTAATATCCAGTCAAAATATAGACCTTAGCCATAACCCCACTGGTGACATAGTTGGAGTCTTTGACTGCCTGCTATCCCAATTACAATCAGTCATTATACCTGTTAGAAGGTTATTATAGGGCACATCTGCTCACATCTCACACTGTTGTTAGAAGTGCTGGTGTTCTCTTCCCTTATCTTATTTATATTCTAGTAGGCATTTTGCTCAGGCTTAAGCTATTGTCAGGTTCTCAAAGATACACACACATACACATTCTAATCCATCTAGCTTTCAGCATTATATCTTATATTCTATATGCTATACTCTATAGCTTACACCAAGTTACACTCTGTACTTCATAGGTTCATCCCAGGCCACAAAGCTGGCAACTGAATGAGCCTGGCCTATAACATTACAATCCTAAATATGATTACTAGAGATGTATTCTAATTAATATGCATAGAATTGTACTATGTACAACATGCATCCGCTGATTCACCAGCCATGAATTCAATTATCCTTGGATGGTGCCAGTGGAGGTGTGGATGGGGGAGGGATGGGAGGAGATCTTGCCTCGCTCCTCCCTTTGCCCCCAGGATCGCTCCCTGGGATCACTCCCAGGGTGGAAACGGCAGCATGGAGTGAAGGGAGGGGAGGAGAGATCTGCCTCCTCCCACCCTTTGCCCACAGGATCACTCCCCAGGATCACTCTTGGGACAGAAATGGTGGCACAGGGGCAAAGGGAGGGGAGGAGAGAATTCACCTCCCACCTCCCTTTGCCCCCGGGATCGTTCCCAGAGCAGAAATGGGACATTCATTATTATCCAATTTCATTATCTGCAGAGCCCCTTGGAACCAATCCCCTGCGGATATGGGGGTCCTACTGCATATGTGTATCTTCAAGTTTCCCATCAACTTATGGCAATCCCATGAATATCATAGGGTTTTCTTAAGCAAGGAATACTTAGAGGTGGTTTTGCCAGTTCCTTCCTTTAAAATATAGCCTACAGCACCTGGTATCCATTGGTGGTCTCCCAGCCAAGTACTAACCAGTGCTGACCCTGCTTAGCTCCCAAGATCAGATGGGATCTGGTGTCTTTACGGTATAAAGGCTGCCTTATGTTCCTAAACAAGGTCAATTCCAGAAAATTCAGTTTGAATGAGTGAAGGATAAGTGAATTTAGGTGAGCCAGGTTTTCATTCAGGCTATATAGGACCCTAACATTCTGTGATTTTTGCTACCTCTCAGAGACATCTCTGCACATAAGCAACACAATATTCCTGGGTGCAACCAAACAGCACAAGAGAAACAAGTTCAAAGGGAACATTGTATGTAATGTTTGACGACCCTGGCCAGGATCCTCACAGAGGGACTGCTGCATACCCGGAGTGGGCCTACCTCCTCCTTGTTGATGAGAGAAAACAAAACAAGATGTGTTTCTCCTTCTTCTTTCACTAACTGATCACTGGGAGAAATCAAACGAGAGGCATTAAGAGCAAGGAGAAGCAGCATTCTTAGCAGGCTCCAAGAATTGACAATGGATTCCTACTGGGAGTGTGTACCTCAGCAGATTCCTAATAACACCTATACCTGGCACTGAAGATACAACAGGGTGACAGGTTAACCAAAAAAGGAGGGGGAAAAGATTCAGAACTGCAGTAGAACAGCCAGCTTTCACCAGAAAGAAGGTACTAATCAATTTTCTACTGGAAGAATACTATGGGCTATACCTAAAAGTTAAAACTTTTTTTAAAAAAAATTATCAAGTATAACCTAGGGAAAACCAACGGACAAACCCTATATAATCTGAAGACAATAAATGAAGTGGTAGATTTATTAGTAGATTCTGGCAAATACTGCTCCTGCTATAGCTCCTGTCCATATCTTAAATAGTTCTGTTGCCCTTCCCTGAACTATCAAAGATGCTCTAGCAGTCTTATTTACATTCTGTGTTGGTACACAAATCCATTGCATGCTTTTATTGCACTCAGCTGGAGTGGGCTATATCATTAAAGTGCATCTGTCATGTGTAAACACATCAGCAGGAAGAATCATTGAATTCCATTGTGCTCCAGGATTTTATAATAAAAGCAGTAGTGGTGAAATAAAAATTATGACTAGGAAAGAGACAGACAAGGTAGGTAGGAGAACATTTGTTGGTTTTGTTGCTGTTTTTAGAAACTGAAGTAAGGAGCACATATGGATTAAGATTTTTAAAAGACATTTCTGTCTTGTTCTCTTCTAATTTTACAGCCAGCAGGTGCTAGAACAAAAGTGAAATAGTACAGCATTCCAGATGTTGAACTACAGTTCTCCACATTCCTCAGCATTGGCTATGATGGCTTATGGCCGATGGAAGTAACAGTTAAATGACAATAGTTCCCACCCCTGTACCAGAGGCATCCTCTAAGCTCCATTCCACTTCTATTTTCAATGTTAGTGGGTCTGGAGTGAGGTGAAACAATGAGACAAAGGGACAGTGCATCCCCTAGAAACAGGTTGCTTGATTCTATGATCTGATATATGTAGAATCATAGAATCATAGAGCTGGAAAAGACAAGGGCCATTCAGTTTAACCCCCTGCCATGCAGGAATACACAAAGCACGCATGACAGTTGGCCATCCAGCCTCTGTTTAAAAACCTCCAAAGAAAGAGACTCCCCTCATTCTGAGGCAGCGTATTCCACTGCCGAACATCTCTTGCTGTCAGACAGTTCTTCCTAATGTTTAGGTGGGATCTCTTTTCCTGTACTTTGAATACATTGCTTCATGTCCGAATATCCGGAGCAGCAGAAAACAAGCTTGCGCCTTCTTCAGTGCGACAGCCTTTCAAATATTTAAACATGGCTATCATGTCCCCGCTTAACCTTCTCCAGGCTAAACATACCTAGATCCCTAAGCCGCTCCTCATAGGGCATGGCTTCCAGACCTTTCACTATTTTGGTTGCCCTGCTCTGAACATATTCCTTCTTGAATTGTGGTACCCAGAAATGGATACAGAAATGGACCTCAAGGTGAGGTCTCGCCAAAGCAAAATAGAATGGTATTATTACTTCCCTTGATCTATACACATGAATACTCCTATTGAGGCAGCTGTGAATTGCATCGACTTTTTAAGCTGCCACATCACACTGTTGACTCATGTTCAGCTTGTGGTCTACTAAAACTCCTAGGTCCTATCACATGTACTGTTGCCAAGCCAGGCATCCGTCCTATATCTGTACCTTTCATTTTTTCCCCCTGCTTATGCGTAGTATCTTACATTTCTCCCCATTGAAATTCATTTTCTTAGTTTTGCCCCAGCTCTCCAATCTGTTAAAGTCATTTTGAATTCTCATCTTGTTCTTTGGGGTATTAGCTACCACTCCTAATTTGGTGTCATTTGCAAATTTGATAAGCATGCCCCATATTGAATAGTACCTGGCCCAGAAAAGAACCCCATGGTACCCTGCTAGTCACTGCTCTCCAGGATAAAGAGGAGCCATTGGTGAGCACCTTTTGGGTTCGGTCAGTCAACCAATTACAAATCCACCTAACAGTAGCATTATTTAGCCCACATTTTACTAGCTTGTTTGCAAGAATATCATGGGGCACCTTGGTAAAGGCCTTCCTGAAATCAAGATATGCTATACCTATTCCCTTCATCTACCAAGCTTGTAACTCTATCAAAAAACTCTATCAAAAAAGAGATAAGATTACTCTGGCATGACTTGTTTTTTTGAGAAACTCATGCTGACTTTTAGTGATCATGGCATCCCTTTCTAAGTAATTACAGACTGTCTGTGTTATGATCTGTTCTAGAGTCTTTCCTGGTATTGATGTCAGGCTGATTGGGACAACAGTTGCCATCCTCCAATCTGCTGGAATTTCTCCTGTTCTCCAGGAATTCTCAAAGATTTTCCAATGGTTCTAAGATTACTTCTGCCAGTTCTTTTAATACCCTTGGATGTAGTTCTTCTGGCCCTGGAGACTTGAATTCATTTATAGTAACTAGGAATTCCTGTACTACCTCTTTACCTAATCTATGTTACACTTCCTCTACTGCATCATCTGCTCCATTTCCCCCAGGCTGAACATTGTTTTCCTTTGGGGAGAAGACTGAGGTACAGAAGATGTTGAATAGTTCTGTTTTTCCTCTGTCCCTGTTAATATTTTGCCATCTTCTCCATGCAGCAGCCCTGCCATTTCCTTGTTCTTCCTTTTGCTACAGACATAACCAAAAAAGGCCTATTATTTGTTCTTAACCTCTCTAATAATCCTGAGATCATTCTGTGCTTTAACTTTTCTGATTTTTCCCCTATACATGCTGGCATTTGAATTCCTCTTTGGTGATTCCCCCTTTTTCTATTTCTTGTACAGTACATGTCCCTTTTAAATCTTACCTCAGTTGAAAGTTCTTTAGACTTCCATCCTGGTTTCTTTAGACAGGAACTCCCTTCTCTTTTAGTATTCCTGACCACAGGATCATACCCAGTATTTTCCTAAGCTTTCTGAAGTCAGCTTTCTTAAAGAACGCATGTCTGGCTACGCACATATATATAACATTTTTATCCCATCTTTTAAAAAAGCACTGTTCAAGGCTGCTAACAAATATCACTAAAAACAAGTAATAACAATAAAACCAGTAAAATCATCAGAATAATCAATAGCCATCAAAACAAAGTCTTCACTCCCATTGTAAAAGTGTACATTCCACAAACTGGAATGACCTCTCCCACATGCTTGTCAAGTACATTTTTGCCAGTGATTAAATGCTGCTACAGCACAAGAGCTCAACTGCAAAGCAGAAGAAGGCCATCAGACTACTGCAGTAAAATGGCTTAAATTGCAAAGTTAGCTAAAGCTGATATAACATATTATACACATCTCTGGAATTCTCTTCCACAGGAGGCTAGGCTGGTCTTTTCATGGCAGGCAAAGGCCTTCTTGTTTAAGCATGTTTTTTTTAATGACTAATTCTTTGCAGGGAGCTTTTTTATGGGGGTGGGAGGGGTAACATAATTTTGTGTTTTAAAATGATTTTATATTGTTTAATGTATGGTTTTTAAAATAGTGATATGTTAATTGTGTTTAATTTTGTTACTATGCTTTTAGCTAATTTTGTTCTATTGTTTGTGAGCTGCCTTGGGTCCCATGCTGGGAGAAAGGTGGTGTAATAAATGCAATAAATACATAAATAACTTTAGCACAGGTTACCTGAAAAGTACAAATAGAGAGGATAATTACTGGGAGGATTGCAGATGGTAAAGGAGAACTTAACCCTTTCTTTGTGTGGTGTGTTCCTAAGAAAAATCATTCACCGGAACCTACTATTTGCACTGGTAAGAAAGCTTACATTATCTCTCAGAAGTGTTTAAACTCCTTATGTGTTGTTCTTTAAAGCAAGACAGCAGGAGGTGAGGCATGAAGTAGCCGACAGCATAAGAAAATATTATTCTAAGGATAAATAGATCCTGACTGGCATATAACTGCCAAAATTAATACAGGTTGTAAAATTTGCAGGAAGTGATACCAAAAAAGCAACATGTTGCAAGATACTGGTTGCCGTCCCTTAGCTACTGTAAATGGTGATATAAACAAATGCAGATGTTTCTCAATATATTAATTTTCAAAAAATTATATGGGGGAGGCATCCTGTTGGGAAGTTATGTCACTGCAAACCAACTTATGATAGCATAAAGTTGAATTGTGCCACTGTGCAACATTCATATTCTCATAAAGGGAGCAGAGAAACAGCTATGCCATCAGGACAACTGCACAAGTGGAGCCAGTTGCATGGTTGTAGCACAACAGTTCTAATGCAGAACGTGTCCCATTGTGCAATGTGTCCTGATGCACATGTGTCCCATTGTGCAATGGGACCCCCATGGTTGAATGGAACATCTTGTGCAGTGCCCCACTGTTCATCACAATTCATGGGTGTGGTTGCTTATTGTGTCAGCAATGTAACTCTGTCATCATAACGTTATACATCATAGCCTTTGATGCAGGATCTCAGCTAATGTTATCAACAGTGAACTGTTTTCACTTTGATGGTTGATATACCTTGGATACTACAGAGTTAAAATTAAAATTAAAAAATGAATAACTAAACATTTTATTGTCCTAAGCAACCACCTGCTCTTCACATGGGCATGTGGTAGCCAACTTGAGACAGTCAATATTTAACTAGAAATCTCTAGGCAAACATATAGAAAAATAAACTATGAAAATACTGCACTGTCATGTTTATTCTGACGTACTAGTGTACATCCTTTCTTTTTTTTAAAAAACAGTCATTTTCATCTCAGTGACTATTCAGACCTTGTGAACTGAACTTTCATTATTTGGCATGGAATTTGTCCAACACTTATGTGTTAAGAAATAAATTACCGTATTGTTATTTCCAAGGAGTAACTCAAGTTAAATGTAACAGGAGATCTGATTGGGACAGAACGTTTGCACGATTGTAAGGCATCTAATTAGGACACTTAGCAAAAATACTTTTTATAAAGTAGTGTAATGATTACATGTGGCCAATTTTATCGGTGGTTACCTCCAAACATAACCATAAAGAAACCTTTACTTTAAAATCCATTTGATGAGGATCAGTAATAAAACTGACAATACTATGTTAATAATACTATTAACAATACTATCATCTTGTTAATAGCTCTGAGATCCTCAAGAGATGCCCTTCTCTCAGTCCCACTACAGGTATGCCTAGTGGGGATATGAGACAGGGCATTCCCAGTTGCTGTCCTCAGGCCCTGGGACTCTCTTCCTAAGGAAGAGAGAATGGCCCCCTCCATTGGCCATCCCTCTCTCAGAAGGCAGACTTTTAAAAAAAAATTCTGATAGATTTTGAAAACTGAACTTTGTAAATAGATGCTGTACTGTTTTAACAGTTTCGTTTCTAAACTACTTTTTTATCTTCTTCTTTTTAGTTGTTTACTTTAAATTGCTTTTAAATGTTGTGGATAGTTTAATTCCATTTTTAATGTTGGTCTTTTGCATAATTTAACTACCGGTATATTGTATTTTAATTTGCAAGCTACCTTGAGTCCTGGTTTTGTCGGAAAGACAAGGTAGAAATTAAGATGATAATAAATGCAGAGGTTGATGCCTCTTTGTTACCCTAAAAGGTGGGGGGTGCTTTGAGACCCACCTGTGATATCAAAGTCTAGATGGGAGAATTATTAGCTCAAACAGTATGCCTGTTTGAGCTAAGGGGACGGTAACTGTGGGACCTTTTCACCTATGTATACCAGTACTAACTGCAGAGAACTCCAGTTCAAAGTTAAATAAATTATTTTTATTGGAAATAACACAGAGCATTCACATATGTAACACACATTCCTCAGAACCACACAAGGCTATCAAGGTGTAAGGCAGCAAGATTGGATAGAAGGAGAAATCCGGGGAAACAGGGCAATAGTTACCAGTCTTGAAGAGTGAAATACTCAGACAGAAATCTGAGGATGGCACTGGAAGCTCCAATCCGGAGGCATGCCAAGAAAAAGAGTGTTCAGGCTTGTCCACAGTGGCACACATTTTTATTGTTTGGGGGACTAATATTTATACCCTGCTTCATATCCTGAAGGGGTAAAATTTCCAGAAATGTTGGAGCCATGTGGGGGGGGACTTTTTTTCTGTGGGGGGGGATCAGAAAAAATGGAAATTTTTGGAAAAATTAAAAAAAATGTAACATTAGAACTTTTTACAGATTGAAAATCACTCTGTTACTTAAGGAACAGAAAATATTACTATGTACAATTTGACCTGGCATAAAATTATCACCACTGGTATATTAAAAATACAGTGTATTCAAACAGTTATTACAAATGAAATTTACTTTTACTTATTTAATTTTTATTTGTAACAATTGGAGCAACAGTCTCCTGAACTGTACAGAACCTTTTTGGTTTTGCTAGTTTATGTGGAGCAGGCAAAAACAAAAAATCTAAAAAAAAAAGAAGAAACCAACATTAGTAACAAAAAAAAATTATTTATATTTCCTCTCCACAGTATCAAATAGACATAAAGAACACATTCTCAAAAAAGAATTGAGGGGGGAAAGTATGCTTGTCCTCAGTGCACAGAAATTAGAATAATCTGATACTGTACATAGTTTTTAGAAATCATTTGCAGAATATATGAACACCTTGTCTTAAAGATTTTATTCATCATGCTAAAATAAGGCATTCCATAATTGATTTTCTTCCTTTTTTCATTTTTTGAAAAAAAAACAAAAAAGGCTTCAGGAAAAAAACAGGGAGGGGGGCAGGTTTTTTCTTTATTTTTTTTTTCAGGCCTTCACATCTCTAGCTAGGACAAAGCCTGGATGGGTTTCTCAGCAGGTAAACAAAGGAAACCCAAACTTAGCTGATTGCTGTTAATGGCTGAGAGACTGAAATTGATGGGTTTACGCCAACCTTGCAATACTAGAGAGGAGGTGTTTCAAGGCGAGATTTCCTTGGGATTGGGGTTGGAAAGGTCCCTTGATTGTTTAGGGTGGAAGACTCGTTGCTGAGGTGCCCAAGAAGAAATCAGCACAAACCTCCTTAATGGCTTTGTTTACTGGGTGGCTTCCGAACAATCCTAGTTTGGCCTTGCTTTCTAAAATATTTCTAAGGCACCTTCCCAGGTCCTTGTGACCTCCATGTAACCTCATTTTGGATCACCCTGGTCAACCTGACCCCTTTGAAGTGTCCAGTATTTCCAATTATGAGATATTATAGCAAGGGGGTAGTAGGGCATGCTGACACCTAAGATAAACTAAGAGCAATATGATGTATATGAAATAAGTCAGATTATGTATAATGAATAAATTTGTCAAAATGCACCAACTTACTTTTTATTAAACACACCCACAGCAGTTTATAAAACTGAGAAAGATTCTTGGAACTTGTGCAATGATTGGTGTATTCAACAAATTTGTATTTTACTTTATTTCATTTTTATTGAAACTTTTCTCCTTCTTAGAACTCAAGGCAATGTCGCAGCATTCCTCCAACCAAGCAATTAAAAGTCCCATACCTGCTTAGACATGTGCTCTTAAATCAGGCCTTGAGGACCATTGGTCTATACCTCCTTAAAGATCTGACAGACCAGAAGCCACTCTTGGTATTTCAATTATATCTGAGTATTTTATGTCTGAAAGTCATTTCTTATAACCGGTAGTCAATATGTTGGATTGGAACCAAGACTTGAATCCTTAAGGAAGGTTATGATGAAATAATAAATAAATGTTTCATGCTGATGCATTTTGTACGATCTGTAAAATTTTCTTCTGAGACCAGAGTCCATTATCTTAAAATAGTTAAAGATATGCAGTGTGTTTACATGACTGTTACAGAATAATTTTCCTCTAAGGAAAAGGAGACTGGCATTATACTACATAGAAACATTGTGCACCATTTTATGTTCTCTTCACCAATAAATAAGCTGCAGGCGGTATTCCCAAACAACTAATTAACATGCAGTATCAAACTACTGTAAATGAAAACAAAGAGCTTGATTAACAGAAAATAAAGCTTCCAGCATGCAAAACCATACCAGTCTTTCATAACCCGCACATGAGCCTGGAATCTTATACATTAGGTAATGTTTAACATAATTCTTTTATAGGCTGCTTCTGTTATGTGATCTGACTTACAAGGGTGCATGAGCAATGCACGTTCTTGTAACATGCCTCACCAGAAAGTAAAAAAATAAATAAAATGCCACTGCTCTTCCTATGACTCTGTTCACGACAGACTCTCCAATAGTGGGTAATCAATGGCAGCATTCCACATGTGCTTGGACTGCAATTCCCAGCTTCACTTGCCTATATAGTCCAGAGGGGCACATTTGCCCATCTGGCTTTAGACACAGTGTGTCAGTTGCCCAGTTCAGATACTATGGTAAACTGTACTTTAGATCGTAACCAGATGCAATGTTAAACTGTAGTTTAGAGCTGCATCCAAACTGAGCTATTGCATATAGTAAATATCTGTCTTAAGAAAGAGTTTTAATTTTCCTCCAAAAAGAAAATACTGTATCCTCTTTAAATAATTTTTAAAAATAAATACCAATAAGAATTTCTACAACCTTATAACAACATCCTTGGTTAACTTTATTGAAATTATATTTCCTCTTCTGAAAAACTTCCCTATTCACAAATTTAATACTACAGATAGACACCCATATCCACAGGACCCATATCTGCAGAGTCACTTACCCACGTCTGAAAAAATATGGTCTCTCTAGGCATCTTCTAGGTCCTCCAGCATGCGACTCTATGGTATAAGAAGCTGACCATAGAGTCCCACTGGAGAACATAGAAGATGCCTAGAGAGGTGTTCTTTCAAGGCATATCCTAGGTCCTCCAGCATGACTGTATGGTATACTTGGGCCAGAAGTCATGCATTTTAATAGGGGTCATTACTGACCATGGTTTCTGGTATCCATTGTAAGCCAGGGAACATATCCCCCATGGATATGGGGTTTATCTGTATGGTATTAATATCTTGCATTTAAATACCCGATAGAAAGGTCTGAAATGGAACCAGTGTATTTACATAAGGGCATTCCATCTTTAGAAATACTTAAGTTTGAAGAATTTGGTATCACAAGGTATGGTGGTGTGCTGGCCACCAGCTGGGTGCTGTGCCTCCCTCTAACAGGCCAGTGGACACAGCTATCTTTCACATGTGTTTGCAGAGTGGCCAGCACATAAGCAAAAGCAGTAGAACAATAACAGCAAGCCTAGCTGTTCTAGCTCCGTCATCAGCCAAAAGGCAGGTTAGAGAATAGGGTCCTTTCTGGATGCAACAGTGGGCACTATTTGTGGAAGACATTCCCACCCCCGAGCTCCAATACTGTGGCCTTGGTTCTTGTGACTTCTGGTAATGAATTCTCTGAATTATCCTTCTGCACATCCCACCATCTGTTTTGTTTCACTCAGACTGACTTTATCAACATTGTGAGCTGTGGACACTTTCAACTCACACTTGCACACTTCCCATCAAAGTACTGTATACACAACACTGGGATGGGTTTAAAAATAGATTATTAGACAAACTGATGGAGGAACAGTCTGTTCAAGGCTACTAGTTATAATGTCTATATAGTAGGGGAGGTGACACTTTCTTGTCCCAGGGGCCAAATTCCAATACAGGAAGAGTCTGGGGGCCATATTGGATAACTGGTGGTGCAAAGGGCAAGGGATCAGTCCCTAAGTAAATTGGGCAGAGGTTCTTATCAATCTGAACATGTCCACACCAACCATACAAAGCACAGCTCAATTCAATGTATTTCTAATCAAGAGCCCCTATTAAGCTGCTCCCAGGACTTTAAACAGCCTAAATAATCTCTTATTTCTGATTGTTGGTCAGCAGTTAACATCCAAAGACACCTGTAGGACAGATGGGGCACACCCAAAGGGTCTCCAGCCTTCCTATATAGAATCACAAATATACAAAGAAAATGTTGATAGTGCAATGTTTACAAAGAGTGGGGACACAGACCTATAGGACTTTTTCAAACGGGGGGAAAAGCCTAGGAGGTCGGGAGAAGAAATGCGCTGTCGCGCTTACAGAGTTCTATTTCAGACGGCACTGTCCTCCTCCTGATCTTCCCCCATGCTGCAGGTGCCGCTTTTTCGTGACAGCAGTTTTCCATCAATAAAAGTGGTGCATTTCTCATGACCGCAGCATGAAGGAAGCAAGGGGGAAGGTTGGGACGAAATGGTATAAGCGTGACAGCGCCATTCTTCTCCTGACCTCCTTGGGGTTTTTCCCCTCATTTGAAAAAGTCCATAGCCCATGTAAACAAATACATAGCCCATGTAAACAAATGTGAGAATGCAACAAATACTAAATACTGTACTTTGATGTCTGTTTCTGTTGGCAGATAAATTACCTTTTTCCATGGTCTTCAATCAACATAGCCACTGAATCATCTGTAAGCTTGCATCCATTAGCAGAAAGGCACTGTAAGCTAAAATACAGGGCAACTGGAGTTATCTTACTTTCTTTACACAAGTTAAACAGTATGTAATTTAGCTGATTTAAACCTGCTTCTTATGTTGTAAGAAGCAGGCTTCTCACAACATGAGAATAATGCAGTTCTCATATACAGTTGTCCCTTCATATTTGCTGGGGTTTAATTCCAGGACCCCACATGGATACCAAAATCTGTGAATACTCAAGTCCCATTATATGTAGTGGCATAGCAAAATGGTGTCCCTTATATAAGATGGTAAAATCAAGGTTTGCTTTTTGGATTATTATTTTTTTAAAGAATATTTTCAAGCCGTGAATACTTAAATTTGTGGATACAGAGGGACAACTGTATACTACTTATGGATGTTAGGACATTAACATGCTGGGGCGGAATAGAAGATAAAGCAGGATCTAACAGCAGATTTCTGTGCAGTCTATGGCAGGGATTTTGAATTCCCCAAAGCAAGTGATATTACAAGCAAAACAAATTCTTTGTCATGGACTGCCTTCTGTTAATCACTTCTCTCACACACTCTGTGTCCCTTGCCTGTTAGTATAAGTATTGAGAAGTATTAACTGGCTGCCTTGGATGTTTCCTCTGTGCATTTCATTTGGCCAAGTGACAGAGTTTTGTGTTAAAAACCCTGATCCCTAGTAAAACAGATGCAGATTTGTACTGAAATAATCAAATTATCTCAATGCACAGCTTACGTGGGGCTGTAAGTGCTTGGCTCTGCTTTAGAGCTATCAGTTTATGTCTGACTCCATCACATACACCCAAATATCTTTCATTAGGCTCCAAACTTGATGTTCTTTTAAAAAAGCAAAGCAGATCCCACATGTCTGTAGTCCAGCAGTATGCAAAACATAGCCATGGGCCACATGCAACCCCTGGACCCCACTTTTGTGGCCCTTGAAGCCCCCCATCAGTCCACCCAATCCCCCAATTTTAAAAAGCAACACAAAAATACCGCTACACAAGCATCTCAGAAACCCTTACTAGCCCCCATAATATCTATTTTCCTCTGCAGTCCCTCTCAAAATTGTGACAGGAAATGATGAGATGTCACTTACTGTCACCATTTTGAGAGCAACTGCAGCATAAAATAGGGGTATTTGGGCTTGCTGGGGGTGTGGTCTGCAGGGGGAATTCATCCCTCACCCCTCCACACACAGCTGCCCACTCCTGCTATAGTCTATCTACCCAGTGGTGTAAGTATAGTTTCCCTCCTAGAGAGAGTACATTGACTAGACAGTGAATATACACATCTATTCCTGCACCTTCTTACACCATTCTTCTTGTAATACATTATTGCCCTATCCATAGCATTTTCTTACTGTGAGAATATCTCTGGTATGCCAGGTGGGTAGTAAAGATAAGATATGACACCACATTAAGTGTTCATGTTTCTGTTGTTCTGATGTGGTATGGATATTGACATTAAAAAGTGGTGTTAACTTCCCAGGTCTCCTGGAGGGCATGCAGCCCCCTAGCCTCCCACAGTTCCTTCCACGTTCTAAATAAATAAGTGGTTATTACAATTGGCCTCTTTCCTTACTTTTGCAGGTGCGTTATAAAAAATGGTAGCAATGTGCTCAATGACATTAAAAAGAAACATTTTTTCACCTTCTAGAAGCTTTTATTAGTGCAATGAGTCCTGAATCAGTAGCTCCTGTCCAGCTGATATCTACAGTTCTTAGGTTATAGCAAAAGGTACTTGCATGAAGTAGAATGGCATCCCCTCTAAATCCAGGGCCACTGCAGCTTCTTATGTTCATTTCCTAAGTGCAAAAGAAACAAAGGAAATTACAATGGCGAGTGAGTAAAAACACCAATGTTGTTGATTGCTACTTTTTAAATGTTTGCAAACCTTGTTTTGTATTTTAGTAGTCTTATGCCTAGAAGGAACAATGGCTCTGGGGCAAAGAAAGTTCTACATGCAAAAAGTTGCAGATTCAATCACAGCATCCTGACTTTAGCTATGAGGATCCATTACCAGGTAACAGGAAGCCTGGGACCTAAGAAAGATGCTCCCAGAAGAGATTGTTGTATTTGATATATCAACAGTCTGGTTCAGATTACAGCATGTTGATATGTCCAATAGAACAATGCAATAATTTCACCAGGGAATGCATGGAAGCAGATTGGCTCATCAATGTTTCCCAAAAGAACACCAGTTTTATACACTTACGATATACACTTTAACAATTAATTAATTAATTAATTAAGAATATTTATCCCCCACACTTCAGCCAGAAAGGTTCCAAGGCAGCTTACAAATCATTAATTTGACATTTCCTTCCCATCAGGTATACAATCTAAATAGGACATGACATATAAGGAAAAGGGGATTAAATCCAGCAGCTGTTGGCTCTTCTTCTCTCCCTCACAGACCAGAGCAATAGTAGTTCTAACATGGAGGGAAGGTCTCTCAACAGCTACCTGGCAAAGGCATGATGGAGCTGTGTCTGGCTGCTCTTCTCTCCCACAGAGCCCACAGCAATGGAAATCAGAACATGGAGGGAGGGCCTCTCACCAGCCATTGGGCTAAAGCACAATGGACCTGTGCCTGTGTCATGAAGGCAGTCCCATCATCCTGCAAAGGTGATGGCACTCCCATCATTCTGCAATAACCACATGTCCCATTATCTGCAAACAACAATTGTCTTGCTGGCAAGACAATTCATGTTTACCCACATGAATGCCTATCTCATTTTCCTAATAATGATAGGGGGCAAGGAACAGGTCTGAAAGAAATTGACATACAGAAGAGGCATTTTTGAAAAATAAACTCATCAATACACGTTTGATGTATACATGACTCATGAAATTCATTATTCAGTCTTGTCTGAAGAATAAAAGCCTATGCTCATTTTAATCTGGGAATAAAGAGTATATTTTCTTTTTTTCACAGGAAGGCTACTTTCAATTTTATGTGGCATTACTGACTCCCTCTTGTGGCCCTTTACAATCACAGGTATACCTTAGTTAACAAATTATATATTTAATATCACAACATTTGGTACCAGAGGCAGAAATTGCACAGAAAAAATAGGGGTAGGTTCTACACTCCTCACCCCCCAAAAGAGTAGTTCAACCTGTTTTAGCAAACATTTTCTTCAGAACTAATATGCACATGCGAAATGAAACAACCAGGCCAGATAACCCTTGCATAAATAGACAAAAACATTTTGAACCTTCTAGAACCTTCAACTTCTTTTGGAAGACTTCTTCCAAAATGCATCCAAGAAAGCCTTTTTCTTTTATCGGCCTTCACTTTTCTTATGATTTTCATTTTGGTGGCCAAACTTGTATGCTTTTTTAAGATGCTGGGAGGGACCTAATGAGGCAGGTTTATCAGCACTCCCATTTTGCTGTTCACATATGCCCTCCATAGCAGATTCCAGACACAGCTCCTGTTCACTTTTCCAGGTGTAGATAAGCCTACGAAAAGCAACAGTAGGGTCAGCTAGAGTAGAATCCCATTCTTTCCAGCTCAATCTTTATTGCATTGCTTATGGCAGAGAAGCTGTTACAACCTGACACCTGGGGCCCATCTACACAAGGGGGAAAAAATCTAAAATAACTCACAGTATTGGCACCTCACAGCAGCAGCAACATGTCTAAACAGTTTTCTGGCTTCAGAAACCCCCCATAAGCCTCACATTCCTGATGGCAGCCGTGAAGGATTTACTCATGTTAGTTCTTCACTGCTGCCGTTTTGTTTTGTTTTTTAAGTTATCCCAAAGTACGCTGGTGCGATAGAGCAATTCTCCAATTTTATAAGAAAGCAAAACAGAAAATATTGATCCTTTTAATTGCCTTAGAAAGCAAGCACTAAGGCAAAAATCCAACATGGCAGCAGTGGGCACTTGCCCTGCTAGTAAGCACTGTCCCCACTCTTGTCCAGCCAATCAGCTTTGTGCTTCCCTTTGAGTTTTTTATTGTTCTACAGTCCGAATGAGCAAAAATGTGCACCCGCCTCATGGTTTGTGAAAAAGTACAGGGAAATCTGCAAAGCTTTTACCCCGTTGTTTTTGCTGTTTTGGGGACCCCCCTCCTTCCGAATAGTGTGGATTGGCACTGGATCCTGTTTAGACTGGTAGGATTCCCAGAAAATTCCATGAGGGATATTTTCACCATTTAGACGGGCCCCAAATGTCTGTGTTTCTCCAATCCTCTTTCACATCCTCCCAATGTCTATGATGCTAATAACACTTCCAGCTAAACAAAGGACAAGGATGAAAGGGGGATGGGTAGGTATAAAAAGAATTCTTAATAAGAAGCTTCATTGTGGGTGACTTCATTAACTGAGTTATTCCTGTATATTTCCATTTTCCCCCTTCAAATATGAAAATATTACTACAGTGGACCTTCAGTATCTTCTGGGATTTGCTTCCAGGGCACCCACCTCCCATGGATACCAAAATCCATGAATGCTCAAGTCCCATTATACACAATAGCACAGTAAAATGGCTCCCTTATATAAAATGGTGAACAGCTAGATTTGCTTTTTAGATTTTCCCCCCTGAATATTTTCAAGCCATGGGTGTTTGAATCTGTGGATATGGAGGGCTGACTGTGCTGCTGCTATTTTATTTATTTATATCCCACTTTTTCCTCAGCCCTAGGATGCCATTTTTCCAAAAGATAATTTTGGACATGATTCAGTAAGCACAATTAAGCACTTCTATTGATTTTGTACAAGCCATGCAATAAATAAATTGATCACTAATATGTAGACAAAAAACATCCCACAAGCAACAGTCCATGCAGAGCAATGGTGGAAATCATGCAGCCTTCCAGATGTTGTTGGGCTGCAATTCCCAGCAGTCCTCTCCATTGACAATGCTAGCAAGGGCTCTGGGAGTTGCAGTCCAACACCACATAGCAGACTGCATGATTCCCACCACAGTGTTGAATAAAAAGAACCTCAGCAAGGCAAGCACTTGCTCAAAATCTCTGGAATTCATTTAGATCTTTTTCCTGGGATGCCATTTCTAACCTCACCACAGTTTGATTTGGTGTGTGTGTGGGGGGGTGTTAATGGCCAACATAGCTACCCCCAAGATGTTTTCTAATCTCCATGTGGTTAGAATCATGTGACTGGAAGCAGAGACATCCATACGAGCTCCATCCTTTTTTTGCTGGCACCATCACCTTCCAGGTGTAAGGAATGTGAATTTCTGTGCCAGGGAAACTGCTTAAAGAGATTGCCCGTCTCCAGATTTTCCTTGGGTTTTTTCCCAGCTCTGAGGCTGTGTTCTGGAAGAGTTTATTTCTGACATTTCACCTGCATCTGTGGCTGGCATCTTCAGAGAATGGTTTGGTAGGAGTGGGGGGGGGTTATATACTGTGACCCCACACGCACTCCTACTCAACTATTCTCTGAAGATGCCAGCCACAGATGCAGGAGAAACGTCAGAAATAAACTCTTCCAGAAAATGGCCTCACAGCCCCAAACAAAAAAAAACAAAAAACAAGGAAAATCTATGAATGCCAGCCATGAAAACCTTCGACTTCACATTGCCTATCTAGCTTAAAATCCTGGAAAACCAGGGCTCTAAACCAAGCAAAGAATACTCCTTTATGTAAATTTCTGCATTCCCAACAGATGGATGATGGCAGAGATAAGTATAGTGCTACAGAGGAATAGGCACATTCATCTCTACTTGACCCCTTCCTCACTGTATGAGAGGCATTAAAAAAAAAAACACCTGAAAAGAGTTTTTATCTTTCTCCCATGTGAAGATATGCTCAGTGAAAACTGTTTATTATTTGTTAGCATTTGGGCACAGGTGTGACCTTCTGCACAGACATTTCATGACAGCGGCTCAACTGACAGGGACACATGTACTGTACTGCCAACAAGCAAGAGATGAAACTTTACTTTAGCCAGTAGTGGCACTAGAGGTGTGTGGGGAGGCTGAACCACACCCGGAGACACCATTGGAAGGAGGGGTGATACCGGCCTTAGTTATGCCAGATTCAAGCTATCAACAGCCCCAAAAGGATACATCCTGTAGAACTTCTGCATACTTGAAGTACTCAGTAATTCTTACCTTTCTTCTTAAACAGGGATTAGGTTGCAAAATGATAACTTATATAAAGTCACCTATGACTCAGTAGAGATTTTTCACCTACAAATACTAGCATTAAAAATCACATTTCTATTCATGTTAAAAATTAGATTCAGTTCTCAATACAATATACAGTTACCTGGATATCTGAATATGGAAAGGTAACCTGGTCCAAAATCCAATTGTTAGTCCCAACTAGAGTAGACTTAATGAACAAACAGAACTTACATAAGTGTTAACTTACCATGTTCCCACTGGTTCAATGGTTCACACTAACAAGTTTATTTAGGCCTTGGTTTTAGGTACATACGTGCTAGATCAGAGGACTATGCCTTTGAATAAAATTTTTATCTTTTCATAGGAAACCTTAATTATCCTTAATTAACAATAAATTTTAAATTTCTGAGATATAAATGTCTTATGCCATGTGGACACAAGCTGGTGTGCAAGAATTTTGGGAATTTCCACACCATGCAATATAAACAGCCACCAAGCTGCCTCCAGAAAGCAAGGATGTCTTCTGCTACAATTTCACTTATGGAATTTATTCACAAATAGTGAAAAAAGAAGTGCAGCTTCCCTTGCTATTTGTTTAATCAAGTGAGAATCCAGGATATGTTGTGTTTTTTTTTCTTATTGGATCAGTAAATATTTTACGTGAGTCAGTCTGAAGCAACGTTGCATACTTAGTTCACCTTGATGTAACATTTGAACTACAATATGCAAAGTGCCTAAACTAATATGCTTTGCCCTATTGCCAATATCTCAAAATATTTGTAAACTGGAACTTACTACATAAGGGAATGGTATTCAATGTGGCCGTATATAATCAACAAGCAATATTAAAAAAAGGAACACACACAAAACCACACTACCATAATAATAATAATAATAAAATTTATTTATACCCCGCCCCTCTGTTAAAACAATCGGGGCGGCTTACAAAATTTAAAATACAATACAAATAAAATCCCTAAACACCCCCACTCCCACCCTCCCCCATAAAAAAACATTAAACAAATATAAATTAAAACAACTAATCTAAAATCACTTTTAAAACTATAAATACAATAAATATAATAAATGGCCAGCAGCCTACCACAAATGTTTGAGTGTACAGGAAGCCCCTGCTTATCCAACAGGTTAGGGATTCAGCAGTGTCAGAAACTGGATATGGTCCAAAAACAGAACCCATGTAAGGAACATGAGGGAATTACAGTGGTTCACTTGGGACTGCCTGTCAGGGGATGATAGGACACTCAATCCCCGATAGAAGCCAAAAACTATCTCAGCAGACTTAGTAGCAACCCGTTCCCAAGAATACCCATACACAGATTGTTTTGACGTCCAGAAAACAGGAGGTACATTAATCTTCAAGTAGTTTCAGATATTCACAAATATTTACAATCTCGTCAATCAAACTGCTACGTAAGGAACCCATGAATCGCAAGAAGAGAATGAGCTCTAGTCTAGCTCACTTATATACACATCTACAGGGCATTGGCTTACTTAACCACGTGGGTGCATTGCATCAGATCTTGTACTCCATAGCTCTAATAACCCTCCTTCTGCAGCTGTGGCATGACTAGGCATGACTTGGCAGTTCATGGAGTTGTTTGCCCATTTTATAACGGAGTTCAGTCTCTAACTCCTGACACTGTCCGCATGAAGCCATCACTGTTTCCAAAATCTCTCAATTAGGTTGGTGACTTTTCCCCCTCTCAGCTCACTTTGCATGCATGTGCGGTAAGTCCCAAGCAAACCTCAATAAGCAAGAACTGTTGAAAGAGTGGATTCCTTGTTGAATGAATGGAACTTGTCCTTAATTTGAAAGCATCAAAAGAGCAAGTCATCCAATAATGAGCCGCTGAAAGGTGGGGAATTCCTGTACTTGTTTCTGTACAAGTCCAGAATTACCTAATGGCCAGCATCCTGTTAATAACATACCAAAGCATACATTGCGCTAAGCATGCAGAGTGATTTTTCATATCCAGCTGATGGTGGTGGTATAAGCAGAGTTGCACATGTGGGACTGGTGCACATTCAACAGCACACTGAATTACACAGAGTAGAATGTGAATGTGCATTTCCTCTGCACATTGCCTTTGTATACTATGCACTGCAACTCCACAGTGGACTGTCAGCCATGTGCACTGACCATTGATCAATGCACTTTGAGCTACATTAGTATTCAGTACAGGGGTTGTGTAACATAATTCCATTGGTGGACGTTTACGCTACAATGAAGGAGTGTAAAATTAGGTCATTCAGTATAATTTTAGAATTTGAAAATGTAACAATTCACATCTTGGATGGGGTTGTGTTCCCTCCAAGGGGCAAGTTACTAGCTTATGGTTCTTCTGCATCCATTACTGTCACTTGAGACACAGGCTGATGGCCCAGATAGGTCCCCAATCTGGAATGGGATTACATAGCTTCAGCAATTTAATTTAGGATGGTAACCTCCAGTTTAGATAACTGCAATGTGCTTTCTGTGTGGCCATCTGATAATAGTTCAGAAGATACAACTACCGGTAATATAGAGTGCAGCAGCCGGACCAGAAGGTCTGAGCATCTGGTCCCCATATAATACCAATTCTAGTACTGCACTGGCTATTGATATATTTTTGGACCCAAATGAGAGTGCTGGTTTCAATTTATGTCTTAACCTATAAAGCACAGATGAGCCAAGTGTGTCCTGCAGGTCACATGCATCCTTCCCAGAGGCCCCAGCACAGCCCAACACCTTCCCCATGTCTTCCCACTTTTTTGAACCTCTCAGTCCTGTTTTAGGCCCAGGGAGCTTTTCTCAAAACCTGTTTTAGGCCCAGGGAGTTGACTTTGGAAAGAGTTCCATTCCAAGTCTAAACCACATTGAGGGGGGTGAAAATTTGCAAAACTGCTCCCAATGCCCCTAGAATGCAGGAGGCCTTTCCAGTAATAAACAAACAAATAAACTGGATGTGTGTAGGACAATGTGCAGTCCTCCCAGGTCCAACCAGGGAATATCTGTGGCCCATAAGATATAACTAGCATAAAGCTTTATGCAGCTGGAGAATCCAACCAAGGGAATGCCACTCCCCTTACAAACCTGCACATACTGTATTATCCATGTTTGAAGCCTTTCTACAACTGTCACTTCCAAAGAGTCTCAGAAGGTGGTAACAAGGGATGGGGCATTTCTGTTGTGGGCCCCTGGCTTTGGGTTGTTCTCTGAGCAAGTCCCAATTGGTCCTTAAGTTATCACCCTTCCACTGTTTCTCTTCCCAATACTTCAAGAAATTTCATGAGACATTACTGACTGCTTGTTAAAGTAACTGGGATGAATTGACAAACGTTTTAATCGTTGTTTTAATTTGTAATTGATTTAATAACTTTTTAAGGGGGGGGAAGGAAGTATATTGTTTTACTGTATGGTTTTTTAATGTTGTGAACCGCCCTGATTGGATTACCAAAGGGCGGTATATAAATAAATATTATTATTATTATTATTATTATTATCTCTATAATTTGTTTTCCAACAGGGAAGGTGTAGTTCTACATTAGAGATACATTTTTTTCAATTGTTCTTGTTTTCAGCTTTCATATATTTTAATATTGTAAGGTGCACTGGATCTTCTTTAGAAAAGGTGTCAATTAAACTGAAATAACACCATCAAGAGGAACATGGCCCTTTATTTAATTTTAGAAGTGCCATCATACTTATCACTGAATGTGGACAATTATGGTGAAATCTCCAAAGCTGATAAGGATTTCCCATGCAGTATGCAGTTACTTGGCCTTCCACATGACGAGCCAAAACAGGCATACGCCATGATCCTCTCTAGAGAAGAAGAAGAAAGTCTCTGAGAGTCCCAGGTTTTGTTCCTGTACAAACCAATTTTATTTTGGAGATCTATATGATGTTTTCCCCATCCCAAATTATTCCCAGGGAACTCCCAGCATTACATGGACTTTTCATTCCCACTACCCAGTTACATTTTAATTAACACAGTATTTCCCAAAATGAAATGTACCTCTCCATGGCTGTCTGTTTGTGTTATACCCAAAATAGCTAAGATGGCTACCATCAAGAAACACAGCAATTGTTTGCGGGACTCGGATTCAACAGAGACCAAGCAAGGGAAAGAGGAATATTAGCATTAAAAGAAAATGATCCCAATGCTTAACTAGTGTTATATTGCTAAAGCACTATAACTCCTGAATAATAATTTTAAAGGATTCATTGGAAACTGGTGAAAGTCAGGGTTTATCTGTATAGTTAAAATGTTCCTCATGGGAAAGAAGCATATGGAGTGAGTGTTAATTAGGGGGGAAAAAACATAGCAGAATGTAACTTAGGAATTTATAATCTTATTTTATTATAATCTTAGTTCATTAATCATATTATTAAAATCTTATTAAGACCTGTAACGGGAACAAGAAAATTCTAATATTAAGCTGAAAACGTGACTCAGGATACGATAAAGGAAATCATGGAAAAGGAGCAGCTTTAATTTAAGCTTGGTGTTTATAATTATGGTGACAATAAGTACTATGTTTATGAATCTTTATGTGGAAACTTAATGTGATACTTTTTTGTGATAAGCTTAATGTGATACTTTTTTAATGTTATACTTTTTTGAAAATAAACAATTATAATTTTTTTAAAATGTTCCTCATAGAATTCACTGGGAATACCTTTTGTCTCAACGAGATCCTGTGGTGATTCACCTTATTTGGAAGAAGGGGGCAAAAAACTCCATTTTATGAAGGTGTGAGAAAAGCCGTCAAAGTTTTTCCTGTATTTAAAAAAAATAATAATGTGAGGAAATGCACATTAGCACTTATTAGGACAAATGATTTGATTTGTTGCCCATTTCTGAGGGGGCAGAACTGGAGATCTGATTGGTTGGACGTGCGTAGAGGGGCGGGCTTTTGCCTAGCAATTGTGCACTTTTTTGCCTGTGAAAAGAGAAGGGGGTTTCATTTGAATGTTTTAAGCAGAAGATTGAAAGGAGTAAATGGTGGCTTCAGACCAAGCACTGTCTCAAGCCATCGACAGTCACAGTGAATCCATCAATCCCCCTAGGAATGTGGGGGGGGGTCGCCCCAACCTCGGGAAAGGTGGGGGATTAAAGGAACTTGTCAGTGATTTGAAGATTCTCCCTCTCAAAGCAGTCACAAACAGAGGTTTCTGACTGCTAAGAGAGGGAGGAGAAGAAGTGGAGAGCCGCCATGGACTCAAGCCTCGCCTGTAAAAAAATAAATTAATACAAAACAACAGCAATGAAACAATTCAAGGAAAACCCACAATCTATTAGAATATCCTCTTTTTCTACAGAAATATAGCAGTGGCTAGGAGATCATTGGAGCCTATTGTCTCACCTAGAATGAAGCAAAGGGAGGTGAACTCAAGAGCAAACATTTGAATGATAGTAATCATTTGAATGATACCCCCGCTCCTTTTTCACAGCTTGAAGGAAGCTTTAGCAATTCCATCTGGTGGATACTTGTTGGTTACTTTGTTTCACAGACAGCTACCTACATTAGTATAGTAGGACCCCCATATCCACTGATTCATTATCCACTGATTTAATTATCCATGGGACACAAAACAGCACACCTACCATAGAGTCTTCCTAGAAAATGTGTCTTCTCTAGCCATTTTCTAGGTCCTCCAAGGCAACTCTATGATATTTTAAACTAGAAGTCCCATTATTTTCAATGGTGTTAGCTATCATCCACAGGGCTCCCCAGAACCAATCCCCAGTGGATAAGGTGGTCCTACTGTAGCTATGTTTGTGCAGGAACCTTCGAAACAAAACAGAAACTTAAGTGAAGGGAGGTGAACTCAAGAATAAACATTTGAATGATACCCCCTTTTTGCTGAAAGACCATGGAGTCAAATGAACACTGCTGCGAATTTGCAATAATGCAACAGAATGAGCATTATTTCATCTCATCTAGATGAGCCCTCAGTTTCTGTAATGTTGCCTGAGTCTAGATGTGACACTTCATCAGTGGGAGTGGGAGGAGAAAGAAGACAAGTGAGGGAGGAGGGAGGAAATCTCAGGATATCTCAAGAAAGAGTTTGGATACAAAACCATGAATATGCAGGTTAAATCAAAACAAAAAGAACTGGAAAGCCTTAACACTTCTAATTGGAACTGCCCAGATGTCATCTGGACAGTTTGGACTAAAATCAGGGCCAAACCCCTGCATCATCTGGAAAAAGGGGTGCAAGAACAGGGAGAGGCCTAACTCCACCCAAACCTTAATTGTACCTTAATCCTCTGCATGCTTATTACACTATTCTTATAGCCCTCCCACTTTAGCTATCTCCAGCAATCACCAGCCAAATTTTCAGTTTAACAGATTATCCCAAAATAGATACATGTGATATCTACACATGCCACACAGAAATCAAGTTTTATAGTGCAATCCTGTATCTGCTTAACTGAACTCTGTGGGATTTATCTATAAGCAGACATGTTCAATGCCATCTGTATACTGTAATAACTGTCATATATAGGTACTCTAAATAAGAAAAAACACAATCCACAAGTCTGAAAACTCTTCAATTCTTAAATGCAATCAGAGTAAACCCATTGAATCCATTGCTGAATAGTGCATCAACACATGAGTAAGTCCCTTTGATTCAGTGTGTCTACTTTAGTTGAGACTAATAGTAGGATTTAGGCCATAGTTTTGTTACCAACAACATTTGAATATTGTGAAACTTTTAGTTTGTATAAAGGTCTGGTTGCTGTTGTTTTCTGCTTTCAATTCATTTCTGACTAATGGGTTTTCCAGGGGTTTTCTTGGCAGAATTTGTTCAGAAGGGGTTTGCCTTTGCCCTTGCCTTCTTCTGAGGCTGAAAGAGTATGACTTGCCCAAGGTCGCCCAGTGAGTTTCCATAGCCAAGCGGGGGTTAACCCCGATCTCCCAGTGTCCTAGTCCAACAAAAATCACTGCATCACACTGGCTCTCATAAAGGTCTAGTCACACACATTTCTAGACTAATAAGGAATCAACTTAAATCAACTTAACAAAAATCTAGCTAAGAAAAGCTCTCAAGCTCATAAAACTCTGAAAAAGTCAAGCTTGAGATTCCTATCTTGCAGCACAAATCACACTGCAAAGACAACTACTGTATTTCAGCCTTTTGATATATAAAAGTAATTCAGTTTTCATACACCAGCATGACTCAATATGTAAAACCAGACATTTCCCCATACAATTAGAATAATAACCATTCAAATATTTACACATAAACTGTATTACTATTCTTGTACTTTGCCTACATAAATGCACACAAATTCAAAATAATCACTTTGTCAGTCTGTTTGCCAAATTCTGCAAGTATTTTAAGAATTTAGTTCACCTTTGTTTGCATGTGATATCCATTGTCTTAGAGCAGGGATGGGCAACTGTGGAAGGCTAAGAAGTCAAATTAGCCCTCTAAGAGACTTTGCAGGGCTGCACCTGCTCCCACAAAAAATAATTGCCCCTAAAGGCCTCTTCAGTGATCTTTTCACCTATGTATACCAGTACCAACTGTAGAGGAGACTGCAGTTGAGGTAAACTAAAGTAGTTTATTAGAAAAACACAGGCTAACACACAAGAATCTACACTCTTTTAAGAACCGTATGAGGCTTTCAGGAAAGGAAGCAGGAAGGGTTGGAAATAGAAGTACAGGTAAGAGGGAAATAATTACCAGTCTTGGGAGAAGAAAGTTCCGTGTAGTGAAGGAACTCAGACTTTCAACTGAGGGTGGCACAGCAGAGCCCCAATACTTGATGCATTGAGAGAGTGGCCCACAAAAAAATAAAAATAAAAAAAAAAGCCTCTAGGGGGAATTTTCACCACATTTTGGGTTTCTAAAAAAAGGTCTTTCCTGGGCCTACACTGACACATGGGGCTTGCAAAATGTGGTGGAAATGCACCCCATGCCCCATAGAGAACATTTCAGAGCATTTGGGGGCAATTTTTTTTTTGCAAAAATTGTTTTTTACCCCTGAGGGTGCAGGGGACTTCCAAACATAGTAGAAATGCTCTCCACACCCCCAAGAGTGAACCTGAGGCAATTCTAGATGGGGGGGGGGAATTAAACATTTTTTGCAAAAAAAATATTTTTGACACCTGGGGAGGTCAGGGGTGACAAAAATGGCCACTGGGACTGCATGCGGCCCATGGGCATCACTTTGCCCACCCTGTCTACCTTGTCAAGAAAACTATAAAAGGGGAAAAACCTAACATATCAACTCAATTAGTATTTAATTCTTGTCAGAAGAGGGTAAATACAATACTTCACTTTGCAATATACTGTGATGAACAGAAAGCACAATTTATTGGCTTGCATCCAAATATAAGTTAACTAAAGGAAGTCTGTGGACAAAGTTTCCTGTCCCCTCTTTCCTTTCTTTCTACAACCATATGTGCTCCTCAAAAAGCCTTCCTGTTAATTTTAAATGGTCAACAAAAGCCAGATTTCTTCTAAAATATAACATTACCTTAAGAGATCCTTCACATTGCTGAAAGAACTGCTTTAAACCTACACCAGTAACTCTCTGGGCTTCATCATGACAATGATCAAGAGTGAAACGTTGAGGGTGACGATTACCCAAAGCGATTAGCCAATCATCATTTAAGCAGTGGCAATTGGTGAGCTGGATCTCCTTCCCTGGAGAAAGAATATCCAAAGTGTTTAAACTGCATGCCAAAATGTATGCACAAACTAAAGAAAATATCTGCATTTTCCTTTCTGAGTCAAAGAACCAACAGTATCAATCACTATTGGCTTTTTAATTCTTGATTTACATTTCTATCCCACCTTCTCTCCAGGGAGCCAAATACCAATCCTAGCAAGAAGAAGGTGTCATGTAACTGCTTCTTCAGAGTCAGTGGACAGCAGTTTCAGAGTTAAACAGTAACCTTTATTGTCACAGGACACAAAAGAGCAAAGTGTACAAAATTGTGGCTTCAAATGAAGTTCATTGGCAAAACAGTAAAATAAAAAGTATTCCGAATCAGTCAAAATCTGGAGGGCAGCTGAGCTATTGGCTACCCATCATCCACCTGCTCCATTCTCACTCATCCGTGGCTCCACCTATTGACTTTCGCACCATCCCACAGGTGCAAGACCATCCCAGCCATTGCCAGACATACTCTATCCTCCCATGTCTATTCCCAGCACACCAACTTGTTACATTGATAAAGAATACAAAAACATCAGCAGTCTAACATGAAAGCATACAGTTACTGCACACAACCAGAAATCAAAATTATTAGCAGGGAGGTGGCTTTGGGACCCTATCCTGACAGAAGGACAGAAACAATGCACAGCATTTATGGGACAGGAAGTTTCTATATTACTTGGGTGACATGGGGAAACATCTGTATAGCCGTAACCAAATATGTCATATGAACTCAGGGCAGGGGTTCTTTATCACTACATTTCTTCTAAGCATTCCTATTATACTTCTGGGTGAAGTATGATAGTGGTATTTTATGCACATGCACACTGGGGTTGTAAAGAATATTCGCTATTTTTCTTGACCTTGATGAGAAAAGGTGTCTTTAGATGTCAAAAAAAAAAAATCATGACATTTTTGCAAAAAGTTCTGAAATGCAAATAAAAGTTGAACAATGCATAAAAACTCTCATAATCTCACCTAACTGTGGTAGTTTTAATAAAAAGAAGTTTCATTCTCACATGCAAGACCAAAATAAGCAAAGATTTATCTCTTTGCTATACATATTATTAGAAAACTCAGCACTGAATGAAGCAATATGCACATTGAAGGATATTTTAACTTTGGCAGCAGCATATCTTAGAAGATATGTCCTTATAATTTACACTCACACCAGTTCCATTTCTCAGTGGAAATTTATTTCACCTATCAGAATAAAAAAGATGATCAATGATTTGCAGAAACAGCTTGTTTGGATGCAGTTGCAAATATTCTAACAGTGAATAATATACAATATACACACATATGCAACATATTTATAATCATCATGTAAAGCAGATTATTTTTAGATGCAGACGCAACCTTGGGAACTCCTCTGCCTGGAAATTCCCTCAACACCACCACCTACTGGTCAAAAGCTGCCACCACCCTTTAAATTAACCTTTTCTGCACAGCACAAAGGGAAGCCGTGGGAGTTCTAGTTCCTTGTTACTCCCTGCCCTTGCAGAAATGTACCTCCCCCTCCCTTGTATCCTGAGAGGAGAGATGCAGAGCAAAACAGGCACGTGTATGCATCAGTTAAAGAGAAATTAGAAAAAAGCTTATTTATTCAAGCAAATAAAAAAGTTCAAATATGCAAATAATCACATGGAGAAGACTCTCTCCCCTCCAGGCATAGTCTTAAGTTACAGAAATAGCAAAGCATTTAGCCAAGGAAAATTAATCATAAATTCTAACACAATCTAGCTAAACATTTTCTCACCTAGATCTACTCACTTCATATGCAGTCCAGTTTCTGAGTTATTTATTTATTTATACCCCGCTCTTCAGCCACAAGGCTATCAGAGTAGCTTACAAATTGTTTTTAAGCAATAGCTATTTACACATCTACACTGCATTAAGCAGTTTACAATGTGTGTTAGCTAATTGCCCCCACAAGCCGGGTACTCATTTTGCCGACCTACAGAAGGATGGAAGGCTGAGTGAACCTTGGAGCCTGCTGGAATCGAACTTGCAACATGACTTGCAGTACTGGCACTTAACCACTGCACCACCAGGGCTCCCTGTTCAGAGTTCAGAGGAGAAGCTGGAGATAGTGTGTCTGTCTCAGATTGGGCTCAACAGCATTCTCTACTTTAGGTCTGTTTGTTTTCAATTCATCTCTTAGCTTGAGATGTGATGTTGCGTCCATCTCAGCCTTTCTTTGTCTCTCTTGCCTCATGGCCAGAGGCAGGCTATAATCCTTTTTCAAATTGCCACTCTGACAGTCCTCATTGGTGAGACCTGTCCCTGGTGATGTGACATCATTGCTGACACTGACTCTGGAGGCGGTACCTTTAGTCCCACCTCTAGTTAACCCTCTGTTACCTGATCGCTGAGCTTGCAGGATAATGGGAACTGGAGCCCCCCATTACCACAGGAGACTATAGTTAGAAATCTGAAGAAGACTAAGATTTGGAAGGGCATTTACAAAGGAATTAGATAAAATCCTCAAGGGTAAAGATATATGATTAAATGCCTAAATCAGAATCATCCAGACTATAGTAGTTCTGATTTCTATGTCTGGCTGTGAAAGCTGGACAGTGAAGAAAGATGACAGTAAGATTAACCTATTTGAAAGTTCTGTAGATACTATGGACTTCCAAAAAGACACATAAATGGGTTCTAGAGCAAATTAAGTCTGTTCTGTCACTAGAAACCAAAGTAACTGACCTGAGGCCTTTCATGCTTTGGACACATCATGAGATTTTATTTATTTATTTATACCCCGCTCTTCAGCCACAAGGCTATCAGAGCGGCTTACAAATTGTTTTAAGCAATAGCTATTTACACATCTACACTGCATTAAACAGTTTCCAATGTGTGTTAGCTAATTGCCCCCACAAGCTGGGTATCTCATTATATGAGATAACATGACTCAGTGGCAAAGACAACAATGCTTGGCAAGTCGAAGGCTTTCGCCCCAGAAAAAAATCCCCACAAAAAAACAGTGCTTTGGAAAGTGGTCAGAAAAGAGTAAAACCACATTACAGATAGATTGTACAGAAGCCAAGGCCCTGAACTGGCATGATCTGAGCAAGGCTGTTGATGACTGGGGCTGTTAGAGATCTCTTATCCATCAACACAGGTTGGAGCCAAATTAATGGCAAACAAGCACAACAACAAGGGCCATGAGAAATAGCAAGTGTGGAATATACAAAATGGGTATCTTCCCTCATTAACTGAGCTATGGTTCCCCAAGATTTAAGGAACCTGAACATGGCCTCTTTTACACTAGAACAGATCAAAGAACAGTTCACCATCATTCATGGCCTTCTTCATTCCTAAAATCAGATTTTGTGGTTTAGTTCTCTTGTATCAGTTTTCTCCAAAGCTAGCAACCATGTTTTTGATGTTGACTAACTAGTTTTGCACTGTTTGAGCCTGCACAGAAGAGACCTAGATTATTAGAAACACTAGAAAGCACGTTATCATCCCTACAAGAAAAAAATGGTCTGAAATGCTACATACATACATATATATATATATATTTCTACACAGTCTCGTGCTAATAAAAACCTCAACATTCTTCCCATATATGGTTTGGAAAGTATCCAAGGATTTAGTCTCCAAGCCCTTTCTTCACCTCCTGGGGTAACAATCCTCAAATGAAAAGGATTTTATCCCCTCTGGTTCACCCCAGCTGAGACTTCTTTTATATTTCCCAGGCTTCTTCATTGTGCTTAAGGATGCTGTTCCTTCCTAACTGATTCAGCCAGGATAGGTTAAGATACAAGTGACTGAGTTACAGCCTCAGCATCCCATGGGGCCAAACAAAGAAAAGGGGGAAAATCTGAAAGGAATGGCACAGATATCAGCCTCCAAAAAGATCTAAACAATTTCTTTTGAGTGAAGCAGCTTTAATGTAGCAAAGAGGCCTTTTGATATCTGAGAACAGAACAGTCACCCAAAGCATATTTCTAAGGAAAGCACCCTCCCTGAAGGATTTGTCTTTCCTTGTGTGGTTTCTTCTGCAGTTATCACCACTCAGTCACTAATGTACATAGCAACAGAATTAGCTCTCAACTGCTGGGTAAACGTTCCTATGACCTTAGCCAGAAAACAGTGGGAGTAATAAAAGTTTGCCAAATCACTTCCTTCAATGTAGTAGAATAGTCAATGAAATACTGAATACTCCAGTAGTTTTCAGCAATTAACTATTTTTAGTTCTCAGCACTGGTTCACTACTTAATAGAGCTGTACAACATTTTAATACATATTTACTTAAAGGAAAAATTAAGAAAGGTGAGCTATAAAGAAGCTGCATTTTTTTCAGTTCCAAGTGCTAATCAGTTGATGTGGATAGACACAGACGAAAACAAGCAGTTTGATATTCTACACCGCTTTTCATGTCCTCAGTTTTACAGGATCCCTAAAAGAACTCTTCATTTTGGTCTTTTCAGGAACAGTAATGTCTTCAAGGCAGGACCCTGGGGCAAACATCTAGGACCCAACTCAAAGAAATGAGCATGGAAGCCCTCAAATCACATTGTCACCTAAAATAAGAGCAGGAAACTGTGGCTCTCCAGATGTTTTTGGACTACAGGTCCAACAATCCTTCTTCACCACTGGTTACATTGCATAGGATTACATTGCAGGGCATGTAAGCCAAAAGCATCTGGAAGGTCATGGTCAACCAACACAGACTAAAGAAACATATCTCCCCCTCTCCCCTGGACCATTATGTTTTCTAGGATATAGCTCTTGCCATATACCTCTCTCTGTCCCACAAAACCACAGTAGCTCTTACTCTACTGCCCACAGCATATGATTTATCACACCACTCCTGCTACCATCAAATTTCCCCATTCACACCCATGCATTCACTTATGGAGGGGAACACTGTGGATGAGTAAAAGGGTGCATGAACAAACCAGGACTACCCAGAGATTTTTTTAAAAATACAACTTTTCTTTCAGGGAGCTCTGGACAAATTACATAGTCCTCCTCTCCCCTCTTTTGGATCTTCACAAAACCCTGTGAAGTAGATGAGGGTGAGATGGGATATGACTGGCCCAAAGTCATCTGAGTTGGGATTTGAACCCAGATCTCCACAATCCTAGTTCAACACTAATCTAACCACTCTGCTACATTCCCTCAGAAAGAGTGATTGGGCATGATTTCCGTGAATGCAGCACATTTCCAGATAAAGAGAGTGACTACAGGAAGACAGGGAAATGCTGATACTTCCCTTCAGTAAGCAAGAAAGTAACAACAAATACTGTACAGCTATTCAAGTAAGATAGGAATGCTCGGATTGTTAATGGATATCTTAAAAGAAATAAATCTCAGACACCCATTACATACAATAACTTCTTGTTTATGAGAATCAGAATCATTTTGAGGAATAAGAAAAATAACCTTTACATCTCTTTGCATTTTAAGAGTGTTTTATTTGGGGGTGGAGTTTCACTCGGTACAAAGTGTTCATACCTGGGTTTCAAAGTATAATCAGTCACCTGATATATGCTGTGCAAACCATTGTTGCTGAGTTCATTTTCCACACACATGCTAAAAGGTATTCATGCCAGGAGGCTTATCTCTGCAGTCTGGTGCATTCAAATTCAATCGCAGGAAAAATATTACAACCCTCCTAACAACACACATTGGAAACTGCTTAATGCAGTGTAGATGTGTAAATTGCTATTGCTTAAAACAAATTGTAAGCCGCCCTGATAGCCTTTGTGGCTGAAGAGCGGGGTATAAATACCTAATTAAAAAAAACAAAAACAAGCACACGGTGTAGGGGTACTTTCATTTCCAAACATAATCTTAAAACAGATGTGAGAGAAACTTTGAGTCTTCCATCTGTTTCTACAGTCCTCTATTGCCACTGTCAGCACTTTGTTTCATTGTAGAATGCTTTCCAAAATTTCCTTCTGCCCTCAGCCCTACTCAAGACCCTGCAGCAACCTCCACATCTCTTCATTACGGTACATGCCCTTTGCCTTTTCCGTTATTACTGCTAAGACTACATACAGTACTCTGGCAAAACGTGTTGTTCTTCCTGTTCTTTGGTATAACATACAGGATCTGTGTGCTTTGCCAAAAAAAAAAAAAAATACAGAGAACATGCATAATTTTATGTATTTTAGTTTCACAGCCAACTAGGTATTACTGATTGGAGTTTTGGACCATCAATGACTCAGATTCTATTCAAGGCTCCAGGAATCAATGTGCATATTCCAAACAATATCATTTTTTAAACTGTGCTATTGTAATCCTATCTATTTCATATGGAGCATGTGGATTATTACTACTATATTTCCAAGCTTGCAAATTAAAACAAATGCAATATAGTTAAAACATACAAATGTTTAACATTAAAATGTTACTAAACTTTCAAAAACATTAAAAACATTTTAAAAACATACAATTAAAATGATTTTTAAAATAGTCTAAAGATGATACAATTTTTAAAAAGTAGAGCACCCTACTGTTTCTTTTGTTGTTAACTACCCTCAAGTTGACCTCGACTCATGGCGATCCGATGAATGAGACATCTCCAAGACACCCTATCCTCAACAACTCTGCTCAGGTCCTGCAGACTCCTGCAGACTCAGGGGCATGGCTTCCTTGATTGAGCCTATCCATCTAGAATGTGCTTTTCCTCTTTTCCTACCGCCTTCTACCTTTCCAGTCATTATTGTCTTTTCCAGTGAGTCATGCCTTCTCATGATGTGGCCAAAGTACAACAGTCTCAGCTTAGTCATCTTTGCTTCTAGGGAGAGTTCAGGCTTGATTTGTTCTAGAACCCATTTGTTTGTCTTTTTAGCCATCCACAGTATCCACAGAACTCTTCTCCAGCCGCATCAGAACAATCAAATGTAATGGCACACCAGCTTCTTTTAAGAGAGCAATCCATAGCTTTTCATGATCTATGCAGTCAAAGGCTTTGCTATAGTCTATAAAGCACATGCTGATTTTCTTCTAGATTTCTTTGGTGTGCTCCATTATCCAATGTATATTGACAACATGAGCCCTAATGCCTCTTCCTTTCCTGAACCCAGCTTGCACCTCATTTTGCAAAAGCCTGCATTATTTTATGCAACTCAGGGCTCATCTACATGAGCCAGGAT